>JBBGZY010000584.1:0-590000 GCA_037952925.1 Lithobates clamitans
AGGCAGAGAGAGAGAGACGCAGAGAGAGAGAGACGCAGAGAGAGAGAGACGCAGAGAGAGAGAGACGCAGAGAGAGAGAGACGCAGAGAGAGAGAGACGCAGAGAGAGAGAGACGCAGAGAGAGAGAGACGCAGAGAGAGAGAGACGCAGAGAGAGAGAGACGCAGAGAGAGAGAGACGCAGAGAGAGAGAGAGACACACACACACGGAGAGAGACAGAGAGAGAGACAGAGCGAGAGAGACACACACACACAGACTACACTGCAAGGAATGCCTAGGTAATATTCCTGTAATATCGGATCCAAATCCCATCAATACAGATGAGGATCCATCTTGGAGGCACAAGTTGGATAGAAGTTCCCTTGAAGTAGTAAAAGCCTCTCTCAACTAGGAGTTCCTTGAGCTGTGGCCAGTTGACCACCAATTTGATGGTTCCTGCATAGTTCCAGTGCAAGAGTAAGCTGACTGTAAAACCTGATTAACCACTTCCCATCCAGGCCAATTCTGACATTTCTCTCCTACATGTAAAATTCATCCTTTTTTGCTAGAAAATTACATAGAGCCCTCCAAACATTATATATGCTTTTTTAGCAAAGACCCTAGAGAATACAATGGCGGTCATTGCAACTTTTTATCTCGCACGCTATTCACGCAGTGTTTTGCGAACACTTTTTTTTGGAAAGAAAACAGTTTCGTGCTTAAAAAAAACAAATAAAAAAACACATTAAAGTTAGCCCAATTTTTTGCATAATGTAAAAGGTGAAGTTACACTGAGTAAATAGATACCTAACATGTCACACTTCAACACTTCAAAATTGTACACGCTCATTCAGTACCATTCTTGGTTACTAAGTATTTGGGTACACATATCCACATAGAAATCATTGTCCATCACCACAATGTTGCCTCCTTCATCGGAGGGTTTGATGGCTATTGTGGGATGGTCTCAGTAAGCTGAGAGCTTCACGTTCAGCCCTGGACAAATTGTCATTTCTGGAGTCAGGTGACTTGATTTTACATATGTCTCTGCTTGCAAGTCTAACAAATGGCGACACATTTGGGTTGGTGTTTAAATTGGGAAATTGTCTGACTTCTTTTTCATGGTGCAAGGTGGAGGGGTTGGAAGATCTGATTGATCAAACCGACCAAGCAACTGCTCAAGATCTATGCGGTCAATCAGATCAGGTGTATCATTTTCTTATAGGAGCTCGACAAGAGTGTCTAATGCCTCGAGCTCGTACGGTTCGAAGTCCGGTTTAGTGGGTATCTCCTTGGCATACATTTGTTTCAAAATTTTAGATTTGTTTTTACTGGTTACATGTTTTGAGTTAGAGGAGGTCTAGGGCTAGAATTATTGCTCTCACTCCGTTTGCGGCGATACCTCACGTGTGGTTTGAACACCATTTTCATATGTGGGCGGGACTTGCGTATGCGTTTGCGTGCGAGCACACGGGGACAGGGGCGCTTTAATTTTTTTTTTTTTTTTTACTTTTTTTTTTTAGTTTGACACTTTAAAAATAAAAATTTGATCACTTTTATTCCAATTACAATAGGAATATGGCATGATCGGTCCTCTTTATAGTGAGATCTGGGGTCAATAAGAGCCCACATCTCACCTCTAGGCTGGGAGGCCTGAAATAAATAAAAAAACAAAACAAAAATGATCTCGGCTTCCTAGCCGAGGCGGGGCCATTTGTTTGAATGCAGAGGCCAAGTGTGACGTCATAACATCTGCCCGACCTCCAACGATCATAGAGACTCAGGCGACCATCTGGTCCACCGGAAATCGCTATGATCACCCCGTCCCCTCTCGCCACCTGTAAGAATGATCAAGTGGTGAAACAGCAATTATGATCGTTCCTATGGTGTAGGGAATCACCGGCTGAAAAAGCCGATGTCTGAATGATGCCTGTAGCTGCAGGCATCATTCAGATACGCCCCCACAAATACAAGGACGTCATATGACGTACCTTGAGCGGGAAGTAGTTAAAGCTTTGCAGGGATTCCCTGGGATCTGATTTCTATTTTAAAGGTTACTCTGGGATAAAAATGCTGGGAAAGGCTGCTCTATGATGTTGCCAACTCCTGTGCAATCAGCAGAGAAAAATGGTTAACCACTTCAGCCCCTGAAGCTTTGGCTGCAGAATGGCCGGGCCATTTTTTGCGATTTGGCACTGCGTCGCTTTAACTGACAATTGCACGGACGTCGCTGCACCCAAACAAAATGGACATCCTTTTTTCCCCACAAATAGAGCTTTCTTTTGGTGGTATTTGATCACCTCTGTGTTTAATTTTTGAGCTATAAACAAAAAAAAAAAAAAAAAGCGACAATTTTGAAAAAAAAATAAATATTATTTTGTATTTTTTGCTGTAATAAATATCCCCATTTTTTTAAAATAGAAAATTTCTCAGTTTAGGCCGATATGTATTCTACATATTTTTGGTAAAAAAAAAAAAAAAAAAAAAATCGCAATAAGCGTATATTGATTGGCTTGCACAAAAGTTATAGCGTCTACAAAATAGGGGAGGATAAATTTATAGCATTTTTATTATTTTTTTTTTTACTAGCTAGTAATGGCGGCGATCTGCAATTTTTACCGTGACTGATATTATTGCGGACGCAGACAATTTTGACACATTTTTGGGACCATTGGCATTTATACAGCGATCAGTGCATTGAAAAAAATGAAGGGGTTAACACGGGGGGGCAATCAAGGGGTTAACTGTGTTCCCCGGGAGGTGATTCTAACTGAAGGGGGAGGAGACTGACTAGAAGAAGTGACAAATTGTGATTCATAGCTAATAGGAACACACGATCTGTCATTCCTCTCAGAACAAAACACTGATTTGTGTGTTTACACACACACACACACACACACACACTTCCGTGTTCTGTCCCTCGTGCTGGCGATCGCTCGTGGCCTGCAGTCATCGCGAGCGTCGTCACCCCCGCTGTGCGCCTGCTATCCCGATCCCGCGAGCCGACGTATAGCTACGACGGTAACGGGATCGCACAGACATGCTGCAGTATAATGACAGCAGCTGGCCGGCAAGCAGTTAATCGCTGAAAACCATAACACACCAGGCCATCACAATGAATGCGGTGAATACACCAAAACCTCACACATTTGTGTTATGCTTATTTCATCATTATAAATATGTAAGTTAGCGTATACACTCACCAGCCACTTTATTATGTACACCTGTTCAATTGCTTAGGAACCCAAATTTCTAATCAGCCAATCACATGGCAGAAACTCAAGGCGTTTAGGCATCTAGACATAGCGGAGACAACATGCTGACAACATGCTTAAGTGACTTTGAACGTGGCATGGCTGTAAGTGCCAGACTGGCTGGTCTGAGTATTTCAGAAACTGCTGATCTAGTAAGATTTTCACAGACAACCATCTCTAGGGTTTTACAGAGAATGGTCCGAAAACTAAAAAATTATCCAGTGAGCGGCAGTTGTGTGGATGAAAAGGTCTTATTGATGTCAGAGAATGGGCAGACTGGTATCCCTTTAAGACTACAGTGTACCCATCTTCTGATGGCTAGTTCCAGCAGAATAATGCACCATGTCACGAGGCTCAAATCATCTCAAACTGGCTTCTTGAACATGACAATGAGTTCACCCATTGCGGGCCCAAGACATTGTGCTGCCTGGGCCCAAGAATGAAATGCTGCCCCTAACCCCCCCCCAAAAAAATCCCTCCCACCAAAAGGCCCCCACATACATTATTTTATATCATAACTAAAATTTAATGTATCAGAAAATCTGATTAAAATGCCATAAATCTATTCCCCATTTTGTAGACGCTATAACTTTTACACAAACCAATCAATATACGCTTGTTTATTACGTGATTTTATAAACCAAAAATATGTAGCAGAATAAATATTGGCCTAAACTGATAAAAACTTTTTTATAGCTAATATCTATAGGAGGGGTTTCCACCATCCCTGCTAAGTTTCATTTTATACAGTATTTCTTATTTTCAGTTTGATGTGTATTATATGTGAAGTTGCGTATCAGAGACTGGTGTTGTGGTAATATGGAAGCCTATTAAGATTTCCATACATTAGATGATTCCACCATTAGTTGAGTTATTGATCAGTAACTTAGCGCTGAACTTTTTTGTGGTGTGGTTACACAACAGTGCTTGGTGGCAGGCCTTTTACTGAAAATTTTTATTTTGCCTCCAGTAGTTTATTGTAAAGAGTGGTGTAGCGATTACCCATTATCCACTTGCCGACCGCCGCACGACAATGTACGTCGGCAGAATGGCACGGGCAGGCATAAGGGCTTACCTGTACGTCCCTGCCTGCCCGCGGGTGGGGGGTCCAATCGGACCCCCCCCCCGGTGCCTGCGCTGGTCGGCTTCGTGGCCACCCCCTCGCGATCGCTCCTGACCATTGAAAACCTCCCTCTGCCTCTGTAATGTAAACAGAGGCAGAGGAAGTGATGTCACAGTGGCGCAGTGGGTAGCACTCTCGCCTAGCAGTAAGAAGGGTCGCTGGTTCGAATCCCGACCACGACACTACCTGCCTGGAGTTTGCATGTTCTCCCTGTGTCTGCGTGGGTTTCCTCCGGGTACTCCGGTTTCCTCCCACACTCCAAAGACATGCTGGTAGGTTAATTGGATCCTGTATAAATCGGCCCTGGTTTGTATGAATGTGAGTTAGGGACCTTAGATTGTAAGCTCCTTGAGGGTATAGGGACTGATGTGAATGTATAATATATATATATATGTAAAGCGCTGCGTAAATTGACGGCGCTATATAAGTACCTGAAATAAATTAAATAAATAAAATGTCATCTCTACTCGTGAAGCCTTTTCGTTACGGCCTCCGAGGAGAGAAGACATCAAGTAAGTGCACCAAACACACTTCCAGTAGAACACGCTAGGCACACATTTCACCTCCCCCCCCCCAGCCACCCCCCAATCACCCCGTCTTTTTTTTTTTTTTTTTACTGATTATTGCATTGGTGTCATTTTGTGAGAGTTATAAGTTTAAGGTTTAACCCCGTGATCACCCTCCGTCGCCAGTGTCACTAAGCGATCGTTTTCCTGATCGCTGTATTAGTGTCACAGGTGACGCTAGTTAGGGAGGTAAGTATTTAGGTTCGCCGTCAGTGTTTTATAGCATCAGGGACCCCCATATACTAACCAGTAAAGGTTTTAAACCCCTGATTGTCTCCTAGTTAACCCTTTCACCAGTGATCACCATATAACGGTTACAGGTGACACTGGTCAGTTTGTTTTTTATAGTTTCAGGGTACCCGCCGTTTATTACCCAATTAACCCCCTGATCGCCCGGCGGCGATACACGTTTTAGGGTCAGATAGTGTCTCCGTCACCCCAGGCAGCGTCAGGTTAGTGCCAGTTCCGCTAACACCCACGCATGCAGCATACACCTCCCTTAGTGGTATAGTATCTGAATGGATCAATATCAGTGAAGATTTATACTAGCGTCTCCAGCAGTTTAGGGTCCCAAAAAATGCATTGTTAGGGGGATCAGCCCAGATACCTTCTAGCACCTGCGTTTTGCCCCTCCGCCCAGCCCACCCAAATGCAGTATCGATCGATCACTTACAAAACACTAAGCACACATAACTGCAGTGTTCGCAGAGTCAGGCCTGATCCCTGCGAACGCTTATGCCCCGTACACACGGTCGGATTTTCCGATGGAAAATGTCCGATCGGAGCGTGTTGTCGGAAATTCCGACCGTGTGTGGGCTCCATCGGACATTTTCCATCGGATTTTCCGACACACAAAGTTGGAGAGCAGGAGATAAAATTTTCCGACAACAAAATCCGTTGTCGGAAATTCCGATCGTGTGTACACAAATCCGACGGACAAAGTGCCACGCATGCTCAGATTAAATAAAGAGATGAAACTTTGTGCGACCGTGTGTAGGCAAAACAAGTTTGAGCCAACATCCGTCGGAAAAAATCCTAGGATTTTGTTGTCGGAATGTCCGAACAAAGTCCGACCGTGTGTACGCCCTATAACAGTTTTTTTGGTAGCGTTTTGATACAGTCGCTAACAGTAAGGAGCTTTTTTTATCTGTGAGTCTCACTAGTGTACCCCTAAATTTAGAGCCCAAAATAGCAAAATCGAAGGTACACTAGTGAAGAGGCCTACACGTTTCTGAGCATGACAGATAGTGAAGAGGAAGTCAGTCATCTGTCAGATTCAGGCTCAGAATACGAAACTGTAGACAGCAGCGGCTCCATGACAGATAGCTCTGACGACGGAGTTGTGGTCCCTGCCAAGGTCAGGCATACCAGACCCCAATCTTCTTCTGCTGTTGAGGTGCAAGAACCGCAGTGCTCTCATATGGAGCAGAGAAGTACTAGCGCTGCTATTCCTTCTGGTGAACTGGCAAGCACCAGCAGCCTAGTACTCCCTGGTCGTACATCCAGCACTGCAGTAACAAGTGATGACGTGGCGAGTCCCATAAGTGCAGTTCAAGCTGGTGAGGTGGCAAGCACAAGTAGTGTCCCGCTGCCACCAAGAAGACAAACACAGGCCTGTCTTGCCCATAGTGTCCTTCCCGCAGAATTCGCCAATCCTAATTGGGAAACGACCATTTCTGCAGCACCCGTACTTCCCCCATTCACTGGCCAACCCGGCATTCAGGTGGAAACAGCTGATTTTACGTCACTTGATTTCTATTCGCTGTTTTTCACCGAAGATCTCTATAGATCTATTGTGGACCAAAGCAATTTGTACGCTGGTCAACACATCGCCACTACTCCCCAGTCCTCCCTTGCCAAAGATTAGAGACCAATTACAGTCTCCGAATTTAAGACCTTTCTGGGCCTATCCCTCAACATGAGCATAGTTAAAATGAATACATTGTGGTCATATTGGTCCACAGACCCAATTCACTATATGCCCTTGTTCTCTGCTTCCAGGGCACGATACGAGCAGATTTTGCGGTTCATACACCTCAACAACAATGAACTCTGTCGTCCTCGTGGAGACACTGAATACGATCGGCTCTACAAAATTCGGCCCCTCGTAAACCACTTCAACCAACGTTTTGCAGACTTGTTTACTCCCCATCAAGTTGTCTGATTAAGTTTAATGGCTGCTTGTCATTCAAACAGTACCTTCCCAGCAAGCGTGCCAGATACGGGGTCAAGATGTATAAGCTCTGTGACAGGGCCACAGGCTATACATGTAGTTTTATGGTTTACGAGGGAAGAGATAGCCATGTAGAGCCGACAAACTGCCCTAACAACATAGGAAGCGCTGGCAAGATTGTGTGGGACTTGGTGTCACCCTTATTCGGAAAGGGGTACCATTTGTATGTGGACAATTATTACACAAGTGTGCCACTTTTTAGTCACCTTTTTGATCATCAGATTGGAGCATGTGGCACCGTGTGATCTAATCGCCGGGGCTTTCCCCAGCGGCTTGTTTATTCCAGTCTTAGGCTGGGGGAGAGAGCCTGCTTGCAGTGTAATAATTTGCTCGCTATGAAGTGGAGGGATAATAAGAATTTTTTCATTCTTACCTCCCTTCATGCAGACACGACGGTCCAAATTACTACGGTGACTGGTGTTGGAGAAACTCCTCTGTGTCCACAAATATAACCAAAATATGGGAGGGGTGGATCTCAACGACCAGTTGTTGGCGCCATACTTAGTTGCCCGTAAGGTCAGACGCTGGTATAAAAAAATGTCTATTTCAATTGGCTTTGCTGAACCCTCATGTGATATACAGAGCTTCAGGACGGACTGGATCCTTCCTTAAATTCCAGGAAGAGATTGTCAGAGTCCTTCTGTTTCCAGACGGTGCTCCACCTCACCATCCCCAACCAAATGCAGTAAGCCGGCTGTATGAGAGGCATTTTCCTTATGTCCTCCCGCGTACCCCTACCCAACGAGCCCCACCAAGGAAAATGTCATGTCCGCTATTATTGTCCCTCCTGTCCTGTTCTTTGCATTGGTGAATGTTTTGAACGCTACCATACATTAGTGGAGTTTTAGCGTAGGGTAAAGCATTGCACAGACTAGGCACACTTTCACAGGGTCTCCCAAGATGCCATCGCATTTTGAGAGACCCAAACCTGGAACCGGTTAGTTACAAAAGTTAGTTACAAAAAAAGTAAAAAAAAAAAACAAAAAAATAAACCACAAAAATAGTTGTCGTTTTATTGTTCTCTCTCTCTATTCTTCTGCTCTTTTTTTACTGTATTCTATTCTGCAATGTTTTATCCGGTTTGCTTTTCAGGTATGTAATTTTTTTTATACTTTACTGCGTTTTCTTGTTAACCTTTTTTTGTTTTCAGGTACGCCATTTAGCTGCAGCGTGGATTTATCTTGACAGCAACAGCGTTTGCTCCCACGATACATAAAGCCTTGACTCCAGCGCTGTCGGAGGTGATTTCACCATTCACCACCACATTTACATACTTCAGCATATATGCCGAAGCATTTGCTTTGCCGGTTTGGCAAGTCTTACTGTTATACTATAATGTTACTTTGTTTTATTGTTAACCATCATTTGTTTAGCAGGTACGCCATTCAGCTGTGTTTGCTCCCACGATACATAAAGCCTTGACTCCAGCGCTGTCGGAGGTGATTTCACCATTCACCACCACATTTACATACTTCAGCATATATGCCGAAGCATTTGCTTTGCCGGTTTGGCAAGTCTTACTGTTATACTATAATGTTACTTTGTTTTATTGTTAACCATCATTTGTTTAGCAGGTACGCCATTCAGCTGCAGCGCGGATTTATCTTGACAGCAACAGCGTTTGCTCCCACGATACATAAAGCCGTGACTCCAGCGCTGTAGGAGGTGATTACACCACCACAGTTAAAAAAAAAAAAGAGCATATATGCCGAAGCATGGGGGCAGCAGGGATGGAGGAGCGATTTGCTCCTACCTTTTAGGGCGGATGCCCCCATGCTTCGGCATATATAAACTGTATTCTAATGGTGGGCATACCCACTGATCAATCTTTTTCGTTCACCCCACAGGCAAAAAAAACAAACAAAAAAACACCCCTGCTCTCGCGCAAAGGCGAACGCAAGCGTCAGTCTGGCATCATATATAAACAGCAATTGCACCATGCATGTAAGGTATCACCGCGAAGGTCAGATCGAGGGCAGTAATTTTAGCAGTAGACCTCCTCCGTAAATCTAAAGTGGTAACCTGTAAAGGCGTTTAAAGGCTTTTAAAAATGTATGTAGTTTGTCGCCGCTGCACGTTTGTGCGCAATTTTAAAGCATGTCGTATTTGGTATCCATGTACTCGGCCTAAGATCATCTTTTTTATTATATCAAACATTTGGGCAATATATTGGATTTTGGTACATTCAAATTTTTTAAAAAAAGTGTGTTTCTTCCCAAAAAAATGTGTTCGAAAAATCGCTGCGCAAATACTGTGTGAAAAAAAAAAATTAAACACCCACCATTTTAATCTGTAGGTCCTTTGCTTTAAAAAAAATATATAATGTTTGGGGGTTCAAAGTAATTTTCTTGCAAAAAAAAAAAAATTGTCAGAAAGTGTCAAAAAGTGTCAAAGGGCTTTGTCCTGAAGTGGTTAGAAGAGTGGGTGATGTGTGACATAAGCTTCTAAATGTTGTGCATAAAATGCCAGGACACTAACCCCCCCCAAATGACCCCATTTTGGAATGTAGACACCCCAAGCTATTTTCTGAGAGGAATGTCGAATCCATGGAATATTTTTTATTTTGACAAGTTGCGGAAAAAAGACAATTTTTTTTTTTTTTGCACAAAGTTATCACTAAATGATATATTGTTCAAACACACCATGTGCATATGTGAAATTACACCCCAAAATACATTCTTTTGCTTCTCCTGAGTACGGGGATACCACATGTGAGACTTTTTGGGAGCCTAGCTGCGTACGGGACCCCGAAAACTAATCACCGCCTTCAGGCTTTCTAAGAGTGTAAATTTTTGATTTCACTCCTTACTGTCTATCACAGTTTCGGAGGCCATGGAATGCCCAGATGGCACAAGCCCCCCCCCCCCCCATGACCCCATTTTGGAAAATAGACAACCCAAGCTATTTACTGAGAGGTATGGTGAGTATTTTGCAGATTACGCTTTTTGTCACTAGGTTTTGAAATTTGAAAAAAAAAAAAAAAAATACATTTTTCTTTTTTCTTCATTTTCAAAAACAAACGAGAGCTGCAAAATACTCACCATGCCTCTCTACAAATAGCTTGGGGTGTCTACTTTCCAAAATGGGGTCATTTATGGGGGGGGTTGTGCTATCGGCATTTTATGGCCTTCGAAACTGCGATGGGTAGTGAGGAGTGAAAAAATTTACGCCCTTAGAAATCCTGAAGGTGGTGCTTGGATTTCGGGGCCCCGTACGCGGCTAGGCTCCCAAAAAGTCCCACACATGTGGTATCCCTGTACTCAGGAGAAGCAGAAGAATTTATTTTGGGATGTAATTCCACATATGCCCATGGCCTGTGTGAGCAATATATCATTTAGTGACAACTTTGAG
Organism: Lithobates clamitans; assembly: GCA_037952925.1. Taxonomy (NCBI): domain Eukaryota; kingdom Metazoa; phylum Chordata; class Amphibia; order Anura; family Ranidae; genus Lithobates; species Lithobates clamitans. The sequence continues at coordinate 10,506 of JBBGZY010000584.1, forward strand.
CAAAAAAAAAATAAAGTTTATCATTTTCCCGCAACTTGTGGCAAAATATAAAATATTCCATGGACTCAACATGCCTCTCAGCAAATAGCTTGGGGTGCCTACTTTCCAAAATGGGGTAATTTGGGGGGAGTTTGTGCTATCTTGGCATTTTATGGCCTTCAAAACTGATAGGTAGTGAGGAGTGAATTCAAAAATCTATGCCTTTAGCAATCCTGAAGGCGGTGATTGGTTTTCAGGCCCCTGTATGCAGCTAGGCTCCCAAAAAGTCCCACAAATGTGGTATCCCCATACTCAGGAGAAGCAGCAAAAATTTATTTTGGGGTGCAATTCCACATATAACCATGGCATGTGTGAGCAATATATAATTTAGTGACAACTTTTTGTAAATTTTTTTTTTTTTGTCATTCAATCACTTGGGACAAAAAAACAAAATAAAATATTCAATGGGCTCAACATGCCTCTTAGCAATTTCCTTGGGGTGTCTACTTTCCAAAATGGGGTCATTTGGGGGGATTTTGTACTGCCCTGCCATTTTAGCACCTCAAGAAATGGGATAGGCAGTCAAACTAAAAGCTGCGTGAATTTCAGAAAATGTACCCTAGTTTGTAGACGCTATAACTTTTGCGCAAACCAATAAATATACGCTTAGACTTTTTTTTTTTACCAAAAACATGTGGCTGAATACATTTTGGCCTAAATGTATGACTAAAATTGAGTTTATTGGATTTTTCTTATAACAAAAAGTAGAAAATCTTTTTTTTTTTTTTTCAAAATTTTCGGTCTTTTTCCGTTTATATTGCAAACAATAAAAATCGCAGAGGCAATCAAATACCATCAAAAGAAAGCTCTATATGTGGAAAGAAAAGGATGCCAATTTTGTTTGGGTACAACATTGCATGACCGCCCAATTACCAGTTAAAGCAGCACAGTGCCAAATTGTAAAAAGTCCTCTGGTCTTTGGCCAGCCAAATGGACCGGGGCTGAAGTGGTTAAACTAAAGATCAACATGTGGCATTAATAAACAGATTTAAGTTGTGCCCCATTAGGCCACCGCCCCATGGGCAATTTGCCTGGCTGCTAAGCTCATCGCCCCATCCCTGCACTCCGTGTACTGATTGCCGGCACTGATTGGCACTGGCAGAGGAGAGGGAGTTTCACACTGAGCTGATATTGATGCTTGCCAGAGTAGCTCAGTGTGTCAAACTAACTTCATGCAGAGAGATCAGTTGTCAAAATTCAGCGGTGATGTCGGGGGTGGGCCTGGTAGTTCTGACAGCATCTAATCCATTTTGGAAAGATTTGGGCAGTACATCGTTCTACCTATCTGCAAACAAAACATACACAATACAGATTTCAATTCAGACTTAAATCAATTTAAAGGTAGACTACAAGGAAGACAAAACATCAAGTAAATCTTACAAACATTTTAATAAAAAGCTTAAGGGATTCCTCAATTTCAGACCAATAACTGGTAATAGCAGTATAAAGATGTAAGGAAGAAGCAAGACTTTACTATTCACCGAGACCTCATGTTACTATAAAATCAGAAGAACTTCAGGAAGGGGGGGGGGGGGGAAGGAATCTAGTTATGTACTCAATATCAGTATTTAAATAGGCAGCCCAATGAACCCAAATCTGTATTAATATCAGCATTAGTCCCCCGAGACTGAAAAAGGAAGAGGAAGGGTCAAAGGATCTACTGCTTTACACAATGCTTGTCAGACCAAACACTGGGTTATACATGCAATAATCTGATTGTACATTCTCTGTAAAATCTCCCATCAGATAGCGGCAACTGTGAAGGAGGAAGTTGCGGCAAGGGAGTACTCTGAAGGTGAGCAACTGGTCCATGCTAACATTTGTACTGCTAAAATGTACGTATATTTTCAGAACAGTTTGAAGTTCATGTAAAAGGCATTAGCGACAGGTTCCCTTTAATCTTGCTACTTAAATTCATAGCAGTAATTACACGCCATGATCATAAAATATGTATAATTAAGGAGCCAGTGTCAAATGTTATATCTTGCTTGTAGGTCTTTAATCATGCCAAGCGCAGCTTTCCCATACCATGCATTCCACCTAATGTATTTTATCTCTGCAGAGTCTAGGGGTTTAGTGATTAATATATATCAAATACATGCATTCAACAGTGTCTGCTTTAGAATCAGTATTTTTCCCCTTTTAGGCCATCTACACACAGCTGGCTTCAGTAACACAGTGAATAGAACTTAAAGTGTAATGTACTGACATGAAGCATGGGAGCTTTTAAAACACTAACCAACTAAGAAACAAGCAGAGGTGGGACCTAGTACTGACTTTCCATTTTAAAGGGTAACTAAAAGGCATATATTAGAGAGCATGGAAGCGTTATAAAATCTGTCAAGTTTTTTTTTTTTTCTTGCCACTTGTCCCATTTTGGAGATTTCCCTTTACATCCGGTTATATAGCCAAAACAGGAAGTGAAAAGGAAATCTCTCCAAAGTGAGAAAAACCCAGGATGTCAACAGAACTAGTGTCCCCATTGGAAGATTTCCCCTCGATTACTGCTGCAACATCAGCCCATAATCTGGGATTTTATTTTACTTTCACTTTTGATGAGAACGGTAAACAAGACAAATAGGGAAGGTTAATCTCCCTAAAAGAGATCGCAACAACTGGCAGGTGGTCTAATCCCTCTCCACTAACCAAAACTTACTCCAAGATGCTCTTTGCACATTGAAGAATGGCTAATAAGCATGAGATCTGGGAAATTTGAAAAATTACCTGGGAGTGTGTGACTATATAAAATGGGGAGTACCGATTAAAAGGGAGACGCATGGTCAATGCTATTTCAGCTATACTTCACCTGTAGGTCACAGGAGAGCACTTAATTCTGCACTCCTGTGACCGGTTTTCAACCGACAGCAGGATAAAGTTTGCTGTTCGGGATCCACCCAGAAGCCCAGACCGGCAACTGGCTGGTCTAGAGATCCAGACAATTCTGCTCCAGATTAATTGAATAATTTTGAAACATGTGGAACATGTATGGGCAGTGCGTATAGCAGGTATTAACAACAGGTTTTATTTATCACATTACATGTGCCTGTCCACGAGAAGGTAGGTTTAGACCAGTCCAAGGCAGTGGCGGTGCGTCCATAAGGGCGCATGGGCACCGTCCCCCCTCTCCAGCCACCCCTCTATCACCGATAGATTCATGCATTGCATTAATCTATGGCCGCCGCCACCGGGGTATTTTTTTGAAACACCCGATTAGAGCCATAATAGGCGTCAAAAAAGGTATAAAGCGAGCGCCATGCTAGTTATACTTACCTGCTCTGTTGCAGTGGATTTGCATAGAGCAGCCCGGATCCTCCTCTTCTTGGGTCCCTCCCTCCTGTTCAGTGCCCCCACAGCAAGCAGCTTGCTATGGGGGCACCCGAGCCGAGTCACCACTCCCTATGTCAATTCAGATATGGAGCCTCGGCCCGCCCCCTCTCCTGATTGGCTAGCTGACTGACATCAGCGGGAGCCAATGGCGCAGCTGCTGTGTCTCAGCCAATCAGGAAGGAGAATCGGATGGCTGAGACACTCCTGGACATCACTGGACAGAGGGGGACCTCAGGTAAGTGTTAGGGGGCTGCTGCACACAGAATGCATTAAGATAAAAAACCTTTGGCCCTTACAGCCACTTTAAGAGGACATAGATGAAGCAGCTCAGCCGAGCATGTCCCCTCCTTCCCAGAAGAGTGGTGCCTTTCCCATGACCGTCTCAACCATTTAGCCTGCTACTGTCCACCCGCAGCATTAGCTCGATAGTGAGTACACTGTTAGCACTGCCCTTTTTCCTGTCAGCCTGTAGCAGTAGATTTGGAGGAAACTTGCCATGCAGCACCCCCTCCACACACTGCAGCCAGGGAAGCTGCCCCTCCTGCCCCCACCTTGTTCCAGCTCTGTTCTAGAGACCATGCTTTAGATTCCAGGAAGAGTTGAAATGGGCCGAGGGATGAAAAAATACAGCTCAGCTGCCAAAACCCATTAGTGCCAACTAGGTCCTAGCAAGTAGTAAGCCTCGTACACACGATCGGACTTTATACAAACTTTTCCGTGGATTTCTGTACAAAGGGCGTTGGCCGTGAACTTGTTAAGCATACACATGGCAGGACTTTTTAGGCAACAAACACGAATGTAGTGACGTGTCAACGTACTGACACTTCAAAAGAGGACGTTCAATTCTCCGGCGTCAGTCTTTGGTCAACTTCTGTATTGTTGTCTGATCTTTTGCATTGGTTCTGAGCATGCATGTTTGTACTTTGGACTAAAGTCCGATGGTTTTGTGTACACACGATTGGACTAGCCGACGTAGGACTTTTGTTGCGAAGTTTGTCTCTTCGCACAGCCAACATTTGTCCATTGAAAACCGAAAAAGTTTGTCCGATGGAGCCTACACCCGTTCGGATGTTGCCTTAAAACAGCTAATTTGCATGTTTATTGTCAAAAAGTCTGATCGTGTGTATGGGCCTGTAGTCTTATCAAAGTCTGCATTGCCAGCTAAATTGCATTGTATGGAAGTAAGGCTGTGGATTACAGCTAATGTTCAGCACTGCAATATTACAGACAGCCAGGACTGAATCTTGAGGACCATAACTGTTTTAGTTTGTAAGATCCTTCAAAGATCGTGACTGCTCTATGTATTTTGTGCTAAGGAATTTGTGCTATTATATGTAGCACTAACTCTCGGTGGAGCTGCTGGTTTAAAGCGGGCTTTTACCTTCACTCTTGATACCTCTGTTTCACCAGCACCGAGTCTAGGGTCCCGTTGAGTTTACCTCTTTCCTTAGTATTCTTTAGAACATTCTTTGGAATTTAACACTTGTAGTTGAATGCACTCCCCTTGTGGGATTCAATCTTTGCCCGCCTGGATAGGCCTCTCTCACTTGCCTAGCAGCCAGTACGCAGCACGAACAAAAGTCTGTCACAGACTTGTTTGGAATAAAAACCCGTACGATCCTCTGCCACAGAATGTAATAGTTTGCGATGAATGTCAGACACAGTACTTGAACCTTTAAGCCAACCCGGCAGTACTATGCAGTAAGATTACTTCAGGATACGTCCTCCAACCGAGTCACCAGGCCCCTCTCCAGACCAGCACCACGTATGATCCTTCCATGACGGGTCCTCCCCTGGGATCTCCTCGGTTGTCCAGCTTCTTCACTCAGGATAGACAGCTCAGGACCATTCCTCTGCTGCTGTGGTAGGCCCCAGACAGGCTTCTGAGCCCACCCACATGCCACAGCGACGTGGGCCTCCGGAACGGAGGACCACGAGGTGGCACTCTTAACGCATACCTGTCGGCCAGGAGGGCCAGCAGGTGGCTGAAAACGAACCCCTAAACATGGCGTCTGTCCCATAAATACCCTCTCCTAGAATGCAACTCGGAGGACCACCTCCACCGAGTTGTCTCCGGGACAGAGGAGCACTCATATGCTTCAACACGTTGCCTTTCCAACACCAGCCCATGGTGACGACACCCACCGGCACAGTGTGGAACTACACGCAACTCAGCCAAGCTGGAACAGAGGCAAATCTAACTTCACCTAACAAGTAATCCACAAAATTTACCAGCGCTACATATATTTTGCAGATTAATATGCCTTTTTATTGTTACCTCTGGTATATACATTTTTTGGTCTGAATATACAGCAGACAAAAAAAAAAAAAAAAAACACAAGTGGACACATTTAACAACTGGCAATGTCTGAGTAGCATCGTCAGCCCTACTTTTAATATACCCTCATTTGACTGCCTGTTTTGAGCGCTTCAGGAACTTGTCTATTTTGATTTTTTGGATTCTTCTCCAGCAGCTCACAGACAATATTTTTGGCCAAACCAGGATTGGACCTAACCATCAATCACACCCAATAATTATATCATTTACGTATAATGGTGCAAAAAATTCATGGGACTTTGCATGTCTGCAGTAGCAGAATTTTATGTTTTATAGTGTTTTAAGTTGTTGAATTGATCGTTCATATACATAGACTCTAGATATCAACATTTCTCTCAATTAAGCGTCTAAAATCAATTTACTTTTCTGCATTCCCCCCCCCCCCATTTTCATTATGGCCTCAGACAGGTTAGGCTGCAGTCAATTTTAGATAGTATGGATTTATTCAGTATTTCAAATACCAATGGTACTGCAACCAATAATAATTCACCCTCAGATAGCAATAGGCCTCCTCACACCGAGACCTTTGAGATCCAAATGAGAAAGGCGTTCCTCCAATTACAGGACGCCAAACAGTATGAAAATGCACAATGGTGGGAGCTTGCATTTTTACAAAAATATCCGGAGTTAGGGATTACCCCTAGAGGTCTCCATATTAAGAAGCAATGTAGCTTTCTAGACAAGGACCTCACCAAAGAGTGGTACATGGTTTCCGAGTTTTGTACCACGAAATGGATTAAGATATTGGTTCAAAGAGAAAGGAAACTAAGGGCTGCAAGTGCTTGAGAAGACTGAAGGGGGGTCAAGCATTTAGTTCTTCCTGCCTCTTTTCAAAATGGATGCAAGTTAAGGACAATAATGTAAAAATGGAGGATGAACTAATTTTTAAAAAAACAAAAAAATTAGAAAGACATCACAGATTATAAAACCGGTAACATCTTTGAGTGGAAACGTTCCACACGGAGCACACACAACGCCAACATCCACCAAGGTCTGCAGTCGACCAAAACAACCAATAGTACTTTTAATAAAAACAAAAAGAATGGAGATAGAAACAAAAATAAACACAAACATCAAAATAACAAACACATACTTAAACTCATACACAGGATTATAATTCCGGCATCACACAAACATCAGGGCAGGTTCATGATTCCATCCCCACTTTGGACAAGCCAAGACCACCCACGTCCCTTCAGATCACATCCCCCATTGTTTCATCCTTGAGCAATGATCCTTACTCTTGGACCCAACAGCACCATTTGAGCCATGTTGTAGTAACAACTTGACATCATCCACCTTTGCTGTAGTTACATCGAATACAGGCCCCTATCCAGGGATTTGGAGGTCTACAGTAGAGGGTGCTTGACCTAGGAATAATGGGGAGTAGAGGTCGACCGATATGGGTTTTACTCTGGCCGATGCCAAAGCCGATATTTAGAAATCGCGGTGGCCGATGGCTGATATATGATGCCGATTTTTTTAGGCCGATATATTAGGCCGATTTCTTTATTTTTTTTCCCTTCATCTCATAAAATCTAACAGTTAGACCCCTTTCACACTGGGGCGTTTTTCAGGCGCTTTTGGGCTAAAAATAGCGCCTGTAAAACGGCTCCCCTGCAGTCTGTGTGAAAGCTCGAGTGCTTTCACACTGAGGCGATGCGCTGGCAGGATGTTAAAAAAAAGTCCTGCAAGCAGCATCTTTGGAGCAGTGTATACCGCTCCTCCACCACTCCTGCCCATTGAAATTAATGCGCACCGCTGCCGAAGCGCCTGCAAAGCATTTCGGGGGCGCCTGCAGCAGCGCTTCAGGGGCGCATTTAACCCCTTCTTCGGCCGCTAGCTGGGTTATAAGCGCCCCGCTAGCAGCCGAATAGCGCCGCTAAAATGACGGTAATTCGCCGCTAAAACTAACAGCGTTTTACCGTCAACGCATGCCCGCTCCAGTGTGGAAGCAGCCTTAAGTAATAAGTGATAAGAAAATTTTTTATATTTAAACATTTAACTTGTATGTATAATTTAGATTAAAAAACAATAACTATATCTTAAATATCAAATACACAAAAACAGGTAATCAAAACTTTTGGACGAAAAAAAAATGGGCTAACTTTACTGCTTTTTTTTTTTTATTTCATTAGTGTATTTTTTTTTTTTTTTAATTGCGTTTGAAAGCCTGCTGCGCAAATACCGTGTGACATAAAATATTGCAACAACCGCTATTTTATTCCCTAGGGTCTCTGCTAGAAAAAATATATATAATGTTTGGGGGTCCTAAGTGATTTTGTAGCAGAAATAACAGGATTTTTACTTGTAAGCAACAAGTGTCAAAAAAGATTTAGTCTTTAAATGGTTAAACTGAGAACTTCTCCACAGAGTTCAGTCTATTGATAAAAGAACCTGAAAGAGATACAATGTATCTTCTTACCAGATTTGGCAGGCTGCCCAGAGGAGGAGAGAAGAAAACTTCAGACAACTTGCATTGACTTCTATTACAGAAGTGATTTGCAAGTCCCGCTGAAGGTATAATCGGCTTTTTTTATCAGCACAATCGGCCGATGCCGATTAAGTAAAAAAAGCCAAATATCGGCCGATATATCGGTCGACCTCTAATGGGGAGACCACTTTTCCTTTAACAACCGAGACCAATTATATATTATCTGCCGATAAGATTTTTTTTATTCCAGTCTCCAAAGGGAGCCTCACAACCAAAAGAAAAAAGAAAGACGAGGTAGACGAGGAGGAAGACAGTCCATGATTAAACAAAGAAAGAACGAACTCCAATTAGAAGAAAGCACTATCAAGAGTTATAGTTCATCAACACACCCTCACAGAGGCTGAACTCTATTGAAATCAGGTCTCAGCTTTTTCCCTCCATAGGGCCTAATAAATTTGGTCTGTTTAAATATCTTAATAAATGTATTAGTTCCCTCACATTGAAAAGACATCGAGTCAGTGTGTTAAGATAATACCATCGGAGGGAAGTAACGACTTAACCTTAATTCAATCCCATGATGATATTTTGCACATCCTGGAGGATTTGTGGGCGGAAGTGAACATAGTGAGCCAGTCACAGGAACCTTTCCTGGACCCTGTGATTCCACAGACTGCGTTCAAAGCCCCATCCACATTTAACCCCACACAATCCAAAAGGTCCACACATAGACACATTCTATCAGGCAGTCTATAGAGATTTTGTGCAATTGTGCGACACTTCAGGTAGACTGAGTTCTGCCAATCTAAGTGCACCTAAGTGCTTAGCCCTTAAAGACCTCACCCGAAATAAAGACATAATTGTCAAAAAGGCGGACAAAGGGGGCAGCCCTGTGGTTCAAAACAAATCAGACTGCCTCAAGGAGGCCCATCGGCTTTTGGCTAACATGTATCTGAAACTTCCCTCTGATCCTTTCCCCCGTTTTCAGTCGCAACTCATTACGCTAGTTGAAGCAGCTTGGAAAGAGGGGATACTTAATAAAAAAGAGAAACGCTTTTTACTACTGGCTACTTGTATCACGCCTTATTTTTATCACCTCCCCAAGGTACACAAAGTTTTAGTTGATCCCCCTGGCAGACCAATCGTGGCCTGCACAGTTTCACCAGTTGCCTATCGGTCTACATAGACTTTCTGCTTCAGCCCATGGTTTGTCAACTTTCTTCTTACATTAGGGATTTTAGTTACGTCACCGATACTCTAAAAGAATATTCCTGGCAGGAGGGCTATATGTGGACTTCTTTGGACTATACGTCATTATATACATCCATACCTCACGAGGTCAGACTTTTTTCCTCATGAAGAGTGGAGAGATAAATTCCATACAGTTCAAGTTTGTTTTGGATAGTATAGATTTTTGTTTACGGCACTACCATTTTACTTTTTTGGACCAATTTTAGCTCCAATGGAAAGGGATTGCTATGGGAGCAAATTTTGCCCCAGTTTATACCAACCTTACCATGGGTTATTGGTAGGAGGGGCATGTCTGGGCCTACAATCCCTATTTGGAGCATATTGTCTTCTACGGACAGTACATTGATGACGTCCTGCTCATTTGGAGTGGCGGACAGGATCTGTTCTCCTCCGTTATCCATTGCAATACTAACACACTGGGAATATCCTTTACACACGTTAGACCCCATGGAGTCTGTTTCTGGACCATCTCACGACCAGCATATCACCACTTGTAATCACACCAAACCCACCAGTGGCAACTCCTATTTACATGATAGTTGCCACCACACAACATGGAAAAATAACATTCAAAATGCGCAGTTTCATATATTAAGGAGAAACTGCACAAGAGTGGAAGACAACTTACAAGGCAAAAATATGCTTAAAAGGTTTGTGGAAAAGGGTTAGCCCAAAGACCTAGTCCGAAATGCCTCTCTCACATCAATAAGTCACCGAAAAATAAAAACAAAGACAATTATACTAAAGATATGGAAAACACTAAGATTTGTCTCTACATTTAACACTAAATATAGGACTATCTTAAAAATTATCCAGAAATATTATAACATTCTAAAGCTGGATCAACATTTGGCCCCTTCTCTACCTCCTAAACCACTAATTACTTTTAGAAAAGCACGCACCATTAAAAACATCATTGCCCCCAGCAAGTTAGAAAAACCCAATAGACCCATTTCTGACATCAGGACATATTTTGACAGTAGAACAGGCATTTTTGAATGCCGGAAGAGAGGCTGCCTCACGTCAATCGATTACTCATGGTCGTTCTAAGATTGTTACGGACCAAGGTACCTCTTTCCAAATCAGGCAGTTTATCACTTGCTCAACAGAATGTGTCGTTTACAGCCTGCGGTGTCCATGTAATTTACTATACGTTGGCTATATGATGCATACCCTTCGTACGAGAGTACGAAGAGTACTAAAAAGAGCCTTGACAATCAGTATCCCACGCTATTTCCTCCAGGCACAAAGACTTTCGATGCCTAGAGGTTTTGGCAATTGAGAGTATCCCCAAGGGAACTCTGAGAATAAAAAGGTTTTCTCTCCCGTGCAGGAGAGAAACACTTTGGATCCATCTCCTGGGTTCTCACACCAGGGGGCCTTAACGAGGAACTTGACATTCACAGTGTTATGTGATCCCCCTTAGGTTCTTATGTTCATATTTATTAAAGCAATGGGCAATACACCAAACATTTGTCTTACCTACACGTTTAGTTACTATGGTTTTTTTAAGATATAACATCACATCTCCATTTGTATAGACAACTTTTTGGGTACATATTACAGTTGTCATCTCATCTTTCCTTTTTCCACCCCCCTTTTTTTCCCCCCATTCTGGATGCCAACATATCATGAGATGTAATGTGTTTTTTTTTTTTACACAATTTTTCTATACTGTCTATTTTTTAATTTTGTTACACATTAGACATTTTTATTTATTACTTTTTTTTTATTTAATTTAAATTTTTTATTTTCACCAATTATTTTATTTTTTTTCATTTTTATTTTTTTTTTCACACGTTATTTTTCACAATTACAATTTAGTTACTAGTATTACTTTCAACACTCAGTAGACATAGGGGGCTTATGTGTATGTCAAGTAGTTTTTCATGTACTTAACAGCTGGTGTTTATGTATTCTACTGGCTTGTGTACAAGAGGGGTTAACGGTACTTGGTAGGTTTTCTCCACCCTCTCCCCCTCACATCACTTAACTTCAATCCCCTTTCAATTTTCCAGTTGTCGTCCTTACCATAGCTTTCACAAAGCACAGGCGCACAAAACATGTCAGCTACGGCAACTTTCTAGCTCGTGGTCCACCACTATTCACCGCGCATGCCTGGTTCCATCAATCATACTCTGTGTTCCCAGCCTTGTTCCCCAGTGGTGACGAACACATCACGCTCCCCACAGCCTGATGCTATGTATGTGGATCATTGAGGCGAGCCCAAAACATCACCATGGGCGGCAGGGGCCCTCCCTGCTCCCCTTCAGATCTGCAGTGTCTGATAGCTCTGCAGGAAGAGGCTTCACTATTCCACTCCCTCCGATCGGCACCTGAACGCCTTCCATACATCCTAGGATGACCGTGGTCCACAATTAACTGGCTAAACCTCAGAAGAGCAGTTAACCCCTTCTTATCAAGACTTCCTCATGGGGGTACCGTTTTTAAATCATTTTAATATATAGCTATATGCATCTTATCTTTTTTTACTGCAATCTGCACCAGAATCTGATAGTCCTGTGTATATTGCTTGGTAACAGTTCAAGTATAATAAACAATTTGAATCCAATCCAAGGTGCATATGTTTTATAGGTTTTCATGCATATATATATATATATATATATATATATATATATATATATATATATATATATATATATATATATATATATATATATACATATACATATACATATACATATATATATATATATATATATATATATATATATATATCTCTATATCTCTATATCTCTATATCTCTATATCTCTATATCTATATATATCTATATATATCTATCTGACTTTTACCCTTTACACAGTGTTCAAAAAAGCAAACGGGTTCCCCTAAGTGGACTTTTAAGGCACTCTAATTAGTAAAGCAATGTATAAACATGTCTATAAAAAATTGTTTTTAAAGTTTTTCAATAAAATTTATGCAGATATAACAAGGCATTGGTTGTTCATACATCACGTGTATAATGTTATAAGAGGGTAGATAATAAATTCTCTTTACACCCAACGCGTTTCAATATGCATGTCAAATTCTTCTTCAGGGGTGTAGAAGTTTAAGAGAAAATAATATATGGTTGATTAGTTGAGATGTTTGAACATTGGTTGGTTGATTACCATAAGAACTTGCAATTGGAGTGGCATCAGATTTAGGACTGGTACTCAATAACTCATATGCTTGAAAGTTGTATGTGCAAATGACATGTACGAGAAAAATGGGTCTGGTGGAAGGTGGGGGAGGGGTAATCCCTCATGTACCTCACCAGAGGCGGCCAGGCCGAGGGAATATACTGAGGCAAAAGGAGGAATCCCTGTGTCAGTGAGGAGCTTAAAAAGACCGACTGCACAGTCCAAATCTTGTGAAGTAATGCCTCGAGGCAGTTGGACTAAGACTATAACATATCCAAATTTGGGGTTCCTAGCACCAAGTGGCCCCGAGATATGGGGCCCCAAAATCAGGTCGGAAAATGTCACTCTGCTCTGCAGACGCTTCTGGACGCAAACGCGGTAAAACGGAACCTCAGGAATATGTTTGCGTGGTTGTCCACTTAGGTCCCAGTAAGCATACCTTTTGGGAATGTGAGCAACTTTCTTTGCTATGGAGAAAGATATCCACTATAGCCTCAGCAATATCAGACACGCTTTTAAATCCAACAATGCAGATGAGCCTTATTGGTGCTCCAATACCAGGCGTCTTACGTAATAAGGGAAGGTTAACTCACACTTTTTGTGTGCTATTGCTCTACACTGAAAATTCCCAATGGTTCCCTTATCTACAATTTTGGATAGACTTGACGGTATCATGCTAATGGAAAAGGATCCTATATACTTTACAGGATAAGACGTACCTGTTTCCTCGTAAATGGGTAGCATGAAAGACCCAACGTCATATACCTGTACCTTGAACTTATACAGGTTTACGCTACCATAGGTTGAATACTTAGTGCCATTGGGCCCTCTTGATTTTTTTATTTGCCTATATGTGTAAATGTAACAATTCAGATTCTCAGGAGATTGCTGTTTTCTATATGGTATAAAATTTGTACTTGTGACATATGTTAAATGGTAAACAAAAAGTCAGAGTGAAGTCAGAACATGTAATCTACATATTTCACAAATGTCATGATTTATAAGGAACACTGGATCACAATGACAGCCTGCAAAATGTTTTTTTTTTCCCTGAAGGAGCAGTCCAAAAGGCAGCCTCCACATTTCTTAACACAGATTTATTTGATGTGTGATGTAAAAACGTGGCTACCATTACTAACTTCTTCTAAAAATACTGGCTAACTTCCGGATTCCAATTTCTTTGACACGCTTCACAAAATAGCTTGGGACAATGACATTTCCAGAGCAGAAATTTGGAACCCTGAAACTCTCAGCAAAGCGGTACGGGGCGCCGACACTGGCGGCACACCAGTTTGGGACACGGACACTTCTAGCACAGCAGTTTGGTACACCAACGCTGAAAACTGCCCTTTGTATAAACGTAGAGATCTAGATATGATCACAAATCCTGTACATAATACGGTTTGGCTTTGATTTTCATCCTCTTGTTGTAGCAGATGGCTTATTTTGCCACCTTAGGTGTCCAGTTCCAAAAGATTTTTGCAAGCAATGTTAAACACAATACTGGTAACAACCATTCTTAATGGCCAAACCAATAGGTGGGCGATTATAGGAACTCTTGCAACTATATGTTTCGTTTCACAGTAAGGCAGACTGCCCACTACTTCCTCAATCCAGAAAATGTTCATACAGTTATAGACTTTTAGAACAACCAACATGCTAAAAGGAAGGGAGACTGTAGGGCCAGTAAAGCTGAATGAAAAAAAAAAAATTGAGATGCTGTATTAACCATGCGATTCAGCCATCTCCCCTGTTGTGCTATAGCATTCTGACAGGGGGATGCCCCCCACCAGAACACTCCAGTCACCACTTTTTATTTTTTTTTATTTTTTTTTTTTAGGTATGAGACTTTCAATGAAGGCAACCTCTGCTTATACAATTTTTCCATTCTATGCTCAGTTAAATTATCTAGATTTATCACATGTTCATGTTATCATATAAACTGACTAAGCCCTGTTCAGCTTGTTACTCAAAGAGATGATGTAAAATCAGTTCTCCTAATCTATACCTTGTAAATTACTCAGTTTTTAAATGCAGTTATTCAGATTGTAGGTTCATATTTGATCAATTTTGGCTTGCACTCTACACTTTTTTTAACCAGAGATTTAAATAAACCTAAAAAATGTTAACCACTTGAGCCCCGGACCATTATGCTGCCTAAGGACCAGAGGTCTTTTTCCAATTTGGCACTGCGTCGCTTTAACTGCTAATTGCGCGGTCATGCAATGCTGTACCCAAACGAAATTTGCGTCCTTTTCTTCCCACAAATAGAGCTTTCTTTTGATGTTATTTGATCACCTCTGCGGTTTTTATTTTTTGCGCTATAAACGGAAAAAGACCGAAAATTTTGAAAAAAAATGATATTTTCTACTTTTTGTTATAAAAAAAATCCAATAAACTAAATTTTAGTCATACATTTAGGCCAAAATGTATTCGGCCACATGTCTTTGGTAAAAAAAATGTCAATAAGCGTATATTTATTGGTTTGCGCAAAAGTTATAGCGTCTACAAACTAGGGTACATTTTCTGTAATTTACACAGCTTTTAGTTTATGACTGCCTATGTCATTTCTTGAGGTGCTAAAATGGCAGGGCAGTACAAAACCCCCCCAAATGACCCCATTTTGGAAAGTAGACACCCCAAGGAAATTGCTGAGAGGCATGTTGAACCCATTGAATATTTATTTTTTTTGTCCCAAGTGATTGAATAATGACAAAAAAAAAAAAATATTTACAAAAAGTTGTCACTAAATGATATATTGCTCACACAGGCCATGGGTCTATGTGGAATTGCACCCCAAAATACATTCAGCTGCTTCTCCTGAGTATGGGGATACCACATATGTGGGACTTTTTGGAAGCCTAGCCGCGTACGGAGCCCCGAAAACCAATCACCGCCTTCAGGATTTCTAAGGGTGTAAATTTTTGATTTCACTCTTCATTGCCTATCACAGTTTCGGAGGCCATGGAATGCCCAGGTGGCACAAAACCCCCCAAAATGACCCCATTTTGGAAAGTAGACACCCCAAGCTATTTGCTGAGAGGCATATTGAGTCCATGGAATATTTTATATTTTGACACAAGTTGCTGGAAAGTGACTTTTTTTTTTTTTTTTTTTGCATAAAGTTGTCACTAAATGATATATTGCTCACACAGGCCATGGGCATATGTGGAATTGCACCCCAAAATACATTTAGCTGCTTCTCCTGAGTACGGGGATACCACACGTGTGGCACTTTTTGGGAGCCTAGCCGCGTACAGAGCCCCGAAAACCAATCACCGCTTTCAGGATTTCTAAGGGTGAAAATTTTTGATTTCACTCTTTACTGCCTATCACAGTTTCGGAGGCCATGGAATGCCCAGGTGGCACAAAACCCCCCCAAATGACCCCATTTTGGAAAGTAGACACCCCAAGCTATTTGCTGAGAGGCATGGTGAGTATTTTGCAGCTCTCATTTGTTTTTGAAAATGAAGAAAGACAAGAAAAAACATTTTTTTTTTTTCTTTTTTCAATTTTCAAAACTTTGTGACAAAAAGTGAGGTCTGCAAAATACTCACTATACCTCTCAGCAAATAGCTTGGGGTGTCTACTTTCCAAAATGGGGTCATTTGGGGGGGTTTCGTGCCACCTGGGCATTCCATGGCCTCCGAAACTGTGATAGGCAGTGAAGAGTGAAATCAAAAATTCACGCCCTTAGAAATCCTGAAGGCGGTGCTTGGTTTTCGGGGTCCCGTACGCGGCTAGGCTCCCAAAAAGTCTCACACATGTGGTATCCTCGTACTCAGGAGAAGCAGCAGAATGTATTTTGGGGTGTAATTTCACATATTTCCATGGCATGTTTGAGCAATATATCATTTAGTGACAACTTTGTGCAAAAAAAAAAAAAAAATTTGTCTCTTTCCCGCAACTTGTGTCGCAATATAAAATATTCCATGGACTCGACATGCCTTTCAGCAAATAGCTTGGGGTGTCTACTTTCCAAAATGGGGTCATTTGGGGGGTTTTGAACTGTCCTGGCATTTTATGCACAACATTTAGAAGCTTATGTCACACATCACCCACTCTTCTAACCACTTGAAGACAAAGCCCTTTCTGACACTTATTGTTTACATGAAAAAGTTATTTTTTTTGCAAAAAAATTACTTTGAACCCCCAAACATTATATATTTTTTTTAAAGCAAATGCCCTACAGATTAAAATGGTGGGTGTTTCATTTTTTTTTTTCACACAGTATTTGCGCAGCGATTTTTCAAACGCATTTTTTGGGGAAAAAACACACTTTTTTAAATTTTAATGCACTAAAACACACTATATTGCCCAAATGTTTGATGAAATAAAAAAGATGATCTTAGGCCGAGTACATGGATACCAAACATGACATGCTTTAAAATTGCGCACAAACGTGCAGTGGCAACAAAATAAATACATTTTTAAAAGCCTTTAAAAGCCTTTACAGGTTACCACTTTAGATTTACAGAGGAGGTCTACTGCAAAAATTACTGCCCTCGATCTGGCCTTCGCGGTGATACCTCACATGCATGGTGCAATTGCTGTTTACGTTTGACGACAGACCGCCGCTTGCGTTTGCCTTAGCGCGAGAGCAGGGGGCGACAGGGGTGCTTTTTTTTTTTTTTTTTTTGCTTTTTTTATCTTATTTTTAAACTGTTCCTTTCATTTTTTTTTTTTAATCATTTTTATTGTTATCTCGGGGAATGTAAATATCCCCTATGATAGCAATAGGTAGTGACAGGTACTCTTTTTTGAAAAAATTGGGGTCTATTAGACCCTAGATCTCTCCTCTGCCCTCAAAGCATCTGACCACACCAAGATCGGTGTGATAAAATGCTTCCCCAATGGCGCTATTTACATCTGGCGAAATCTAAGTCATGAAATGCTCGTAGCTTCCCGTTTCTTAGGCCATAGAGATGTTTGGAGCCACTCTGATCTCTGATCAGCTCTATGGTCAGCTGGCTGAATCACCGGCTGCATTCTCAGGTTCCCTGTTGAGACAGGAGAGCCAGAGAAAAACACGGAAGACGGTGGGGGGGGGGGGGCATTCCCTTCCACGGCTTGTAAAAGCAGTCTGGAGGCTAATTAGCCGCTAGGATTGCTTTTACATGAAAGCCGACCGCTGGCTGAAAAGAATGATACCAAGATGATACCTAAACCTGCAGGCATCATTCTGGTATAACCCACTCAGTCGTGAATGGCGTACCTGAAGACAAAAAAATGGTTAACAATAAAGCACAGTAAACGGTAAAGTATAAATAATTACATACCTGAAAAGCAAACATGATAAAACATAACAATAAAACATTGCAGAATAGAATACAGTAAAAAAGAGCAGAACAATAGAGAGAGAGAATAGAGAGAGAGAGAACAATAAAACGACAACTATTTTTTTTTTATTTTATATATATATATTTTTTTTTTTTTACACTTTTTTTGTAACTAACTTTTATAACTGTAACCGGTTCCAGGTTCGGGTCTCTCAAAATGCGATGGCATCTTGGGAGACCCTGTGAAAGTGTGCCTAGTCTGTGCAATGCTGTACCCTACGCTAATACTCAACTAGTGAATGGTAGCGTTCAAAACATTCACCAATGCAAAGACCAGGATTGTCAGGACAGGAGGGACAATAATAGCGGGTGTCACGCCTATATCTGCACTTGCTGCAGACACGACATCTTTTTTGTGGGGTTCGCTGGGTAGGGGTACTCGGGAGGACATAAAGAAAATGCCTCTCATGCAGCTGACTGCATTTGGTTGGGGATGTGAATGGGGGAAGTACGGGCGCTGCAGAAGCGGTGGGTTCCCAATTAGGATTGGCGAATGCAGCAGGAAGGGCATTATGGGCACGACGGGCCTGTGTTTGCCTTCTTGGTGGCAGTGGGACACTACTTGTGCTTGCCAGCTCACCAGCTTGAACTGCACTTATGGGACTCGCCACGTCACCACGTGTTACTGCAGTGCTGGTTTGACTACGACCGGGGTATACTAGGCCACTGGTGCTTGTCAGTTCCCCAAAACGCTACTAAAAAAACTGTTAGCGATCGCAGGGATCAGGCCTGACTCTGCGAACGCTGCAGTTATGCGTTTAGAGTTTTGTAAGTGACAGTGATCGATCGATACTGCACTTGGGTGGGCTGGGCCGGGCGGAGGGGCAAAACGCAGGTGCTAGCAGGTATCTGGGCTGATCCCGCTAACACTGCGTTTTTGGGAACCCTAAACTGCTGGTGACGCTAGTATAGATCTGATCGGATCAGATATTGATGCGATCAGATACTATACCACTAAGGGAGGTGTACGGTGCGTGGGTGTTAGCGGTACTGGCGCTAACCTGACGCTGCCTGGGGCTGGTGCTTGCCAGTTCCCCAAAATGCTACTAAAAAAAACTATTAGCGATCGCAGGGATCAGGCCTGACTCTGCGAACGCTGCAGTTATGCGTTTAGTGTTTTGTAAGTGACAGTGATCGATCGATACTGTACTTGGGTGGGCTGGGCGGAGGCGCAAAACGCAGGTGCTAGCGGGTATCTGGGCTGATCCCGCTAACACTGCGTTTTTGGGAACCCTAAACTGCTGGGGACGCTAGTATAGATCTGATCGGATCAGATATTGATCCGATCAGATACTATACCACTAATGGAGGCGCATGCTGCATGCGTGGGTGTTAGCGGTACTGGCGCTAATCTGACGCTGCCTGGGGAGACGCATATCACCGCCGGGCGATCGGGGGGCTAAACCTTTATTCGGTAATAAACGGCGGGTGCCCTGACACTATAAAAAATAAACAAACTAACCAGCGTCAACCGTAACGGTTATACGGTGATCAGTGGTGAAAGGGTTAACTAGGGGGCAATCAAGGGGTTAAAACATTTATCAGATAGTATATGGGGGTCCCTGTCGCTATAAAACGCTGACGGTGAACCTAAATATTTACCTCACTAACTAGCGTCACCAGCAACACTAATACAGCGATCAGAAAAATGATCGCTTAGCGACACTGGTGACGGGGGGTGATCAAGGGGTAAAACTTTATTAGGGGGGGTTAGGGGGGTACCCTAGACCTACAGGGGGGTAACAGTAACTGTGCTAACACAGTAACTGTCACAAACTGACACCTAGCAGTAATCAGAAAAAAAAAAAAAAAACTGCTGGTGTCAGTTTGTGACAGGGGGGGGGGGGGTGATTGGGGGGGGATCGCGGGGGGGGGGGGGGGGGGGAAATCGGGTTGTTTTGTATGCCTGGCATGTTCTACTGTGTGTGTGTGTTGGTGCACTCACATACCTGTCTTCTCTCCTCGGGCCGGAACGGAAACTACCGAGCCGAGGAGAGATGACATCCCTTCCTTTGCTGCTGTTTGGCATACAGCAGCAAAGGAGTGTTCCCATTGGCCAGCGGCAATCGCGAGGGGGGGGCCACGAACGGATGGCCTCCCCGTCCACTCCGATCGCCGGGTAACAAAAAACGGGACCGCCTCAGGCACCGGAGGGGGGGGGGGTCCGATCGGACCCCCCACCCGCGGGAGGCAAATCACGTACATGTACGTGATTTTGCCTGCCCGTGCCGCCTTGCCGACGTACATCGGCGTGAGGCGGTCCTTAAGTGGTTAATATAAACCATTCTAACCCTCATTTTTAGACCTCTTCTAGACCCACTTTCTAATTTAAAGTGGCTCTAAAGTCTCAAAGTTTTTTACCTTCATGCACTATATGCATGAAGGTAAAGCTCTGTAGCAGTGACCCCAGCCCCCGCTCCCCCATATAATACTTTCCTGAGCCCCATCGCAATCCAGCAATGTGCACAAGAGCCCCGGGCTCTCCAGGGACGCTACCACCTCATTGGCTGAGACAGCAGCAGGGAGCCATTGGCTCCTGCTGCTGTCAATTACAGCCAAGGAGCCAATGAGGAGAGGGGGGAGCTGAGTCGCAGCTCTGTGAATGGACCCAGAGCCATGGCTCGAGAGCAAGCCTGCTTGGGTGCGTCCATTGCAAGCTGCTTGCTTTGGGGGCACACGGCAGAAGCACCGGCAGGGGACCCGAGAAAAATAGGATTTTTCATCATATTCATCTGTAAAATCCTTTTCTTTCATACACATCATGGGACACAGATAGGCCAATATTCATTACCTACTGGGTTATACACCATCTCTAGATGAATGGACACCGGTAGACAGTCTTAGACAGGAAGTGATCCCCTATATAACCTCTCATACAGCAAGCACATCAGTTTTGTAGCAAGCACTGAATCCTCAGAAAAAAAAAAAAAAAAGGGGGGAGGGATCTCTATGTCCCATGATGTACTCAAAGAAAAGGATTTTACAGGTATGATGAAAAAATCCTATTTTCTTTTTCATACATCATGGGACACAGAGTTAAGCTAATATTCATTTCCTACAGGGACGTCCCAGAGCAATAGCCTTGAAGGGGGGGGGGGGAGACACCCTGCCAAACAATAGCCAGCAGACCTTATATACGGCAGCCAGCAGTACAATGTGGCAGAAAGCCGAATCCTTGGCTGCTCAAACATCCACTTTAAAATTTTGTAAAAGTATGCACTGAAGACCAGGTAGCAGCCTTACAAATCTGAGCCACAGATACCTGCTGGCAAAAAGCCTAGGAGGTTCCAACAGCCCTGGTAGAATTAGCTCTCACCCTAAAAAGGAGGAGCTTTACATTTCAGACCATAGGCCTGAATGGCCTAGTCAAAGCCTAGACCTCAATCCAATAGAAAATCTGTGGTCAGACTTAAAGATTGCTGTTCGCAAACCATCCAACTTGAAGGAGCTGGAGCAGTTTTGCAAAGAGGAATGGGCAAAAATCCCAAGCCACTTGGAGCTGCGATAGCCGCAAAAGGTGGCTCTACAAAGTATGGACTTTAGGGGGGGGTGAATAGTTATGCACATTTACTTTTTCTGTTATTTTGTACTATTGTTTCACAAGAAAAAAAAATTAAAAAAATCTCCAAAAATTGCGGGCATGTTCTGTAAATTAAATGATGCAAATCCATGTTAATTCCAGGTTGTGAGGCAACAAAACATGAAAAATGCCAAGGGGGGTAAATACTTTTGCAAGACACTGTAGACAAATAAAGCTTGACTGTCCGGAAAACGTCCAAGGAATGCAGTCTCTCTTCCGCCGAACGAGGCTGAGAGAAAATAGGCAAAATGTCCCGATTTAAATGAAAGCCTGACACCACCTTTGGCAAAGAGGATGGAACAGGTCATAACACAACCCTGTCGTGGTGAAGGATCAAGTATGGTTCCCTGCCGCCAACTCCGACACCCTTCTAGCCGAGGTGAAGGCCGTCAGGAAGGCTAGCTTGCGTGACAGCAAGTCTAATGGAATTTCCTTGATAGGCTCAAATGGTTGTCTCTAACACAGACAGCACCAAGTTCAAGTCCTAATGACATATGTGACCTATTGGGGGGAAGCAAACGATTTGCATCCTGCATAAAGGTTCGGACCAGTGAATATGAGGCTAAAGGCCTTTGGAAGAATATTGACAGGGCTGAAATCTGACCTCTGATTGTACTCAAAGCCAATCTGATTTCCACAGCTGAATGTAGAAAAGAGAATTCTCCAAATCACGCATTTCCGAGGATGCCATTTTCTGGCTTCACACCAAGCAATATAAAGTCTTCCAGACCTTATGTTAGATCTTCCTAGTGACAGCTTTTCTAGCATTCACTAGGGTAGACAGCACTGGTCCTGAGATGCCACAGTCCTTCAACACCCTGGCTTCAATAGCCATGCCGTCAAATTTAGAGTCTAAATTGGGGTGGAATATAGAACCTTGAGACAGTAGATCAGGGCGGCGTTGAAGCGTCTATGGCCCGTCTATTGTGAGTCTCACAATTTCCTCAGGGAGCCAGGGCCTTCTGGCCCAGGCTGGTGCCACCAGAATGACTGAACACCCCCCCCCCCCCTCTCTAAATCCTGTGCAACAAATGTGGAAGGTGAGGGATCAGAGGGAAAGCATAAACCAGGGAGTACTGACTCCATGGAACTACCAAAGCATCTGCTCCGATTGCCAGAGGATCCCTTGTTCGGGACAAACTGCTGTAGCTTGTTGTTGAACCTGGATGCCAATGGGTCAACTTCTGGCCATCCCCAAAGCTGGCAAATTTCCTGGAACACCCTTGGGTGTAGGGACCATTGCCCCAGGCAGATCTGCTGGCGGCTGAGATAATCTGACCTTTAGTTCTCTACTCCCGGGATATGGACTGCCGATAGAATCCGCACATGTCCCTCTGCTCAGGCTAGTACGTAGTTCACCTCCTTCAGAGCTGAACGATTCCTGGTACCGCCTTGGTGGTTTATATAGGCTACTGCAGTTGCATTGTCGGACTGAACCCTGATAGGGCAGTCCTGAAGCTCCACCGTCCAGGACCGTAGGGCCAGATGTACTGCCGTAACTCCAGGACGTTGATGGGCAGGATCTGTTCTGTCCTTGACCATTTCCCCCCGAGCTGTGAGCCCCTCTAGGGTCACTCCCCAGCCTGAAAGACTGGCATCTGTAGTCAGTATTCTCCAAGTTACAGGGAGGAAGGATTTTCCCTTTCATAGGTTCTGATCCTGCAACTACCAGTTTAGGCTTAAGCGTGCCCAAGGAGATAAGAACATTGGATAATCCAGGGCTTGTCCTCTTCTGTTCCAAGCCAACAAGAGGTCTTGTTGTATAGGCCTGGTTGGGACAGGACATAGGGCACTGCCTCGAAGGAGGACACCATCCTTCCTACAAGACTCATACAGAGCCGAATGGAGGGTTGTCCTGTAGCCCCTTATCTGACGCACCTGATCCTTCAGGGCAAGTATACTTATGGGTGGCAAAAATACCCTTGCTTGGACCGTATCTGGGAAAAGACTTAAATACTTCAGACTGAGCTAATCTCAAGACTGACTTTTCGGTATTTATGATCCAGCCTAAGCTTTCCAAATACCGCACTGTGCAGGTTATGCGCTGTTCTAAAGCCTGTAGCGAGTGATCACTGAGCCTGAGGTCATCCAGATACCTGAGCATCAAGATCCCTTAGGCCCTTAAAAGACCCAGTGCTAGGACCTTTGTGAACACCCGGGGAGGAAATGATGTAGTGCCTGAAAAAGTAGGTTTCTTTTTGGGGGGATCCGAGGGAACGCTGGATCTTAGAAACCTATAACTCCAGCCTGTAGCCGCAGGATATTGTCGAGGTGACCTACTGGTCCTGAACCATTGTTCTCCAAATGTCCTCAAAGTGCAGCAACCTTCCTCCCAACCGATAGAGTGGTGGTGTCCCCTCAAAGGGAGGGTTTAGTGCTGGGTTTAGAAGAATTTTGGACCCAGGGCTTTTTCAGGCTCTGGCCTTGCGGCTTGCCCCTGGCTCTAGCACCCTGTTGGTGGCGGAACTGCCTTGGTGCCGAGACACCTGAGGAAGCAGTCCCTGAGGTTTTAAATGAGGGACGCCTGGTGCTTTTCTTCACAGGAAGTAGAGAATACTTCCCTCTAGAAATCTTTTGGATATATTTGTCCAAATTATCACCAAACATTCCCAATGAAAGAGGAAACCTGCCAATAACATTTAACAAAAAAGTTCAGCTGACCAGTTCTTAAGCCACAAAAGTCTGCGCATATGTACAGACAAGAGAGCCAAACGTGAAACCTGCTGTATTGAATCCTTTAAGGCGTCAACAGCAAAACACAGCACTTTAATATCTTATTTTCGGGCAGATCATCCTCCTGGTTAAGCCTGTCAGACCGTCTGACCTGATCCTTTACGGACTGGCAGATACCAATTGCTGAAACAGCTGGCTGAATAGCGGAGGTGGCCATAGAAAAAGGAATAATAATGATTCCAATTTCTTGTCAACAGGGTCTTTCAAGCCCTGTGCGTTATCTACCAGACACATTAAGTTCTTGTTTAAGGAAGAGACTGCTGCATCTACGGCTGGCATGCTCCACACAAACTTTTCATCCATGGTATATAAAAAGGGAAAACTTTTTAGGAGGAACAAAAATCCTGTCAGGATGTTCCCAATCAGCATACACCGCCTGTTTCAACAGAGGGTGTAAGGGGAAAGTCTCTGCAACTGAGAGAAAGACATCAACTGGATATCTTCTTGTCTAGATTGCGCAGAAGCAGACTCATCGGCCAGGCCCTCCACAGAATCCTGAGCTTTTAGCACTTCCCCATCCTCAACCCATTCCTGCTCCAAACTAGGCGGCTATGGGGATGGGGATCTGCATTGCTTCTTGCCATCCTGTGGGATGGAGACAATCATGCCAGCAATCCTGTGCTCTAACCTGGCTAGGGCTGAGGACAGTTCAGCCTTGGCGATAAAGGGTGAAGCAGCAGCGTTGACTGTAGGCACAATACCAGATAGGCGCAGCGGCTCAGACTGCCCAGAAGCCTCTGGTCTTTCAGGGGATACAACACCAGGGATACGGCTAGGTTCATCAGGACCTGACTACATAGAAAAAAAAAAAAAAAAAAAAAAAAGGAGGAGTACCTTGGTGTAGTATTAAGACACGCCAACCTGTACCTGGGGAAGTGGGAGCGTTTGAGGGCAAGAATTTGTGTACCTGTGCCACGTCCTCATGTGGCACAGGTACATAGATGACATCTTAGTCCTTTGGGATGGACTGACTGATTTGTTACATGACTTCCTGGCTGCTTTGAACATAAACGAGTTCAATTTAAAATTCACCATGTTGTCCAATCCATCCAAAATTACTTTCTTGGATGTTGAAATCTACAAAGACTCCAACAACCTACTATCTTGTAAATTATTTAGGAAACCAACTGCAGGCAACACCATCTTGCACTCATCTAGTTTTCACCCATGACCTTTAGTCAACTCGATTCCCTACAGTCAGTAACTCCGAACAAAATGCACTTGTTAAAACGACATAGACTTCAAAACATGAGGCAAAAGGCCTCAAACGACATCTATTAGAAAGAGGCTACAGCCATAAGTGCCTGAAGAAGGCATTTAATCATGTAGCTAATATGAATACGATCTGCTCTTTTCCCACAAGAAGGATGCTACCACTCCCCATGACTATACCCGTATTATCACGACCTACTTCAATGAACATCTTAAAGTCAAACAAATATTCCACAAACTGGCACATTTTGGCCTCTGACCCCACAATAGGACCATTTGTCCCCCCAGCACCTCTGGTCACATACAGACGGGCCTTTTCTGTTGGGGATTTGTTGGTTAAAAGTGAATTTAAAAGGTTCTACACGTGGAGATCCATGCAAACTTCTGGGAACTTTCCCTTGTGGCTCCTGTGCCCATTGTCGTTACATAGATATAGGAAAGGATATACGTTTGCCTAACGGCTGGACCTTCACTCCCAGACATTTTGCCAACTGCCAGACCACGATAGTCGTATACCTGTTACAATGCGATTGTGGTTGCTATTATATAGGGAAAACCATTCAGAATTTGTGGAAAAGAATTTACCGGCATGTTTTAGACATGAAAAGCAGCAATCGAGACCTACCCCCGGGGAGACACGTGGCCCAGGTCCACTGTGGCCGCCTCCCCTGGGTCAGAGTCTTTGCGCTGGACCGAGTACATCCAAGCCCACGAGGAGATGGATTTTAATAAGACTCTCCAGTGGGAGCTTAGATGGATTTCGGATTTGAATGTTCTCACCTCCAGGCCTGAATGAAGCTTTCAATTTTAAGCCTTTTCTACAGGGCTTTTCCTCTGCAGGATTTTAGAGAGATATGTGAATTTGCTAATGCCAACACATTCATTAATGTTCATACAATTCTAGACCACCTATATTATCCATGAGGCCCTTTCCTTTTCCCTTTCTTTCCTTAAAATTTATAATCCATAATTCATACTGCATATGATTATTTTTATTTCTCTCCAAAAGTCATGTGTTTTCAATTTATTCAATTGTGGTATCGCTTGGCTATTTGACTATGACTGTGAATTTATTACCATGCATCCTATTTTTGTGCATGTGTGCCACTTGCTGGTTGCCTGTACTCTGCATACGCCTTCTTACTAGAAGATAAACATTTTTGTATAGTTTTAAACATCTCAGATCTGCTTTCTCATTTTCACAGGCTCTGCGTCTCTTATCTAAGGTTATGCCCCACCGTTTTGCTTGGTCACATCGCAGATATCTGTCTAATAACTTTTTTATCCTCTCTGCCTTTTATTTTTGGTGTAGGTGCGCTTGACAACTGGGTCCCCAGGAATGGGGAGGCCCCCTGGCCAGGGCCGATCCTAGGGTCACCGTCGCCTGGGTGCAGAAATATTTCTGGCGCCCCCACATGGGCGTGGTCATCTTACCAAATCCTCCCCTTTACAAATGTTTCTATGGCAACGACTCAAACAGAGATTCTCCCCTAAGAAGTCTTTGTTACCCTGGGATCCTCCTATGATCTTTCAACAATAAAAAAAATACAGGAAGAGCATACACTAATGAGACCTGGAGGGGGTCTCTCTGATGCACACAGAGATGGCTTCTGATAGAGAGTCTGTTAGAAAGAGCCCCCAGACATGGCACAGGAGACGGTCAGAGACTGCAGACATGGCACAGGAGACGGTCAGAGACTGCAGACATGGCACAGGAGACGGTCAGAGACTGCAGACATGGCACAGGAGACGGTCAGAGACTGCAGACATGGCACAGGAGACGGTCAGAGACTGCAGACATGGCACAGGAGACGGTCAGAGACTGCAGACATGGCACAGGAGACGGTCAGAGACTGCAGACACGGCACAGGAGACGGTCAGAGACTGCAGACACGGCACAGGAGACGGTCAGAGACTGCAGACATGGCACAGGAAACGGTCAGAGACTGCAGACATGGCACAGGAGACGGTCAGAGACTGCAGACATGGTACAGGAGACGGTCAGAGACTGTCAGAGACTGCAGACATGGTACAGGAGACGGTCAGAGACTGCAGACATGGTACAGGAGACGGTCAGAGACTGCAGACATGGTACAGGAGACGGTCAGAGACTGCAGACATGGTACAGGAGACGGTCAGAGACTGCAGACATGGTACAGGAGACGGTCAGAGACTGCAGACATGGTACAGGAGACGGTCAGAGACTGCAGACATGGTACAGGAGACGGTCAGAGACTGCAGACATAGTACAGGAGACGGTCAGACTGCAGACATGGTACAGGAGATGGTCAGAGACTGCAGACATAGTACAGGAGATGTCAGAGACTGCAGTTCCTATGGACGTTAGTAGATAATGGCCGATCGGCCCTCTCACCTGACCCAGCGACCCCTTTAATAGGGCTCACCAAGCCCCTATGCAACAATCCTGCCAAGCAACACCTGGTGACTCATGTGACCCGGGTAAGGAGAAATGAACTACTGAAAATGCCTGGTTGAGAGACTGCTCTGTGTCCCACAGCTGCCTTCTGGAAGCACTGCTTGGCATACACAGCTTAAATAAACTGGCTGTGCGCCCATACGCGAACGGACATAACTATAGTCGCATATGACGCGAATCTTCGTGCGCCCAGAATAGGCTACAGTGCATGCGTGGCTTCGAGTGCATATTACGCCTATGGTGAAGCCACGTGCACCAAGGCCACTAAAAAGCTGAGCACAACAGCGTTTTTGTGAATGCCCGTGTGCCATGGCAAATCAAGAGGTGAAATGACGTGCGCCATCATAGATATAAAAAACAGCCAGGCGCAAGCAAAAAGGTACACATTGCAAATACCCACAGCTAGCCCAAAACTCCCCTGTATGTCACCACACACAGGAGTCTAGCCTCTAGCTAACTTGACTGATTGTTACAATCACTGGGACACCCCACAATAAGTAAATAAAGGGGTTTCACTTACGCGTCCAGGCGCAGGGCAGCTTAGAAACTAAGAACCCAATCTACACCCATCACGGCAGGTTCCTGTCACTTGAAGACCTTCAAGGACCGGGTACCCTTTTTATGTTTAGGGTCCACTCCCTTGGACCTGTACAGCACCCTGCAGGAATGCCTTAGTGCTGTGGTGTCCAGGATTCCACTTTGCAGGGTCCAGTGCCTGGAGGTCGCATTACAGGCAAAACTCTGCAGGATCTTAAAGTCTTCTTTGCGAGGCTCAGGTACCATTTATCTAAGCATATAGAGCCTGTGTCAAATGGATCCGATCGGTCAATCCCTTGATTCATTTAAGAACCGTTTGTGGGACTAGAGACCTGGAACTAGAGAGTTCAAACAAAATGTACCCATCCACCTTGCAGAAACTGGTAAAAAAAAAAAAAACTGAAGTACTTCCTGTATGGGAGGGGTTATATAGGGGATTACTTCCTAAGACTTCGTCTACCAGTGTCCATTCACCTAGAGATGGCGTATAACCCAGTAGGTAATGAATATTAGCCCAACTGTGTCCCATGATGTATGAAAAAGAAAGGATCGGTGCTGCTCTGAAAACTGCTGCACAGAGCAGGTAAGTATAACACTTTTTTTTTCCCCTTTAAAAAAAAATAAAAATAAGCCTTTAATTTCACTTTAAAACTGAAGGCAAAAAACTTTGTAGTTTTGTAGTAAAGTAACAGAGGGTTATAAACCCTGTTCGGGGAGATTTTACTTTCACTTCCTGTCCCATAGCTAAACAGGAAGTAAGAGGACATACTTCCAAAGTGAAGAAATCTCTGGCTGTCACCAGAACTAGTGTCCTCATTGGAAGATTTCCCCTCCAATTACTGTTCTGGGAACAACCTAAAATTTGGGATTTTTTCACTTTCAATGATCACAGTAAACAAAACAAATAGAGAGGCTGAATCTCCCCACGTAACAGGTTTTTTTTATCTCTCTCCACCAAAACTATAAAAATAATTGTTCTGCCTTTAGTTATACTTTAACAGTTATAATTATTCTAAAAATATAAAAAGTAACATGACAAAAGAAAAAAAAAAAATTTGCAGTGAAAAAAGTTTAAATAAAAAATAATCCAACATTTGTCATGGTGTTTAACAAAAGTAAATGAAATTCTTGTGTAGAGAAATTTAGGAGACAGCTTTATATGTGTATGTCAGATTTCAGTCATCTCTTCCATTACATTTCATGAATAATATTTATACTATTTAGTAAGCTGTAAAAATTAATTTGATTGATATGGCCCGTACACACTATCCGAATATCGTACGAAAACTGTCGTCCGAGGAAGAATCGTGTGGTTTTCGGATCGTGTGTACACTACTTTCGAAAGCTGATCACGACAGTTCATCTGATATTATTTGATCGCACAAGCACGAATATTTTCCTTGTACGATACCAGATAGTACGATTTTCACTTGGTCAGTATAGTTGTCGTCCGAAAATACAAACACAATTACAACACATGACATCACTTCCGATTTTTTTTTCTGTTGTACGAGAATTTTTGACTTTAGTTACCTATTCAATTTATACTTGTGGCTATTAAGTGAAAAAAGGTCGTAGCTCTGTCGTACAATATTCGGATTGTGTGTGCGGGCCAATAGTCTTGAATCTTATAGTTGTTAAAATCCAACATTGTTTCATTTCAGTTTTTAAAGATGTAAAGATTGTCATAGATGATGTGGAAACCCAAGTCCTACTAGAAAAAAAAATTATTACTGGCTGTTTGAACTACTAGGTAGTCATTTACAGTAGGGAAAAAAAAAAAATGTATTTTAGGCCTCTTGCACACGATGCTCCTGTTTAAGCATCTACTTTCAGACTTTTTTGTATGCATTTGCGCACATTCACGCATATGCGTTCGTGCAATTGGCGCGCAAGTTCGCACACACTTATTCTCTCGTTTTTGTTCTGCACAACGTAAATGGGTATTTGCACACATTTGCGCGCATGTGGGTTTAATTACTGACCAAAAATGCAGATTTTTTTTTTTTTTTTTTTACTGAAGAATGCACAGCTCATGTTTACTTGCCTTGTTTACAAATAGGAACAAAGGTAGGTAGGAAATACTTACATAGGTAAGTATTTCATAAAGCGCTAGTATGCGATGCATACTAAGCTCATTATGCCTTTTCTTGCAGGATGTTTGTTTTTTTTCTAGGGTTTACAACCACTTTAAGTGTACGCAAGCATATTCAAATGCACCCATAAAGGTCATAATCATTTACAAGCCTAAGAGCTCCATGGGCAAAATGGCAACGTTTTATGTATTTCTCTTTGAACCTAAAAACCCTGTAATCTACAACCGGGTCAGAAGACGCCCTTCAATTGGCAATTTTTGCACAGTTTGCAAAGTGAAACAGTATTCTTTATTGATGATTTATTGAAAAAGGTTACAAATTGAAAGCAACAGATTTGATTCTAAATGAGCCCCAGTATTCCTTTGACATAGGCATGGAGAATAGATTTCTATTCTTCAACTCCAGCAATTCAGAGACAACTTTAACTATGCTCATCCAT
This sequence comes from Lithobates clamitans, assembly GCA_037952925.1. Taxonomy (NCBI): domain Eukaryota; kingdom Metazoa; phylum Chordata; class Amphibia; order Anura; family Ranidae; genus Lithobates; species Lithobates clamitans. Next base: position 41,409 of record JBBGZY010000584.1, read on the forward strand.
CCTATGATCATTGTTATGCTACTGACTTTGCCTTGAGGGCATGAGCAAGAAAAATCTTTGAAGGATGCATAATGAATTTCATTGGCGATGTTGATAAATACAAATCATTATCATTATCCAAGCAAAGCAAACCCAGTGTGGCGATTCCTCGAGCTCATGTGGATGAGTCACAAGAAGAAATAAAATCCCATGTTAGATTTTCCCAAAAGGCACAGAAAAAAAAAAGCTTGCTGCTTGTTAAGATCTACACACATTTGCTTGATACACTTTCAAGCTACTTTTAGTGTATACATTATGCCACAGGATACGTTAGCTACAATGTCAAATGTGTAAAGATTGTGAACAATAAAATGCTCAGTGACTTAACAGCTTCAAGCGGAGTTCGACCCAAAAATGGAACTTCCGCTTTAAGTGAAGGTGACTCCTGACATGCCACATTTGGCATGTCATTTTTTTTTGGGGGGGGGGGGTAATGACCCTCTTTTTAGGGGCATCCAGCTCCCACTTCCTCCCGGGGCTCTGCGGAAGGAAGTTCCCCCACCTCCCCCAGTGCAATCTTCTGGGACACTTCACAGGTCCCAAAAGATTGCCCCCGACCAATCACAGCATGCCTCACGCATGTGCAGTGCATGCCTGGATGTAAAGCCACAGCCGGGTGCCCAGTCACAATGGTGGAGGAGAGGAGGGGGAGGTAGGAGGAGCAGGGCTTCGTTCGCCCGCATCGCTGGACCGTGGGACAGGTGAGTGTCCAATTATTAAAAGTCAGCAGCTACACTTTTTGTAACTGGGTAGAACTCCGCTTTAAAGAGGCATTATATGTCTAGCCACACAGAAATTGTCCAGATACATAGAAATTTTAGGTCTAATAAAAAAAAAAAAAAAAAAAAAAAAAAAAAAGCACACCCCATCATTGAAAGCAACCACATTTATAGGCCATTTTCGACTTTTTAACCTTCCATGTTCATGAACATATTTTAAACCTTGGGTATTCCTGAAACCCCTCCTCGGCACCTCTGTAGTTCAGAAGGCAGGCTGTGAGTTGTGTGTCACAGCAGTGCCTACCCACAGGGCATAGGGAATACGTTTTACAGAATTCAAAGTAGTAAGTGTGTGAGATCTTGACAAAGTTTACACATTTAAAGTGGCTGTAAACCCTCTCCTATACCCAGTGAGGTGAACAGCCTCAGATGATACTCAGGGATGGAACAAATCTCCCTACAAAAAGTTTTATATCTGCTGTCTTTAGCTCGTTATATTCTTTAGAATTCTTACATTGTGTTAGACTTTTTACTTCCTCATTCAGCAGTAGGAGTGGATTCTTGGCTCACACCGACAGCTGATTGGAGGAAAGGCACACACCCCCACTCAGGGGCTGATCCGGGGGGGTGGGCGCAACGGGGCAACTGCCCCCTCCGAGAAATTTGCGATTGGCAGGCCAGTCAGCCGATAAGTGAGCGGGCGGGAGGGCGAGTGTGCGGGTTAACGAGCGGGCCAGTCAGTAGGGGTCGGCAGGTTAGAGCCTAAACGGGCAGGTCGGCGGATGAGTGAGGGGGGGGGGGGTCGCCAGGTGATTGTGAGGGCGTGCAGGGCAGACATCGAGTGAGGGGACGGGCCAGTCTGCAGGTGAGTGGAGAGCCTGGCCAGTCAGTGAGCCAGCGGGCGGAGCACAGAGATGATATCTCACTGCCCGCCCTGCATCACTGCAGTTCCAACCTCACTGTACAGCCGCAGGCAGCACAGAGATTACATCATCTCTCTGCTGCCTGCCTTGACTGACAATCTGCACCTTAGCAGGCCAACGACAATAAGCAACATGTGGCAGGTGATGTGACAATCAGCAACATGTGGCAGGTGACGTGGCAGGTGACGTGGCAAGTGTAATCCGCAATGTGTGGCAGGTGACGTGGCAAGTGACAATCAGCAACATGTGGCAGGTGATGTGGCAAGTGACAAGCTGCATCTGAAGGCAGGTCGATGTGGAAAGTGACACTCAGAGCTCCCACTGATTCTGCATTATGGTGAATTGAACCATTTCATTTTATATTACAATGTAATAGAAATAATGCGCTTCAATCATCCTGACACCATAATAACCATGGTGTAGCGATGATGAAAGCGCCAACACCAGCCATTGCCCCGATAAATTGCCTGCAAAAAAAAACTTATTTTCTGGCTAGACTCTTGATCTGCCCCTGCCCCCACTCTTTAGACAGAGGAAGGAAGATACTTCAGAGCTGTGCTGTGACAAGACAAGCCCTCTGCCAATTTATTTATAATACCCACCCCGACATAAAATTTCAGTTGCTTTTATCTCCAGTCTGAGAACTTGTCAGAAGGTATCATACTGATAACGGAGGAAAAAAACTCAGAAAGACACAGGACTTAGAGCTTTGGAAAGCGATAAGTAAACACTACAGATATATGTGTCTAGGTCAAATTTCATTAAAACGGGTTTACATCCACGTTAAACATTGTTCAGAAAAAATGTAGACTAGAAATATTTGAAATACAATGTAGTTTTACATTTTCACCATAGAAATGGCTTTAAGCTTAATGGACATTATGTTGCCCCTTACCCACATAAGCAGCACTTTGTTAGACTCCAGCTTCATAGGCCAAAAAGTATGCTAGTTTTTGATTTCTTTTGACATGATTAGGTGTTATTGCATCGGTTTCAGAAATAAAAAAATACTATAGTGAAATGACTTACACCTAAACCCAAAATGTACTCCTAATGCAAAGTGGTCCAAAATATTCATTATTGCTACAGTAAACCTGAACAAAAAAAAAAGGCTCGAACACACAAAGAAAATAGAGTGAACATTTTTGTCCGAAGAACTTTCGTGCGATTTTCGTATAGTGTGTACACAAAATTTGACAGCAGATTCCGACTTTTCGTACGAAAATTTCCGAAGGGACAAACTCCAAAATTTTGCTCCTACAGGAACACATATGATTTTCGTTTCATGTGTACCGTTTTCTGTACAAGAAAAAACAGAAGACAATCTAGATTGCGCATGATCAGAAACAAACAAAAAGAAAGCCTTTGTCGTACAAGAATTTGTTCTTGTACGACTTGTTCTTGAACGGTTTCAATTTGCTGTGAAATGAGGAAAATTGATTGTTCGCCCAATTTTCTTAGCGTGTACCCTACATTAAACTATATAAACTGCAAAATACACCAGGTCTTTGGTGCATGAAATGAGCCAATATGCAAATAGGACAAGTTCCTGTGGTCACAAGCTCTGCCTTGTTATTGGTGCCAGAAAATATTTGCCCAAATATCAAAAATCAATGCAAACAAAAGGCAATCCAAGGCTTAAAAGTCTAAAAAGGTTTTACTCCAAAATATCACAGCAAAAAAAAAAAAAAGAAAAGAAGAAGGAGTGCAAACACACACCTTCCCTCATCCACAGAAAAAACGCAATGCAGTTTAGGAGATACCATTCATTTCAATTGCATCCCCATGCACTGGAAACTACAGCAGAGTTTCCTGCACTGCAAGTAGTTTCCCTGCAGACGCGTGTTCTGAAAAGGTACAGAGACTTTCCCTGCATTTTCAGTGGGTAAAGCAACCCATTCAAATGAATAAGCTGCTGTGTTTGAGCAAATGCAGCTGCAGGGATTTTGCAAAGGTTCATCCTAAATCAAATCTCAAAATGCATAAAATAAACTTGCATTTGTTACTACTGATACCCAGGAACTGGACAACGACCACTATCCCTACTATTAAGCAATGAGTAGGGGATCGCAACTACATTATGAGAGTGGAGGAACTCACTACCAGCCTTCAAGAACAATACTCAAAGTTTATAGCATTATAGTTTACTTGGATTGAATTCTCAAGCTCATCTGAACTTCAGTCCCATCTCTGAACTTCACCCAGATTAATTTTTATACATGGAAGAATCCCCAGTCAGGTGCCAATCTGACTCGCCCTTCGTATTCCCTCACCACCTTTCTCTGCCCACCCCTCTTCCCTTTTGACTGCCTTTTTTAACTTTGCCTTTCTAAGACTTTATGAATGGTTTGCTTTATGACTCTTACCTGTTGGAGGTACAGTACTCTGTACACAAGAGACTATGCAAGCATCTTAAAACAGAACTATATATAGTGTTGAGTTGTATTGAAAAACGGAGGATTTAGACGAAAGGGTTGTGACATTTCACCATCTTGACATACTTTCCATATTGCTCTTTCCAATGACTATCTTCGTTGATACTTTTGTATGCCAAAACAATGAAAATTATTCTTAAAAAAATGATTTGCCAAGAAAAACTAGTGAGATTTTAATATAAGGCTGAATTAATGTACAACGGGTAATATATTGTCACTTCCAGCATAAGCCTATACAAACCATTTTGCACTTCTGTCAAGGCCTGCCTATCTTAGTGACATGAAACAACTTTTCAGACAATATTTGGAATTTATAAACAGATATCAAACCATTCAATTTTGAAGGCCAGTTTTGTTATGTTACACATTTTGTGTAAGTCCTTGGGTATGCTGGATAAAACTGTAAAATTGGCAAGGATAGCTTTTAAAACCGATATTTTAGGCACTACATATGCTGGGTAAAATTTTTTGTCCAAGACACGTTTTCACAAAATTTATAGCTGCCAAAATCAGCAAATAAGGTGCCATTACACACATCACTAAACGTGGTTGTAAAGGTTGAAGGTTTTTTTTACCTTCAGGCATTCTATGTTTGAAGGTAAAAAAAATACCTGTGTTGCTCCTCCCATAGCCCCTCCTAATACTAACCTCACTCATTCAGTGATATGTACGGGAGTCTCTGCTGTCCCAGGTTCCTCTCCTCACTGGCTGACAGCTGGCTCCCGCTGCTGTCAGTCAGCCAATGAGGAGAGTAGGGGGTAGAACTGAGCCGTGGCTCTATGAGTCTTATTGACGCATAGAGCGAGCACGCACCTGTGCCCCCATAGCAAGAGGCTTGCTATTCGGGGCACTGGACAAGGGGGGGGAGGAGCCAGGAGCACCCTCAGAGGGACCCGGAGAAGACAATCGGGGCTGCTCTGTGCAAAACCATTTCACAGAGCAGGTAAGGATATTAAAGCTTTAATATCACTTTAGAAAAACTAGTATAGGGAAAAATAAAATAAAAAATAATGACCATGCTAAGAGAATTCCTTCATTACAAAGTTGAAAACAATTATTACATTTTTGCTGATGGGAACCACACTACTACTTCCTTTGAGGCTGGGTTCACACTGGTATGACACTCGTACGACTGTGGATCCGACTTTGCCCTTCGACTTGAAGTCGGACATCCACCCGACTTCAATGAACAGGGATCCGACTTTGATCTCCAACAATACCAGGCACTGTGTCTGGTATCAATCCTTAAGGGAAACTTAAGGGAAACTCCACAAGAAATAAAATATAAAAAAAAAAAAAAAAAGGCATGGGTTCCCCTCTAAGACCATACCAGTCCTTTCTGGTGGGGGATTTAAGGGGAACCCCCACACTAAAAAAAACAGCGTGGGGATCCCCCCCTCAAAATCCATACCAGACCCTACACAGCCTGGCAGGAAAGGTGGTGGGGACAAGCGAGCGCCCCCCCCCACCCCCTAACCGTACCAGGCCGTGTGCCCGCATGTTGATGAGAAAAAGGGCCTCTTCCCAACCACCCTGGCCGTTGGTTGTCGGGGTCTGCGGGCGGGGGTTAACCGAATCTGGAAGCCCCCTTTAAGATCCCAGATCCCGGGCCCCCACCCCATGTAAATGAGTATGGGGCACATTGTAAAATTAAAAAAAAAAAAGTGTCAAAGATAAAAACGCAGTACACAGGTTTTTAAAGTAATTAAGGCAGCTCCCGCGTCCCTTCAAAGTTCTTCTCCCCTTCTCCCGCTATTCTGCCTCCTCCACTGATGTCTTTTAGCCCTCTCTGGGTCTTCTCCCTTTGTCCGCTGTTTTCTCGCCATTTTGCCACGACTTCTCCGCTGTCTTCTCCCTCTGTTCTTCCAATGTTGACTCAACGCCCTCTCCCACTCCAATGTTGGGTGTGGCACTAATTACTTATATTGGCATGAGACGGGGTCACTAGGTGACATCACCCAGAGGCCACTCCCATTATGACATCACCGCCCCAGCAAGCCCCGGGCATTGTCAAAGCACCCACCTTCCCGTGTTGAGGGCATACGGCCTGGTACGGTTCAGGAGGGGGGGGGGGGGAATTTGCTCGGATAAGGGTCTGGTATGGATTTTCCACTTAACATTCATACCAGACTGAAGGGCCTGGTATGCTCTTGGAGGAGGAACCCATGCCTTTTTTTTAATTTGCTGTGGAGTTCCCCTTCAAGATCATCGCAGCACAAGTTGCATGCCAAAGTCAGATCAGTTGAGATGGTGATTTAAGTTTGAAACCTGGCTACAAGGGCGAGTTCAGAGGGTGGTGATAAATGAGAAATACTCAGAATGGTCAGGGGTGGGTTGTGGGGTCCCACAGGGTTCCGTGCTGGGGCCAATCCTATTTAATTTGTTCATAAACGACCTGGAGGATGGGGTAAACAGTTCAATCTCTGCATTTGCGGACAATACTAAGCTAAGCAGGGCAATAACTTCTCCGCAGGATGTGGAAACCTTGCAAGAAGATCTGAACAAATTAATGGGGTGGGCAACTACATGGCAAATGAGGTTTAAATATAGAAAAATGTAAAATAATGCATTTGGGTGACAAAAATATGAATGCATTCTATACACTAGGGGGGAGAACTTCTGGGGGAAATCTAGGATGGAAAAGGATATGGGGGTCCTAGTAGATGATAGGCTCAGCAATGGCATGCAATGCCAAGCTGCTGCTAACAAAGCAGAATACTGGCATGCATTAAAAATGGGGGGGGGGGGGATTAACTCCAGGGATAAAGCAATACTTCTCCCACTCTATAAGACTCTGGTCCGGCTGCACCTAGAGTATGCTGTCCAGTTCTGGGCACCAGTCGTCAGGAAGGATGTACTGGAAATGGAGCAAGTACAAAGAAGGGCAACAAAACTAATATCCTCCAGACCCTTTATGAGCTATGAAGTAAGGTTGCAAGCACTGAACATTCTCTCTGGAGAAGAGACGCTTGAGGGGATACGATTTCAAAATCTACAAATACCTTACTGGTGACCCCATAATAGGGTGTCAGGGCTGGGCTCAACCCTCCCTTCTGAGCTGGCCGCTCAGCTGTTGGCTAATTGCCAGCTCCTATCTCTCTCCAGTGTTACCCAGCTGTTGATGGTCCTGCTCGTCAGTCCTGCCTACTTAAGCCGTCCAGTCCAGAGGAGCTCTGCCTTTGCCTTGGTGACATCACAAGAAACCATCTCCTGCATTTTTGTTTAAAGACTGGCTTTTCTGACATCCCTTCTGGCTCCAGATCCTGCTTGCTTTTCCACTACTTTGATCCCCGACTTCTGCTTGGCTGACTATTCGTTTCGGTTACTGAACTTTGGCCATTTTACTACGTTTGGTGCTTTTTACTTTTAAATTTATCAAGTGTTATTTAACTGTACTTCTGTCTCGGCCTGATTTCATGGTTTCTGACAGGGGGTCCACCTACATCAACCTAAAAAAAAAAAAAAAAAATATTAAAAGCCAGCAGCTACAATTACTGCAGCTGCTGTCTTTTAATACATGGCCACTTACCTGTCCCAGGGTCCAGCGATGTCGGCAGGCGACGCCGAGAACCCGCTCGGTTCTCGGTAGCGGCCGCCGCCATCCTAGGTGAGGGGATCAGGAAGTGAAGCGTTGCAGCTTCACTTCCCGGTTCCCTACTGCGCATGCGTGAGTCGCGCTGCGCATCGTAACTGGTCCCCGCTATCTCCTGGGAGCTGTGTGTTTCCCAGGAGACAGCGCGGAGGGACAGGAAGAAGCATAGACTCCCATGGGAGTCTATGCCGGAAGTGGGTGCAAATACCTGTCTTAGACAGGTATCTGTACCCCCCTCCCCCCTGAAAGGTGTCAAATGTGACACCCGAGGGGGGGAGGGTTCCGAAAAGCGGAAGTTCCATTTTTTTGTGTGGAACTCCGCTGTAACAAGACTCGTGGCCACTCATTAAAAAGAGGCTTAACAATAAACCACATATAGGGTTCTTTACTGTAGGAGCGGCAAGGATGTGGAATTCTCTTCCACAGGTGGTGGTCTCTGCGGGGCGCATCGATAGTTTAAAAAAACTATTAGATAAGCACCTGAACGACCTCAAAATACTTGTCGTACAAGTGTAAACCCGGCCTGAAGCAACAAAATCATTTAGAGGGAAGACCATCATGAAATGAAACATGAACACTTGATTGCATATCTGAACAATCTATAAATAAGACCTAAAAGGTTAATAAATCACAACCATCTCAAAAAAACATGTATTATAACTGTTGGTTATTACAGTCAGTAATATGTTAAAGACTACTGAGTTGTGCTTCATCTCCAAGTGATTGAATCCTGGCAAATAGCAAAGCTGGACAGCGCCCAACATAACCACTCCTGGAGTAGAGCAGCATTGCCACAGTTCTGTCATCCATTATAGAGTAAATCCAGAGGGGAGGGACCTGTGTCAAAGTAATACCATGAGGGGAGGGCAAAAGCAAACAATGGCTAGCAGGCCCAAAAGTAACCCAAGAAGAGGAACAACTGACAAGGCCCTCAAAAGGGCCAGCTGCAGCATTTTCCAACCAACCAAAGCTGGAATCCGCCTGGCCTAAACATCCACTGGGTAAAAACTTAGCAAATGTAGGAGCAGTAGACAAGATGGCCACCCTACAGCCTGGGGAAACCAAGACCTTAAGCTGAAAAGGCCACAAAAAAAACACTTCTGGTAGAGTGGGCCTCAACAGAATTGTACACCCGAGTAATAATTTGCCAAATCCACCTAGCAATTGTGGCTCAAGAGGCAGTCTATTTTTTCCAGGAACCTTCAGGCAACGTGAACCAGGTGTCCAATTGCCAAAGCAAACGCAATGGCTGTGAGGTAGCATTGCCTTAGTCACATCCAGGTAGTGAAGAGCAATATCCTTCAGATGTTTTGGAGTCCGACAAAGGAAAGGAAGCACTATTGAGAAAAATGCTGGGACCACTCAGGCAGGAATAAAATCGGGTGGACTCAAACAGCTCTCTCCATTTGCATTCCACGAAATGGTTCCTTACAAAAGTGCAAAATCAGGTACCCTCCTAATCAAAGTGATAGCCACAAAAAAGCAACCTTGCATTATAGAGGGTGACCGACGGTGGCCTCTAAGAAGGCAACCACCACCAGACTGAGGTCCAATAGAGTTAACAGGCAGTATGCCGGTGGAACACCAAGCCATGCCTTGCACAAATACTCTAATCAAGGAGTGGGAAAACAGCATTCTCTGAAAGAGCACCGTCAAGGCAGAAATCCAGGGCTAAGGACTTGACTAGTCCTTAGCCCTGGATTGTTTCTGGGATGAAGCTTTTCCTTTCCACACCAAGCAAAGTGTGCTTTCCCCATGCAGCCGTAAACCCTACGAGAAGAGTGCTTTCTGTCTTTCAGAAAAGTGGTAATCTCAGAGTTGGCAAGATCCCTGTAGCTCAAGGCTTCTGAATCAAAAACAAAGTTGTCAAAACCAGCGAACTTCAAGCAGGATGGAACACAGGACCCTGAGAGAGAAGGCCTGGATGGTCCAGTAGGAGTCTATGTTCATGGACCACACCCTGCTGAGCCAGTTTGGTGCAATGAGAATCACCAGAACACCTTCCTTCTCTATCCTCTGAAGCAGAGGAGGCAGAAGCTTTATGGGGAGGATCACAACCAGGTTAAACAAAGCGATTAGTGCATCTATTTGAAAGGCTCGAGGATCCCTGGACATGAACCTGTCCAGTTTGTGCCAGAGTCTGGACACCATTAGATCTACATTTGGTATCCTCCACTGAAGAAAGTGAAACACCTCTGGGTGCAGGGACCACTCTCCAGGATCCAGTTTAGGAAGTCTACTTGCCAGCTTTCCACACAGAATGAAGTACTACAGACAAAACCAATTCTGCCCAAGTTAGAATCATCTCTGCATTTGGAAAAGCGGCCTGACCTTCTGGCACTGCCTTAATGGTTTATGTACGCCATTGCCATGGCCTTGTAGGAATGGACCCCAACTGGCACCCCCCTGAGAAAGGAGGTCCAGTGCTGAAAGGCAAGCTGAGCTACCTTTGAATGAGAGTGACAAATCACATCCCCTGAACTTACAGGGAGTCCAGGACTCCTGACCAGCCTGATGTCCGTACTTTCAACACCACAAGGACAAGCATTACCCCAACTCCAGCATTGGGCTGGAAAGCCACCATTCCAATGATAACCTGGTTTTAGTGTTCAGAGACATGGGTTGAACAGAGTACAGAGTACTTTTGTTGCAACTCGGCACCTGACAGTTTGGGACAGTCTTGAATGAAACAGTGTACAAGACTGTGTTAAAAAGATTACCTACCCAGGAGGAGGAGTGGATTCGCAGGGTGAATTAAATCAGGGAAGCGGAATACTGGATAGAGACTTGCAGAGGCACCCGTGACCGCTTTATTAGCATTTGTTCTTCTAGTTTGGATCTGGCATTGCTGAAGTTGGCAAAACCATCCCTTAGAACTCTTATTTAGCCAATAAGGGGCCACAATTCAATCCAAGTAATTTTTTCCACCATAGGACAGGCTTAGTGTGGGCATGAATATTTACTGAGAGATAAAAAAAAAAAAAAAAAAAAAGGTATGTTCCGGTCTTCTCCTTTCCCCTCTTTTCTTCTTTTGAATAATGCATAGATTTCTTGTTTTGCGGAATTTGGTAACTGTACTGCGCACTAATGCAGTAGCTAGACATGTACCCCTAGTGCCTTGTCGCTGCAGGGGAGGCCTCCTCCCCAGATGGCAGCGCTCTCTCCCCCCTTCAGTGTCTAATATCTCCCTCAGGGTGGCCCTGGTATTGGTGGTTTGTTGGGAGCAGGGCTGGACTGGGACAAAAATTTGGCCCTGGACTTCCTCATGACCGACCCACTTTAATTTTGAGTGTCCCCAACAGCGTCCCCCTTACATCAGTGTCCCCAACAGCGTCCCTCTTACATCAGAGTGTCCCCAACAGCATCCCCCTTACATCAGAGTGTCCCCAACAGCATCCCCCTTACGCAGAGTGTCCCCAACAGCATCCCCCTTACGCAGAGTGTCCCCAACAGCATCCCCCTTACATCAGAGTGTCCCCAACAGCATCCCCCTTACATCAGAGTGTCCCCAACAGCATCCCCCTTACATCAGAGTGTCCCCAACAGTGTCCCCCTTACATCAGAGTGTCCCCAACTGCTTCCCCCTTCACATCAGAGTCCCCAGAGAGTCCCTACCAGCAGCCCCCTTCACATCAGTGTGTCCTCCCTCTCCTCCTCCTCCCACATGTACTCACAGTTTTGAAGGCAGCTTCTTGTTACACTCTCCAGTCATGTGATAACAAGTGATAGGGGAGAGAGGAAGGAAAGTCTGCCATTGGTCTATCTCCCCCTGCAGGCTGGAGGGAGCATAATGCCTAATGCTCTCTCCAGCATATGACGGAAGCTGCTCCTTCTGACAGGAGTGAAATTGCCATCACTCACTGTCAAAGAGGAGCGGCTCCAGGACTGCACTTGACCAGCCCACTGAGCCATCGGCCCACCGGGAATCTCCCGGTAGTCCCGATGGCCAGTACATGCCTGGTTGGGAGAGGTTAGCTGGAGGCCATTTTTGCCATCTCCCCGGCACTAAGGATGGCTGGGCGACTCTGTAGTCACTTTAGAGTTTTCAGCAGCATTTGCTGGCTTAGTACCCCTAAAGAGGAAAGCCCTAGTATCACCTAGTAAAAACAACCACTATTGTTCTTTTATTTATCTGTTAGTTTGATTGTATGGAAAGGTTTGCTATGATGTCATTTTGTTCTAAATAAAGGATTATACAAAGAAAAAACACATTTTGCAAAGAAAAAAAAAAAGAAAAAAAAAATGGTTACCATCAACCCCAGCACCCTCATGCAGAAGCAAACATAGGGGATTTTCAGGGAACTTAAACTTCACCCTGTAGACAAAGGGTCCAAAACTTTTCCTGGTGATAGGATACTCATGCCAGAGCCATGTCCAAAATGAGACCCAGATATTAAAACCGATTCAATGGCTCCGGGGTCAATTTCTTGAGACTGAGGACAAAGTCCTTCAGGACTTGTAGTCTGCTGCACAGTGGCCTAGAGGCATTCTCTTGATTGTTCCTGCAAGATTACATCATTCAGATACTGCAGAATGGGGATCTCCTGTGCTGGCAGAGGAGCCAAAACCTGGGCCAGCACCTCGCAGTGGCCTATAGCTAGGGCAGAGCCACAAACTGAAAGTTGTTCCCCCACTGCACAAGTAGTACAGAAGAAGCAGAAATTGTGCGGAAAATGTAACCATTTTGAGTAGAGGTCGACCGATATGGGTTTTTCTCTGGCCGATGCCGATATTTACAAATCGCGGTGGCCGATGGCCGATATGTGATGCCGATTTTTTTGGGCCGATATATTAGGCCGATTTTTTTTTTTTCTTTTTTTTTTTCCCTTCATCTCATAAAATCTAACAGTTAGACCCCTTTCACAATGGGGCGTTTTTCAGGCGCTTTTGGGCTAAAAATAGTGCTTGTAAAGTGCCTGTCAAACGGCTCCCCTGCAGTCTCAGTGTGATATCCTGAGTGCTTTCACACTGAGGCGATGCGCTGGCAGGATGTTAAAAAAAAGTCCTGAGAGCAGCATCTTTGGAGCGGTGTATACCACTCCTCCACCACTCCTGCCCATTGAAATGAATGCGCACCGCTGCCGAAGCGCCTGCAAAGCGTTTCGGCAGTGGCGCTTCAGGGGCGCATTTAACCCCTTCCTCGGCCGCTAGCTGGGTTATAAGCGCCCTGCTAGCAGCCGAATAGCGCTGCTAAAATGATGGTAAAGAGCCGCTAAAACTAGCAGCGTTTTACCATCAATGCATGCCCGCTCTAGTGTGTAAGCAACCTTCTGTGATACGGAAATTTTTTTACATTTAAACATTTATTAAACAAAACAAACCTCCAATCAGTTCACTTGTATGTAGAATTTAGATTAAAAAAAAATATATAAAAAAAACACCCCTCTTAAATATTAAATACACAAAAACAGGTAATCAAAACTTCTGGATGAAAAAAAATGGGCTAACTTTACTGCTTAGTTTTTTTTTTAAATTTATTAGTGTATTTTTTTTTTTTAATTGCATTTGAAAGACCGCTGCGCAAATACCGTGTGACATAAAATATTGCAACAACCGCCATTTTATTCCCTAGGGTCTCTGCTAAAAAAAATATATATAATGTTTGGGGGTTCTAAGTGATTTTCTACCAGAAAATACAGGATTTTTACTTGTAAGCAACAAATGTCAGAAAAGATTTAGTCTTTAAATGGTTAAACTGAGAGCTTCTACACACAGAGCTCAGTTCATTCATAATTGTAAACATTGTATCCTTCAGGTTCTTTTTATCAGATTTGGCAGGCAAGTCGCTTCACACAGGCAACTTGCACTGACTTCTATTACAGAAGTCTTTTGCAAGTCGCACTGAGTTATATCGGCTTTTTCTATCAGCACAATCGGCCGATGCCGATTAAGTAAGAAACACCAAATATCGGCCGATATATTGGCCGGCCGATATATCGGCCGGCCGATATATCGGTCGACCTCTAATTTTGAGGTTACAACTCAAAATTTGAGATTTTATTTCATGTTTGGCGATGGTGGTAAATAAAATGGAGAGAGAGAGAGAGAGAGAATCTCCCTAATGGGGGTACAGACAGCAATAAAAGCCTGACAGGTATTCTAATTTCTCCTCAATCTAAAAAACTTAGAGAAAAAAAAATTGCCTTTAGTTATACTTTAAAGTGGTACAATTTAAATATATTTTGCATGATAAAAGGTTCAAAGTTACCTAACATGCTGCCTTTTGCTGTTCTGATATTCTCCTTTCCATTTTTTGTTGGTCCCCCAGCACTGGCTGCAATATAAGGATTCAGAGGTCTCCTTTCTCCTGAAGGGTTCTACGGGAACACCCTTACGTTGCCGACCAGGACTAGTGCTAAACAGACGTGTGTCCATTTAAACATATGGCTTGTATAAAGCCACTATCCTGCTCCCTACTTAAGCAGATTGGCTGCTTCTGCCTTTTTACCTGGGCGAGTGCACTGAACTTCCCAAAAGGAAGGTACCTAAAGCCAGCAGAGGAAATGATAAAATATTTTGTTCACATACCATACATATTAAAGTAGTAGCAAACTCACCTGGACAACTTTGCACCATATGGAGCAGGGTAAAGTGATTTACAAGTTGTTGGCTTCAAAAAAGCTGGCTGAACTTTTTCAGTTTAAGAAAAAAAAAAAAAAATCAGTTTCTTTAAAGGAACTGGTACATATGCATTTATCCTGATTGACAGCGCACTGAGTGTACTGTCAATCTATTCATCTATGTGCCGTTCCTTTATTTGCATTACTTTGTGGCATTGCACTGATATTCTTTAAGACGCTTAACCATCCAATATGCAGAACCAAGTCTTCATGGTAACTTTACATGAAAACAAGGCTTGTTCACTTGTATTGTACATTCAGACAGTGGCAGTGCCATCTTAAGAGCATTACAGGCCCCCAGGCAATACAGTGCACTGGGGCCCTGTCTACACAATCACGCACGATTGCCCATCAAATGCAGCTTTACTGAGCTACGTACAGCGTGCAGGGTTCTGGGGTGAGCTGCGTGCAGGGTTCTGGGGTGAGCTGCGTGCAGATTGTGCAAGGACAGGGCAAGCTGACACATGGCACTGGAAACCCCCCCCCCCCCCCCCCGGAGGAGCCTGGCAGTCCCAAACCCTCCACCAAAGTCCTCCCTGGAGCTGCACATTGCTGATCTGTCCATACATGGGGCTGACAAGTGCCTGGCCAGCTTGGATCTAATGTACCCCAGGTGCAGAACAGCTCTAGCAGTGATCAGAGCCACCTGGAGAGCCCTGTGGTGCCATGTACAACTCATCCCCTGTCCCCCAGTACAAAGCCAGGCACTCACAAAACCAGCATAAAAAAAAAAAAAAAAAATAGTATAACTGGCTTTGTAAATACTGCATAGTAGTACTTAAAAAGTCTGCAATAAAGCAGTAGTTACAAAGCTAATAAAAACCCTTAACTTTTTTTGCATATAATGGTCTGCCCTACAGCCTGAGCCAGGTACATGGCTGCTGAGGGGAGAAGGACTGAGAGACAGCAAGTGCACACAGCTCAAGCAGATCGATGAGCAGTGTACAGAACAGCCTGGCCATGAGCCCGCTTACAATAATTAGCATTACAATGGTAATTACCATTTCAAAAGGTAGAGCTGCCTGGGGAATCCAACTGCTTCTGTGCACACTGAGATGTGCAGAACGGACGCTGCAGGAAAAGAAGTGGGTGGGAATAATGGTGGGCGTGAACCAGCCGCACTGCTCTCCATGTATGCAGCTGCTGGCCGGCTTTTATGTGCGACTCTCGTGTGCCACCGGGTTGCGGACCTGAATAAAAATATCAGGACAGAGCCTCTCATGGGGCCCCGGGCCCCCCACTGGCCAGTCCGCCCCTGGTCTCAGCAGACAGTCGGCTCCTTGGGGAGCTGGGCTTGAGGCCAGCTGCCTTGCGGTTGGTTCCTCTGGCTCTTGTCCTGCTCTTCGGCCACAACCTGAGCTGCCAGTCCCAGCCCCTCCTCACAGAGAGATCACTCCACAGCAGGAGTCAGGATGAGTGGGCGGCAACTCGCCCCGGCTGGATGTACACAGACACTACAGCCTTGGAGTCATCAATAATAAAAAAAAAAAAGTAGTCAGCGGCGGCCAAGCACTGTTCGCATACTTCCCACACAGAAGGATCGCGGGACAAGGGTACAATCCAGGACTGTTGGGAGGTATGCGGCAGTCCTGTCCGGCCCTGGCTGGGGTCGCTGGGCAGGTGGGGCCCCCCAGGCAAGTGGGGCCCCTGGGCAACTGCCCAGCGTGCCCATGCGAAAAAACGGCCCTGGACAGTGGCATAGTAGAGAGGGCAGAAGTGTTGATGGCCAAGAAGTAGAGAAGTAGGTGTTTGGTACCACTTTAACCTCTGCAGCTCCGGAAGGTTTACCCCCCTATATGACCAGGCCATTTTTTGCGATATGACACTGCGTTACTTTGACAATTGCATGTTTGTGCAACACTGTACCCCAATAAAATTTATGTCCTTTTTCTCCACAAATGGAGCTTTCCTTTGGTGATATTTGATCACCTTTGCGGTTTTTACTTTTTGCGCAAACAAAATAAAAAAACAAAAAAAAAAAAAACAAAAAAAAAAGTAAAATTTTTTACTTTCTGCTATAAAACTTATTTTTTTATTAGATATCTAATTTCTTCATCAATTTAGGCCAATATGTATTCTGCTAAATATTTTTGGTAAAAAATAAAAATAAAAAAATAATCCAAATAAGTGTATATGGATCGATTTGTGCAAAGTTACAGCGTCTACAAACTATGGGATATATTTATGGAATTTTTTACTAGTAATGGGAGTGATCAGCCATTTTTACCAGGACTGCGACATTGTGGCAGACAAATTTGACACTAAAATGACACTTAAGGGATCGTCCCCTCTGACAGAACAGGGATCTGACTTGTTTACATGGGCAGACCACCTTTCTGTCTGCATCGGGAACAATTATCGGGTCTTCTGGACCAGCTAATTGGCTCCCACTGTGTCCAATCACAGCATGAGTGGGTCGCCTGGAGGGAACGCCAGACTCGGCAATCAAAATTACGTACAGGTACGCAATTTTGTGCTGAAGGGCCGCCCTGCTGCATTAAACCACTTCCCGCCCAGCCTATAGCAGATTGACGGCTGGGCGGTGGTTGCGTTATCCTGACTGGGGGTCATGACATTCAGCAGGATAACCCCCTAGCGCGCGCCCGCAGCGTGGCGATCGGGGATGGCGTGTGTTCCTCAGACACAGCGCTTCCCAGATCACGGTAAACAGCCAATGAATTTGGCCGTTTACCAGGTGATCGGCTGTGTCAAAGTCACAGCCAATGACATGTCACAACAAACTCGGCGGCGCGCCCCCGGAGTGCAGGGCAGGGATCGAGGAAGACGGGTGTCCGTTGGACCAATTAAATTGGCTGTTTACCACGTGAATCACAGCCATTCACAAATGTCAACACAAGAGTAGTTACTATCTGATCTCTGCGCTCTCCTCACACACCGATCGTGTGAGGAGAGAGCAGGGATCAGTAAGTGAGATATCAGTGTTCTGTCTGTATACCGTGCGCAACACGACCCCCCCCCCCAAAAAATAAATAGGACCTGTCACACAGCCCAGCCCATCTGTCACTCAGCCCATCTGTCACTCAGCCCATCTGTCACTCAGCCCATCTGTCACTCAGCCCATCTGTCACTCAGCCCATCTGTCACTCAGCCCATCTGTCACTCAGCCCATCTGTCACTCAGCCCATCTGTCACTCAGCCCATCTGTCACTCAGCCCACCGCCATCAGTACCGCCACACAGGCTACCAGTACCGCCATCGGTACCACTGCCAGTTCTGCCATCAGGCCCACCATCTATACCACCACACAGGCCTGCTACCAGTATCACCACCAGTACCACCTTTACTGCCATCTGTACCACCACACAGGCCCGCCACTAATACATCGGTACCACCACTACCACCATCGGTACCACCACCACCTGTACCGCCATCGGTGCAAACACACAGGCCCGCCACTAATACAGCGGTACCACCATCAGTACCATTACATCGGCCTGCCAGAAAGCACTGCCATAATGTCGCAAAGGGTTTACACACCTGAGGAGGCATATGCCCTTCTTACCATGTTGGATAATGAGAGCAGCGGGGAGCTCCCATCATCCGATTCAGGTTCGGAATACGAGCCAGTGGAGGATAGTGGATCAGAGTCCGAGTCCTCAGAGGAAACCGTCCCTCCCAAAAGAATGAGATCAGGACCAAGATCAGGACCAAGATCAGGACATCTGTCCACCACCAGCAGCGCCAGACCCCAGGAAGAGGAGCCCAGTACAAGTACTGGAATCACACACCCAAACCGAAGAACCCAGCCCCAGTCCTACCTTCCCGATGCCCTGGCAAACCCCTTATGGTTGCCTGCCAACTTAGGATCCGCTATCATCACCCCTTTCACTGCACAGCCAGGTGTACAGCCCGACACTATGAATTTTTCTCAATTGTATTATTTTTCCCACAAGATTTGCTGCAGAATATGGTGGATCAAACTAACCTGTATGCATCCTAATTTATTGCTGCCAACCCCAACTCTTCCTATGCCCGCATGTTCAAGTGGCGACGCCTAACACTGGACGAATTTAAAATTGTTTTTGGGCCTTACGTTTAATATGGGGCTTACAAAAAAGAACGAAGTCCATGCACATTGGTCCACCAACCCCCTCCACCATATGCCCATATATTCCGCTGTCATGTCCAGGACAAGATACGACATGATTATGCGTTTTCTCCACTTCAATGACAATTCACAGTGCCCTCCCCGAGATCATCCCAACCACGACAAATTGTACAAGATAAGCCCCCTATTCAATTCCTTTTCCCAGCGATTTCTAGACGCTTTTATCCCAGACCAAAAAGTTTGTGTGGACGAGTCCCTCAAACATTTCACTGACCGACTGCACTTAAAGCAGTATATACCAAGCAAGAAAGAAAGGTATGGGCTGAAATTAAATTATGTGATCGAGCCACTGGATAGGTCTTCACATTCCGGATCTATGAAGGCAAAGACTCCCAGCTCCAGCCCCACATATATTGGAACCAGTGGGAAAATTGTCTGGGAGCTGGCATACCCCCTGTTCGACAAAGGATACCATTTATATGTCGGCAACTATTATACCAGCCTGCCCCTTTTTCATCACCTTTATAGTAAAAAAAACCCCGGCCTGCGGTACGTTAAAAAGAAAAAAAAAAAAAAAAAAAAGCGGAAGGGATTCCCACAAAATCTGTTGACAAAAAAAATTGCAAAAACGGAGAATCGGCATTCATGAGGAATGAGGAGGTGTTGGCCATGAAGTGGAGGGACAAGAAAGACGTCCACATCCTCTCTACCATCCACAATGACACCGTGGTGGAGATCCAAAGAAGACGAGGCCCCATTGTAGAGCCCGAATATGTCCATGATTACAATATGTACGTGGGGGGGTGGGTTTAAACGATCAGATGCTACAGCCCTATCAACCAGAAAGTTGCATTTCACCTGTTTCACATGGCCCTACCAAAAAGCAACTCAAAACCAATAAATCACCTACCTCAAGTATTTTGAAGATATAGTCACTGCCCTCATTTACCAACAAGGTCCCGCCCCAGGAAGCATTCCCTCTGATAGCGTGAGTCAACTTCACGAGCAACACTTTCCCTATCACATTCCCCCCACAGAATCTGGAAGAAGACAACAAAAGAAATGCTGTGTATGCAGTAGAGGAGGAGGAGTAAGAAGAGATACCAGCTATTATTGTCCCCAAAGTCCCTCCCAACCTGGCCTGTGCATTGGAGATTGCTTCAAAAATTATCATACATCTATCCAATATTAATTCCCCTTATTAATAACAGACTGCCATTTCCCCATTTGCCTGCTATCATGTTAATTAACTGTCCCTGGCCTGTGTACCGACGATGTCTTTGCTTGCCTATTTAAACCACGTTTCTGACTTCCACGTGCACCGACCTTGGCGTGTTAAATTGACCATGTTTTTGCCTGCCACTTGGACTGATCTTTTGGCCATCTACTTCAGTACACAGGGGTCTCACATATGTGAGGGGCTTCAGTATAGCGTTCTGAGTAGAGAAAACTAGTTTTTCATTTTCTGTGCTCTCAGAACAGGATCTGGTTGCTGATTCCTGCCTGCTGCCTGGAACGATGCTCTCCTTCCTCTGTGGACCACTGCACTTCTAAAACCACAGGTAATCTTTTGTTATTTGGTATGCACCTGCTATGTGTTAGAAATATGAAGGAAAAGAAGAAAGGTAACAGCGCTCTCTGCAGGGACAACTTAATCAATACACCAGTATTGGGGGACCTGTATTTTGGGGTGTCAGTTTTCAGTCTGACACACCGCAACTCCGATCTAGGTAAAGAGTCTGACAGAGACTCTTTACCACGTAATCAGCCGTGTCCAATCACGGCTGATCATGATGTAAATAGGAAGAGCCAGTGATCGGGTTTTCCTCACTCCTGTCTGACAGACGCGAGTAGAGGAGAGCCGATCGGCTTCTCTCCTGACGGGGGGGGGGGGTCTGTGCTGATTATCAGCACAGCCCCCGCTCGGATCCTGCCCAGGACCACCAGGGAAGCTGCCCAGGACCACCAGGGTGGCCACCACACTGGACCACCAGGTATGCCTCCTAGACCCCCAGGAAAATGCCGATCTGTGCCCACCGCTGCCAGTGCCACCAGGGATGCCTATCAGTGCCTCATATCAGTGCTGCCTCTCAGTGTCGCATATCAGTGCCACCCATGAGTGCCCGTCAGTACCGCCTATCAATGCATATCAGTGCCACCTACCAGTGCCCATTAGTGCCCATCGTCAGTTCCCACTCATTGGTGCCACCTCATCAGTGCCGCTGTATCAGTGCTCATCAGTGAAAGAGAAAATGTACTTGTTTACAATTTTTTTTAACGGAAACAAAAGCAAAACTTTTTTTTTTTTTTCAAAATTTTCGTTTTTTTTTTTTGTTTTGTTTTGTTTAGCAAAAAATAACCCCGGAGGTGATCTAATGCCGCCAAAAGAAAGCTCTATTTGTGGGAACAAAATAATAAAAATGTAGTTTGTGTACAGTGTAGCATGACCGTGCAATTGTCATTCAAACTGCGACAGCGCTAAAAGCTGAAAATTGGTCTGGGTAGGAAGGTGTATAAGTGCCCTGTATTGAAGTGGTTAAGGATCTGTGGGTGGATGCCATCTGGTCCAGGTGCTTTATTCACCTTTTTATGCAATGTAAATATTTCTTGATGAACGAGGTTATCCCCCAGAGGAAGGCACGAAACCCCTGTGCCGAATACGCGTCGGGGAGGGGTAGGACGGAGCTGTCAGCAGAGGAGGAGGATTGCACATGCCATACCGCACGCCATACGATCAGCTGCTTATTATTTTACCTGTACAGTCTGGTGCACTCTAGCACCCATCCAATGTGAGTACCCTCTTGGAGGGCTTATTCTTTAATAAATGTCCTGGCTATATTGCACTATGGAGTCCCTCTGTTTGTTTTTTCTATGATTTTGGATCTTGGTTTTACCTGAGAGGAGTGTTTTTGCACCATTGTAACCTGAGTGAGCCTAGCAGTTTCACCTGGGAGGAGTGTCTTTGCATCATTGTATCCTGAGTGAGCCTAGGAGTGGCCCCAATGCTTATTTTGACACCGTTTAATGACTGTGTCACAGGACTGAAGGTGAGCGCAAGCACATGTGGGGTGTCACGGGAGAGCACAGTTTTCACGTGTTGTGATTTATACACCCATCAGAAGAAGCATGATGTTTATTCATTTTATGGACACTATTTATTCACGTTTTTTGTGATTTGTATTTATTAATTGGGATATACACTCATTTGTCACTGGAAAGTGTTTTGATATTTATATTTTAGCACGTTGCACTTTTATTAGTTACTACCACGATTGCACCTTTATATGCACTTGGTGGTTTAGCATTTATAGTTAATTGCATTATATTTTACCTGTATGGTTTTATTTATCACATTACATGTGTTTTATATGTGAAAATATTTCTTATATATTATATATTTTATATGTGACACTATACTAGCGCGGGCACATTTACTATTTTTTAAATTTAAAAAGGGTTCAAAATATTTACCAAGTAACTATAGACGTGCAACTACTATAGTTGAGAAGATACTGAAGTGTTTAAAGCGGACCTTTAGTAATTTAGTCACTTTCCATCTATTAAATCTTCTGCCCTTGTGGTTTTAACTTTGGATAGTAAAAATTATTTTTTTCTGCCAGTAAATATACCTCATACAGACCACTTCCTGTTTGTCTGGTATAAAGCCTAGGCTTATGACCTCATGCACAGCTCTCTCATGAGAGTTTGCCAGGAAGGGGGGGGGGGGGTGAGTCATAAGAGTGCCAATGAGAGCTGCAGGGTTGCGGAGCTGTTCATCTGTGTAAATCTAGGAAGTGAACAGGCAGCAGCTTCAGCTGCCCACAGTTAAAAATCGATGCATCCAGACTTCGTGGAGGGAGATTTCTGCAGCATATTTGGCAAGTACAGAATCACAGTACATATGAAATAATATGCAAAGTGGTTGGAGGGATGCTTCAGAATGGCAAAGATATTACAAATAATGTGAGCAGACTGCAGTTCCTCTTTAAGAGCACATAGAGTAGTTCTTGCTGGAAAAATACTCCAAAGAACAGAAATTCATGAAAGACAGAAAGGGGTTTTTTTTCTAAACAAAAAAAATAAAAATAAAAAAACACCATTATAAAATACCTCCCCTCCCCCTTTTTTTAAAATAAGTGATCACATGCCCTATGTTCTGCATAAGAGCTGGGGGGGGGGGGGGGGGGGCAGCAGTACACAGAGCCTCCCAAGTGAATGGCTGTGCAGCAGGGGCATGTCAGGACAGGTCTAGTAATTGGAGAGCACACTGTTCCCAGCATAGCTAGAGAACCGACTATGGTGTGTTCTGCCTAGTGTGGTCAGTTTTGAATAGGAAAGAAGAGGGACTGGCACTAACATCAGAGATTTCACACAAAGGAAGCAATACAAAGAGAACAGTATACTTTCTCACGCAAGTACATGGTACAGCAGACATCTATGAGGAATACAAAATGCTGGAGTAACTGCTTTAAGTCTACAGGCCTAGAAAAATCACTTTGTAAATGGATTGAAAACTGACTAAAAGATTGAATTCGGAGATTAGTGGTTAATGATTCATACTCAGAATGGTCTAAGGTTAATCAGTAGAGTACCCCAAGGTTCAATGTTGGGACCCCTACTTTGATTATAAAAGATATAGGGTCTGGGATTAAATGTACCATTCAGTCTTTGCAGATGATACCAAGCTAAGCAGTGGAATATCTCCAACCTCAAGCTGACCTCAATGCATGGTTTAATTGGGCAACTGTGTGGTAAATGAGGTTTAAATGCTGATAAATGTAAAGTTATGCACTTGGGGGGCAAGAACATGCAAGATCATATATACTAGGGGGAATCATGGAGAAGGATCTGGATGTTCTGGTCGATCATAAGCTTAATAATGGCATGCAATGCCAAGCAGCATTTTCCAAAGCGAGCAAAGTCCTTTCTTGTAGTGAGGTATAGACTGCAAAGAGTTCATTTTGCCCCTGTATAAATTATTAGTAAGGCCTTATCTGGAATATGCAGTTCAGTTTTGGGCACCAGTTCATAAAAAGGATATCGGGAACTGGAAAAAGTGCACAGAAGAGTAACCAAACTAAGAGGCATGGAGGATCAGTAAGGAATTTCTCCTGCTGGAGCAAATTGGACAATGGTTTGCTGGGCTTTTTGCCGTCCTCTGGATTAACTGTGGTTATAAGATAGTATACAATTGTAATTTTTTTTCCCCCCTTTTATTGGTTGAACTGAATGGACTTGTCTTTTTTTTAGCCACACTATGAAAAAGCTTTCCATTTTTAATTATCTACTTTATTATAGACCCAATGATTGCACAGACCCACTAGTTCTGTAAAATAGAGGCAGGTAGGATACAGTTCTCTGTATGGCTGGTCATTGCATCACAAAAATATAAAAAAAAGCACCCTGCCTCAGTACTCAAGGGCCTTCAGTCTGATGCAAGCAGTGGTCTGGCTCCTAGTAGGAGGTCTGCAAGTGGAAAAAGGTTTTAATGGACGTATCTCTAGTTGGAGGAGTGGGTGTTCTCATTTGCATGCAGACCACCCCAAGTAATGCCCACATGTGATGCGGAAAATGCATGATTAAAAGAACTAAAATCCACTGAAAGAAAGGAGGTAGGTCAGGAACAGAAAGCTAGAAAGGAAAGGACCAGATGATGCTGGAGGCCCTTCATCCAAGAAATGAGATGGATCCCATCTGATTTGCCACAGCTTCTATGCATTGCATTTGAAGACATTATAGAACCATGGCCCAGAGACCTTTATAGAAGATGCTTCAGGAGACCAGTCATACAGATATAGGGAGCCTGCTGAAGTAGGGTTAACAAGCATTTAACCCTTGGAGTGTGGGAGAAGTGCAATGCAAATGTATTTTTTTATTCCAGGAGTTGGAGTGCAAACTGGATCTACATGGATTATTTGTTCAGTGTTGTGTTAAACGGTATAGTGAGACTATTTTTAAACAGCCATACATTACAATCTGACAAATGATACAAGCAAAGGGAGCAGAACAGTGACAGGACCTGGAAGCGCTGGGATTGGGGGAAGGAAGGAAACAGATGAATGACTGCTATATATAAACCACACTGAATGTATATATGTCCATGCACACAAACATACCAATAGATCACTGAATAGCTTTTATTAGTCACCGTTTGAAGTTGCCCATACTACAGTAACTTACTGTGTCTAATGCTACCCACAATATAAAAAGCTGACATTTTAAAAACGAATGCAGCTTCCCAACAGAACAATGTAGGCAATGTAAAAGACAAAATGTATCAATTTATGTTGCTTACAAAATAGTAAAAAAAAAAAAAAACAGAAAAAAACAAACACCTGAAGTTTTGTAAATATCACCCTCTTATCCCAGAAGATTAAAGTATGAAAATATTACCTGTGAAAGCGTTTGTGGCCTGAAAACCAGCTTCCTGCATACTGCTCTTCCAGCAAAGGTGAATGTCCAACCTTAACCTGTCCTGACCAGAGATGATGGGTGGGCAGGAAATAGTCAGGTCACTTCCATTTTAGTCAGAGTCCATCACTAACTACCTTGCCATGCATGCAGGTACTGCGCTCTGAGCCACAGGCTCTAAATGGCTGCTGAAACAGTGCAATGCAGCGTCTGTAGACAGACAGATTTAGGACAGGTCATCCATCCAACCAAAACTTGGATGCCATGATGGTAAAAATGAAGCCGAAATGAAGAGCTGGATTTTATAGAGGTGCTTCGATACGATCGCTTCCCAATAGCAATCCCATCAGTCCAGTGTTGCCTTGATCTTGGTAGGAGTTTCTTGTGCTGACTTTAAGCTGTGTCTGGCCTTCACACTTTTTTCAGCGTATCAGGTCCCTCAGGCACGCAAAACTAGAGAGAAGAGAAATGTGGAGATTAGATTACCCAACAGTCTTTACTAAAACTTAACAAAAGCAGGAAAAAATAAAAAAAACCCTGTGGAAACCGTGGTCGACATTAGAGAGGATTTTCAAAAAGTAAATATTACAATATTGCTAAGATGCCAAGTGTGACCACACATCCCTTTGAAATGTAAATTTCATGAGCTTGGAGTTGCATATCACCCTCTGAGCATTGTTTATCTTTTCAAAGTTACTAGAGATCGAAGGGACACAGAGAGAGGGGAGTGACAGAACAGGACTGCAATTGCATATAGACAGAACCATCCTAAGCTTGCTTCTTCCTTGTCAAATTTTAAACAGCGCATCAACTCCTAGTTCTGCTGTATTAGTACATGGACATTTAGCTCAAAAGTGCTTCACAACAAAGTAAAAGTTTAATAACATGCACACTTTGATTTAGATTTTTTAGTAGTGTGCGACATGCAGAAGTTTAAGAATGGGCAGAAAAAAAAGGACCCTGGACAGCCACTAGATATCACCCCCCCCCCCCCCCCAATGTTACAGTATCAATATTAAATGCAACATTCAATTTACATAAGAAAGGCAACATATTCTAGTTTAATCTCTAACTGAGCATTTTTTTCTGGTTTTGCACATTGATAAAAGTCACATTTTAAGTCTGAGAATTAGTTAAACCTCCTAAACATTTTCTGAAAGCGGAGATCATAAAGTTCAGGACCAGCCCCCCCCCACCCTCTGCCAATCTCTCCACTGGCTTCCACTGACCCAATGAAAAAAAATTCTAAGTACTAACAATGATTTACAAAGCCATCCACAACTCTGCCCCCAGCTACATCACTAACCTAGTTTCAATACACCAACCAAACCACTCTTCAGTCCTCCCAAGACCTCCTGCTCTCTAGTTCCCTTGTCACCTCTTCCCATGCTCGCCTCCAGGATTTCTCCAGAGCTTCTCCCATGCTTTGGAATTCCCTACCCCAATCTGTCCGACTGTCCCCTAATCTATCCATCTTTAGATGAACCCTGAAAACCATTCTCTTTAAAAAAAGCCTATCCTGCTGCTAATACACTTTACTTTCGCCATCAGCTCATCCCCCACAGCTATTACCTTTTGTATCAATTGACCCTTCCACTTGGATAGTAAGCGCTAATGAGCAGGACTCTCCGATTCCTCTTGTACCAAACTAATGTAACAATTTTTGCCTTCATTTTGTTAAGCGCTGCACAAACTGTTGGCGCTATGGAAATCCTGTATAATAAAATAGTGGTAGCCATTTTTTTTTTTACGTCACGGTTTTCAGTAAACTTAATTTTAGGGCACGCAAACAATATATTACACAATTTTTTTGCATAACAAAAAGGAGGTTGCAGCGATAGATACCCAACATGCCAAGTCTTAAAAATTGTGCGCACCTATGAACACATAAAAACTTAGGTACCTAAAATTTCGCACAGGTTAAAATTTAAGCCTATTACACACAGGCCAAATGTCGGGCGAGATTCAACAGAAACGGACCGACATTTGGCCCATGTGTACTGGAGTCGGGCTGGCTTCAGCCAAAGGGGCATGACCTGAAAAGGTCTGCCTGATCGGCTCCCGATCAGGGCTCTCAGCCAATGGCTAAAAAGGGTGACCGGAGTATTCTAGCAGAGGGGCTGTCCCCCTGTCAGAATACAATAGCACAGCAGGGAAGATCACTGTACTAACATCAGAATATTAGTACGGCAGCTCTGACCTGAGCTTTCTTTTTCGTTCAACCCAGATAAAAAAAATAGTAGTGTGTACAAGGCTTTAGAGTTAACTGAATGATGGCCCTAGAGTTATTGCTCGCACTTGGACGTTGGCAGAGATTTGTAAAGCATAGTGCAAGCATAATTTTCGTATGTAGGTGCACCCGCCTCGTGTGTGTTTATGCTCTTATGTGTGTGTAGGTGGGGGCAGGGTATGTTAAACAATTTGAGTTGTGCTTTTTTGTCTGTTTTTTTTACACCTAACGTTATTGCCATCACAGTGAGCCAATAGCCTCCTATCTTATAGCATAGTGTAATGACAAGTTCTTTGATAAGACATCATGGGCCTGTTAGACCCCTGATTTCCTCCACGGTAGCGAATGGAGCACAGATCTAGTTACATTGGCTTTTCACAGCCACAGCAGCCAGGTAAAGTCACAGCAAATTATTCTTACTCTGAATGGTCTTAGTGGTGTACCCCAATGTTCAGTGCTGGGATCCTTACTTTTTAACCTATTTATAAAGGATATAGGGTCTAGGATTAAAAGTACCCATTTCAGTGTTTGCAAATGACACCAAGCTATGCAGTGGAATAAGGTTCTTACAGGACCTTACAGGACCTTACAGGATGTCTCCAATTTGCAAGCTGCCCTCAATGCACTTTAATTAGGCAACTATATGGCAATGGAGGTTTAATCTTGATAAATGTAAAGTTATGCACTGGGGGCTAAAAAAAGAAAAAACATGCATGCATCATACACACTAGGAGAAGAACAGCTGAGGAGTCAATGGTGTAGAAAGCTCTTGGTGTTCGGGTAGATCATAGAGCTCATAGGTATAATAGTTCAATAGGAAATGGGAAACAATGCCGCTGCAACTGACGGTGGGGGAAAAAAAAAAAATGTATGCCGAGTCATCCTGAAAAGATCTAGTCTAGCTTGTGATAAAGAAAGGGAGGGGGGCACTTCCTGGGTGCATTTAATTAAACTAGCCCATTCCTAGAAAGTCTGACTCCATTAGCTTTGTCTGCTGGTCCAACTCAAAGCTTAGATAGATAACCTGCAGCATTACCCCAATGCAAACTGCCACTTCAAGAGTACCTATCTGGCTGTATAAACTGTAGGCGACAGCAATTCTCTCCTGGCCAGGTCCCAATGCTGTGCCAGTAAAAAAGGTGGGCCAGTGCAGCATATCTGAGTAGGCGTGCATGGGTGGGGGCAAGTGAGAGGTGTTTGTACTGAGGTGGCGTTTTGTTTTTTTTAAGTGGACGCCCTCTTCTACACCCACTATGCTATTGCAGGGAGACGAGAGCAGAATCCTCTCCAGTAGGCTTGACAGTGAAGCAGCTGAAAAATGGAGTGGCTAAGTACCAATCTACATAATATTGCGCCGAGGGCCCATGCTGCCCCCGGCCCTTTGTCCCAACCATGAGTGGCATCCATGCAAATGTCACACCGACATATGTTGAACATTTTTCTGATATCTTCTATGGACTCTTGGTCTAACTCTGGCCATCTATAGTAGCTGGGACAAAATTAGCTGTGATATTTTTCTATAGACAGCAAATGTTGAAGTGCGATCATCAATATTAGGATTACAATTCGTTTATTTTACATAGTACTGAATAGATCAGCATTATTAAAACTCCATAATGGTAGCTGCCACTATAAAAGCTTAATGTTTAAGTCAGCCCTATAGAATCTCTAAACCGTTAAAAAAAAAAAAAAAAAAAATCAGTTTTTGGTGGACCGACACTTGGACCATATCAAATAGATGGCTGAAGAGCATGCTGACCTCTGACAAGCACAACTTTAATGTGTACTCAGCCAGACATTAGGGTATTCGATATTTTACATTTAACGTTTGCGCTGCCACACTGTAAATGTTGAGGCTGGAACTATATTTAGGTTGCCTACTGATGCGTTACTTCCCCTGGCAGTATATTAGGAATGGGGTGCCCCCATAATTATGCATGATAGATGCTCTTCCACATCCTGCACAAATCTTGCCTTTAAGGCAGTGGCATTGGGAGGGGGAGCTGGAGCCCCGAGTGGGCCCCCAAAAAGCCCTGGGTCTCAGGCATTCATAAATGTATTAGCCCAGAGCGGGGACCAATCTGACTCGGAGCGCGGCCGAGTGACATAGCAGGTCCCACCTTAAGGAGCCTACAGCATCCATGATGGACGTCCCACTGGTCCAATGCCGGGACTGCGGGACGTGCGACATCCATCATAGGCGCTGCAGGCTCCAGAAGGTGGCAATTATAATGCAACCGTGTCGCTATAAGATCCCCACTCGGCACTCGGGCGGGTGGCTCTCCTCTGTTTCTGGCTGCCTGCTGTCTCCTGTGATGCGTGCACTGCACACTACGGCTGAGCTGAAGGAGGAGTTGGAGGTCACAGTCAACTGAAGACTGAAGTCACGTGTAATGGTCAGGTGGGTTAGTGTAATGGTCAAGTAGTTCAGTTTTTAGTGGTCAGCATTGATGGGCACTGGTAAGCCAGGCAGCAATCAGCAGGTGAGCTATAATTTTTACCAGATGCATTTAAATGCTAGAGGCAGAATATCAATCAAAAATCCAGAACAAAAAAAAAAAAAAACACACACACACACACACACACACACACACACACACACACACACACACACACACACGATATAAATGTTATAAATGGATTTGCAGATCAGCGAGTAAAATAAGTATTGGATCCCCAAGCAAAACATGACTTTGTACTTGGTGGAGAAACCCTTGTTGGCAAGCACAGAGCCAAGATGTTTCTTGTAGTTGGTTACTAGGTTTGCACACAGCTCAGGAGGGACTTTGGTCCACTATTTACAGATCTTCTCTAAATCCTTAAGGTTTCTTGGCTGTCGCTTGGCAACTCAAGGTCTCAGCACCCTCTAATTTTCTATAGGATTAAGGTCTGGGGACTGGTTAGGCCACTGCATGACCTTAAAAGAAGCATGGGGGGGGGTTTGGAGATTTACTTACCTAGGTGGATGCAGCATCAGACCGATGCTGCATCTGTCCCCCGCCGCCTCTTCACTGAGAACCAAGCCACCGAACACCACCAATGGCTCGGTTCTCTCACCTCCCTGAGCAGAAAGCTGCTGTCTGTCAATCAGCAACTCTGCTCCTCCATGCTCACTGGAGCGATGAGCTGTGGAGGGGCAGGAGCCATCAGTCCAGGCAGCTGGCGGATCCAGACGTTCTAAGTCGGGATGACGTGCTCCTGGACTGATTCCAGTGACGTCCGTGGAGAGCAGACTTCAGACCGCTCTCCACTGAAACCAGGTCACAGGAGTGCAAAACGAATTGCACTCCTGTGACCAATAGAAGACCAGCCAAACGAGTTCAGGCTGTACTCCTTTGAGCCACTCCTTTGTTGCCTTAGCACTATGTTTTGGGTCATTGTCATGCTGGAAGACCTATCCACAGCCCATCTTCAGTGTTCTGGCTGAGGAAAGAAGGTTCTCATCCAAGATTTTACAATACATGGCCCCATCCATTGGCCCCTCAATGTGGCAAAGTTGGCCTGTATCTTTAGCAGAGAAACAGCCCCAAAGCATAATGTTTCCACCTCCATGCTTGACTGTAGTGATGGTGATTTTTGGGTCAAAATCAGAATTTTTGTTACTCCAAACAGCGATTCGAGAGAATGCCAAAAGAGCTCATTTTTGGTCTCATCTGACCACAGTACTCGCTCAATCCTTCTCTGAATCATTTAGATGTTCATTGGCCAGCTTCAGATGGGCTTGTACATGTGACTTCGAGGTGGACCTTGCAGGGACTGTAGGATTTCAATCCATGGCCATGTATTGTGTTACCAATGGTTTATTTGGTGACTGTAGTCCCAACTGCCTTAAGATCATTCACAAGTTCTTCCCCGTGTAGTTCTGGGCTGATCCCTCACTTTTCTCATGATCCTTACCCCATGAGGAAAAATCTTGCATGGAGCTCCAGACCGAGGGCGATTAATGGTTATTTTGCATTTCTTCCATGCCAATAGTCGCTCCTACAGTTGTCTCCTTACCAAGCTTCTTGCTGATGGTATTGTATCTAGCCTTGTGCAGGTCTACAATCTTGTTCCCGACATCCTTTGACAGCTCTTTGGTCTTGCCCATGATAGTGAGGCTTAAATGGAAAAAAGATTCTGTGGACGGGCGTCTTATACACAGGTTGTGTCGTTAGGAGAACCTACTTAAAAATTGACAGGACTAAGCTGTGTACTACATGAGCACATACTGCAGCCAGTCTGTGGGAGCCAGAATTCTTGTTGGTTGGTAGGGGATCAAATACTTATTTTACTTACTGAACTGCAACTCAATTTATAAAATTTGTATAATTTCTTTAATGGATTTTTGGTTGATATTCTGTCTATCAATCATTTAAAATAAACCTATAATAAAAATCATAGACCATTCACTTCTTTCTAGAGTGGGTACACCTACAATGGGGAAAACCATTATTTGATCCCCTGCAGATTTTGTAACTTGTCACAGACCTGCCCAATACAAGCTGAGCATATCATGAAAATATTTGCAACTAGTTATCACCTGGAAACCTATGTGCATTATTTGCTTTCATGTAAAAGTTAGGCTTGACCCCCACCCTCTACTATTCACCTATTGTGAGGTTACCCATTAAATTAAAGGGACCAGCGAGGACCTTCTGAAGGAGGGGTATGGGGCAAAGCTGTGCTTGTATACACTATAGGCCCAATTATGTGTAAGTCAGCCTGTGTCTATTAGGGCACAGGGTAACTAAGAACCCCAGTCGGGTCTGTCTTAGCCAGACTCCCAGTACAACCACACCGGACACAGCATTTAGTTTTACCCCTGTTATCCTGGGTTCTATATGTGTGGTTTGTGTTGAAAGTTGAAGAGGCTCTTTTATTTGGGACAGTAAGATTTATGAACATCCCTCAAGAAATATATGAAGAAAAATAATTCCACCTTTCAGACTGCTAGAATATTGTAGGATTGTCTCAGACCATTGCTAGATAGTTTGAGGTGGGGTGGGGTGGGGGTTATGTGTGCGTTAAGTGGCTGTATTCCATTGTTCTATCGTTTTTCTGCCTTGGGAGCAAACTATTATGGGATGTACATGCTTATGTGGATTAGCTGAAGAGTTAATGAAATCACTGTCAGTTATTAGTTGCTTGAGGTGAGGGAGGATTTCTCCAACAGCCCTCCTTGCTGATAAGACTGGCTACTGATGAAAAGTTTGAATGTACTGTCTCTTGTTCCTGCATGTAGTTTACTCCACCCTGTGTCATTATGCAAAGGGGGGGGGGGAATGTCCCTGAGACTAAATTATATGACCCTTATAATTTCGGGTCCATCTTGTCCGGTAAGAGGCCATCTGGCTTTATATTTCTTCGCTGGGATATAAAAGCACCCACTAGCTGATATTGCAAATATCAAGGCGCTGTATTAGAAGTTCATATGAACATTTATCATCACTTGATTTACAGCTATGGTCTTTGGGACCTTTAAAAAAAATACAGCACAAATCGCACATTTTATTTGATTATTTTTATTAGAGTGATGGACTAATATCATTAAAAAATATATAATGTAAATACACACACATACTCTATATCTAATTACACACACACACACACTCACACACACACACACACACTAGGGCTGGGAGATAAAAAAAAAAAAAAAAAAAAAAAAACTCGATTTACGATTCGAATAGAGTTTTTTTTTTGGACACCACGCCGGTCCTGAGGAGCTGCGGGCAGGAGTTTTTAGGCGAGGCCGCGGCCTCACCTAAAAACTCATGCCCGCAGCATCTCAGGACCAGCGCGGTGAAAAAAAAAAAAAATAAATAAAAAAAATCGATTTGCTTACATTTTGAATCGATTTGGCCTCTCAACTCAAGATTTAAATCGATTTTTTTCCCCAGCCCTAATATATATATATATACATATACACATACATACACATACAGTATCTCACAAAAGTGAGTACACCCCTCACATTTTTGTAATTATATCTTTTCATGGGGCAATACTGAAAAAATTACACTGTTATACAAGCTGTACACTAACTACTTTACATTGTAGCAATTTGCTGTCCCCTCAAAAAAACTCAAACACACATCCATTAAGTTATAAACTGCTGGCAACAAACGAGAGTACGCCCCTAAGTGAAAATGTCCAAATTGGGCCCAAAGTGTCAATATTTTTT
Organism: Lithobates clamitans; assembly: GCA_037952925.1. Classification (NCBI taxonomy): domain Eukaryota; kingdom Metazoa; phylum Chordata; class Amphibia; order Anura; family Ranidae; genus Lithobates; species Lithobates clamitans. Next base: position 74,613 of record JBBGZY010000584.1, read on the forward strand.
GTGTTGCCACCATTATTTTCCAGCACTGCCTTAACCCTCATGAGTATGGAGTTCACCAGAGCTTCACAGGTTGCCACTGGAGTCCTCTTCCACTCCTCCATGATGACATCATGGAGCTGGTGGATGTTAGACCTTGCACTCCTCCACCTTCCATTTGAGGATGCCCAACAGATGCTCAATAGGGTTTAGGTCTGGAGACATGCTTGGCCAGTCCATCCCCTTTACCCTCAGCTTCTTTAGCAAGGCAGTGGTAGTCTTGGAGGGGTGTTTGTGGTAGTTATGTTAGAACTCTGTCCTGCAGCCCAGTCTCCAAAGGGAGGGGATCATGCTCTGCTTCAGTATGTCACAGTACATGTTGGCATTCATGGTTCCCTCAATGAACTGTAGCGTCCTAGTGCAGACAGCACTCATGCAGCCCCAGACCATGACACTCCCACCACCATGCTTGACTATAGGCAAGACACACTTGTCTTTGTAATCTTCACCTGGTTGCCACCACACACGCTTGACACCATCTGAACTGAATACAGTTATCTTGGTCTCATCAGACCACAGAACATGGTTCCAGTAATCCATGTCCTTAGTCTGCTTGTCTTCAGCAAACCGTTTGTGGGATTTCTTGTGCATCATCTTTAGAAGAGGCATCATTCTGCGACGACAGCCATGCAGACCAATTTGATGCAGTGTGGGGAGTATGGTCTGATCACCGACAGGCTGACCCCCCCCCACCCCTTCAACCTCTGCAGCAATGCTGGCAGCATTCATACGTCTATTTCCCAAAGACAATCTCTGGATACAACGCTGAGCATGTGCACTCAACATCTTTGGTCGACCGTGTTGAGGCCTGTTCTGAGTGGAACCTGTCCTGTTAAACTGCTGTATGGTCTTGGCCACTGTGCTGCAGCTCAGTTTCAGGGTCTTGGCAATCTTCTTATAGCCTAGGCCATCTTTAAGTAGAGCAACAATTCTTCTTTGCAGATCCTCAGAGTTCTTTGCCATGAGGTGCCATGTTGAACGTCCAGTGACCAGTAAAAGAGAGCGATAACACCAAATTTAACAAACCTGCTCCCCATTCACACCTGAGACCTTGTAACACCAACGAGTCACATAAAACTGGGGAGGGAAAATGGCTAATTGGGCTTAATTTGGACATTTTCACTTAGGGGTGTACTCACTTTTGTGAGATAATAAATATATAAAAAAACACTCATCTGCTTCAATAAACCAGTCTTTTGTTTCCTACCACCCTACACTGACTTACGGCTAGAGATTGGTCGCGTTAAGGAATCTTGGATCGTGCTGGTACTGGGCAAGGTAAGCCTTTACCGCAGACGTACTTCATGTGAGTCTGTCACAGTCCTTATCCAGACATCTTCCACTGGATCAGGAGATGATTAAAGTGTCTACGGCAGTGGTTTCCAAGCTGGGACCGAACACAGCCTTTTGCCAGATTTTATCCGACCCTTGGGGCACTATTCCTTCTGCTTGTACAAGACACTATTGCTCCAATTGGCACCAACACTGGGGCACTATTCCTCCCACTGACAGCAACAATGTGGCACTTTTACTCCCCTTAATACCAAAGATGGGGTACTGGTTACTCCCACTAAAAGGCAATTTTCTACTCCCGATGCTCAGTCCAGCCCCCCTAAAGTCTGAAGGACAGTTAACTGGCCCTTTGTTTAGAACGTTAGGAGACCCCCAGTCTATAGTAACTACAGACCAGGACAGCCAAGGTTAACAAGAGGAGGATGCAATTGGACATATTGGAACTTTATCCCAGAGGTACAGTTTACCTCTTGATAAGCCAGTCCTAGAAGTACCTGCAGCACGCCTTCCCATCCATATGCCATTAGTTAAGCACAATTAGTAGCACAGTGTAATCATTTCTATTTAGTGAAGTGTTGTCCATGAAAGACACCCATGAGCAGTTAGATCACGTTTGTGTATTTGACCGCCCTTTAAAAAGTCTATAGCAGCCTTTAAGAGGGTGGCCAATTGTGCAGTTATGACCACACGCACAGCCAGCTTTTGCCAAAGCTGTGCAAAGATTTCTATTAACCTATAACTTTTCAGGAAAGGTTGAGATTTTCAGTCAGCTGTCTAAATCCTTTGCTCTACTGATGATTTTGTGTTGGTGTGCAAGGTAACCTCTACTTATGCATTACTTCAGCATATGCCTGGTCTAAGTTGCTCAGGCATGTGACAGAATTACTTCAAATATCTTTGCTATCTTCTTGTCTGCAAACAAAACCTTGGAATTAACAGTTCCTGCTGTGAAATTTGAATAGAAAAACACTATGATACCAAGCTAAAAGAACGATCACACTTTAAGGTTAATATTTGCATTCTATGTATAAAAAAAAAAAAAAAGAGTCTATTTTTAGAAAGTTTTCATCAAAAGAAGAAAATACAAGTAAAAGATCCCTTTAGGCCATGTAAGCATACAGTACCTGCAATAGATTAATCAATCTGTCTTTCTCCATCAGCCAGTGCTTGATCAAAGCCTGGGCTGTCATTTAACAGGGGAGATTACGTACTGAAAATGTATGGCAGGGCACAGAAAACTGGAGAGCCAAGGAAAGATGAATGACTTGAATCCAAGAACTGAAGAACAGCTCTTGTTGTGTGCATAACCTACATATACAGCATAAGCCATAAACAAAAGGATGGTATATGTGACTTCCTGCAGTTCGGAAAAGGGATGACATTTATAAGCATCTATTTTATGCCAACGTCACAGAATAAATACTGTATTTATTGGCGTATAACACACTTTTTCACCATGAAAATCGGGTGCAAATAGTGCATGCGTGTTATACGCCAATACTTCAGTTTTAGCTGCCTCGAAGGGGACAGGGAGGAGGGGCAGGATGAGCACCGTCAGATTACATACAGTGAGAATCTCCCGTTTACTTGGCGGCCTCTGTAATAGGATCTCCCGTCTCCTGGGCCGCCATTGATCCACTTTTCTGTCTATCATAGGAGATTCTCACTGTATGTAATCTAGCGCTCGTCCCGTCCCCCTCCCTGTCCCCTCTGGGCTACAGATGGGCATCGATCAGGCTGCACTGATGGCACTTGTGAGGCTGCAGATGGGCACTGACCCTTATTTTACTTCAAAGTTCCTTATTTAAAATTTAAGTTTTTTTTCCTGAAACTTCCCTCTTAAAATGAATGTGCGTGTTATACGCCGATAAATACGGTAATTTCCAAATTTCCCTTTGGAATAAAGTATTCTGTATTCAGCCATGTCCTGTTTAAAACAAATACTCCCAATAACAGACATATGGAATTTCCTTCATAACCTAGAAGGTTTTGACTCGCATACATTACAAATCCAAATATGCAGGAGTTTATTGCTTATTTACAGACGTTTAGACTACAGCAAACAAAATCATACCTTTATATCCTAGTGGCCAAGTGTCTTTTCCACTGTTACCCAAGATTAATGCAAGATATGGACTAAGACCTCTAATACAATCTAGAACAAACTGAAAGTAAACCTCCCAAACCCGTACAGAAAAGATAGGGGATGATTTACTAAAATTGAAGTGTGCAAAATCCAGTGCAGCTGTGCATGGTAGCCAGCTTCCAACTTCAGCTTGTTTAATTAACCACTTGCCGCAAATCACATACCTGTACAACATTCTGCTTCAAGTGGTTGTAGGCATCAGCTTGGTACTGAAATAAATTGATATATATATATATATATATATATATATATATATATATATATATATATATATATATATATATATATATATATATATATATATATATATATATATATATATATATATATATATATATATATCTGCATCAGTTATTAGAACTGACCGACTAAGCAGCCACTTAATGTGATCACAAGCGGGGGGGGGGGGGGGGGGGCGGACGAACGACTACTTACTGCCAGTTTGTGGGGCTATGTATGGCAGTATTAGTAGAAGAGGAAGAGCAAGAAGAGGGTATATTAACAGCCACTCAGCTACCTCCTGCACGTTGTTTAGCTGTATAGCATGGTCACTCTTCGATAGAACAGATGTGCCCTACGTGAAGATGGTAGGGCCTGCCCACCATCTTGGCGTAACCTCTTTCACATTATACAAAAAAATTGTGCTAACTTTACGGTTTAGAGGTTTTTTTTTCAAATTCATTGAAGTGTATTTTGTGCCCAAAAAATTGTTTGAAAGACTGCTGTGCAAATACAGCGACATAAAATATTTCAACGACTGCCATATTATTCTCTAGGGCAGTGGTTCTCAACTCCTGTCCTCGGGACCCACTAGCAGGCCAGGTTTGCAGGATAACTGAAATACATCACAGGTGATATCATTTGCTGCTCAGTGATTGCAGTATTCTAGACTGAATCTCCCCAAGGTAATACTTAAATTCTGGCCTGTTAGTAGGTCCTGAGGACCGGAGTTGAGAACCACTGCTCTAGGGTCTCGGCAAAAAAAAAAAAAAAATATATATAGATATGTTTGGGGGTTCCAAGTCATTTTCTAGCAGAAAATACTGATTTTAACTTGTAAGCAACAAGTGTCAGAAAAAGGCTTCTGCTTTAAGTGGTTAAACTGACCTCATTGCAGAAAAAAGTTCATCACTTTGAGCTAAAAGAACAAAATGTTACGTTTCCTTCTAGCTCCCTGAGCAATGCAGCACTGAGCAATATTGATAATATTTGCCCATATTTTTGACAGCTGTGAGTGAGCAGAGAACAGCTCTGCACTTGTTACATGAATGAATCATGGAAATGCGGAATTTAAACCGCATACACACTATACAACTTTTGTTGTCGGATTTCCTTTACATTTACCAAAACCATGTAGTGCAAGAGCCTGGTTGCATACAAATTGAAACTCTTAAAGGTTTGACCTCATATTATTTGGTTTTGGTAAATTTAAATGAAAAAAATCTAAAAGAAAATTGTATAGTGTGTATCCAGCTTAAGATCGAGTGGGGAGGTTGAATCGAGATCACAATTAATCGTGCAGCTCTACCCCCTACCGCCGCATGTAAACCCTCTGCCTTCTTTTAGGCCTGCCTGACATTTTAAAGAGGATTGCTTAAGTGTAATGGCAGCTATGGCAATAGGAGAAATAAATGTGGTGCTTTGGTGTACACTACCTTACGACACAAGTATATGGTGACAAGGTGCAAACGTCCGCTTTGCTCGTGTCAACAAGTGTATGTCATTTGGCCCTTCTAAGCCTGCTGACCCAAGTTTAAAGGCCCAGCAGTGCATTGTGGTACTGTGAAAAAAGCTTACAAAACTATACTAATTAAAGTGGTTGTTAAGCCACTAGATTCCATTTATACCATCCCATTCGTTATATAACGATGTGTCCCAGTGCCTGTGCTGTATAAAAACATAAAAACAAATGCAGATTTTCTCAGAGTGTCTCCCGGCGCACCCATGACTCCTCGGCTCTCTCCTCTGCCCGGCTGACAGCTATAGCGGGAGGGGCCAAGAACTCCCACCAACGTCATCCGGGAGGAGAGAAGCAGAGTAATGAGCAGTCACATGAGCGCGGGAGGCGCTCTGAGATAAAGGTAGAGATCAGCATAGTTTTTATACAGCACAGGCACTGGGACACATTATGTAACAGATGGGATGATAAAATATCTTTTTAGAGCAGCAGGAGCGGAGGGGTGGGCAGTGTCCTGAGCCAACAGGTGGGGAGAGGCCAGGGGAGAGCAGAGGAGAGCTGCAGGTGACAGATGTGTGTAAACTGACCACAGTGTCAAGGCTTAGCAGCAATGATAAACCATGGTCAGTTTACAAGGGGAGGGCAGAACCAGGCAGGATCAGCCAGGTATTTTAGGTGATACAGGGGTCCAAAGGACACAGCACAAGCACGGTGCTGTATAACATGCTATAAGAAAACCAGATTTTTTTAATTTTTTTTTTTTAGAGTAACAAAACACTTCAAAAACTGTTGCGCCACTAGCAAAACTGTACCAAGTTGATGAGGTTTCCATAGCTTCTAGATCTGTTGTAGTTGCTACTTCAAACAGGTCAATTCAGGTCTTTTAGCACTCTATATTTAAAAAAAAAAAAAAAAACCAACACACAACACACACACAGTCACAACAAAAACCAAAAACTAGCCAATCTTTTTTGCTCATTGAAATAAATCAGATTAGGGTGCTGTTGCGGTCAGCCAAGCTAAACTTAAAAAGTTAAAATCAATTCTACATTCAAACTGATGCCATAATACAGCATTGCATCTGTTACAAATCAATCATTCTGTTCTGGAATATCAAATACAAAGGGATCTCCCAGACATATCATTTAAAGGATTGTTTCCATGTCACATTAAAATGGACCCTCGCCTTACTGTATGGCATTTTTAAAAAAATGGTTGCTTTTTTGAAAAATGTCAAACTCCCTTTGCCCTTTTTGACATAAGCTTGCCCATTGGCCTTAAAAATAACCAGGAGAAAAATGGTTTTAGCAAGTACTGAAACTGATCATTTAAATTTTGAAATGCCAGTAAAATAAAAATTAGACTTGCAAAACCATTAGAGGTTTCTGGCATTTGTATGTAGGCCCACTATAATTGTAAAAGACAGAAATTGCTATACCAAAAGGGAAAAAAAAAAAAAAAAAAAGTACAATTATTTTTTACACTTTAACCATGCCTTGAATCTTTTATTTGGTTGCACATTAACATTTAAAGAAATATTTTAGTAAGTTTCAATCTGCAAAGCTAAGCTACTGACAAAGTAATCTCATTGTGCACGGAACATTGCTCAGGACTCTTGCCCTTATGATGTACTCTATTCACATTATTCCACAATGCCTTATAGTCACACATAATAATCAGGCTCCTCTAATAAATCATTAATAGGGGCCAGCATAAAAATGTCCTGAACCAGCCACAAGGGTTATATATCAATATTTATTACGGAGTATAAGGGAGTCCCTTAGAGGCACAGCCAAGAAAATTATGTCAGCCACTGTCATTTAATTAAGCATATATATAGTAAAACATGAACACTGGAAGAGAAGAGCTAAACACAAAATAAATCGAGACAAATATGGTAATGAGCTACCAAGTTTTATAACCGAAGAGAAGATGTTTATAATGTCATATCAATTTCATTTTATTGAAATTTTTCAGCATTCTAAAAACTGTAAAAATGGCTAATTTAGATCAAGTATCTCAGTAAGGCTTGGTTCACACTGCCATAACTTGAAAGTTGTGCGACTTACCGGCGATCTGCTGGGGACTTGAGTACTACTTGAGACTTTCAAGCAACTTTCAGAGAATGCCTGGGTAATCTTCCTGTAATATTGGATCCAAATCACATCAATATGTATGGAGCATCCGACTTGGAGGAGACTCCCATTAAAGTCTATGGGCACAAGTCAGATAGAAGTCCCCTTGAAGTAGTACAGGAACCTTTTCTAAGGTCAGGGTGACTTCAGTAATGCTAAGACAGCCATCATTGACCAACATGGGATTTCACATGTCATGCAACTTGCGGTCTCACAAGACAGACCCCCAACACTAATTATTGAATTCACAGCCTTCAAACTGAAGAGTATACATTTGTAAAAAAATCCCAACTTTCGGGGGGAGGTCCATTTTGGAGATTGCAGTGCTTTTGAAACAACTGAGTAGAATACGAGGATACTATTGATTGCATGCTTGAGGAATAGAAAGGTTCACTTTAAGAAACATCAGTTGCACAAAAAATAGTGGATGTAAAAAGTCTACACACCCCTGTTAAAATTAGGGCTGCAACTAACGTTTATTTGCATAATAGATTAGTTGGCCGATTAATCTATTAATAACCTTAAAAAAAAGTGTTTATGGCCTGTTTGTATGCTTAAAAACTGAATAAAAAAAATTTAAAAAAAAAAAAAAAAGTGTTTATAATTTAGTTAATATGTAAAGTTTAAAAAAAAAAAAAAGGCAATTTATTCTTAAATATTTAAATGCAGTGGTAAATATAAATAACCGACTATATGGTTAGGGAGCAAAATCTCTAGTCCACTCTGAGAACAACAGACTGAAGAGATATATTGTATATACTATTAGGAGGTTGAATCTGGTAAATATCAGGCTCAGATCAAATTTTTTTTTGATTTAAAAGCAGGGGTCTTCAAACTACGGCCCTCCAATTGTTCAGGAACTACAATTCCCATCATGCCTAGTCATGTCTGTGAATGTCAGAGTTTTACAATGCCTCATGGGATGTGTAGTTCAGCAACAGCTGGAGAGCCGTAGTTTAAAGATTCCTGAGTTAAAGAAACAAAAAGTTATACTGTTTTGAAGATTTTCAAACAGAACTGTAATATATTATATGCTGGTCATACAAAAACAATTTCTTCCTGCAAAAAAAAATCTAATTTTAAGAACATTTGATTTTCGAATCATTAGTGGGGTGAAATCAACGTTCGTTTTCAACCACAGTGAAGGGAAAATTTAGAAACAGAAAATGTCTTGGTTATGGGAATTTTCAGACCGTGTATGTGGTTTTCCTTGAGAAATTAAATTCAATTTGAAAACAGAATGTTAAAAGCAAGTGAAAATTTCAAACATTCTTTCATTCAGCGAATGTACAAAGATTATTCGTCTGAATATTCTCACCTGAAAAAGTGATCCGTGTGACCAGCATAAGGCTCATGACACACCTATGCGGTTTTCTTTTGATCTGTTCATGCAGTGCTTTTTGCTGTGCATTTAGATTTTTGCACACGTGATTTTGCTGCGATTTGTGTTTTTTCATTTTTTTTAATGCTTTTTTTGGCCAATTTGTTGTTGGGCAGATTAAAAAACACAAATTGCTGCCAAAACGCATTTTCTGCAGCTTTTCCATTGAAGTATATTGAACCAAAAAAGCACCATTTTGCATTGAAAAAAATCCTTGACCCTTTCCAAATACGCAGCAGCTGAAAAAAAAAAAATCGATGTAAACATGTCCCATAGGAAACCAAGTTAGATGAACTGTAGTGTGTTTCTGCAAAAAGCACCAAAAACACACATAGGCGTGAACCAGGCCTAAGACGTTTAGTAACATAATGGGGTTAAAAAAACTAAAATTAGCCCTTTATAGTACAAAAAGAGCAAATAATCGCTACTGTAAAGGGGTTAATTTTTTTACTGTGGCACAGTGAAAGTAATATTTACAGTAGCGAGTGTTTGCCCTTTTTGTACTATAAAGGGCTGATTTTAGTTTTTTTTAACCCCATTATGTTACTGGCCGATCAATTAATCGTTTCGGCCCTAGTTAAAATGTTAGGTTTCTGAGATGTAAAAAAAAATGACAAAGCTAAATAATTTCAGAACTTTTTCCAGCTTTAATGTGACCTATAAACTGTACAACTCAATTGAAAAAACTGAAATCAGTTATAAAACAATGCGGTTGCATAAGTGTGCACACTGTGTTCAGAATTAAGCAATCACATTCAAACTCATGTTAAATAGGAGTCAGTGTACACCTATCATCATTTAAAGTCCCTCTGATTAACCCCAAAGTTTGGATGTTCTAGTAGGTCTTGCCCGACATTTTCTTAGTGGCATTCTACAGCAAAAGCCATGGTCCGCAGAGAGCTTCCAAAGCATCAGAGGGATCACATTGTTAAAAAAGGTATCAGTCAGGAGAAGGGTACAAAAGAATTTACAAAGCATTAGATATACCACAGAACATAGTGAAGATGGTCATCAAGTGGAGAAAATATGGCACAACAGTGACATTACCAAGAACTGGACGTCCCTCCAAAATTGATGAAGACACGAGAAGGAAAGGAGGCTGCCAAGAGGCCTACAGCAACATTAAAGGAGCTGCAGGAATATCTGGCAAGAATTGGCTGTGTGGTACATGTGACAACAATCTCCCATATTATTCATATGTCCGGGCTATGAGACATAGTGGCAAGACTAAATAAAAACATCCAAGCCCGGCTAAATTTTGCAAACACACATCTGAAGTCTCCCAAAAGCATGTGGGAAAGTGTGTTTTGGCCTCATGAAACCAAGGTTGAACATTTTGGCCATAATTCCAAAAGATATGTTTGGCGCAAAAACACTGCACATCACCAAATTAACATCGTACCCACAGTGAACCATGGTGGTAGCAGGATGCTTTGCGGCTGGTTTTCTTGAACTGGAACAGGGGCCTTAGTCAAGGTAGAGGGATATATGAAAAGTTCCAAATACCAAAAACAACAAAACCTTTAGGCTTCTGCTAGAAATCTGAACATGAAGAGGAACTTGATCTTTTAGCGTGGCAATGATCCAAAGCATACATCCAAATCAGAGCCCAGACCTGAATCCGATTGAAAATCTGTGGCATGATCTGAAGAGGGCTGTGCACAGGAGAGGCCCTCACAATGTGATTTGGAGTGTTTTTGCCAAGAGTGGGCAAATATTGCCAAGTCAAGATGTGCCATGCTGATAGATTCATACCCAAAAAGACTGAGTGCTGTAATAAATTCAAAAGGTAATGGAGGATTGGGAGTATTGCGGTGCTTGAAATAATTATTGCATATAATATATAAAATAGTTTCTTTACTGGTACAAAAAAAAAAAAAAACAGGGTTCAATTAAAACCAATTGTAGAGCATTTACATATTGTATGTAATGGGTCGCTGGCGTCCCAATAAAAGAAGGTGATCACAAGTAGATGTTATAGCCCAGCATGTTTTTCCAGTGATGGCTTCCTCAGGGGATTGTTTGGGACCACCACAAATAGCCCAGTTCTAGCATAAATTTACAAAGCAAAATATCAGTTGATTGTACAAATAATAAACATACAGGTGTAAAAAGGAAACAAAAAACATTTGTCATGGCATCAAGAGAACACACAGCACCTACCTCGACCAATCCCAAACCAGGAAATGGATATATTGGTGGAACCCCCTCAAAAAGGAAAAGGGGAGGGGGGTTTAGATGGGGAAAAGGGGGGCCCCAGCCGGGGATAGTGCAAAGGAGACCGTGCACAGCCACAGGAGGTAGATAAAGACCCAGCTGGAATGTATGGGGACAAAGAGCAAAAGTCCAATACACGGGCAAACAATGAGGCCCAAGAAATACCTACCATGCTCAATTCCATAGAACAAATAGGTTCAGGGGCGCCAGTGTGCTGTTACAATATGGAAAAAGACCACAAATTGTCCCAAATTCTCAACACAGAACTTTTGCCCACTGAAATACAACTATAATGCCCAATAGTATCATACAATGGGTAGGGGGGTGAGGGGAAAAGGACCCGATAGAGTGGGTTCAAAAAGGGGTTACTTTGTGCAACAATAGATTATAGAGTGGATATAGTGATTAAAACAATTTTATTAGACTTATGCATAAAAACAAACACAATAAATTTACTATTACTAGATATGTGTAGTATATTAGGCCTAGAATATACCAGACAAGGACAGACTTGACAAACAATACATCTATTTAACATATAGTGCAACCCGGTCAGGGCCTTTTGCAGTTTGCCACATTGGCCTGTTTGGTGGGGTCAATCAATCAAATATATTAGATTCCTTTCACCCAATTGGGGATTCCGATTGGTGTTTTAAATTATAAAATGTGGGCCCCTGTGGCATAAAGCAAAGGGGGAGTGTTGGACACAGTGGAAGAAAAAGATACCAGTGGTGTATAAGGCAAAATGAAATTCCGTTACTATTAAAGTATTAGGGGTAAAGTGTCCCTCTGATTTGCATATGGGGCAGTATGTGCAGTAGATCTTATAACCGTATTTTTCCTATATATTTTCCGGAAGTCCTTAATAGCCTGTGATGATGTTAAAGATGCAAATTCTAGCTGATGCCAGATGTGCTGTAGTACCATAGACAGACAATAATCAGTCTAGATTGGTATTAACGCGGCAGTACAGTCACTCAAATCATGATCTAGTTGTATAGTTGGCACACAGTTGCTGTTGGTATTGAATTATGATATTGTTAGCTGTACATTACCACTGTACAGCTATTCCTCCTCGGAGCTGATCCGAGGAGGACACAACCGCAGCCCTGAAAGGAGCAATCAAAGGCCCGCCAAGCGCCTCCGAGAGACGGGAACCCTTACCTACATTGACAAGCGGAATACCGCAACGTACAGAAGCAATTTGTGGGTATCCCGTGCCGAAAATAGGTACGCAACGGCCGCCATGGCTATTAGGACCAACGGCCTACAGTACCCCTGAGTAAGAGCGGCGTGGAAGACAGTGGTAATGTACAGCTAACAATATCATAATTCAATACCAACAGCAACTGTGTGCCAACTATACAACTAGATCATGATTTGAGTGACTGTACTGCCGCGTTAATACCAATCTAGACTGATTATTGTCTGTCTATGGTACCACAGCACATCTGGCATCAACTAGAATTTGCATCTTTAACATCATCACAGGTTATTAAGGACTTCCGGAAAATATATAGGAAAAATACGGTTATAAGATCTACTGCACATACTGCCCCATATGCAAATCAGAGGGACACTTTACCCCTAATACTTTAATAGTAACGGAATTTCATTTTGCCTTATACACCACTGGTATCTTTTTCTTCCACTGTGTCCAACACTCCCCCTTTGCTTTATGCCACAGGGGCCCACATTTTATAATTTAAAACACCAATCGGAATCCCCAATTGGGTGAAACAAATCTAATATATTTGATTGATTGACCCCACCAAACAGGCCAATGTGGCAAACTGCAAAAGGCCCTGACCGGGTTGCACTATATGTTAAATAGATGTATTGTTTGTCAAGTCTGTCCTTGTCTGGTATATTCTAGGCCTAATATACTACACATATCTAGTAATAGTAAATTTATTGTGTTTGTTTTTATGCATAAGTCTAATAAAATTGTTTTAATCACTATATCCACTCTATAATCTATTGTTGCACAAAGTAACCCCTTTTTGAACCCACTCTATCGGGTCCTTTTCCCCTCTCCCCCCTACCCATTGTATGATACTGTATAGTTATGGTTACAGCAACAATACCCTAACGGGTCAAACTATCAAACCAATACCTACGAACTGGTATAGGTGTACTTACGCCTTCCCTCTTCCCCTCCCATCCCTTATTCCCCCCCCCCCCTCCCCCACCTCCTTCCCCTTTCCCCCTTATTTCTTTTATAATGCCCAATATTAGGGAAAGGTAAATGTAATACAAAAAGTTTTAAAATGTACATAACCAAAAGGGATTGTTGATCCAGGAACAGAAAGACTAGGAGATACCAAGACTAAATGCATCTATAGAATATGGATTGAAGGCAAAAATATGGCACATTTCTCAACAAAATAAAGATTTATTAATCTCCAAATTACTTGAAAAGGATCCAACGAACCCGTAAAATACTACAGGGGCCATGGAAAAAAGTCATAGTCAGAGACCAATAGATAATCAAGTAAGAGAATCCTTCAATGAATCAGCAAAGTCCGAAAATCAATAGAGCAAAAGACCTAAAAAACGTAAACTCAATGGATTATATACCTGCACAGAATGGTGAACAAGTGCGGTCGCCCCTTGTCTCCAGCAGAAAGTCTGCTGGAGTGGCCGGCCTTAAATACCTCCCGCACACTCAGCGTCTGACGTCACCGAGCGAGTGTGGACAGAAAAGGTCCACCACCAAGAAAGAAACTATTTTATATGCAATTTCAAGCACCGCAATAATCCCAATCTTCCTCCATTATTTACAACAATCGGGATGAGGCGCATGATATTCTAGAGCCACTCAGACCACTTTCTATTGTCTACAGCCAATCAGGTGTTTTAATACACCATATGCTTCTGAGTGACTATCATCTCCTAAAATTGTGTTACTTGCAATTTGCCTTGTCTATTGAATTCATTGTAATTCTCACCCCCCCCCCCCCCCCCTTTTTCATTCATACAATCTATGTATTCTTGAATGTTTTCTCTGTTTTTTTTTTACATCACAGTAATCCTTGCTAGGGCAGCATCACTAGAATATGGCAGAATTTTGTGGAGAAGCCTGGGAGGGATTTATGCGCAAGATCCAATCATCGCAGAATACCACTGATATTTCTGAAGTGGATTTGGACAAATCCTTTGAGACCACAGCATTTGTTGGAGAAAGGCACAAGCAATATTTTGAAAAATATTCTGAAAAAAAAAAAAAAAAAAAAATTGTCCCTTGGGGGCTCAGGATACAAATATTTCCCAATCAAAAAAAAAAAAAAAAAATGATTCACTTAAATCCTTATGGGAGCAAAATTTACAAAATTGTTAATTTGAAATGATTACCACTTTATGCAACCAATACCAAAATTAGATTACGAATCTGGATATACAAATTAATCTCTGGTATCAAGACCATGTTCCTATTGTTTCTTCCCCTTTGTTTCTATGCAAAGAGAAAGAATTGCGTGAACACTTACAGGACCATACCCTAGACATCATTAATGTCAAAGGCAGCAAATTTTTAAGAGATAAATCCACATATGATAATGGATATGCCTACAAATTGAGTTCATCCAATTTCAGTAAACCAATGAATGGGTCACCTATATATGTGTAGCACCCCAAACTACTCATGTAGTCAACATGTCCTCTGTTTCCTCAGCTGTATCCAGTCAATCTACTGTCTCAAGACAGAGTTCCCAAAAAACAAAGGAAATTAAGAACAAACATCCTCGGATTGACTTCAGGGCACATCTGGACCTACAGTCGCTCGGCGATCTCAAATCACTCATTTTAAATCAAATACACTTCGACCCACTTCACGCGTCGATATGTTATCTGCACGGCTTTTAATTCGGCGCCCATCACTAGAGTCTCCTCCTTATCACCGTCACCAAGTTTAATTCCCACTAGTAGGGTAAGTGAACCAAACCTCCTTTCTCTTTTTCCTCACAGCACTCTGGCTATAGACCAGATAATAGCCCCTATTTTTATTAGCGAAAACTCCAGATCAATCCCCCAGTTTGACCCCACGGTTGCACTGTCCCAACACCTCACGGAGACACCCAACTAGAAGTCATCAATTTATCTTCAATCACCTTAACTAATGATGAAACTGAAGTGTTGAAATTGGGTTCAATATTTTGTCCCCAAATTGATGGCAACAAATTCCAAATGATTAAAGGATCTACATCTTTTTGCCAGGAAACATGTTCAAAGTCATATACGATAACCCCATGACTAAATTCTGTTGATTTGCCCAACATACCTGACATGCCTGACACATAGAATTTTGTGTCAGGCAATTAGAGTAGTATATTTGACTAAAATGTCTATGTGGGAGTTTTTATATAGGCAAAACTAAATAACCTTTTTTTAAAAGAATTAGGGACAACACTATTCCTATTTCCAAATGACTTGTGACCACTGCCATTAGCCACCATGTTGGCCTTGAACATGACTTTGATCTCAATATGATCAAGTTCAGTGCTCTCAAACATGTGCCCGCACATGTAAGGGGCAGTGGCATTGATCGTACTCTTACAGTTAGAAAACAAATAAATTCATAATTTAAACGCTGCCAGATATCCTCGACTCAATGAATACATTTGTTTCAATTTCTATAACCTGCATTATTGCTGTACCTGTCACACGATGCTACCTTTGTAATAATTTGTGTGCCACATTCATAAATTGGTATCCTCTTTTGTGTATTGTCTGACTGTCACTGACCCTTGATTAAATATAGTACTGGTTTCTCGTTATTCAGTACTAATCTCATTGATCTTTCTCTGAAACTTCTCCCGTATCTCTCCACGTAATGTGTTTGGCTGTGGTTGTCCTTTTATAGGGATTAAATACTTCTAAATTCAACCATACTCTTGTGGATTACCTTTATGTAACTTCATTAATTATAAGGCTGCTTTTTCCTGTTTTATGCTGCTTTGTTTCTTTGATTATGCATTCATTATTATTTTGATTGAAAATGTATGTATAAGCTACATCATTTATTGTTTAAGCTATGAAATATTTCTTCATATATTTGTCATGGTCCTCAAGATATTTGCTACTCACTACCCATGGTACCTGCCTCCTCCCTCCCTGACCATTGGACTTGGGGGCTGGCCCACAGCCTTCAATTGGCTCAGTGCTTTGTGGGCCATGTGTGTGGCTGCACGGACACCCAGGGCTTTTTAAGCCTGCTGTGTGTTCTGTTTGCGTTCCACAGCTCGCCTGCCATTTTCCGGCCCCGCTCTGGTCCCTCCCAGACACCGCTGACTTGCATTCTATTGGTGGATGAGGCTGTCTACTTCTGCCCCGAGCCGTGCCCCACAAGGGGACTTGGGGACGTACGCCGCCCACGTCATAACAGCTCTGTGCTGCCATGACTTTTGGGAATTGTAGGCCAGCGTGAGATTGCACATTGGCGCTTGCGCAGTGGACCTTTCATGTCCATGCTCGCTCGGTGACGTCAGATGCAGAGCAAGCGGGAGGTATTTAATGCCAGCCACTCCAGCAGACTTTCGGTTGGAGACCAGGAGTGATCGCATTTTTTTCACCATTCTGTGCAGGTATATTGAGTTTTCAAGTTTTAGGTCTTTTGCTCTATTGATTTTCAGACTTTGCCGATTCATTGAAGGATTCTTACTTGCTTATTTATTGGTCTCCGGCTAGGACTTTTTTTCCATAGCCCCTGTAGTATTTTACGGGTACGTTGGATCCTTTTCAAGTAATTTGGAGATTAATAAATCTTTATTTTGTTGAGCTATGTGCCATATTTTTGCCTTCAATCCATATTCTATAGATGCATTTAGTCTTGGTATCTCCTCTACTCTTCCTATTCCCAGAGCAACAATCCTTTTGGTTATTAATCAGGATTTATATAGCAATATATAGCGCCAACAGTTTGCGCAGCACTTTACAACATGAAGAAAGTAAACTTACAATACAAATCAATACAGGAGGGATTAGAGGGCCCTGCTCGTTAGAGCTTACAATCTAGAAGGTTATGTACATTTTAAAACTTTGTATTTTGTTTTTACCCCTTCCATAATATTGGGCATTATCCTTGTATTTCAGTGGACAAACGTTCTGTGTTGAGACTTAGGAAAATTTTTGGTCTCTTTTCCATACTGTAACAGCACACTGGCGCCCCTAAACCTATTTGTTCTATGGAATTGAGCATGGTAGGCATTTGAGCCTCATTTATTTGCCCGTATATTGGACTTTTGGTCCTTGCCCAAGATTTATGTATATTCATTTTTGGTTTGTCCTCATACATTCCAGCTGGGTCTTTATCTACCTCCTGTGGCTGTGCACTGTCTCCTTCGCACTATCCCCGGCTGGGCCCCCCCTTTTTCCCATCTAAACCTCCTCCCCTTTTCCTTTGAGGGAGTTCCCCCAATATATCAATTTCCTGGTTTGGGATTGGTCGAGGTAGGTGCTGGGTGTTCTCTTGAAACCATGACAAATGTGGTTTTGTTTCCTTTTTACACCTGTATATGTTTATTATTTGTACAATCAACTGATATTTTGCTTTGTACTTTATGCTAGAGCTGAGCTATTTGTGGTGGTCCCAAAAAATCCCCTGAGGAAGCCATCACTGGCAAAACATGTTGGGACATAACCTCTACTTGTGGCCACCTTTTACTGGGACACCAGCGAAAAAGTGAAAGGATTTATCTATCTTTTTTTTTTACATCACAGAAACTGGAAATTTTACCAGGGGTGGGTAGACTTGTATCCCCCGTATATATTTTTTCAATGAACAAATTTAGCACACCTACATAAAGCTCCAAAATATGCAGTGAACTTCTGCACTAGCCTTTCTCTAGCACTCAATGTTAACAGTTTTAATCAACTGCAATTCCCAACATGTTCCATTTCTTTTTAATTGACTGCTGGAGACCACAAGTTACTTTGTGATGTTCTTTGCATTTTTTTACTGTCCATTACTTGTATAAAAACACACAAAATTATTTATCCTGTTTCCCCAAAAATAAACCCTACCCGAAAATGAGCCCTAGCGGGATTTTCAGGAATGGCTGCACTATAAGCCCTAGTTAAAGTCCTTGTAAAAACACGTAATCCATTTTCTTAAAAGATTACATAACGTGCAGTGTCTCCTTTTGTAAATTTATTGTGGAAAATACCTTAACAGCACCGCTGGGTGGTCACGTGACCCGCCACACATCTCTCCTCCCGACTGACGTCAGCGGCCTCTCCCTCTGCAGTGCTCGGAGCAGGGCTGACTTCAGTGGGGATCTCGGCCCCTCCCTCTGCAGTATTCAGAGCGGGGAAGGAGGACTCCAGCGGATCACGTGAGCTCCCAGTAGGGCTGTAAATAAGGTATTTGCTACAATAAGGTTACACAAGGAGACACACTGCACATTATATCTTTTTACAGAATGGATTACATGATTTTACAAGGACTTTAACCAAGGTTTTGGGGTTACAGAATTTCATAATGCTGACTCCTGAGCTGACGTTGGGAGAGAAGACGGGGGACACAGGAACTTTAAAAAAACATTTTATTCCTGGTTTTTTTAGCACATAGAGAGGGGAAAATGAATCAAACACTGTGCAGTCTATCGTGCTTTAAAGGTTTAGGATATTTTATTTTTTCCAGAAGACAACATGCCTGTATTTGAGTAGATTTTATATTATCGTACATAACGTAAATATGACATCCCCTGAAAATAAGCCTTAGTGTGTTTTTTGTAGCCAAAATTAACATAAGACCCGGTCTTATTTTCGGGGAAATACGGTACACACACACACACCACATATTTTTCAAAAGGATAAATTAAATCATCTGTAGAGATTTTACAGAGTTACTCATACCTAAATTACTTAAACCAGCAACAAATAATGATGCCCTTGCTCAATAGGCAGAAATATAATCTGATAAAACTATTTTTCTTCCTTTCAAGGTCCCTGCTTATTAATTTACTAACAAGTGAATCATAGGGAAATGTCAGATTCGGTTTGCAGAAAAATGAAATATGTGTTAATTCTTTCTGCTTCAGTATTGTTTGGCTTGACTGAGCATCAACACACTCAGGCTGTAGAAGGCTTTCAGGAACATCTTAAATAACATATTGTGATAAACGGGTAAACTAGGACCTTTGGGCAGATCATCCAGCATAGATGTCATTCTGTGTTACTTTACAATGTCAGTGTGTTCAAAGCGATTTATAGGTTTCCAGCAAGAAGGCAAAATAATCCAAGCATCTCACTTTAGGTGTACATGCTGCTTTCCAAGAATGTATATTCATTCTGTGGTCATTCTTTCGCAATGTATGAACAGCTCTTCACAGTTTAAAAGTGGACCTACACTTAAAGTTGAAGTCTTAGCAGATCTAAAAAAAGACACAAATTAGTGCATCTCTGTAATCAATAATAGTTTGTTAAATGTATTTTTTTTATTATAATGCAAGCACGTGAAATTTGACAACAGAGCAGGAGTGAGAGGAAGCAGCAATGCAAGGATCCCAGGAACTGCAGTCTGCTAATTTGTAAAAAACATCTTTGCCATTCTGAAGCTTCCCTCAAAGCACTTTGCATACTTTATATATACTGTAATTCTGTACTTGCCAAGTATGTTGCAGAAATCTCCCTCCACCAAGTCTGGCTGTATCCACTTTAAAAACTGTGGGCAGCTGAAGCTGCTGCCGGTTCATTTCCTGGATTTACACAGACACACAGAGGCACACCTCCAGCTTTCATTGGCCCTTCTATGACTCATCTCTCCTCCCTTCCTGGCAAACCTAGTGAGAGAGCTGTGCATGACTTCATAAGCCTAGGCTTTTTACTAGACAAGAAACAGGAAGTGAGCTCTTTAAGGTATTTACTGGCAGAAAAAAAAAAAAAAAAACACGTTTTACCATCCAAAGGTAAAGCAACAAGGGCAGAAGATTTAATAGATAGAAAGTTGAAAAAAAAATGACTGAAGGTCCACTTTAAGTGCTGACAGTAAGCATGCTGACGGAAGGCGAAAGCAGAATGACCAATAAGCCTATTACTAAGAAGAAAGCAGAATGAAAGATAAGCTCATTACTGTGCTGTTCCTCCTTTCATTGTCCAGTAGCATGCTGCATTCAGTCTAGGATGGGCTCAGAGAAAGTAGGTTGAATGATGCGGTCCATCATCAGAATGAGGACATCTAGCAGCAGTAAAAACAAAAAAAACAAAAAAGCTTGATAATATAATGTTTGTTTCTCTAACCGGAATCCAGTAACACAGTTTAATGTGACAACACAATCAGGGATATGTACCTCTAGTATATAATTTCCAATTAGAAGTAGCAGAATATTTCCTCTCACATGGTCTGTTCTTCTAGCCTGCAGAAGACTATTAGGAGTTTGATAGGCATGGCTTGCCCATTCTTCCCTCTATGGCAACTGGGTCTAAAAAGAGTCGTGTCCCAGACACACTGGCGCAATGGATGAAAAATTGAACGTAGGCAAAAAAAGGCACCCAACTTTTCAGACAGTTTAGGAAAAGGTTGCTTGAGTCTAGATCGCCTATGAAGTGGGGTGTTTATACTGGTGTTTTCAAAGTCTGAAACGTCAAGTTATATAGAGAAAGATAGAGGCATTAAAAAAAAAAAAAAAAAAAAACTAGAAATCAAGTTACAAGTAAAGTCAAGCTATTTGTCGGCAGTAAATCAGCATAAGCCCTCGTTCACACCGGACTGATTTAACACGTCAAATCGCATGGTAAATTGGTGCCCATTGCCGGCAACATCCGAATCAGTGCGACCCCAACTTTGTGGCGCCACACCGATTCCTGCACTACTTTTGGCGACTTTGGGGGCGATTTGGATAGACATCCGTGCATGAACCCGCACAGATGTCTTAAATCGCCCCCGAAGAAGTCGGACGGAAATGCCGGTTTGAAATCATGCGAGTTCAGCTGAACTGACCCAATTTTTCAAACCCACCCACAGTGTGAACGAGGGATAATTGTTTTTCTGTGTGTGGTCTATAACTGGAAAGGACCTGTATGCCATACGACTGGTCTATTCTGCGGACCCAATAGCCCATGAGTCCATTAGTCCATTGGCTATGTATGGAATAGTCTAGATCAGGGGTGTCAAACTCCATTTCATTGCAGGCCGCATCAGCAGAATGGATGCCCTCAAAGAACCAGTTGTATCTGGGGTGCACTACATACAGAGCACGGGGTTCAGAATTGTGCTACATACAGGGTTCAACGTTCAAGAGTGTATTATGTACAGGAGTGGAGAGTTCATGGGTGTGCTGCTGTGTACAGCGTGCAATGTTCAGGAGTGCAGATTTCAGGGGTGCACTATGCACAGAATGCAGGGTTAAGGGGTGCCCTACGTAAAGAGTTCAGGAGTGTGCCGCGTACAGAGTGCATGATATTCCAACCCCACCCTCAATCCTCCCTTCTCTCCCCTACCTAGCCCTGCTCTAACACCTACCTGTGTAGGCAGCATGCCTTGTAGGGAGATCATTCTCTCTCAGATTCTGGAGATCTGTCCCCACCCTGAGTGTAGGGATCGGTTAAAGCAATGCTGTCCCACTTAAATACAGAAGGCTTTGTGGTTAACAAGTGACAGCGGGACGCGGGAGCTGAGGGTGAGAGCTGGAGGTAGCAGAATGGAGTTCTGCCACATTCTGGCTGTAAAAATGTTGGCCCCACATGACAAGGCCTGGAGGGCAGCATTTAGCCCGCGAGCAGTGTGTTTAATATATGTGGTCTCGATAAACCATGACAATCGAGTCACGCTCCCTGGTGACCGCAGAGCTGTGGTTGTGACCAACCAGGGGATGCATCAGACTGCTGCAGAGAGACCAGTGCTCTCACTTAAATGCAGACTATTGGTGGTGATTGGACATCGGACAATTGGTTTAAGGCTGCTAGTTAATGCATATACTTTCTGAAAAATTCAATTAGACTTTATATAATATTTAAATTGGTTGTAAATCCTCACATATACCCAGTGAAGAGACTGGCCTCAGGTGATACATAGAGATGAAACAAATCCTCCCAATGTCAGTTATCTGCAGCATTTTATTCTCTACATCAGTTCAAAGTGCTGAATTTAAAAGCTTGTCAGGTCAGCAGGGGGCAGAGAGCAAACATTACACTCAAAGCTCTGAGCAGATCTCAGAGAGTGAAGGGAAGGGACACCCCCCTCCACACAGATCACAGGAACAAAGCTGAGGCTGTCAATCTGCTGAAGGTTCTTCCTGTCACCATTTTTCTCCTGGCGTCAAGAAAACTTGTCAGAAGTGATTCATGCTGATAGAGGAACGAAGCAGCAGACAGAAATGACACTTAGTGCTCTTAATAGAGACAAGTACACACTATAGAGGAATATGCTTTGTTCATATTTCATGTCTGAGGTTTACAAACCACTTTCACCTACTTTGTGAGCACATCTTTTTATAAGGGTTCAAGCTATGGTAAAGTCATCCTACAGTAAATATTCTGTGTCAACAAACTTTTTTTTTTTATTAACTTAGAACAATAGAATAACAATCTACATTTGTTAGGCTCGACACAACCTTATAAAGAGAACACAGAGGTCTGTCACAAAGGATATCAAAGATCTGTAGCCACAGAATAGACATTTGATGTTAATGACCTCTGATAGCTGCCAACTTGAGCCTGATTCAATTCAGCGACCTGCAGTAGAAAGGCTCCTTCAGAATGTGCCAATCAACTCCGCCAGCACTTTTTCTTCATCTCCTTTATTACCGATTTGGTGTCAACTGCCAAGGGCATTGTCGACCAATCAATGTTACATACCAGGCTACCAGTAACCAAGTAAAAAGTGTTGCAAAGTAATGGCAGCTACAAGGAAATGCCAGCTTATCGGGGTCTTCGGTACAGAGAGTGCCCCCTCTCCCCACCCCTCCCTAGTTCTTCACAAAATTCTGTCAATCCATGTTGACTGGGTTGAGCAATTTGAAGTAAATTCTTTTTGTTTCATAGCCCACCCACAGTCCAAACTAATTTTCCATTGTACTCTGTCACGAGCAGAGTTTTAGTCGCATGCAATTTAAAAGGCAGGTGGCTGCTGAAACCAAATTAATCAATTTCCCACTGTGCATAAGCCCTATTACTGCAGTTTAAAAGAAAATCATTAAAATATGCAGACAAATCCTAATAGAGTTGGAGAGAAAGAAGGAAGAGAACAGAGGAATCCAGCACACTGGGCTCACAGTACAATTGCTGTCTAGATGGACATTAATTAAAATGTTTTTCTGTAGGGGTATCTCACTATCTTTCTCCGAGCGAGCTACGTATCGGTGCTGGTAGAAGGGGCTGAAATGCCACAGAACACCGAGTGAATGAATTCAATCTGCTATGGGTGGTTTATCAGAATAGGCCTTTTCAGACTAAGTTTTTTGTATTCAGTGCCCACAAAGTACGCATGGAATGGGAAATCCTAGCTACAGGATTTGCTTACTGAATAAAAGAAATTTTCATTGTAGGAACGTAGCTAGCAAGGGCATTTCTGTCATCCTGCTTCAGAAAGTAGAAATTCTCAACACTTCAATTCTCTCTAGCACTTTGTGCTGCATTAAGTAAAAAATATAAATAGAATAGTAAAGTAGGTATCCTGGTTTTTTAAAAGATGCATTTATAAAGCAGGATAGTGCTGCAAAAAGACATCTGTTGAAAAAAAAAAAAATATTGAATACAGTACCAATGACACAGGATTGACAGAATATACGGTTTTGGAATGAGAAAGAACAGCAGAAATTGTATGGTCCCTTTCTCCACCACTAAAACCCTGTATGGGCTTCTCTGAAGAGGGGTAGGTAGGGAGGGGGAAGAGGGGGATAAGTCTTTCCTCTGACCCAATTAGTTCTGCATGTAAATTTCAACATAAGCTATTGAGCCAGGTAAACAAGTTTTTTTTCAGTAAAGCGTGCAAGATGACCCTGCTATAAATGTGAAAAGGAGCCAAGAGCTCATCCTGCTGGCTTGATATGAAAATACAATATATCTACAGTATACACCAGGGATTTTCAAACAATGGCCCTCCAGAAGTTGCGGAACTACACATACCATGAGGCATTGTAAGACTGACATTCACAGACATGACTAGGCATATTGGGAACTGTAGTTCCTGAACAACTGGAGCGCCATAATTTGAAGACCCCTGGTATACAAGTAAAACCAAAAATAAATTTGCCAAATGGACTTAGTTGGCGCACAAGAAAGCTAAAAGGTTCCAGTGGTAGGCAAACAAGGATTCATTTCTTATTAAGGGTCTGGAGTCTGGCAAGGGAAAAAGTGGGCAGGTTCTCCTGCCACCTTTTAGGCTCGGTTCACACTGGCCTCAGTGTAAGTCACACGACTTATGCCCTGTACACACGGTCGGACTTTGTTCGGACATTCCGACAACAAAATCCTAGGATTTTTTCCGACGGATGTTGGCTCAAACTTGTCTTGCATACACACGGTCACACAAAGTTGTCGGAAAATCCGATCATTCTGAACGCGGTGACGTAAAACACGTACGTCGGGACTATAAACGGGGCAGTGGCCAATAGCTTTCATTTCTTTATTTATTCTGAGCATGCGTGCCACTTTGTCCGTCGGATTTGTGCACACACTATCGGAATTTCCGACAACGGATTTTGTTTGTCGGAAAATTTTATAGCCTGCTCTCAAACGTTGTGTGTCGGAAAATCCGATGGAAAATGTCCGATGGAGCCCACACACGGTCGGAATTTCCGACAACACGCTCCGATCTGACATTTTCCATCGGAAAATTCGACCGTGTGTACGGGGCATTACAGTGAGTTTGCCAGGCGATTTCGAAGAAACTTTAGGGAATGCCTGTGTAATCTTCCTGTAATGTTGGATCCAAATCACATCAATTAAGATGAGGATCCTGTAATGAAACGTCCCACACTCCGCTTGAGTGCTTTCATCATATACGGCTTCCTCCCAGTCTGAATATAGATCTCAGATATTCCTACCGCTAACAACCAGAAAACTAGACAATACTCGTTTGATTGCTGAGCATGGACTGTTTATTAGAAGAATACAGAATTATATACAGTTGGAGGTTCCCCCCTCCTGCTCATATTACTCCAACAATACACCTGTAACCAGAAACCTAATTAACATGAGCTAGTTATCTAATCATTTACCCAGACAGGCGACTCATATGACCTTTCAGGGTAGACTTGCCGTCTCCTCACTCCCAACTTACAATACACAGAAGTATAAAAGACATCCCCCAATAGTTTCCTAGGAGACAAAGGTGCGCACAACTATTGGGTGAAAGACCCGGGCTTTCCAGATCTCATTATTCAGCATTTCTTTCACATACATCTGTCCACTGAGTCCCAAGGTGGCAGAGACCATTATGGCCTCCTTAACGATGTCCTTTTGCATTACATAACAGAATATCTTCCTAAATGCTTGTAGCTTCCTAAAATGCCAGGGCCCATAGCCAGTAGGCAAGAGGCTAGCATTCAGTCCCCTCCAAAAGCCTCTGTCCCGGGTAAGTCTATCACAGATCTGACTTGGAGGCAACTGCCATTAAAGTCTATTGCCCCCTTAATGACCAGGCCCTATTTTGCGATACGGCACTGCGTCGCTTTGACAATTGCATGGCCGTGTGAAGTTGTACCCAAACAAAATTGACTTCAATTTTCTCCCCACAAATAGAGCTTTCTTTTGGTTGTATTTGATCACCTCTGCAGTTTTTAACGAAAAAAAAGGTGTTTATCAGTTTAGGCCAATATATTCTTCTACATATTTTTTGGGGAAAAAAAAAAAAAACGCAATAGGCGTATATTAATTGGTTTGCACAAAACTTATCGCATCTACAAACTATGGGATACATTTAGGGACTTTAATTGTTTCTACTAGTAATGGCAACGATCTAATATTTAGCGGGACTCCGGCGGACAAATCTGACCCCAAATGACACTTTTTGGGGACCAGTGACATTACATTGATCAGTGCTATAAAAATACACTGATCCAATGTAAAAATTACACTGGCAGGGAAGGACTTAACACTAGGGGGCGATCAAGGGGTTAACTGTTCCCTAGGTGTGTTCTAGCTGTAGGGGGGGAGTAGGCTGACAGGGACATGACAGATCACTTCCACACCGGGAACGAGAGTGTGCCAACCACAACCAAGCAAGCCGTCGTACAGCTGCTGTGATTTGCGCAGGAGATCCGACCTGCCGCCGTATAACGATGTCGGTTGGTCGGCAAATGGTTAAAGTAGTACAGGAATCTTTTCTAAAGTTGGAGTAACTTCAGTAGTGCTACTTAAGACAACTCAATGACTAACATGGGATTTCATATGTCATGCGATTTGGGGTCTCACAAGTCGCGGAAGTGTGAACTGAGCCTTAAAAGGGTTAAGGGTTTCACCTTTACTGACTTATCCCAAAAACATCCTCAAGCATTACAACGTTCTCAAAACATTAACATGCAGTGCTTTCTTTTGTAAATTAATGCTTGCTTTTTCAAATGCTCATTTTACTGTCTTCTCTTTGCAGATGGCAGGACATACTAAATGTTGGCTGCTCTGCCCCAAGAAACTCACGAATGAGCATTTGGCTTCCTTCCCTACCCATGCATACAGAGTCCACTCTTGCAGCATGCTCAGTTGCAAGAGAGCATACTGAGCATCCAAGAAAGGCGTGAAGACCAGTGCTTATTCGTGAGTTTCTGGGGTTGTGCATCCCATCCTCGGTATGTCCCACCAAGGCAATTAGCAGCTAAACAAGTAAACATTCTTTTACAAAAGAGAACATTGCATGTTACTGTAATTCTTGGAGGTTTTTGGCAAAATTCAGTAAAGGTAGTAGCAAAATAAAAAATAAATAAAATAAGAACCCCTAAACCTAACTCCTAATCTAACCACTAACCCCATAACCTAAAAAAACAAAATTATAATAATAAAAAACGCAAAAAAAAAAAAAAATAATAATAATAATAATAATAATCTGAAACACCTAACAAATGATGCAACAGATAATAGTTCTCTATTGGCTAATAAAAAAATGCCAAAGGCCAAAAACGCTGTATAAACATGTAGGTCGCACATAAAAAACGCACCAAAAAAAAACGCAGAAAAAAGCGATTAAAGCGGAGTTCTGCCGATTTATTTTATTTATTTTAAGTCAGCAGCTACAAATACTGCAGCTGCTGACTTAAAATATGGCCACTCACCTGTCCAGGGTGCCCGCGATGTCGGCACCCAAAGCCGATCTGTCCCTCGGCTCTTGGGTGGAGGTGCCGCCATCTTTGGTAAGGGCATCAGGAAGTGAAGCCTTGCAGCTTCACAGCCTGGTTCCCTACTGCACATTTTTCTAATCACCCTGCGCGATCCCACTGGTCCCTGCTGTCTTCTGGGAGATGTGCGTCTCCCAGAAGACAGCAAGGGGGACGGAGGCGGCGCTGGACATGGCGTAGATATCCGCGGCTATATATGCCCAGAAGTGGGAGCAAATACCTGGATTAGACAGGTATCTGCTCCCCCCTAAAAAGGTGCCAAATGTGACACCGAAAGGCGGCAGTTCCTTTTTTGGGTGGAATTCCGCTTTAAAGACACTACGCTCAGGTGTGAATGCAGCCTAAAGTCTCGTACACATGATCAGATTTTCCACCGGGAATTGTGCGATGACAAACTGTTGGCCTAAAATCCGACCGTTTGTACGCTCCAGCAGACAATTGTTGCTGGATTTTCCGTGGACAAATGTTGGATGGCAGGCTTATAAATTTTCCAGACAAAGGTCTGTTATCTGATTTTCCGATCGTGTGTACACAAGTCCATCAGACAAAAGTCCAAAGTAAAGTCACATATGCTCGGAATCAATGCTCAAACACATTAGCAGAAGGTGCCCAAAGGGTGGCGCTAAAGAGCTGAAAAGCCACATAGTACATCACTACGTTCGTGTTTGTCAGTCGACAATTGTGTGCCATTTGTATGCAAGTTCATGGCCAATGCCCTTTGGACAAAAGTCTGACGTTTTGTCTGCAGAAAATCCGATCGGGTGTACGAGGCTTTACCCTGTGCGAAAAGAAAAAAATAAAGTTTTGCCTTTCATTACACTTTAATCCCAAACAAGCATATACTGTTAGGCAACATCTACTTTATTGGCCGCACCTCCACGTGTTCAGTGGGCAGCGTGCTTTGCGTGTCCATTTTTGTTCTTCATGCCTTACAGGCATCATTCCCAACTATACATGCATATTTTAATTTTTTGCCTTCCTTTTTCAATAAAGATCTTTATTCAATAGTAAAAGTATACAAACAATACTGCATGCCAAGTGTGACAATTTACCACATATCAATAAATAGGCACTGTGAAGAGGAAAAATTGGGGTGTTGGGGGGAGAAAATAGCAAAAAATTAAAGCGACCTGTAGGACCAAGCCCAGGGGGGTCTACCAAAATAGAACAATGGCAAGGCCAATATACACCCCAAACACTATGCCTATCACATATCTAAGTGCCCTGGGCATCTATCCCGGCTGCCAAATTTTGTTGCATTTCCTTGGGCATGGGTAAATTTGTATAGGGGGGAGGACTGTTGATAGTGGCTTTCCCAATTGACAAGGGTAGCAGGGGTGGCCAATTTCCAGTAAATTAAGATTTTCCTACGTGCATAGAACAGCATAAGCAATACAATTTAACATATCTGCTCATTTCTAGATTAACCTTTCACAACAGCAGCTGGGGGCCTAGAGCTGTAAATTACAGACATTAATAAGGACCTCTACCACAGACTTCCAGAAACTTTGCAGAGGAACAAGCCCACACCATACAGGAAAAAGTGCCCACAGAGGCTTCACAGCATGCACACAAGGGGTTAGAGGTCGGGTAGATACTAGCTAAACGTTGTGGGGCGTAATAGGCCCTCTATCTCTGGCCAAGATCATCAATGCAATTTTCCACACAATCCTTCCAAAAATATTTGGTAAGGTCAGGCAAGTCAACAGCTCACTTCTGACGAGTACAGAAGTTGCATAAGATAGGGATAGACACAAATATATAGCGGACAAAGGCTTCCCTATCCCTATTATTCCATGAGTAATCCCTCTAAAATGGACCGATTCTATAAACGGTGACAGTAACTAGGATGTCACTGCATGCCACCGCAGAGTGCAGAACATTTGGTTGGGAAGTAAAAATTCAGCTTTCAGCTCATCCATTAGGTTTCAGGGTAGTAACCCCCTTGCACGCTCACACCTATGGGTTCAGCAATCTGTGCATATGAGGAAGTGAAGGGTTACCCCATAAGGGAGTATACAGTAAGTTGATAGGGTGCGATCTCTCTCTCTGGCAAGATTCCAGATGCGTAGAGTAGTCCCTTATCAAGGATATGATGCGGGCGTGGAATCGGAAACCTCAGTACACAAGGTTGCCAAGAGTGACATAGGAACCCAATATAGCTGCTTCAAGTGTCATCACAAGATTTTCTTTGGGCTGAGAGAGCCACCACCTGACTGTAAACACTGCCGTCCAGTAGTACATCTGAAGGAAGGGAGGGCTAATTCACTCTGTGAGAGCGTTAGTTGGGAGCGTCACCAAGCAAAGGATCTTCTCAGCCCAAATAAAGTAGAATGCCTATCCCTAAACACCAAGATTGGCTAAGGGGTGTTCCTGAAAATAGAAAGTAACTTTGGAAGGAATATCTTTGAAGCGATTCACCTTATCAATAGGGGAAAGGGGGAAGTTTGCCACGAGTTACATCTGGGAGGCAAGTTGCTTTAGCAATGGGTAGAGGTTACATTCCAAATAGGTAGGGATCTTATCAACTGCTTTCAACTCCCAGGTAGGTAAAACCATCAACCCAGCGAAAAGGAGTACCTATATCGTGCTTGGGACAGGAAGGATGTAACTTAACTAAAACAAACTTATCCAAAATTAATTGAAACTCTGGAGTAGAAGCCAAATTAATCTAGAATGAGGGCCTGTCGAACAGAGGAGGCGGCATCACAAAGATGTAGGAGGGCGTCGTCTGTGCAAGGAGAGTTTTTCCTTTAAAGTCCCAACAGTAATACCCTTCACCAAAGGAGTGGCCCTGGGTATAAATGAATACCTTGGTGGCCAATAGACATTTTGTCTTTATACTTTAAATACTTTATGATTTTGTGGGTGTGGCTGTAAATGGGGGCAAGATTTTCTGGGTGTGGTTAAAAGTGGGCATATACAGTAGCTCATCCCTGGATCAAATTTTTAAAATCTGCCATCCTTACATCATTGTGTTGCTTGCGCTGTCCATTCACAGGTTAGAGTGGGTCCAGGATGAGATCGGCTCAGAATTGAAGATATCAAGTGACAAAAGTGTACTGTGGGCAAAATTCCTTGATTAAATGCAAATTTTGTAACAAAAGCTGTTTTTCTTATTTTAAAACGGGCTTGTTTAAATTTATTTCATATTTGGCCAGAGTTCTGCTTTAATATTAATAGGGTTCTAGTGGGAGGAGGGAGTAGTCAGCTACCCGCTAACATACAGAAGTCATATCTAGGTTTTAAGCATAAGTTAGTAGAAAAATATATATTTTTTTTGTTGCAAAAATATAAAGAAAACCAATGCAGTTTGGCGGTTCCTTGGGGCCCCCTGCAAGGAATGCAGGGAAGGCTAAAGTATGGAGGACAGTCAATGTAGTGCCCAGTGGTAAATGTGTGCTGATTCTCTAATATCTACTTCTAGCCATTAGTCTGACAGCCAAGCAGCTAGATGGAGGCAAGGAAAGGCAACCTATACATTTCCCTCAAAAAAATTTCACCATCATGGAAAGCTTTCATGTGACAACTTTATTCTACGGTTCAGTTTATCATTACATAATGTTTACCAATATACTACACTTCACTAGTTTCCATTAATAACCATTTGAAGTATATGGAAGAAGTAAAGTGATTGAACACTTCACACCTTGTCACCAACAACAAGCTGTAAAATGTGTTTTTAAGGCAATATTAAAGCCAATGCATAAGGCCTACTGGACACACAGCATTTGAATTTATCCTCTGAATGGCAGGTAAAAGCAGCTTTAACACAAAAAAAAACAAAAAACACAACACACACACACACACACACCCACCCACACACACGTCTATAGCAGCATTATTGCACATGCGTTTACTGTATACACACATGCAAGCCTCCTGCATATAACCCTACCTTGCAAATGTCACCCCCTTCAGCAGTAGGAGCCCCACAAAACTCTGAAATTGGTGGGTGGGTCTCTTTGCTGGCGCTCGGTGGGTGGAGTCGTGATGTCACAAGACTCCCCACATACCTCTACACTCTATTGCTGAGTTTTGAGTAACATCCAGTCAAAGCTCAGGAAAGGCACCATGACTTCAGCATGCCCAATAATGCTGAGGTGTGGAGCAGCCAATCCTGGGAGAGCTGGAGAAGAAAGGGGTGACGTGAAGCTTGAATTCTAACACTCTATCTCCTGCATGGCATGAGAGCAGAGAGACAAAAGAAATGAGATGTCAGTCACAGCAGTGGGGGATGTGGCAACACAAACTTTTTTTTTTTTTTTTATCTTACAAAAAAAAAAAGACACGAGAACACAAGAGGATCGCTCAGAGCTGTATTAACTAAAAGACTGGGCTACTCTACCAGGTAGAAGTCTTCATTAAAAAATTTCAGGTTTACATCCAAATTAAGGTCAGGTTCACACTGGTGCAACACAACTGTTTTACGAGTGTCATCCTATTTTGCCCTGCAACATCGGTCCTATTTCCATCCGACTTGAATTAACAGGATAAGATTTTTCTCCAACTCTGAGACAGTCTGACTAGTCCCTTGACCAATCAAAATCATACCAGTCGGACACATTTTTTTTTACTGCTGCCGTAATCACCATGTCGGATGTCACAAGTCAGATGGTTAGTACAAGGATCCGACTTCAATGATATTCAAGGGGCTGAAGTAGGACCAAAGTCTGACCAAAGTAGTGCAGGAACCTTTTTCAAAGTCGGACCGACCAGTTAAGATGGCTCTTATAGGGAATCATTGATTTACACAAGTCATGCGACATGTGCTCCCAAAATCGGAGCGTATGTCATGTCATATCAGTGTGAACCCGGCCTTAGCCTGCATTCACATCAGTGCAGAGCGTATATTTAGAGATTTAGAGTTTTTTTTTTATAAGCTTTGTGCAAATGTTTTTGCACGTCTATCAAGCTTTAGAACAGCGACCTCCCCTGCACAAGAGGAGCTTTAGACCAGTCAGGGGTTTTCAGCCTGCCACTCGCATCTTTATTTGTATCTGTATTATTATGAGTTCTAAGAAAATGATTTTAATCTTTATTTGTATCTGTTTGGCTGATCACATGAACCCTGTTTATTATTAAAAATAGAGCTCATTTAATTAGCCAGATACAAAATGAAATACATTTGATAATATTTTCTATAGCAAGAATACTTTTTCCTAATATTGTTATTAATAGTAGATTGGCTGACCACGTGAGATCAATTATTGGAAAAAAAAAAAAAAAAAAAAAGGATTTTAAAACCTATATATAAAGAATTTTTTTTTCATATTATATTAGGGTCTGGGATTAAAAGTACAATTCCAGTATTTGCAGAGGACACCAAGTTATTATTGCTATGCAGTGTAATGTCCTTATAGGATGTCTCCAATTTACAAGCAGACGTCAATGCACTGATTTGGGCAACTAGGTGGCAAAATGAGGTTTAATGTTGATAGATGTAAAGTTATGCACTTGGGGGCCAAGACTATGCATGCATCATACACACGGGGGGGGGGGGGGGGGACAACTGGAGGAATCAATGATTAAGGATCTTGGGGTTTTGGTAGATCATAAGCTTAAAGCGTTTGTTAACAAATTGGATCCTGTTCGCCCATAAAGCATGTTATACACCACAGTGCTTGTGCTGTGTCATTTGGCCCCCCTGTATCACCTGAAATACCTGGCTGATCCTACCAGTTTCTGTCCTGTAAACTGACCACGATTTATCAGGGCTGCTGAGCCCGGATACCGTAGTTAAAGAATTTTAACCCCCTCCCGATGTTAAAAAAGCATTTCCTCGATTTTAAGCAGGGAACCTAGAGAATAAAATGGTGGTTTTTGCAATATTTTATGTCGCACTGTATTTGTGCAGCGGTCTTTGAAATACAATTTGTCTGGGAAAAACACTTTAATGAATTAAAAAAACGTAAAATTAGCCCAATTTTTTGTAGAATGAGAAAGATTTTATGCCGCAAAAATCATGATCTTTATTCTAAGCAAAAAAAGGTGCGATTCTCATTTTAGCCAGAAGTGTGCAGCTCTATAAGAGATATAACAAAAAGGGAAGGGAGTGAAATTGCTGGGAAAAGGGGGAACAAGCGCCCCCTGGAGGTGGGATGGTGGCAATGCACTAGACCCACATAAGGTTCCAGATCTCCCGAATGCACAGCCCGGCCACCGCCGACTAGACACGAGGCGGAGCCCAGACGGCCACACAAGTGGCTGCCAATGCAGATCGAGCCTCGCTCGCACCCACCCCTCGCCACGTAGCCAGGGCCCCAGCAAGCCACAGACCGGCAGCAGTCCGCGGTTCCGCAGTCCGAGGGTTGGTGTTCTCTGCTTTAGACATTTGTTTGCTGGACTAGGCAATTAGGCAGGCCATAGACAGGATTGCCCCATCAACATAGACCGTGCTGACAGGGGAATCCCTCCTGTTGAGAATTAAACTGTCTATGACCGGCCTTAGGGAGTTGTGCAATTCTAGAGGAGGAGACAATTCGAAAGAATGGAGATTCTGCAAGTTGGGCATAGGTGTGGGGAAGCTAGCCGGAAAAAACTGAATGGGTGCTCAGAGGAAAAATAGGATTTTCTCATCATACCTACAGTGGGGACAGAAAGTATTCAGACCCCCTTAAATGTTTTACTTTGTTATATTGCAGCCAGTTTATTTTTTCCTCATTAATGTACACAGCACCCCATATTGACAGAAAAACACAGAATTGTTGACATTTTTGCAGATTTATTAAAAAAGAAAAAACTGAAATAATCACATGGTCCCATATATTGAGACCCTTTGCTGTGGACACTCATATTTAACTCAGGTGCTGTCCATTTCTTCTGATCATCCTTGAGATGGTTCTACACCTTCGAGTCCAGCTGTGTTTGATTATACTGATTGGACTTGATTAGGAAAGCCACACAGCTGTCTATATAAGACCTTACAGCTCACAGTGCATGTCAGAGCAAATGAGAATCATGAGGTCAAAAGGAACTGCCTGTAGAGCTCAGACAGAATTGTGGCAAGGCACAGAGCAATAGCCCTGAGGGGAGGGAGACACCCTGCCAAACAATAGCCATCAGAACTCATACGGCAGCCCGCAGTACACTGCCGCCGAAAGCCAAATCCTCGGGTGCTTGAACATCCATTTGATAACATTTTGTGAAAATATGCACTGAAGACCAGGTAGCAGCCATACAAATCTGAGCCACAGATACCCAATGGCAAAAAGCCCAGGAGGTTCCTACACCCCTGGTATAATGATCTCCCACCCTAAAGGGAGGAGCTTTACATTTCAGACCGTAGGCCTGAATGATCAATTGACGAACCCAATTGGCAATGAAAGCCTTGGAAGCTGCCTGCCCCTTCTTGGGTCCTTTTGGTAAAACAAAAAAAGAAGTCTGATCGATTTTCTAGCATTCAGTAGGGTAGACACTACTGGTCCCGAGATGCCACGGTCCTTCAGCACCCTGACTCCAATAGCCATGCTGTCAAAATTTAAAGATTGTAAATTGGGGTGGAATATAGGACCTTGAGACAGTAGATCGGGACGACGTGGAAGCGTCCATGGCCCGTCTATTGTCAGTCTCACAATCTCTGGGAACCAGGGCCTTCTGGGCCATGCTGGTGCCACCAGTATGACAAACTCCCTCTCTTAATCCTGCGCAACAAAATGTGGAAGGAGAGGGATAGGAGGGAAAGCATAAATCAGGGAGTACTGGGTCCATGCAACTTTCAGAGCATCTGCACCAATTGCCTGAGGATCTCGTGTTCCGGACACAAATGGATGTAGTTTGTTGAACCTGGATGCCAGTAGGTCAAACTCTGGCCATCCCCAACGTTGGCAAACTTCCTGGAACACCTCTGGGTGTAGGGACAATTCCCCCAGGCAGATCTGCTGGTGGCGGCTGAGAATCTGCCTTCCAGTTCTCTACTTCTGGGATATAGACTGCCGATAGTCCCTCTGCCCAGGCTAGTATGTGGTTCACCTCTGGGTACCGCCTTGGTGCTTTATATAGGCCACTGCAGTGGCATTGTCAGACTGAACCCTGATAGGGCAGTCCTGAAGCTCTATCGAGGAATGTAGGACCAGACGTACAGCCCGTAATTCCAGTATGTTGAAGAGCAGGATCTGTTCTGTCCCTGACCATTTTCCCTGAGCTGTGAGCCCTTCTAGGGTTGCTCCCCAGCCTGAGAGACTGACATATGTAGTCAGTACTCTCCAAGTTACCAGGAGAAAGGATTTTCCTTTTCACAGGTTCTGATCCTGCAACCACCAGTTTAAGCTTAAGCATGCCTGAGAAGATGAGCACATTGGTTAATCCAGGGCTTTTCCTCTTCTGTTCCAAGCCAAAAATATGTCTTGTTGTAAAGGCCTTGAATGGAACTGGGCATAGGGCACTGCTTCGGAGGATACTATCCTCCCTAGAAGACTCATACAGAGCCAAATGGAGGGTTGCCTGGTGCCCCTTATCTGACGCACCTGAACCTTCAGGGCACAGGTCCTTACAGGTGGCAAGAATACTCTTGCTTGGACCATGTGTCTAGGATCAGACCTAAATACTTTAGAATTTGAGCTGGTTTCAAGGTTGACTTTTCAGTATGATTCAGCCTAAGCTTTTCAAAATACCTCACTGTGTAACGAGTGATCTCTGAGCAGGAGGTTGTCCAGATACCCAAGCACCGGGTTCCCTTGTGCCCTTAAAAGAACCAGTACTGGTGCTAGGACCTTTGTGAACACCCGGGGAGCTGTAGCAAGCCTGAAGGGTAGAGTCAAACTGAAAATGACATTACTCTACTGCAAAACGTAGAAACCTCTGATGAGGCTGAAAGACAGGTATGCGTCCTTTTATAAATCGACGGAGGCTAAAAAGTCTTCCCTCTGGAGTGAGGTTACTACTGAGCGGACAGACTCCACCCGAAAGAACTGCATCAATAGATAGTTGTTCAGGGATCTTGGGTCCAAAATGGGCCTTGTGTCCCCGTTTGGTTTCTGAACCATAAACAGGTTTGCGTAAAACCCTGTGCCCCTTTTAAATACAAGGAACCTCTACAATAACTCCTTGATGAACTAGATGATTTAGTGCCTGAAGCAATAAGTTTTTTTGGAGGATCTGAGGGAACGCCGGATCTTAAAAACTTCTGAGGGGGACCACCCGCAACTCTAGCTTGTAACCGCGAGATATAATTGAGGTGACCTACTCGTCCTGAATTGTTGTTTTCCAAATGTCCACAGAGGGCCGCATCCTTCCCCCCACCCCAAAGGAGTGGGGGCGTCCCCTCAAAAGGCTTTTCTGGCCCTGGCCTTGCCCCTGGTGGCAGAACCGCCTTGACGCCAAGACATTTGAGGAAGCAGTCTCTGAGGATTTAAACAAGGGACGTCTGGTGCTTTTCTTCACAGGAAGTAGAGAACTCTTCCCTCCAGAAATCTTTTGGATACATTTGTCCAAATGATCACCAAATAAACGTTCCCCATGAAAAAGGGAAACCCGCTAATAACTTTTTACAAGGCAGCTCGGCTGACCAGTTCTTAAGCCATAAAAGTCTGCACATAAACGAGAAACCTGCTGTATTGAATCCTTTAAGGCGTCAACCGCAAAACACAGCTCTTGAGAAATATCGGTCTTACTTTCAGGCAGATCATCCTCCTGGTTAGGCCTATCAGGCCATTTGACCTGATCCTTTATGGACTGGCAAATACCAATTGCTGCAACAGCTGGCTGAATAGCTGAACTGGCTAAAGAAAGGGAAGCCTTTAATAACTCCAATTTCTTGTCAACAGGGTCTTCCAAGCCCTGTGCATTATCTTTCCAGACAAGTTAAGTTCTCATTTAAGGAAGAGACTGCTGCATCTACCGCTGGCATGCTCCATTTTTTTAACAAACTTTTCATCCATAGGATATAAAAGGCAAAACCTTTTAGGAGGAACAAAAATCCTGTCAGGATGTTCCCAATCGGCATACACTCTGTTCCAACAGGGGGTGTAAAGGGAAAGCCTGTGCGGCCTGAAGAGGCCTCAGGGATCCCAAAGAGGACCGGGGAGGCTCAGTCAACTCTGTGTGAGGCAACTTAATGTCAGAACAAACCATTTCGGTCAGTCAGGATCAAAAGCCTCTGCGACTGAGACAGACATCTGGATATCTTCTTGTCCAGATTGCTTTGAAGCAGACTCATCTGCTGGGCACTCCACTGAATCCTGAGCTTTTGACTCTTCCCTATCCTCAACCCATTCCTGCTCCAGACTAGGAGGCTACGGGGAGGGGGATCTGTCACGTTTCTTGTCACCCTGCGGGATGGAGGAAATCATGTCAGGAGTCCTGTGCTCTAACCTGGCTAGTGCCGAAGACCGTTCATCCTTGGTGATAAAGGGCCAAGCAGCAGCGTTGACTGTAGGCACAATACCAGATATGCACAGCGTCTCAGATTGCTCGGAAGCCTCTGGTCCTACAGGGGATACAACTAGGTTTGTCAGGAACTATTGACGACATAGGTGTGCCCTTCCCTGTAGTTTTAATCCCACTCCCCTTTATTAAGACATTTAATTAGCCACACAAAGAGTACTTGGGTGTAGTATAAAACACCTCAGAAGGGAGACCCTTTAATAGGGCTCACCAAGCCCCTATGTAACAATCTTGCTAAGCACCTTTAGCCTGCCAAGCAACACTTGGTGACTCACGTGACCCGGGTAAGGAAACATGAACCGTTGCAAGTGTCTGTTCAGAGCCTGCTCTGTGTCCCAGCTGCCTTCTGGAAGCACTGCAGCTTGGCCTACACAGCTTAAACTATCTTGTTCAGCTTAAATAAGCTGTGCGTGGTTCCCGGCGAAAGGGTGTGGCTGTATTTGCGCATGATGCAAATCTTCGTGCGCCCATATAAAGGCTACTCCGCACGTGCGGCGAAGTAGTGTGCGCCATGGCCGCCAAACAAACTGCCAAGTCCACCAAACTGCTGAGCACATCGGCACTTTTGCGAATGCACGTGCGCCATGGTGAACCAAGGTGAAATGGCGCTCTGTCGTGTGCCATCATACAGTTAAAAAAACAGCCAGATGAGCAAAAAAAAAAAAAAAAGTACACCTTGCAAACACCCACAGCTAGCCCAAAACGTCCCGTATGGTCACCAAGCACACAGGCGTTC
This sequence comes from Lithobates clamitans, assembly GCA_037952925.1. Classification (NCBI taxonomy): domain Eukaryota; kingdom Metazoa; phylum Chordata; class Amphibia; order Anura; family Ranidae; genus Lithobates; species Lithobates clamitans. The sequence continues at coordinate 112,883 of JBBGZY010000584.1, forward strand.
AGCCTTTAGCTAGCTTGACGGATTGTTGCAATCACTGGGACACCCCACAATAATAAAGGGGTTTCACTTACCCATCCAGGCGCAGGGAAAAGTAAAAAAAAAGAAAAAAAAAAAAAAGCCCAACCTACACGGCGGGTTCCTGTCACTTGAGGACTGTCAAGGACTGGGTACCCTTTTCATATTTAGGGTCCACGCTCTTGGACCTGTATAGCACCCTGCAGGAATGCCTTAGCGCTGTAGTGTCCAGGATTCCACTTCGCAGGGTCCAGCGCTAAGAGGCCCCTTTACAGGCAAAACCTTGCAGGATCTTGAGTCGTTTTTGCAAGGCTCAGGTACCATTTATCTAACCCAGTGTTTCTCAACTCCAGTCCTCAAGGCGCCCCAACAGGTCATGTTTTCAGGATTTCCCTCAGATGAAACTGCTGTGGTAATTACTAAGGCAGTGAAATTGATCAAATCACCTGTGCAAAATAATGGAAATCCTGAAAACATGACCTGTTGGGGTGCCTTGAGGACTGGAGTTGAGAAACACTGATCTAACCATATAAAGCCTGTGTCAAATGGATCTGATCGGTCAATCCCTTGATTCATTTAAGAACCGTTTGTGGGACTAGAGACCTGGAGCTCAGAGAGCTCAAACAAACCATGCCATCCACCTTGCAGACACTGGTAAAAAAACTGAAGTGCTTCCTGTGTGGGAGGGGTTATATAGGAGATCACTTCCTGTCTAAAGACCTTTGGTCTACCAGTGTCCATTCACCTGGAGATTGAGTATAACCCAGCAGGCAATTAGCCTGACTGTCCCATGATGTATGAAAAAGAAAAGCGTACATGGGATGGTTATATGGCTAGCCATCACTGGGATAGCCAATCACAGCTAATTAAGAGCTGACCCTCCTTGCTAGTACAAGATTAGGAGCTGTCAGCTCGGTCTCTACGCTGGAGCCCCTCTATTCCTGCAGCACAAACACAGTTGCGCGTTTAAGCGACCTCACAAAGAAAGCCCACTTCCATGAGGCTGCGCATGTGCGTTGGCTCAGGGGGGAACAGGTTAAAAGCTCACATTCTCCAAAAGGCATCAAATTAAAAACACATTAAATTCAAGAGTAATACCAAAAAAAGGTGAAAAAAATCCCCCTGAAAAATGCAACACAAATTAAAGTGAGCAAGTTACAGAAAAGCTGCATTAAGAGCGATATGTAGGCTGTACTAAATTTTCCTTCTGAACTGGAATAAATATGCAGATCAGCAGTTCTGACTTTGACTTTATACAAGCATGCAAGTTGTAATGACAGGAATGGTAGGGTCAGCAAACTAGTATTTTTTTTAGGTCAGTAATAGCACCCCCTACATTTCTTTAAGCACAGGCTTCCTTTAAAGTGGTATTAAAGGCTAAGTTCACCATTTTTTCTAAAAATGCAGCTTCACGATGTACCATTATTGTACCTCGGTTGCAGAAAAATAAAAGCCCTCTGATTTTGAGAACAAGGCCCTAGCTTAGCCTTTGCTGCATTTCCTAGAAAGCTTCACCACTTGCTGGAATGTAGATTTGGGATGGAGAAACCAGTAAGACAATGGGAAGGAGATTTCCAGCTGACCTTATTAAACACACACCCTTCACCCATCAACTGTGTGCACAGCATCCCTCCACACATGCATTTGCTTGGCTCCCGGAACGTCCCTCCGGATGGGCTCAGGCTGCTCAATGGACAACCCTGGTCGTGTTTGTGTAATCATTACATGTTAAAGGCTTCCCAAGTGCAGCAAACGCACCATGCTCCGCTCCAAAAAAAAGTTCTGTAGCTTCTCTGTCGAGCGTAGGGCAGTCCATTCAAGTGAAACGCATGCAGGAACGTGAGTTTTCATGTGGAGATGTGAGAGATGGAGATGTGAACAAGGCCTGACAACTAAATGTGTCTTCGTCCACTCCCCATGTACTTGCATAAAGATAGCCATACACTATGCAATCTGATTGTATTATTTCTGTAAAATTACCAGAATTATGGAATATCCATTTAATCTGTATCAAAATCAGGCAGGCCCTTGTACTACATAGCTGATGGGAGATCAAAAGCCTATTCTATGCAATCCTGATCTGCACAGAGTGGGTGGAAGGTAGTATTGTAATGAAGGAAGTGTGGTCCAGAGTGGTGAGCACACCCTATCATGGCCTCTGTGATGCAACAAGTAAAGGCTTCTGGGAGATCTACAGGAAGTGATTTGAAAAAAATAAATAAATAAATAAAAAACCAAATGGACAATGTTTTAAACCTCCTGTGAATAAGGTAAGTGAGAGAAAAGCACATTGGATGGCTGGGCCAGGAATGACATTGGAAAACGCTTCTATTATGAAAAGTGAAATTCTGTCCGAAAAGTGAACTTCTTTAACCACTTCAATGCTGGGCACTTATACACCTTCCTGCCTAGACCAATTTTCAGCTTTCAGTGCTGTCGCAGTTTGAATGACTATTGCGCGGTCATACAACACTGTACCCAAACTAAATTTTTATCATTTTGTTCCCACAAATAGAGCTTTCTTTTGGTGGTATTTGATCACCTCTGCGGTTTTTATTTTTTGCTAAACAAATAAAAAAATTTTGGAACAAATAAAAGTTTTGCTCTTGTTTGTTATAAAATTTTGTAAATAAGTACGTCCTCTCCTTCACTGATGGGCACTGATAAGGCGGCACCGATGGGTGGCACCGATATGCAGCACTGATGGGCATTGATAGGCGACACTGATGGGCACTGATAGGCTGCAAAGATGGGTTCTTTTGGGTGGCACTGATAGGCGGCACTGCTGGGTACTGATGGGCTTTGATATGAGGCACTGATGAGCATCCCTGGTGGCAGTGGTAGGCATTGTGAGTGGGCACAGATTGGCAGCTGCCTGGGCACAAATTAGTATTTACCTGGTGGTAAAGTGTGGATGGCCATCCTGGTGGGATCTGAGGGGGGGGCTGTGCTGATAAACAATCAGGAGAGCAGCCGATCGGTTCTCCTCTACTCGCGTCTGTCAGACGTGAGTGAGGAAAAGCCGATCACCGGCTCTTCCTATTTACATCGTGATCAGCAGCGATTGGACACGGCTGATCACGTGGTAAAGAGTCTCCGTTAAAGACTCTTTACCGAGATCGTAGTTGCGGTGTGTCTAACTGACACACCGCAACAAGGATCGCCGCGATGCGCAGCGGCTCAATATCCTGACGTCATATGACGCCCAGGTTAACCACTTGCAGACCGCCACATGCCAATATACGTCCTCACTTTGAAGAGGAATATTGTTATGGCAGCAGCTAGCTGCCATAACCCCGGCCATAAAATCCTCTTGAACGGCCAGTGGTCCAGTTTCCAATAATAGTGGTCTCTGCGGCGGATGCACTGCAAGATCACGTTTAATCGGCGGTGGGAGAGGGTCCCCTCCCGCCACGCTTCGGTGCCCTCCGCCGCTTACTGGAGCAGGGAGGCAATCGGATCTTCACCCTTGCTGGGCATGGAGATGCATGAGGAGAAGATGGCCCCCCACACATCTCCATAACATTGTAGGGCGGAAGAGACGTTAAAACGTCACTTCCGCCCATAACTCAAAGGGTTTTTTTTTATTGCATTTTAGTGTAAATATGATATCTTTTTGACCCCAGATCACATATTTAAGTCCTGTCATGCTTTTTTATTATTACAAGGGATGTTTACATTCTAATAGGAATAAAAGTGACAATTTTGTAATTTTTTTCTAAAGTGTAAAAATAAAAAAGGTAAAAAAAAATAATGTAAAAAAAGATTTTTTTAAACTCGCCCTGTCCCGTCAAGCTTGCGTGCAGAAGCGAAGGCATACATGAGTAGTGCCCGCATATGAAAACTGTTCAAACCACACATGTGAGATATCGCTGCGATTTTTAAGGGTAAATATTTGTCGCCATTCCACGAGGGGGCGCAATTTTGAAGCGCTACATGTTGGATATCAATTTACATCATCTTTCACAATAGAAAAAAAAAAATGGGCTAACTATACTGTTGTCTTATTTTTTAAATTTAAAAAAAGTATTTTTTCCAAAAAAAAGTGCGCTTGTAAGACCATACGGTGTGGCAGAAATATTGCAATGACCGCCATTTTATTCTCTAGGGCGTTAGAACCCCCAAAAACATTATACATTTTTTTTCTAAGTAATTTTCTAGCAAAAAATTTTTTTTATAACTTGTAAACACCACATCTTAAAAAATGATTGTTAAAGTGGCATTCCACCCAAAAAAAAAAAAAAAAAAAAATTTCATTAAATGTGCATGAAATAAATTAAAAAAAAAAAAACACAACATTGAGAATTTTTTTTTTTAAACTCACCTCTTAATGTCTGTTGCTAGGGGGTCCCTCATTACCTGCCTCCTTACTCACCTCGGCTCCTTCAGTCACTTCCCTCAGCGCTGGAAGGGAGATCAGCTCTGCCCCCTCCCTCTAGGCAATCTGGGACACGTCACAGGCCCCAGATGATTGCGCGGCCAGTCACGGCGCGCAGCGCAGCTCGCGAATGCACAGTGGGTGCCCACAGTTACAACGCCAGCGCCGCTGTGCGGAGGGGGAGACTAGCGAGGCTTCGATACTCCTCCTCCTCCCCCCCCCCCCCCCCCCCCCGGCTGGACCAAGGGACAGGTAAGTGTCCGATTTTTAAAAGTCAGCAGCTGCAGTATTTGTAGCTGCTGACTTAATTTTTTTTAATTTTTTAAACGGAACTACGCTTTAAGTGGTTAAACTTGGATTTAGGCTGGGTTCACAATATTGCGAATTGGATGCGGGATCCTATGGAGCCGGTTCACATATCTTCAATGTGGCTCTGGTTCAAATTAGCACAGGTGTCCTGTGCGTCTCTTGGTCTGTTTCAGCCCAAAATTTAGGCTGAAATCAGACCTGAAAACAGTGAACGGGGATGCACCAGACCCCTGCTGGGAGACACGTCAACATCCAGTGTGAACTGAGCCTTAAGAAAAAAAAAACACAAAAACCACAGGCAGGGTTTTTATGACAGTCTAAAATGCAGATTAAAATGATTTTTTTAAATTATAAACTGAATTTTGTATACATTTTTGAATGGGTAAAATTGTCACACACACACGCCCAAACGTATTTTCTGAAAATTTTGGACACAATACATCCTTCTTACATATTACTTCTGGACAAAATTAGCTATGGGCCCAGATTGGGATGCTATAAATGTTTTTATTTCTTATAAAAGATTTATATTTAAGTATCCAAAAAATATCAATTATTCAATCACAGTCCCACATATCTACCCTAAGCTACTACATTCCTTTGCACATTTTTAACATGCTTTATAGACTGAGCTACAAAGAGATCGCATGTGCACTGGCACACAGTGTACACAAAGCGCTCGGCATCGGGATTTCGAGGAAAAAAAAAAGTGAATGTCAGTTTAACTGCTAAGATGGAATGCGAAAAGGATCATGAATAATACATGTGTTTGTATAAAATATTTACTCATTATTTCCCAGTGGAACTACATTTCAACTGGTGAAAGAGGTAAGCGACCACTGATTTAACCACTTCAGGCATTCCTCATGGGAGCATTTATATATCATAACTCATACACATGTCTACACAGAAGCCTCTTACGCACTTTAACTACAGTTAGCCATCAGCAATATGATCCTGCATCCCAGAGAAATCTGTACCATAATTATACACTACTGATACCTGTACATGCGGACGATACTAAGCCAAGCAGGGAAATAACTTCTCCGTAGGATGTGGAAACATTGCAAGAAAATCTGAATTAATGGGTTGGGAAACTACATGGCAAATGAGGTTTAATGTAGAAAAATGTAAAATAATGCATTTGAGTGGCAAAAATATGAATGCAATCTATACACTGGGGGGTGAACCTCTGGGGGAATAAAGGATGGAATAGGACCTGGGGGTCCTAGTAGATGATAGGCTCAGCAATGGTCAGCTCTGCCCCCTCCCTCTAGGCAATCTGGGACACGTCACAGGCCCCAGATGATTGCGTGGCCAGTCACGGCGCGCAGCTTGTGAATGCACAGTGGGTGCACACAGTTACAACGCCAGCGCTGCTGTGCGGAGGGGGAGACTAGCGGGGCTTCGATTTCCCCCCCCGCCGGCTGGACCAAGGGACAGGTAAGTGTCCGATTATTAAAAGTCAGCAGATGCAGTATTTGTAGCTGCTGACTTAATTTTTTTTTATTTTTTAAACGGAACTACGCTTTAAGTGGTTAAACTTGGATTTAGGCTGGGTTCACAATATTGCGAATTGGATGTGGGATCCTATGGAGCCGGTTCACATATCTTCGACGTGGCTCTGGTGCAAATTAGCACAGGTGTCCTGTGCATCTCTTGGTCTGTTTCAGCCCAAAATTTAGGCTGAAATCAGACCTGAAAACAGTGAACGGGGGGGGGGGGGGGGGGGGGGATGCACCAGACCCCTGCTGGGAGACACGTCAGCATCCAGAAAAAAAAAAGAAGAATTAGAATGCTGCCATTGGTAAAATGCAACTAATGATCATGTTGCCCCTCTGGATTAACTTGATCTCCTGAGTTTCTGACCTGAAACAAGTATGCAGATTAGGATTTCTGATTGCACTTGTTGTGTGCATCTTTGAAACAGAACTATAGGCAAAACTTTTTTTTTTTCATTTTGGATAGAGTAAGGAAGGATTATAACCAGATATTTTTTTCACCATCTTTGAAAAGACTGAAAAGATGTAGCCAGATAGCTGAATATTTTGTGAACATTTTAAAGTTTGTTTGGCGTCTGTAGGTGAAAGTATGGAGGAGCTGAAACTTTTGGGAGCGGAAGAAGATTTTAAGGATTTCAAGCATGCTCCCATTGACTTCAATGTTAAAAAAAGTGTTAAAAAAGCTTAATATTTTAACCACTTAAGGACCGCCTCACGCCGATTTACGTCGGCAAGGCGGCACGGGCAGGCAAAATCACGTACATGTACGTGATTTGCCTCCCGCGGGTGGGGGGTCCGATCGGACCCCCCCCCGCCGCCCGAGGCGGTCCCGTTTGGTCCCCCGGCGATCGGAGGTGAGGGGGAGGCCATCCGTTCGTGGCCCCCCCCTCGCGATCGCCGCCGGCCAATCAGATCACTTCCTTTGCTGCTGTATGCTAAAAAGCAGCAAAGGAAATGATGTCATCTCTCCTCGGCTCGGTATTCCGTTGCAGCGCCGAGGAGAGAAGACTGAACTGTGAGTGCACCAACACTACACAACACAGTAGAACATGCCAGGCACACAAAACACCCCGACACCCCCCCCCCCCCGATCGCCCCCCAATCACCCCCCCCCTCCCTGTCACAAACTGACACCAGCAGTTTTTTTTTTTTCTGATTACTGCATTGGTGTCAGTTTGTGACAGTTACAGTGTTGGGACAGTGAGTATTACCCCCTTTAGGTCTAGGATACCCCCCTAACCCCCCCTAATAAAGTTCTAACCCCTTGATCACCCCCTGTCGCCAGTGTCACTAAGCGATCATTTTTCTGATCGCTGTATTAGTGTCGCTGGTGACGCTAGTTAGTGAGGTAAATATTTAGGTTCGCCGTCAGCGTTTTATAGCGTCAGGGACCCCCATATACTACCTAATAAATGTTTTAACCCCTTGATTGCCCCCTAGTTAACCCTTTCACCACTGATCACCGTATAACCGTTACGGGTGACGCTGGTTAGTTCGTTTATTTTTTATAGTGTCAGGGAACCCGCCGTTTATTACCGAATAAAGGTTTAGCCCCCTGATCGCCCGGCGGTGATATGCTTCGCCCCAGGCAGCGTCAAATTAGCGCCAGTAGCGCTAACACCCACGCACGCACCGTACACCTCCCTTAGTGGTATAGTATCTGATCCTATCTATACTAGTGTCCCCAGCAGTTTAGGGTTCCCAAAAAGCAGTGTTAGCGGGCTCAGCCCAGATACCTGCTAGCACCTGCGTTTTGCCCCTCCGCCCAGCCCACCCAAGTGCAGTAATGATCGATCACTGTCACTTACAAAACACTAAACGCATAACTGCAGCGTTCGCAGAGTCAGGCCTGATCCCTGCGATCGCTAACAGTTTTTTTGGTAGCATTTTGGTGAACTGGCAAGCACCAGCCCCAGGCAGCGTCAGGTTAGCGCCAGTAGCACTAACACCCACGCACGCACCATACACCTCCCTTAGTGGTATAGTATCTGAACGGATCAATATCTGATCCGATCAGATCTATACTAGCGTCCCCAGCAGTTTAGGGTTCCCAAAAACGCAGTGTTAGCGGGATCAGCCCAGATACCTGCTAGCACCTGCGTTTTGCCCCTCCGCCCGGCCCAGCCCACCCAAGTGCAGTATCGATCGATCACTGTCACTTACAAAAGACTAAACGCATAACTGCAGCGTTCGCAGAGTCAGGCCTGATCCCTGCGATCGCTAACAGTTTTTTTTGTAGCGTTTTGGTGAACTGGCAAGCACCAGCGGCCTAGTACACCCCGGTCATAGTCAAACCAGCACTGCAGTAACACTTGGTGACGTGGCGAGTCCCATAAGTGCAGTTCAAGCTGGTGAGGTGGCAAGCACAAGTAGTGTCCCGCTGCCACCAAAAAGACAAACACAGGCCCGTCGTACCCATAGTGCCCTTCCTGCTGCATTCGCCAATCCTAATTGGGAACCCACCGCTTCTGTAGCGCCCGTACTTCCCCTATTCACATCCCCAACCAAATGCAGTCGGCTGCATGAGAGGCATTTTCTTTATGTCCTCCCGAGTACCCCTACCCAGCGAACCCCCCCAAAAAGATGTTGTGTCTGCAGCAAGCGCGGATATAGACGTGACACCTGCTATTATTGTCCCTCCTGTCCTGACAATCCTGGTCTTTGCATTGGTGAATGTTTTGAACGCTACCATGCACTAGTTGAGTATTAGCGTAGGGTACAGCATTGCACAGACTAGGCACACTTTCACAGGGTCTCCCAAGATGCCATCGCATTTTGAGAGACCCGAACCTGGAACCGGTTACTGTTATAAAAGTTAGTTACAAAAAAAGTGTAAAAAAAAAAAAAATATATATATAAAATAAAAAAAAATTGTTGTGGTTTTATTGTTCTCTCTCTCTATTGTTCTGCTCTTTTTTACTGTATTCTATTCTGCAATGTTTTATTGTTATTATGTTTTATCATGTTTGTTTTTCAGGTATGTAATTATTTATACTTTACCGTTTACTGTGCTTTATTGTTAACCATTTTTTTGTCTTCAGGTACGCCATTCACGACTTTGAGTGGTTATACCAGAATGATGCCTGCAGGTTTAGGTATCATCTTGGTATCATTCTTTTCAGCCAGCGGTCGGCTTTCATGTAAAAGCAATCCTAGCGGCTAATTAGCCTCCAGACTGCCTTTACAAGCCGTGGGAGGGAATGCCCCCCCCACCGTCTTCCGTGTTTTTCTCTGGCTCTCCTGTCTCAACAGGGAACCTGAGAATGCAGCCGGTGATTCAGCCAGCTGACCATAGAGCTGATCAGAGACCAGAGTGGCTCCAAACATCTCTATGGCCTAAGAAACCGGAAGCTACGAGCATTTTATGACTTAGATTTCGCCAGATGTAAATAGCGCCATTGGGAAATTGGGGAAGCATTTTATCACACCGATCTTGGTGTGGTCAGATGCTTTGAGGGCAGAGGAGAGATCTAGGGTCTAATAGACCCCAATTTTTTCAAAAAAGAGTACCTGTCACTACCTATTGCTATCACAGGGGATATTTACATTCCCCGAGATAATAAAAATGATAAAAAAAAAAATGAAAGGAACAGTTTAAAAATAAGATAAGAAAGCAAAAAAATAATAAAGAAAAAAAAAAAAAAAGCACCCCTGTCGCCCCCTGCTCTTGCGCTAAGGCGAACGCAAGCGGCGGTCTGTCATTAAACGTAAACAGCAATTGCACCATGCATGTGAGGTATCACCGCGAAGGTCAGATCGAGGGCAGTATTTTTAGCAGTAGACCTCCTCTGTAAAGGCTTTTAAAGGCTTTTAAAAATGTATTTAATTTTGTTGCCACTGCACGTTTGTGCGCAATTGTAAAGCATGTCATGTTTGGTATCCATGTACTCGGCCTAAGATCATCTTTTTTATTTCATCAAACATTTGGGCACTATAGTGTGTTTTAGTGCATTAAAATTTAAAAAAGTGTGTTTTTTTCCCCAAAAAATGCGTTTGAAAAATCGCTGCGCAAATACTGTGTGAAAAAAAAAAAATGAAACACCCACCATTTTAATCTGTAGGGCATTTGCTTTAAAAAAATATATAATGTTTGGGGGTTCAAAGTAATTTTCTTGCAAAAAAAATAACTTTTTCATGTAAACAATAAGTGTCAGAAAGGGCTTTGTCTTCAAGTGGTTAGAAGAGTGGGTGATGTGTGATATAAGCTTCTAAATGTTGTGCATAAAATGCCAGGACAGTTCAAAACCCCCCCAAATGACCCCATTTTGGAAAGTAGACACCCCAAGCTATTTGCTGAGAGGCATGTCGAGTCCATGGAATATTTTATATTGCGACACAAGTTGCGGGAAAGAGACAAATTTTTTTTTTTGCACAAAGTTGTCACTAAATGATATATTGCTCAAACATGCCATGGGAATATGTGAAATTACACCCCAAAATACATTCTGCTGCTTCTCCTGAGTACGGGGATACCACATGTGAGACTTTTTGGGAGCCTAGCCGCGTACGGGACCCCGAAAACCAAGCACCGCCTTCAGGCTTTCTAAGGGCGTGAATTTTTGATTTCACTCTTCACTGCCTATCACAGTTTCGGAGGCCATGGAATGCCCAGGTGGCACAAAACCCCCCCAAATGACCCCATTTTGGAAAGTAGACACCCCAAGCTATTTTCTGAGAGGTATAGTGAGTATTTTGCAGACCTCACTTTTTGTCACAAAGTTTTGAAATTTGAAAAAAGAAAAAAAAAAAAAAAAAAATGTTTTTTCTTGTCTTTCTTCATTTTCAAAAACAAATGAGAGCTGCAAAATACTCACCATGCCTCTCAGCAAATAGCTTGGGGTGTCTACTTTCCAAAATGGGGTCATTTGGGGGGGTTTTGTGCCACCTGGGCATTCCATGGCCTCCGAAACGGTGATAGGCAGTGAAGAGTAAAATCAAAAATTCACGCCCTTAAAAACGCTGAAGGCGGTGATTGGTTTTCGGGGCCCCGTACGCGGCTAGCCTCCCAAAAAGTCCCACACATGTGGTATCCCCATACTCAGGAGAAGCAGCTAAATGTATTTTGGGGTGCAATTCCACATATGCCCATGGCCTGTGTGAGCAATATATCATTTAGTGACAACTTTGTGCAAAAAAAAAAAAAAAAAAAAAGTGTCACATTCCCGCAACTTGTGTCAAAATATAAAATATTCCATGGACTCAATATGCCTCTCAAATAGCTTGGGGTGTCTACTTTCCAAAATGGGGTCATTTGGGGGGGGTTTGTGCCACCTGGGCAATTTATGGCCTCCGAAACTGTGATAGGCAGTGAAGAGTGAAATCAAAAATTTACACCCTTAGAAATCCTGAAGGCGGTGATTGGTTTTCGGGGTCCCGTACGCGGCTAGGCTCCCAAAAAGTCCCACACATGTGGTATCCCCGTACTCAGGAGAAGCATTTGAATGTATTTTGGGGTGCAATTCCACATAGGCCCATGGCCTGTGTGAGCAATATATCATTTAGTGACAACTTTCTGTAAATTTTTTTTTTTATTTATTTTTTATCATTATTCAATCACCTGGGACAAAAAAAATAAATATTCAATGGGTTCAACATGCCTCTCAGCAATTTCCTTGGGGTGTCTACTTTCCAAAATGGGGTCATTTGGGGGGGTTTTGTACTGCCCTGCCATTTTAGCACCTCAAGAAATGACATAGGCAGTCATAAACTAAAAGCTGTGTAAATTCCAGAAAATGTACCCTAGTTTGTAGACGCTATAACTTTTGCGCAAACCAATAAATATACGCTTATTGACATTTTTTTTTACCAAAGACATGTGGCCGAATACATTTTGGCCTAAATGTATGACTAAAATTGAGTTTTTTTTTTTTTTTGAATTTTTTTTTAACAAAAAGTAGAAAATATCATTTTTTTTCAAAATTTTCGTTTTTTTTTCCGTTTATAGCGCAAAAAATAAAAACTGCAGAGGTGATCAAATACCATCAAAAGAAAGCTCTGTTTGTGGGAAGAAAAGGACGCAAATTTCGTTTGGGTACAGCATTGCATGACCGCGCAATTAAAAGTTAAAGCGACGCAGTGCCAAATTGGAAAAAGACCTCTGGTCCTTAGGCAGTATAATGGTCCGGGGCTCAAGTGGTTTTAATAGCTGAAAGTATGCAGAAGTTACGCAGAGCCAAAAATGCACGGAATAAAAATAAATAGAATCGAACAACAATAGTGGGACTGCTAAAGCATTCCCACTAATAAGAGTAACTAGAAAATGCATTTCCTGGGGAAAATGCTGAATAGTTAAATTGCTAAAATGGCCCCCATCAAAACTGCCCCCATCATATTGCCACCTTTAAAACTGCTCCATTAAAATTGTCCCCATCAAAACTGCCCCATCATATTGCCACCATCAAAACTGCCCCATCAGAATTGTCCCATCAAAACTGCCCCATCAGAATTGTCCCATCAAAACTGCCCCATCATATTGCCACCATCAAAACTGCCCCATCAGAATTGCCCTATCAAAACTGCCCCATCATATTCCTCTATTATAAATCAGTACATGGTGTGTCTGTCCCCTCCCCTGGGCTCTGTAATCAGAGTTGAGATGCTCCAGCCACCTCCCCCCCTTGTATAACAGAAGCTTTGGTAACCATGGCAACAAAACACTCAGTACACTCTGATTAATGGCTAAAATTTCCTGAAATGACCTCTAAACAAAAAGCTTTTTCTCAAAAATTGTAAAAGATATCAAACTGAAAAGATATAGCCAGATAACTGAATATTTTGTGAACATTTTAAAGTTTGTTTGGCGTCTCTAGGTGAAAGTATGAAGGAGCTGAAACTTTTGGGAGCGGAAGAAGATTTTAAGGATCTGAAGCATGCTCCCATTGACTTCAATGTTGAAAAAAAGTGTTAAAAAAGCTTAATATTTTAAAAAGTATAAATGGTAGAAAAAAAGTTGAAAACGAGCACACACATCAGCTAAAAGACGAACATTTTAATAGTTGAATGGTTTTAATAGCTGAAAGTATGCAGAAGTTACGCAGAGCCAAAAAACGTACGGAATAAAAACAACAACAATAGTGGGACTGCTAAAGCAGTCCCACTAATAACCCAAGATTATAGGTTAAGAACATTCAACCAGCAGGGGAAATATGAAGGAAAGCTCTGTACTGTGTAGAATGGCTGAAGGAGTGTTCAGTGAACCTCCAGCTGTAGTGAGAAGCTAAACATTTACTACTTCTAAATGTGACAGCTTCCTCCTGGTTGCTGGTAAGGGTGAACTGCCCTGGGTTCAGTTCAAGCATTGTTCGGCAACTTTCAAAAAACCTTTCGATGGCGAACTCCACTCAAATCAATGAGAGCCGAATCTTCAAAATGTTTAAGAATTCCATTTGGCCAGGAGCAGGGAGCTTAAAATTCCTAGATAATAAACAAAAAATGTGTAGCGCTATTTAAGACAAGATATCTTAAACTGATAAGTTAAAATAGCTTATAACCAAAGTGTAATATACACCAATAAAGGTAGCATATATAAATAAAATTGAAAATAGAAAATATGTTAAATGGACAATCAGTGAGTTGGGACTGGATGGGTCACTACCCAACACGTGAGGTGAGGAGCGCCTTCACCAACATACAGCAGAAAGAGTCTCAGAGGTTAATATTCTGCAGCCATTTAAAAAGTCTCATCAATAGATGGGATGTTCCATATATGAATCACACTATTCACCACTGTGTCTTCAAAAACATGCAGTGCGCTTGGATGTAATAGGTGGGGGCTTACCGGAGGGTTTGAACCCAAAGCCAGCATATGCTGTTAGGGTCAAACCAAGCTTTTATTGCACCCTGGCAATAGTGAGAAGATCTTGGCAGGAGACACTGAACCGGGCTGCTCTAGTGATGCATCCTCTCCACAGGCACTACTGGATCTCTCCACGCAAGGTTCATAAAAGGCACAAAAAGGGACTACATAGCGTGATACCGTAGACACCGTATTTATTAAATAAAAAGAAATACACTTACATGATGAAGCAAATAAAAAGCGCTTGTATATAAAAGGGGCGGCAGTGGAGTCCTCCCGACGCGTTTCGTCTCAGTAGACTTCGTCCTGGGGTACCCTCCACTGCAGCCCAACTCCTTAATATAGGCCCTGTGTTCATCATGATGTGACTCCAGCCCGTTCAATTGCCAAAATCTGCACTTCCGGGTTACCCAAAATGGCGGACCCGCGTGCATTCCAAGCCTCGTCTTGGTGGGTGTATTATGCGCTCCACCAACCAAAAACAAAGGCCAAATGTTCCCCATGTGTTAACTATTTGAGATCCATTAGCGTATTAATAGAGAATGTATGAAGAAAAACATGCATTAACAATAAAAAACTTACTTTCATATACAATTCAGCTCGTCTGCCACACTATGTGACGACGAGTCTGTATTAATCACGTGACGTGACGCAACGGCGTCACGGCACGGAAGCGGAAATGCTCATGTGGAACTCATTGCTTGCGTTCCACTGATGGTTAGCCACAGGTCCCGGCTCTAAGTTAATCTCGCGATGTGACGCTGTGAGGTCACGGCGTGAACACGGACCTTCTCATATAAATCCCACCGCTTGCGTTCCACTGGTGGTTCTTAGCTTAACAACCAGTTAAAAATTACCTTGATGTGAATGGCTTACATTCCGGAAGCAAGTGTATCATCTGATGACATGTGTTCACTGGAGATAACATAATGATTATGTGAGGGACCTGGACTAATTAGATAATATGTAAAATTTTGTATAGATTTATATGATTAAAATTAAAAAATAAAATATAAAAATGCAAAAATTGCATGTGTATGAACCCATATATAATAATCGGCGAAATGAATTCAAAGAGCTGGATTCACATGCGTCTATACATTATTTACATTTAAGACCTCTGTAATTTGAAAACATGCAGAGGGCAATACTAGATGCTACCCTTAAGTAAGTACATTTGAAATATAAAATTAAACAACATAAAATTAGACCATGACATCATGAAGATATAAATATTTTTCTCGTGCCCCTTACGATTCATCTAGAAAAGCATTAACGTCTACCTCTACATTAAGCCCTAAGGGAGCAAAAGTCTGCAGCTCATATGCCCAGTACATTTCGAGGCGGGATACTCCCCTTGTTTTGGCACCCCCTCTCCAAGGTGGTGTGTATTTGTCGATAATGACAAACTGCGATCCGTCAGGATTCCCACCATGGAATTCCTTGTAATGTCTCGGGACCGTATGTTTGGGGTCCCTGCTTTTAATAAGGGCGATGTGTTCCCCCACCCTAATCGAAAATGTCCTGGTGGTACGGCCTATATACTGTTTAAGGCAGGGGCAAGTGATGAGATACACTACATATCTCGTGCTGCATGTGCAGAATGGTTTTATGGTATATCTTTTACCTGTCACTGTGGAGACAAACTCGGTGACTTTGCGTGTTCTAACGGCATTGTGCTGGCATACCGTACATTTCCTACATGGAAAAAAGCCTGTCCAGTTGTGAAAGAAAGAGGGGCGGGTGGGGGGATTTATAATGTTAGGGGCTATCCGTCCTTTTAAGGAGGGCACCCCTCTGAAAATAACATTAGCTTCTCCTGGGATAAGTGGACCCAGAATACTGTCTTGCTTTAGGACGCCCCAATGTTTCCTCATGATGTTTTTAATTTGTCTGTACTGTGTTGAAAAAGTGGTTAACATAGCCCACTTAAACTTCCCGTCCGGCTCTCTTTTAGGTTTGATTTCCAGTAGGGATTTCCTATCGATGTTGATCGCTCTTTGGATCTCTTGATCTAGGCCATTCATGTCATAACCCTTATCCACAAACCTAGATTTTAGAATTCTGGCCTGTTCAAGAAATACCTCCGTTTCGGTACAATTCCGTCGGAGTCTCAAAAACTGGCTCCGAGGGACAGCATCAAGCCATGAGACATGATGACAGCTGTCAACAGGAATGAACCCGTTGCGGTCTGTGGGCTTAAAATAGGTGCTGAATCTAAATTCTTTGTTGATGATCTCTATCTGTAGGTCCAAAAAGTGAATTTTAGTTTCGCTGGCTTCATAGGACAGGGATATACCTCTGTCATTGGCGTTCAAACCCACGAAAAATTCATCGAGTGTTTCCATGGTGCCATTCCATAGGAGAAGGATGTCGTCTATGTATCTAGTCCACAAAACCAGAGAATTGGTTTCATGGACATAGACGACATCCTCCTCCCACTTCGCCATAAACAAGTTCGCGAGGCTAGGCGCGAACTTCGCCCCCATGGCAACTCCCCGTTGTTGGAGGTAAAAGTTATGGTTAAACCAAAAGTAATTGTGTTTTGCCGCGAACTCTAGTAACTCAACGAGATAATCACATTGAAAAGCAGCCAGAGAGTGTTCCTGAGACAAAAAATATTTGACGGCATCAATGCCCTTATCGTGTGGTATGCACGTGTACAATGATGCCACGTCAGCCGTAGCCATGATGTAACCATCCTGTAAAGTGATGTTTTCAAGGAGTCTGATTGTAGAGCTGGTGTCTTTCAAATATGAAGGTGTTTTCTTTACTAGAGGCTGTAGGAAAAAATCTATATATTTACCTACTCTGGCAGTAATGGAATTTATGCCACTTACAATTGGTCTGCCGGGGGGGCAAACTGGATCCTTATGGACTTTCGGCAGATAATATATAGTGGGGATTCGAGGTGCTGTGGGAATCAGAAAGTCTCTCTCTCTTTTGTTCAGGATCCTTGATTCATAGCCTTTTGAAACAAGCTGATGTAATTTCTGTTTGTAATTGTGTGTAGGATTATTAGGTAACAGCCGATAAGTCCCTGGTTCGTTTAAAATGCGATGCATTTCTGCTTCGTATTGGCTCTTGTCCAAAATCACTATGCCACCCCCTTTGTCTGCTGGGCGGACCACCAAGTCTTTGCGTGCACACAGAGACTCCAAACCCCCTTTTAACAGTGGAGGATGGTAAGTACGTTTAATTGGTAATCTGGCTAGATCGTGTAGGACAAGGTCTCTGAAGATTTTTACAGCCGGCGCTGTAGGGACCGGGGGGGAGAATAGAGAAGGATTGGATAAACCTGAATGAACGGTTCCTGAAGTGGCTGCTGGATAATCAGTACGTACTGGATTAGATACCAAATACCTCTGTATATTAACCTTACGGATGTATTTATGAACATCCATGAATGTATGGAACTTATCAAGTTTTTTGGGGGGGGCGTATTTAAGACCTTTATCTAATAGGGACAGTTCTGCTTCCGTGAGGATTTGAGAGCTTAAGTTATAGACACCTTGGCCTTTCATAGTCTTTGTCTTTTTTCTTCTTTGTACTCTCCTCCCCCCTCTACACCCTCTCTTTGATCTGGGCCTCGTTTTCTTGAATGTGGGGCCCCGCGAAAAAAATGATTCCCATGTGTGTAGGGGTTATGTATATATGGAGATTGATCGTAGTCATCTCTTCTACGTTCAGGGCTGTAGGTGTCCCTAAGGGGTGAGAACCTATTTTGGGTGCGTATAGGGGAGGAGTAATGATGGTAGGATTCATCTCTCCGCTGAAAGTCTTGACCTGATCTATATTGTCTGGGGGAAGGATGGTATGAGACATGTTGAGAGTGAGTGTCTGAATGTTGCATCCTATTATGGGTAATGCCTCTACCTCCCCTCCTTCCTCTCAAGTTATTTCTACCTCTATGGGGAGTCTGAGGGTTATAATGCTGTACCCGCGGCTGAGATACATGGGATACCCCACCACGTTTTGTTCCACTTCTCTGGGGACCATAACTCTGAGAGTGGGCACCCGTGGGCTGGGATGGTATAGTGGTGGCGTTCAGGGTTGGAAGACTGCCTGTTAGAGTCGTACCCTCGGTGGTATTAGAGGAGACCTCCATAGGTGGGTTAACCTGCAGAACCTGGGAACATTTGGCCTTTGTTTTTGGTTGGTGGAGCGCATAATACACCCACCAAGACGAGGCTTGGAATGCACGCGGGTCCGCCATCTTGGGTAACCCGGAAGTGCAGATTTTGGCAATTGAACGGGCTGGAGTCACATCATGATGAACACAGGGCCTATATTAAGGAGTTGGGCTGCAGTGGAGGGTACCCC
Source organism: Lithobates clamitans (assembly GCA_037952925.1). Taxonomy (NCBI): domain Eukaryota; kingdom Metazoa; phylum Chordata; class Amphibia; order Anura; family Ranidae; genus Lithobates; species Lithobates clamitans. The sequence continues at coordinate 131,205 of JBBGZY010000584.1, forward strand.
AGGACGAAGTCTACTGAGACGAAACGCGTCGGGAGGACTCCACTGCCGCCCCTTTTATATACAAGCGCTTTTTATTTGCTTCATCATGTAAGTGTATTTCTTTTTATTTAATAAATACGGTGTCTACGGTATCACGCTATGTAGTCCCTTTTTGTGCCTTTTATGAACCTTGCGTGGAGAGATCCAGTAGTGCCTGTGGAGAGGATGCATCACTAGAGCAGCCCGGTTCAGTGTCTCCTGCCAAGATCTTCTCACTATTGCCAGGGTGCAATAAAAGCTTGGTTTGACCCTAACAGCATATGCTGGCTTTGGGTTCAAACCCTCCGGTAAGCCCCCACCTATTACATCCAAGCGCACTGCATGTTTTTGAAGACACAGTGGTGAATAGTGTGATTCATATATGGAACATCCCATCTATTGATGAGACTTTTTAAATGGCTGCAGAATATTAACCTCTGAGACTCTTTCTGCTGTATGTTGGTGAAGGCGCTCCTCACCTCACGTGTTGGGTAGTGACCCATCCAGTCCCAACTCACTGATTGTCCATTTAACATATTTTCTATTTTCAATTTTATTTATATATGCTACCTTTATTGGTGTATATTACACTTTGGTTATAAGCTATTTTAACTTATCAGTTTAAGATATCTTGTCTTAAATAGCGCTACACATTTTTTGTTTATTATCTATTTATGTGGCAACGATTCTAGTTGTGGTGTTAGCTGCTTATATCTTCTTGACTATTCAGAGTAAGCGCAAATCTGTTGTCGTGAATTTTGGTGTACCTACTTAAAATTCCTAACCTGAAACATAAAAAAAATGCCCAATTCCTTTAAATATGCAGGGGGGGTGCCCTAATCCTGTCTGAGAGAGCGCATCTCTACAGACAGTATAGACATGGGCCTGAACACCCCGTTCGGTTTGAAGCAGAACTCCCGAACAGGGGGAAGTGGCGAACCTCATATAGGTATATTGGTCTATAGGCACCAAACTGGAAAAATCAAAAATGGCCAGTTTGAAGTTTCTTATGCAAGCAATTGGCAATAAAAAGGGTATTTTTTTTTTAATATTTTTTTTCAGGAGCAGCGATTTTAATTATGCTTAAAGTGCAATAAAAGTAAACAATTCCTTTAAATAAATATAGTGCCTGGGGGGTCCCCTTAGTCACCTGTAACATGGTGCAACTGTAATAACAATACACATGCTGCAGCAAAACTGAAATTTCTAAAGAAAAAAAAAATCCCATTAATTTGACTCACGGTTGCAATTGCCAGCACCCAGCTATTCAAAAATGGCAAGGTGGGATTAGGGAAAGGAGGATTTGTGGTGGAGTAAGGAATTGCATGCTGGGAGGAAGGATTTGGGGGAGGGGTTGGGGGAGGGGATTTGTGCTGGGATGGGGGAAGTAGTGGGGATGAAGGGTGGATTGTGCTGGGAGAAGGGATATGGGGGGTGGATGAGGTTTTGCACTGAGGAAGGGGGAGATGGGATTTCTGTTGGGAACGGGGGGCAAAGATTTGTTCTGGGAGGGCCAATCATGCCGTTTGGGGTAAAGTGAAGGGAGGTATTGCTTGGGAGAGGCATTTTGTGCTCTCCTGGACCCTACACTGTTACATAACCCCGACTCATTCACTCTTTGTTTTGTATACCCAATACTTAGGACTCATTCACACATCAATGGACAGCTGCCAGACAGTAAACTGCAGCAGTTTAAAATATGGTCAAATTGGATTGATGCTTGTGGCTAGTGCCCAACAATATGTGCTATGGGATTACCTTTGTATTTTCTTGACTGGGTTTTGTGACCATTGGCTTCCCCCCTCCCCCGGTCCCCCCCCCCCTTTCCTGACTGTCTTGCCTGCTTTCCCTCCCTTCACCCTTCTTACAGATCCTTTTGATCTTAGGTTTGGCATGTAATTTTTGGGGGGGAGGAGTGGGTACCCTGTTTTTATGGGCACCCAGCTCCCACTTCCTCCCCTGGCTGCGCAGCGCTGGAAGGAAGTTCACCAACCCCCCCTCCCTGCAATATTCTGGAACACGTCACAGGTCCCAGAAGATTGCCCGGCCATTCACAGCTCATGCTTGCCCGCCTGGCTGTGAAGCCACAGCTGGGTGCCCACTGTTAGAATTCTGGTGCCTCAGAGAGGAGCGGGGCTTCCTGCACCAACTTCACTGGACCGAGGGACAGGCGAGTGCCTGATTATTAAAAATCAGCAGCTACATTTTTTGTAGCTGCTGATTTTTAAATTGGTAGAACTCCGCTTTAATGAAAGTGCACAAGTGTGACACTTCATGATGCCCTGCACGGCTGTACAGTGACATGTAATCCTGTCCTGGGCGCTGCAACAAAATGCTCATCGCCTGGCCGATACCATACAGCGAAGCATGGTGATGGCATCATCATGCCGTGGGGTGGTTTTTCAGCGGCAGGAACTGGAAGACTAGTCAGGATTGAGGGAAAGATGAATGCAGGAATGTTCAGAGACATTCTTGATGAAAACCTGCTCCAGAGCGTTCTGGACCTCAGACTGGGGCGAAGGTTCATCTTTCAACAGGACAACGACCCTAAGCACACGGCCAAAATAACAAAGGAGTGGCTATGGGACAGCTCTGTGAATGTCCTTGAGTGGCCCAGCCAGAGCCCAGACTTGAACCCGACTGAACATCGTGAGATCTGAAAATGGCTGTGCACCGACGCTCCCCATTCAACCCGATGAAGCTTGAGAGGTCCTGCAAAGAAGAATGGAATTAACGGCCCAAAAAATAGGTGTCAAGCTTGTAGCATCGTACTCCAAAAGACGAGGCTGTAATTTGTTACAAAGGTGCTTCAACAAAGTATTGAGCAAAGGCTGTGAATACTTCTCTGCATGTGATTTTCGTTTATTTTTAGTAAATTTGCATAGATTTCAAATAAACTTCTTTCACGTTGTCATGGAGTATTGTTTGTAGGATTTTGAGGAAAATCAAGATTAATTCATTTTCAATCAATGTGGAAAAAAGTAAAGCGCTGTGAATTCTTTTTGGATGCACTGTATGCGATAGTCTCTTTACAAATACAATTCTACGGTTGTATTTATAACAAAAAAAAAAAAAAAAAGGCGGCTCTCAGATCATCAAATTAGGGATGGTAAAGAGTGGAAAGGATATGTGTACTACAGGTAGTCCTGAATGAAAAACTCAAGCCCTGAACAAGTAGACCGTTCTCCTGTATGCACCTGAAGGATAACTTTGGCTTAGGTTGTATTTTTAAACCAAAAATCTTCCAAAAAAGGAAAGCAAAAAATAAATAATTAATGACAGCAGTATTTTCAGCTACTATTGCTAGCATGAAGCGTGGTTTTATGCTAATTCAGTTGCTACAGCCCTGAATTATACAGCAATAAGGGACACAGAATAATCCAACGCTTATGAGTCATTTGGCTTCTAATGTTGGAGGTATTAATGGTAACTGTGCAGCAAGCAGAAGCTTGTGGAATATAATTATAGCCGAGAGCCATGTGTCTAGATGCAGTAGGCTTGCATTAATAAAACATGTACATTTATTAAACTTGTAAACTGGGCCTGCTTACTAGATATAAATCGTACTCCCTGAATTTATACCAAAGATAGAAGAGATTAGTCTGCTAAAGGATGAGCTAAAGCTCAAAAAATGCCATGCAAATTAAGGTGATCTTCAGTCCATGTATGGACAGAATACATTTATGAATCCAACCTTGGACAGACTCGACAATATTCTTACAAAATGTTGTGGTAGAACATTAAAGTATCTAATCCCATGAACAAAATGCATACATTGCAGTGTACAAGTACTTGGATAAAGGTAGCTGCATTCATATATTTTTTTACCCACTGATCCTGTCCGTAACACTCTTCCTGTCCTGGGGTTAAATTTTTTTTTTTTTTTTAAGAATCATATCTGCATAGGTAGATGCAGAATCAGTCCTATGCTGCATCTGTCCCCAGGTGCCTCTAACACTGAGAATCGAGTGATCCAACACTGCCGATTCGTTTGGTTCTCAGAGCTCCCTGAGCAGAGAGCTGCTGGGCTCTGTGGGGTGGGGGGAGCCTCAGGCTCTCAGTGGCTCAGTGAGAAGCTGAGCAGAGTGCCGGTTCAGGCATGTGGGTGGATCCCGACTTCATTGTTGTAATCTTGCCCAAGCCTGGACCAGCTCAGTGACATCAGCCGAAAACGAGTCACAGGAGTGCAGAACTTACTCATGTTATCCACAGAAGTACAGCGAAGCAAGCTGGTTTTGGTTGTACTTCAATTGTTTATTTTGTCTAGGGAAGTGGAGGAACTGTTCTAGTTACCTGATCCTTCACAGGCAGCAATCCCCCAGATCAGTCAGTGGACTGCCACTCTGCGGCCTCAATTCCAGAGCAGGGATATTGACCCTGCTCTGGTCTTGATGACATCAGGATCCAAGACTGCTACAGCTTGGGGGGTGCAGACACTGCAGGGACCAGCTTAGCTGCCAGATCAGGCAAGTTTATCTCCTTTTATTGCTGTCCAAGACAAACGAGCAATTAACCCTTTCAGTGGGGGCACAGCCCCACTACAAGGGATTAATTGTTTATTTGACCATTAGTCTTAAAGAAAACCTGGTCCTTTGTAGAGCTGCAACTAACGATTATTTTCATAATCAATTACTTGGCCGATGATGGTATTGATTAATCTGATAACCTTAAAATAAGTGTGGTGTATAATTTAAAGTTTAACCACTTACCGACCCGCTTATGTACATATACTGCGGCAGTTTGAAGATTGATATCTCGGGAAGGGCAGCAGCTGCTGCCACAACCGAGGTATCCATCTTTAGAGCCAGCGGTTCTGTTTACGATAATGGTGGTCTCTGTGGCAGATTTGCCGCAAGATCAGTTATCGGTGGCAGGAGAGGTGCCACCCCCCTCCCGCCGCTTACCGGAGCCGTCGGCAGCGGAGGCGATCGGGACTTGTCCGTGGCTGTGTATAGAGACAAGTGAGGGGAAAATGGCCCCCACCAGTCTCCATACTATAGCAGGGCGGAAGCAATGTCAAAATGTCAATTCTGCCCATACGCCTTAAAAAGGTACATTTTTCTGTTGTCATTTTTTTAAATAACAAAATTGTTTTTGTATTTTATTGCATTAAGTCCAAATATAAGTTCTGAGGTCTTTTTGACCCCAGATCTCATATTTAAGAGGATCTGTCATGCTTTTTTTCTATTACAAGGGATGTTTACATTCCTTGTAATAGGAATAAAAGTGACCCAATTTTTTTTTTTTTTTTAAACGGTGAAAAAACAAAATCAAGTAAAATAAATAAAAAAAAATTTAAAGTGCCCCTGTCACGACGAGCTCGCTCGCAGAAGCTAACGCATACCTGAGTAGCGTTTGCATATGAAAACGGTGGTCAAACCACATGTGAGGTATCACCGCAATCGTTAGTGTGAGAGCAATAATTCTAGCCCTAGACCTCTAACGCAAAACATTAAACCTGTAGAATTTTTTAAACATCACCTATGGAGATTAAGGGTAAAAGTTTGAAGCCATTCCATGAGCAGGCACAATTTTGAAGCGCGACATGTTGGGTATCAATTTACTCGACGTAACATTATCTTTCATAATATTAAAAAAAAAAAATGGGTTAACTTTACTGTTGTCTTATTTTTTTTATTCAAAAAAGTGAATTTTTTCCCCAAAAAGTGCGCTTGTAAGACCGCTGCACAAATATAATGCGAAAAAAAGTATTGCAATGACCGCTATTTTATTCTCTAGGGTGTTAGAAAAAAAATATATAATGTTTGGGGGTTCTAATTTTCTAGCAAAAAATAAGATTGTTTTGCAGATTTTCAGACAGAACTGTACTATATTATGTATGACAGACTCCCTTGTCATAGGCAGGTGGCTTGATAAAAGCTCCCTGCGCCTGCAGTCTCTTATGCTGGCCATACAAAAAAAAAAAAAAAAAACAATGTCTTTCTTCAAAAACAATTTCCATTTAAGAGCCTTCGTTTGATTTTCTAAATAGTTAGTGGGGTCAAATGGACGTTCGTTCAGAAATTACAATCATTTTAAAATTCAAATGTTAAAAGCAAGAAACTTTTAAAACGACATTCTTTCATTCAGGGAATGTACAAAGATTTTTTTGTAATCAATATTATTGTCCGAAAATCGATAAGTGTATGGCCAGCATAATGCTCGGTTCACAATTATGTAGTTTGCTTTAGATCTGTTTCTGCAGTGCTTTTTGCTGTGCGTTTTTGCGGGCTTTTCTTGGCCAATTTGTTGTTGGGCAGATTAAAAAAAAAAAAAAAAAAAAACACGCAAATTGCGGCAACAACGCACTACATGCTTTTCTGCAGCTTCTCCATTGAAATCTATTGAAGCAAAAAAAAAAAAACCACCATTTTGTGTTAAAAAAAAGTCCTTGACCTTTTACAAATACGCAGCGGCTGAAAAAAGCATAGATGTGAACGTGTCCCATAGGAAACCATGTTAAATGAACTGTAGTGCTTTTCTATAAAAAGCACCAAAAACGCATAGGCGTGAACCAGGCCTATGACGTCTAGTAGCAGCAGCATGCTTTTTTGTATCACCTGTCATCAGGGGCGGATCCAGAGCCTAGTCTCGGGAGGGGCACTGCCATAAAATTTTGCGGGCAATTTGTCGGGGCAATGGCTGGTGTTGGCGCTTCAATCATCACAGCACCATGGTTGATGTGGTGTCAGGATGATTGAAGCGCATTATTTATATTACATTGTAATGTAAAATGAATTTGTTCAACTCACCATAATGCAGAATCATTGGGAGCCCTGAGCGTGTCACTTGCTACCGTCGCCTGCCACCAGATGAAGTGTCACTTGCCACTGTTGGTTGCCACCGGATGTGGATTGTCACTTGCCAATGTCGCCTGCCACAACATGCGGATTGTCACTTGCCAATGGATGTGTCCCAGAGTGAGGGCGGGCAGTGAGAGATAATACAACTCATTACCTCATGTAACTCAACAGAATATGCATGCAAAAGCATGTTGCATTGCGGCCATCTTGGTACACCCTCACTTGTCAGCAGTAAGACTAGAGTTAGAAGTCGGCAAGCAGACATCTTTATACACCCACCGGAGTCTTGCTTTTCAGTTATTTTTAACAGTAAACTCAACTTATTTAGTGAAATATAAGTTGAGTTTACTGTTAAAAATAACTGATAAGCAAGACTCTGGTGGGTGTATAAAGATGTCCCCTTGCCGACTTACAAACACTAGGCTTACTGTGGATGAGTAGAAAAAAGTTTAACCCTGCGCTTACCCAGCACATCAGCAGCTCACACAACAAATAAGGATTTTGTCTAAAGATATAAGTGCACAAACAAGTGTAGCGCTAAAGATTTAACAAGCTTATGATATAACTTATATACAAAAACGTGGAAAGAAAGAACTATGTCAGTCCACAGTGTGCAAAAATACAGTCTCTGGTGCTCTTCGGATATCTCTTCAGATGCAGAAGACTGCTGTTAATCCAGAGGGTATATAGAATTGCTTAATAACCACGTGGATAACGCATGCAAAAAATTAGATGTGATGAACCCGCCACACAGAAAGAGTGAAGGCTTACCAGAGGAATTGAACTCATAAGAACATACGTTCAATGAGTCAATCTAGCTTGTATCACCAACAGGCAATAAAGGAAGGGACCTCCAAATTAAATAGCAGCAAAACTCCAAACGTGTCCAGAGCCGTGAAGGAACTCTCTCTATAGTAGATGGCAAACCTTCCAATGGATCATCTCAGACGAATAGCCCATATGAAATAAAGAGGGGGGGCCACATAGCATAATACCGTTTGTAAAACGAATTTATTTAAAGTAAGTAAACAACTTACATTTCTGTAGTAAAAAAAGCGCTTCTAAGTAAAAATTATGGCAGGCAGTGGAGTCTCCCGACGCGTTTCGTCTTATAAGACTTCATCTGTGGTACTCACCCACTGCTGCCATACCCCTTAATATAGATACCTTGGCCCCCTTGATGAGAATCCAGCTCGTATCTCAAATTAACAAGCACTTCCGGGTTTGGCCAAAATGGCCGACCCGCGTGCGTTCCAAGCCTCACTATGGAGTGTCTGTGTGCGTTCCAACAACATGCCGAATATCGTCCTAATATTCTCCTAAAAATAATAAAATCATGAATATAAATCACTTCCTCGAGAAACAATCTACCCATAAACTTGGATTGATGGGATTATTATGTGCTCCGGATCTCTAGTACTGTAATTACTGTGGACGAGTGCAGGAGTACCAAGATGGCCGCGACGCAACGTCCCTTCAGTCACATATTCAGAAGGGGAGCGGCTTCAACACCTGCCTGCTCGCTGCCTCGCTCAGCCTCAGTCACACGCCAGCCGCCCGCCCCGGGCCGGCGGCATGATTACTCGCTCACCCGCCGGCTCCTCGTATGTTCTCGGGGGGTGCAATCGCCCCATTGCCCCCCCTGGATCCGCCCCTGACCTTACCCTTTAAACTCAGATTTAAAAAAAATTTGCGTATGTGTTAATCACTTCAGCCCCAAAAGAATTTACCCCCTTAATGAGCAGAGCATTTTTTTGCGATACAGCACTGCATCGCTTTAATTGACAATCCCATGGTCCTGCGACATTGTACCCAAACAAAATTTACATCTCCCCCCCCCCCCCCACAAATAGAGCTTTCTTTTGGTGGTATTTGATCACCTCTGCGGTTTTTATTTTTTGCGCTATATACAAAAAAAGACCGACAATTTTGAAAAAACATTTACTTTTTGCTATAATAAAATATCCCCCCAAAAATATATAAAAATAACCTATTTCTTCCTCAGTTTAGGCCGATCTATATTCTTCTACATAATTTTGGTGGGGAAAAAAAAAAAAAAAAAAATTGCAATAAAGCGTATATTGATTGGTTTGCCCAAGAGTTATAGCGTCTACAAAATAGGGGATAGATTAATGGCATTTTTATTATTTTTTTTTTTTATTAGTAATGGCGGCGATCTGCGATTATTGTGACTGCGACATTGAGGTGGACAGATCGGACACATTTGACACTATTTTAGGACCATTGACATTTATACAGCGATCGGAGCTAAAAATAGTCACTGATTACTGTATAAATGTCACTGGCAGGGAAGGGATTAAAACACTAGGGGGCAATCAAGGAGTTAGGTGTGTTCCCTCAGTGTGTTCTAACTGTAGGGGGGGATAGGTCCGCTAGAACACGACAGATCACTGCAGAGCAGTAGATCCCTGTCATGTCACTAGGCAGAACAGGGAAATGCCTTGTTTACATAGGCATCTTAACCGTTCTGCCTCTCATGTCAAGATTGCAAGCCACCGGCAGACAGCGAGTCCGCGGGGCACACTCTCACAGCGCCCGCTAGCCTGCGATGATGGAGGGAGGTACTGATACGCCTATTTGCGCAGCCGTGCTATTCTGCCGACGTACATAGTCGTGCAGCGGTCAGCAAGCGGTAAAGTGATAATCCTACAATTTTTAAAATAACAAACAGGTCATAGTATCTGCTCTGTGTAATGGTTTTGCACAGAGCAGCCCCGATCCTCTACTTCATTTCCCCCAGCAGTACTCTGGGCTCCTCCCTCCTGCTGAGTGCCCCCCATAGCAGGCTGCATGCTCCCCCCCCCCCCCCAAGCCACCACTGCGTGTCTATGGGAACACAGAGTGTGGCTCAGTCTCACCCCTTACTCCCTCCTCCTTGGCTGTGATTAACAGTAGGAGCCAATGGACCCGGGAGAGGAGCAACTTTCGTGCTCATCACTGGATCGCAATTGGGCAAGGGTAAGCATTGGGGGAGCTGCTTGCAGAAGGTTTTTCCACCTTCATGCATAGAAAGCATGAAGATAAAAACCTTCTGCCTTCAGAACCTTTTAGAAACCCTGACTCTTAAAGTATCTATTTCTTCTACAGCTAGGTTTGATATGTGGTGCCACCAAGTAAAAACATAGCTACTCTCTCTTGCTCATTCCAGTTAAATTATGGCTTATGAAGATTCTAACTAGGTGGTATTATACACCTCAGTTACACTACACTACAAAGATTCTTCCCCAACACTTCTGATAAGTGCTGGAGGTGCTAGACAAAAAGGGACACTTCTCCATATATTCTGGACTTGCCCATTACTACAACACTTTTGGATGACAATTGAGAAAATCATTCAGAAATTTAAAGACCACATAATTCAGATAGACCCTGCGTTTTCTGCTACACGCCACCGCAATCCCGGCACGGTCGTACAAGAGGTCGGTAATTAGACATTTGCTCAATACCGCAAAGTCTTGTATCCCATCTACATGGAAGCAAAATGTGCCTCCCTCAGTGGGATTGTGGTTGCGCAGAGCAGACTTAAAAACACTGGAAGATCTAGTGCTCACAGCCCAACACAAACAAGACAAACATTCCCAAACCTGGCTATTATGGAATATGTTCATTATTTCTGATGAAGGACAAACCTTACTGAATTCGAGGGTCGCGCCAATCGCAGACCATTTACGAGGCGACGCCCTTATGTCCATCGCGCTCGTGTTGAACAAATACCCACCCCCATTTCTTCTCTTTCTGTACGTTTCACCCCCCTATTTCTTTAACTAATGGTTTTATTTTCAATTACTGAGGCCGTCCTTTCCCTCCAGTTCTGCTAAGGTTATAGAGTAGTCGGTAGCTTGACTAGGTACACCAACCAGTAATTATAGCAATATTACATGTATCTGTATAAGTGGTACGGACTGGTTTTCGGGCCAAATAATATGCTTTACACAATGAGTAGCCACGTCCTTTTGTTTGACATGTGGTATGCTACCCTTCATGGAGACTAAAGGTGAGCCTCTATTGAAGACCTCTGTATACGTTAGAATGTCGAATTTGACCACTGTTGTATTGTACCTTTCTGTCCTTTTTTTTTCTCTGCAATTTTCAATAAAATTTATATATTTGAAAAAAAAAATATGGCTTATTAGAGAGTGCAAAGGGCATCGCAACATGCATTGCTTGTTCCAAATAAAATGGACTTGAGGGGAAAAGACGTTTGAGCTCGTGGGAGGACATAATTGGGAAAAAAAAAAAAAATCACCTGGGAATTAAATTTTCATGAAATAATTTCTTACCATCAGTCAACATTAACTATTTTTAATCCTTCTGCTGTTGGCATTAGTAAATAGATAGGAAGGTATATTCTATTTACTCGTTTTTAAATTTTTTACATTTCTTCAGTTACTTTCTGGTCTAGGCAAAAATGTCACATCCCAGGAGTCTTCACAGGCATTATTTTTTCTTAGGCCTCCTGCACATTGGACATTATAAAAACACTTTTAGTATTAGCTGTAGAATGAGTTTTGCAGCATTTTTGCATTAGTGTTTTTTAGCAAAAAACTTTACTCCCACAAAAGCTTATGGCTCAGAAATGCTCAAACGCAGAATAGCCGTGTTTTTCAGAGTTAGATCGTTTTTACAGCTGAAAGAAAACTCTTCAAACCCACTAGTTCTGGGGGGGCGGCCATCCTTTTCGGTATGTGGCGTTCAAATACAAATAATTTCAGCTGTAAAGTGGTTGTAAAAGGCAGAATTTTTTTAACCTAATGTATTCTATGCATCAAGATAAAATGCCTTCTGTGTACAGTAGCCCCCTTAATACCTGTGCCCCATCTGGATCCAGCAATGTTGCACGAGAGACTTGGCTGCCAGGCCACAGCTCCGTGTCTGAATGGACACAGGGAGCTGCGGCTCGGGTGCCCCAGGAGCACATAAGGAGGGACCCGAGAAGAGGTGGAGCTGGGCTGCGCAAAACCACTGCACAGAGCAGGCATGTATACCTTTTTTTTTTAAATAGCAAACAGACTTTCGTATCACTCCAAGTAGTGGATGTGTATACATAAATTGAGATAAACACCCCTAAGGCCACATACGTATAGACTTGAATTAGAATGAAGGATAAAGAGCCAAAAAGGCCCTAATTCAGACTTTACAGGCAAGATGGACGAGAGTATAATAAAATTCGTACTTTATTAACAATGAATCATGACAGACAGGTCAAGTAAAAAAATAAAATAAAAAACACAGTAAATATGTTATGGTCATGAATGTCTAATGTAAACAGAAGGTTGACACCAAATGGACGGCAGTGAGCCCCTGTGCGTCAACGCGTTTCGCTTCGTCAGCACACTTGGGGGTAGTTGAAAGGAGTAATGGAATATCCTTAATAGGTTCAAATAGTTGTTTCTGTAACAGCACAAAGTTCAGGTCCCAAGGACACATAGGTGACCTAATGGGGGGAAGCAAGCGAGTTGCCCCTTGCATAATGGTTCGGATCAGTGAATGGGGGGCTAAAGACCTTTGGAAGAATACTGATAGGGCTGAAACGTGACCTCTGATTGTACTCAAAGCCAATTTGATTTCCACAGCTGACTGTTGAAAAGAGAATTCTCCCAATCACATTTCTGAGGATGCCATTTTATGGCTTCACACCAAGCAATACAAGTCTTCCAGAGCTTATGATAAATCTTCCTAGTCATAGCTTTTCTAGCATTCACTAAAGTAGACACCACTGGTCCCGAGATGCCATGGTCCTTTAACACCCTGGCTTCAATAGCCGTGCCGTCAAATTTTGAGACTGTAAATTGGGGTGGAATATAGGACCTTAAAACAGTAGATCGGGGCGACATGGAAGAGTCTATGGCCTCTCTATTGTCAGTCTCACAATCTCCGGGAACCAGGGCATTCTGGCCCAGGCTGGTGCCACCAGAATGTCTGGTACCGCCTTGGTGGTTTATATAGGCCACTGCCATGGCATTGTCGGACTGAATCCTGATGGGGCAGTCCTGAAGCTCCACCGTCCAGGACTGTAGGGCCAGTCTGCTCTGTCCCTATTTCCCCTGAGCTGTGAGCCCGTCTAGGGTCGCACCCCAGCCTGAGAGACTGCCATCTGTATTCAGTACCCTGCAAGTTACCAGGGGAAAGGATTTTCTCTTTTGCAGGTTCTGATCCTGCAACCACCAGTTTAGGCTTAAGCATGCCTGGGGAGATGAGCACACTGGAAAATCCAGGGCTTTTCTTCCTCTGTTCCAAGCCAACAAGATGTCTTGTTGTAAAGGCCTGGAATGGAACTGGGCATTGGGCACTGCCTCGAAGGAGGATAGCATTCTCCCTAGAAGGCCCATACAGAGCCAAATGGAGGGTTGTCTGGTGCCCCTTATCTGACGTACCAGATATTTAAGGGCACAGATCGTTACGGGTGGCAAGAACACTCTTGCTTGGACCGTGTTTATAATCAGAGCTAAATATCTTAGACTTTAAGCTGGTCTCAAGGCTGACTTTTCTGTACTTATGATCCAGCCTAAGCTTTTCAAATACCTCACTGTGTATATTATGCTCTGTTCTAGAGCCTGTACTGAGTAATCACTGAGCAGGAAGTCGTTCAGGTACCTGAGCACCAAGATCCCTTGGGCTCTTAAGTGACCCAGTACTGGTGGTAGGACCTTTGTGAACACCCGTGGAGCTGTAGCAAGCCCAAAAGGGTAGAGCCACAAACTGAAAATGACGTTCCTCTACTGCAAAACGTAGGAACCTCTGATGAGGCTGATATGGACGCGTCCTTTATATTGATGGAGGCTAAAAAAAAAAGTCTCCCTTCTGGAGTGGAGGTTACTACTGAGGGGACAGACTCCATCCGAAAAGGACTGTATCATAAGATACTTGTTCAGGGATCTTAGGTCCAAAATGGGCCGTGTGCCCCCGTTTGGTTTCTGAACCGTAAATACGTTTGGAGTAAAACCCTGTGCCCCTTTCGGATACTGGAACCCCTACAATCACTCGATGCACTAGATTATGTAGTGCCTGAAGCAATAAGTTTTTTGGAATAACCGAGGTAACAACGGATCTTAGAAACCTGAGGGGGCACCCCTCGTAACTCCAGCTTGCCGCAAGATATAATTGAGGTGACCCACTTGTTCTGAATTGTTGTTATAAAAATGACCGCAAAGTGCAGCAGCCATCCACCCACCCGATAAAGTGGTTGTGTCCTTCTCAAAAGGAGGGCTTGGTGCTGTGTTTAGAAGAATTTTGGACCCAGGGCTTTTTCTGGCCCTGGCCTTGCCCCTGGCCCTAGCGCCCTAAAGTCGACACATTTGAGGAAGCAGTCCCTGGGTTTCTAAATGAGTGACGTTTGGTGCTTTTCTTCACAGGAAGTGGAGAACTCTTCGGAAATCTTTTGGATATATTTGTCCAAGTGATCACCGAATAAACGTTCCCCATGAAACTGGAAACCAGCCAATAACTTTAACAGGAAGCTCGGCTGACCAGTTCCTAAGCCATAAAAGTCTGCGCATATGTACAGACAAGAGCCAGACGAGAAACCTGCTGTATTGAATCCTTTAAAGCATCAACAGCAAAACACAGCACTCGAGGAATATCTGTCTCACTGTCATCCTCCTGGTTAGGCCTATCAGTCTGTTTGACCTGATCCTTTACGGACTGGCAAATACCAATTGCTGCAACAGCTGGCTGAATAGCTTAACTGGCCAAGGAAAAGGAAGCTTTAATAAATTCCAATTTCTTGTCAACAGGGTCTTTTCCTTTAAACAAGAACTTGACTTGTCCGGTAAAAAGACTGCTGCATCTACGGCTGGCATGCTCCATTTAATGAACTTTTCATCCATGGGATATAAAAGGGAAAACCTTTTAGGAGGCAAAAAAGGTCCTGTCAGGATGTTCCCAATCAGCATACACCACCTGTTGCAACAGGGGGTGTAGCGGGAAAGTCTATGAGACCTGAAAAAGTCTCAGAGATCCCAAAGAAGACCAGGGGGGGCTCAGTCACCTCTACAAGAGGCAACTTAACCTCCCTGGTGGTATTCCCCGAGTGTGGCTCACGGTGAATTTTCAGTACCAAAAGTAGCAACCCCAAGCAAAACTCGGGATCGCATCTCAGGATTCAGGCAAAGTTACTTACCTGGTCCCCAGGATCCTGCAATGACCACCCGCTGTGTGTGCGAGCTGTGTCTCAGCTCGGTCTATCACAGTACCGAGCTACATTCCCTGCGAGTGTTGCAATGCACGGGGACGGAGCACGGCGCCAAATTCAAAAAGTTACACATTACACTATAATCTTACAGATTACTGTATCACATTTCACATCCCTTTTGTCCAGTGCCCTGCATGCAATTCTATATTATATATATATATATATATACTGTTCTTTCTGCCTGGAAACTGGAGATTGTCCATAGCAACCAAAAAAAGTGTCCCTTTACATCAAAAGCAGTTTTAGACCAGCTAGAAAACAGCAATAAATTAGAATCACTTGCAGAATTGAGCAATAGTGATTTGTGAGGAAATTCGCCAAACACTGAAAGTAATGACAGCGACAATTCTGCAACTGGTCAAATTTCAGTGTTTTTGACTTGATTACATTATTGAATAATGTATTATAATATTATTTGCTATAATTATAATTATATTATAATTTAGGATTTCGTGTTTCAAACTTTCATACCTGGGCTGTCTACTAGACTCTTGTTTGGACAGAAGTGCGTAATTACAGGCCTACAATATAAAACGCCAAATTTCCATGCAAAACAATGTACCGCTTTGAGCATCAAAAATCTGACAAATCATACCGCCAGGGAGGTTAAAGGCAGAAAGAACCATTTCGGTCAGAGTCAGGATCAAAAACCTCTGCGACTGAGAGGCAGACATCGAGTGGATATCTTCTTGTCCAGATTGCTCGGAAGCAGACTCATCTACCGGGAACTCCACAGAATCCCAAGCTTTAATAAGCTCTTCCCCCATCCTCAACCCATTCCTGCTCCAGACGAGGAGACTCTGGGGAGGGGGGGGGGTTTGTCACGCTTCCAGCGCCCCTACGGGATGGAGGCAATCATGCCGGCAATCCTGTGCTCTAACCCGGCTGAGGACAGTTCAGTGATAAAAGGTGAAGCAGCAGCATTGACTGTAGGAACAATATCAGATAGGCGCAGCGGCTCAGATTGCCGGGAGCCTTGGGTCTTTCAGTAGATATAACACTAGGGGTACGACTAGGTTCAACAGGAACTACTGATGACATAAGTGTGCCCTTCCCTAAGGTGTTAGTCCCACTCCTCTTTTTTGGAAGACATTCAATGCCTGCAAACAGAGTACTTAGGTGTAATTAAAAACACTTTAATAGGGCTCCCCAAGCCCCTATGCAACAAACCTAAGTGTTTCTTCAGAGCCTTCTCTGTGTCCCACAGCTGCCTTCTCGAAGCACCACATGCCTAGCCTGCGCAGCTTAAATAAGCTGGGAGTGCGCCGGAATATTCTATGCGTGTGTGCTCACGCATTTGCACAGTCCTGCCAAGCGAGCGTGACTGTATTCACCTACAGCGCAAATCTTCGTGCGCCCAGCTAAAGGCTACATCGCATGTACGGGCAAAACCGCGTGCACCATGGCCGCCAAAACTGCTGAGCCCAGCAGGGCTCTTGCACCATGGCGAACCAGGGCAAAATGTAAGGTAAAAAAAAAAAAAAAAAAAAAACAGCCAGACAAGCAAAAAACGGTACACTTTGCAAACAACTAAAAAAAGGAGGAGAATTGCGGTAGGTGCTTGATAAATGTGAAAACATTGGGAAAAAAAAAAAAAAAAGACTGTGAAGGATATCCTGCAGCCAAGCACTATAACCCCGATATAGGGCACAAAAGATATAAAGATACGAGTGCAGCACCGGATAATATACCAATAGTACAAGTGAGTATAATGTGTACGATTACATAGACCCAGGGTCTTGCATTGGAAATTTTTCATTCGAATACTTTCACTTATGAACTGTTTTTTGTCACATTTTCTGTGTGTCCAAATGCACGTATTGCTGCTAATGCAGTAATCACACATGGACTATTTTCCATTGGATGTTTTTATTTGCACCCAATTTTGATCACTGATACATTGTTAACATATTGTACACATTGTAATCGTACACATTATACTTACTTGTACACTTAGCAAACACCCACAGCTAGTCCAGAGCTCCCCCGTATGGTCACCGCGCACAGGTGTCCAGCCTTCAGCTAGCTTCACTGATTGTTACAATCACTGGGAGACCCCACAAAAATAAAAAAGGGGTTTCACTTACCCGTCCAGGCGCAGGGCCACTTAGAAACTAAGGGCCCAATCTTCACGGCGGGTTCCTGTCACTCGGACCTTCTAGGACTGGGTACCCTTTCATGTTTAGGGTCCACTCTCTTTGACCTGTACAGCACCCTGCAGAAAATGCCTTGGTACTGTAGTGTCCAGGATTTCCACTCCGCAGAGTCCAGCGCCCAGAGGCCACATTACAGGCAAAACCTCGCAGGAACTTGAGTCTTCTTTGCGAGGCTCAGGTACCATTTATCTAAGCATAAAAGCCTGTGTCAAAAGGATCCTATCAGTCAATCCATTGATTCATTTTTGGAACAGTTTGTGGGACTGGAGAGCTGGAGCTCAGAGAGCTCAAACCATGCCATCCACCTTGCAGACACTGGTAAAAAAACTAAAGTGCTTCTTGTATGGGAGAGATTATATAGAGGATCACTTCCTGTCTGAAGACCTTTGGTCTACCAGTGTCCATTCACCTAATGAAGTATAAACCCAGTAGGTAATGATTAGCCTGTGTCCCATGATGTATGAAAAAGAAATACTATTACAATAATACCAAAAATTCCAATTCCAGCCAACTGTATAATCATCCTTTTAGGATGTATACAAATATGGCATTTGTATCTCCAAATGAAACTGGTAGGGAATTTTTTTTTTAAGATTAACTTTTTTTTCAATAAAAGGGTAAATCACACCATGTGGAGCATTTCAGTGTCAGCTATATAAATGTATTAAACATACTGCAATGAAAAAGCTCTTTTGAAAGCCTGGTTTAAATGAATTAGATAGGATTTCAGTAAGAAACATTCAGTAGATTATCTTCCAAAAGGAAGCGCTTGAATCCCTAACGCAATGTTCTGACATTCAGTCTCCCTGCAAGGTACTGGTATTGTTCATAACCTACATCAACGCCCTCCACAAGCACAGCAATGTGACTTGTCGACTGCTGAGACTCAGTCTGTCACAACTGGCAGTAGTTGCCACAGGCGAGCAATCACAAGAAACTGACCTTGGCAACAGCACATTTTACACTTCAGCGGTGTTCATCTGTGTTATACAAGTTACATGAAGGTGAAAAAAGTAGTTAAGAGATCATTTGTGTAGCAAATCTGTTCATTGTTTTATGAATAAATTCAACTGCTTAACAACCATTCTCTTTGCAACAACAGAGGCGTAAAATGAACCTGTGAGATTAGAAAAGAGGAGGATATAAATATTTGGACTGACAAGTTTAAAAAAGTCGCACACTGCAGAGTGCTCTCCTCATCCTGGCTTTACTACCTAATCAGTACCCAGAAACAAACATGCAAGATGGTGGTTTAAGCCTGGTACACACGATGGAGAATATCGGATAAATGAATGATAGTCTTTTTGAAAGCTAGTCTCATATTGAAAATAAAGGTTACTAAAGTTACGAAAATTCTCATACAACAGAATAAAACCTCAGAAGTGATGCAACATGGTGTGTTGTATTCTTTTGTTTCTGAGCATGCGTGGTCTTGGTCTTCTGAAAAAAAAAAAAAAAAACTCATCCACATAACTAGCTCCCATTATGGCTTGGTTCATTTTACTGTGTCAATGCAATGCCATTCATTCTGAACGTGCATTGCAGGAAAGGGTGCAGGGCCACCGAGGTCCATTGCGAGCCCACAGATTTCAAATTGGCTGCTAACGTGCAGCGTTAAGGTGTGTTTTACCACTACGCACCCCAGCAGTTATAACCTAGCCTTAACTACCTCCCGCTCGTTGTATAGGCAAATGATGGGTGATGGGATGCTCTCAATCTGGGATGACATCATATGACCTCACCCCAGGCTCCCAACGTGACCCCAAATCGGAAAAGGGCAGCATCTCCTCACAGAGGAGACTATACAGATAATTCAGGGCACCGATCAGTGCCCTGATTATCAGCAATGCCAACCTGTGCCCGTCAGTGATGCCTTTCAGTGCAGCATATTCATACCACCTCATCAGCGCAGCCCATCAGTGTTGCCTCAGCACACATCAGTGGAGAAAAATTCTTTACAAAATTTTCTGACAGAAAATTTTTCTTCAAAAATTTTCAGTCTTTACTTTTTAACAAAAAATACCACCAAAAGAAAGCCAATTGTGTGAAACAAAATAAAAATATCATTTGGGTACAGTGTTGCATGACCACGCAATTGTTATTCAAAGTGTGACCGCGCTGAAAACTGGCCTGGGCAGGAAGGGTGTAAAAGTGCCCTGTATTGTGGTTACAGTGGTTGTAAACCCTTACATTATACCCAGTGAAGTGACTGGCCTTAGGGGATACACAGATTAAACAAATCCTCCTACATTTAGTTGTATCTGCTTTAATCGGCAGCCATCTCTCCTCTACAGCCTTCTAAAATACACAGATCACAGGCCATTTCACAGCAGTAGAAGAGATGGGGCATTGATCTGACATCGCACACTGTACAGCTCAGAGAGGAGTGATCTGTGTAACCTCAGAGCTGATTGGAGGAAAGGGAGACACACCCTCCACACAGGAAAACATCCACAGCTGAGGGTGTGTGTCAGGGCCCCTCCCCTCTCGGAGTTCGGAAAACCTTTCAGAAGTGAGACATGCAGACAGAAGAACTAGACAGCAGAGAGAAAGGACACTGCTTTGAACTAAAACAAAGATATGCCTTGTTAATTTTTCACGAAATAGGTCTATAAGCCACTCCATGATAAATATCAGATATCTTTTAAAGGAACAGGGGCATGTTTTAGTGTGATTTCACATTGTGTTGCTGTGCCTTGCAAAAGTATTCACCCCCTTGGCATTTTTTGTGTTTTGTTGCCTCACAATCTGGAATTAACATGGATTGTTTGAGGATTTGCATCATTTAAATTTACAGAGCATGCCCACAACTGAACATTTTTTTTTATTGTGAAGCAAATAGGACAAAATAACAGAAAAAGTCAGTGTGCATAACTATCCCCCCCTAAAGTACTTTGTACTTTGTATAGCCACCTTTTGCAGCGATCACAGCTCCAAGTCACTTTGGCAAGTCTCTATGAGCTTGCCACATCTTACCACTGGGATTTTTTGCCCATTCCTCCATGAAAAACTGCTCCAGCTTCTTCAAGTTGTATGGTTTGCGCTTGTGAACAGCAATCCAAGCCTGACCACAAAATTTCTATTGGATTGAGGTCTGGGCTTTGACTAGGCCATTCCAACACATTTACATGTTTCACCTTAAACCACTCAAGTGTTTGGGGTCATTGTCCTGCTGGAAGGTGAACCTCCATCCTAGCCTCAAATCACACACAGAGTGGTACAGGTTTTGCTCAAGAATATCCCTGCATTTAGCACCATCCATCTTTCCCTTAACTCTGACCAATTTCCCAGCCCTAACTGCTGAAAAACAACCCCACAGCATGATGTTGCCACCACCATGTTTCACTGTGGGGATGGTGTTCTTTGGGTGATGTGTTGGGTTTGCACCAGACATATTTTCTTTGATGGCCAAAGAGTTCAATTTTAGTCTCATCAGACCAGAGCACCTTCCTTCATACATTTTGGGAGTCTCCCACATGCCTTTTCGCAAACTCAAAACGTGTCATTTTGTTTTTTGCTGAAAGTATTGGCTTTCTTTTGGCCACTCTGCCATAAACTCTATAGAGTGTACGGCTTATTGTCTTCCTATGTACAGATACTCCAGTCTCTGCTGGAGAACTCTGCATCTCCTCCAGGGTTACCTTAGGTTTCTGTGCTGCGCCTCTGATTAATGCCCTCCTTACCCAGTCCGTGAGTATTGGTGTGCGGCCATCTCTTGGCAGGTTTGTTGTTGTGCAATGTTCTTTCCATTTCGTTATGATAGATTTGATGGTGCTCCTAGGGATCAACGATTTGTATATTTTTTTTTTTTACTACCTAACCCTGACTTGTACTTCTCAACAACATTGTCCCTTACTTGTTTGGATAGTTCCCTGGTCTTCATGGCAGTGTTTGCTTAGTGGTGCCTCTTGCATAGGTGTTGCAGCCTCTGGGGCCTTTCAAAAAGGTGTGTATATGTAATGACAGATCATGTGACACTTAGATTGCACACAGGTGGACATCATTTCACTAAATTATGCTACTTCTGAAGGTAATTGGTTGCACCAGAGCTTTATATGGGCTTCATAACAAAGGGGGAGAATACATACGCACAAGCCAATTATCAGTTTTTTATTTCTTAAAAATAGTTTTATGTATATATTTTTCCAATTTTACTTCACCAACTTAGACTATTGTGTTCTGATCCATCACATATAATTCAGATTAAAAAAAACATTGAACTAAATGTTGTAATGTAACAAAATAGGTAAAAAGCCAAAGGGGGTGAATACTTTTGAAAGGCACTGTAAGCGATTCCAAAGTTTAAAAAGTTTTAGACCTAAAGTTTTTTTTACCTTAAGGCCCCTTTCACACTGAGGCGGTTTGCAGGTGCTATTGCGCTAAAAATAGTGCCTGCAAACTGACCCGAAACAGCCGCTGATGTGTCTCCAGTGTGAAAGCCCTGAGGGCTTTCACACTGGATCGGTGCGCTAGCAGGACGGGAAAAAAAGTGCTACTAGCAACATCTTCGGGGCAGGGAAGGAGCGGTGTTATACACCACTCCTGCCCATTGAAATCAATGGGACAGCGCGGCTATACCGCCGGCAAAGTGCCTCTGCAGAGGCACTTTGCGGTGGTTTTTTTAACCCTCTCTCGGCCATTAGCGGGGTAAAACTGCCCCGCTAGCAGCCAAATACAGACAATAAAGCGCCGCTAGCTTTACCGCCGACGCCGCCCCAGTGTGAAAGGGGCCTAATCAATTCTCTACATTAAAGTGATTGTAAAGGCAAAAGGTTTCTATGCATTAAGATAAGACTTCTGTGCGTAGCAACCTCCCCAGCATCCCCCAAATACTTACATGAGCCCCATATACATCCAGCAATGTTGGAGTGTCTTAGCTACCCGGAACTCCCCTCATTGGCTGTGGCAGCAGCGCAGCACCATTGACTCCTGCTGCTGTCAAAGTCAGCCAATGAGGAAAGAAAGGGGGTGGGCCAGGCTGTGGTTCCCTGTGTGAAAGTATATAGGGAGCTGCAGCTTGGCTCGGGTGCCCCCATAGCAAGCTGCTTGCTGTAGGTGCACTCAACGGGAGGGGCCAGGAGCACCAAAGAGGGACACAAGAAGAGGAGGATCTGGGCTGCTCTGTGCAAATCCATTGCACAGGACAGACAAGTACATTTTTTTTTTAATGCCAAGTATCACCAAGGTAAAATGCCCCACTATTTGTCCTACTCACCACCCCCCATCCCAAAACACTTTACTCCTGTAACCACCCCAGTGCTGTCTCGGCTGAAGCACTGCTCACCTCACTTCCTGCTTTCTCAGGAGACACTTTAGGCAGAAGGAACCACAGGCTGAGCAGAGGAAGTGAGGGTGTGGCTTACCGGTGTCTATGGATTCACACAGCCCAGCTTTGTAGCACGTGTATGGGTGCCTTCTAAGCATCTGGCTTGCTAAGAGGGGCCCAGAGGAGGGAAGAGCAGACAGGCCCGGTGGGGGACTATCAGAAGGGGAGGTAAGAGATCTTTGAGCAATTCACTGTACATAGCAGGCAAGTATCAGTATATTTTTTTTGGGGGGGGCTTTTAGCATCATTTTAAGAACACCCCAATGCATAGATGCATTCACATTTAAACCTGCGTGGCAATGCTTGGCAGCCCCATTCAACGTAACACAACAATGTGAATTCACCCTTAAAGTATTCTGCTAGACACCATTTGTATCAAACAGATCACAATCTGACTACTGATGTTTTCTGAGATACAGGCTTCCAGCATATCTAAGAATTATGCCGACAGCCAAAATCATACAAGTAATTTATGCCAGGGGGAGCCAAATTTCTTAAAATTATGACCCCATTGCTCCCCAGCTGTTTTTTTTTTTTCTTGGTATGTCTGCATGGAATATTCTTCATTCAATCCCATGGAGTATAAAGAGACACATACGTAACATCTCCATAGAAATAAAGGAAGATGTTCCATGCATGCAGCAGCAAATGCCTGGTCAGAAGACTTCAGTAGTGGTAGTGCTGCTCCCAATGAGCCATATGACATCTTGTCCATGAGTAACAGACTTTCCTATGTGGCAGATCTCAGGGAAATACAAATACAATAGGTGAAAAAACATAGTCTGGTCATTATGATTCTTTACTAGTTTTCCTGGAATTTTTCCTTAATGCCCTGTTCACACTCGTGTGACATGTGCGCCAACTTGAGGGCACAAGTTGCATGGCAAGTCGCACCCCATTAAGTGCAATGGAATAGTTCTAAAAGGGGCGACTTGAGTGGTTCCCACTTAGAAAAGGGTTCCTGCACTACCTTTGGTGCGAGTTCGACACAACTTGCATCAACTTCTGTTGAAGTCATATGCAAGTTGTGCTGAGATGTTGGCTTCAAAGTCACGGCGTGTGAACCGGGCCTAAGGCCTCATTTAGACTTGCAATTGGGGGGCAGCAAAAATTCACACTTGAGCTGCGTTTCTGCCGCTCGCCAACCGCCCCTCTTAAGTTGCAACAGGCAGTGGAGGGGAATGTTTACATACCGCCGCTTTGCCACCGCAGCTAAACGGACCCGACATGTAGCGCTCAGCAGACGGCAAGCATGCTGAACACAACACAAGTCAATAGGGAGGCACCACAAACGGCAGGTATTACACAGCTTCGGCGCGACTTTTGGCAAAAATGGGGTTAAACTAGGCAATGAGCCGTCACAGTACTTCCTCACTGCCTTTCAGTAGCCTCACACTCCAGGCTTCAGAGGCAGGGGGGATTTAGACGCACGTCTAAATCTACCCTTAGGTCTAGTACATATGGGTCAATATCGGGCAGCATTGGCCAGTTTAATAGAAACCGGCAGACATTCGGCCCGTGTGTAATTGAGTCGGCCAGCTTCTGTCAAAGGGGCATGACTGAAAAGGTCTGCCGATTGGCTCCCGATTAGTTCTCTCAGCCAATGGCCACCCCCCTGTCAGAACACAATAGAAAATCAGGGGAGATCGCTGTATTAATGCCAGATAGTTAGTACAGTGGCTCCTCTTGAGCTGACAATTTTTTTCGTTCAGCTCTGTTGGGTTGAACAACAAAAACTACTAGTGTGTACTAGGCTTTAAGCTACGGTGGCAAAGCTTTCAACCAATTGTGTTCCACCCAAACTGTAGATCCAAAATGCTGTGATTTTTGTCAATTCAATACTCACATTCAGAATAAAATCCACATGTTCAGGCTGTTTAATATATTCCCATTCTCCCCCACCATAAACCAATGACATACATATTAAAGGTTCTCACAACTAAATGCATCACACTGTAGTAAACACTTTGCCGGAGGTGCCAAAAAGAGAAGAAGATTATGCAACTTCCTGATCCCAAGCAGGCTATCATCTTACCATCTGTCTATCTGCCTTGTGTGAAGTCTCATCCCAAAGACTTGTCCTTAAAGTACTGTATGTTGTTACCATATGCTGCTGAACACTGTTACTCGAAGACATTAAACATCATTCAATTCCCCTGTTCAATTTGGAAATCTCCACCAGAATTATCTGTCACTATGAATTACATCACCATCACTTATATTCATTAGTTTTAAGCTCATTAAACAGCAAAGATCAGCTTAACGCAAAAAAGTATACTTATCCCTAATCATGTATGGAATAAAAAAACTTCCTGTATTCTAGTGCTCCATTTTTCCTTTAAACCAATGGTTTTCACTAATCCAAGGTCATAGACACTTTCTAATACAGATATAACTATGTAGGCACTAAAACTGTGTTTAAGCAGAGCTCTGCCCAAAAGGGGAATCTCCGCTTATTTGCTTTCTCCTCCCCTCCACAGCCACATTTGGCCTTTTTTCAGGGGGGCATTCAGGAAGCGCAACGCACTCCGTGTATGCACAGAAGGGAACCAGCTGTGAAGCCACAAGGCTTCACTGCCGATTCCCTTACAAGGAATGCTGGTGGCGGCAGCAACCGAGAGCAATGGACGAATCGGCTGGGGTTCAAGAGGCAGGCTGTCAATGGGAGGGGGATGTGCGCCAGAGGCAGGCAGTGATTGGTCAGGGGGTTGTGACGGCTGAACTACACAATACAGGCAAGCTGCATTTGTGCACACTGTCCTGTAACTTTGAATGGCCAGCCAAAGAATGAAAACTGACAAAGCAAAAGCACAGAAGCTGATCTGGGTTAGCATGGTCACTTTAGAACAAGAGGAAAGCGGTAACTGCTAGGATCGAAATCGTATATAAAAAAAAAAAAAAAGAAAAGACACAGGGATTCCCTTTTTTTTTTTTCATCAATCCAGCCGCTACCAAAACCAGTGCTATACCCAAAAAACAAAAAACAAAAAAATGAATGTTGGCAGCACTCCACAATCCCTTACACAAAATTTATAATAAATATAGATAGAGAGATATATATCTATCCATCTCAATATCAATCAGAATTAATTCAAACAGAAAAATAAATGTATGATCTTAAACCATAAAAAAAACAATTAGTGACTTCATAATCATGTGGCCATAAATTGCAGTATTTTATCTGTGCAAAGAACACAAAAAAAAAAAAAAAAAGTGCTCAAAATGATATAATAAAAGCGAATTCAAACTGGAGTGTCTTTTTCCTTACTTTTTAAGTGCACACTGAAGTATAAAAAAATAAAGTATTTCCTTTGAGGATGTGAGAACAGAAGCACTTTAATTTTATACTTTGCTGGAGCACGGTGTGGATCGACTTTTTGGAAAAGCACTTTATTCATCACTGGCATGTAAAGTGGACCTATTTATTGTTTACAACATTACTTTTTGGAATTCCAAGAATATTCAGTATATCCACTTTTGTTATTTTGGCTTCGGATTATGGTTTATGTATAATTTTGTTTGCACATCTAATTGATTGAAATTTTGCACAATATATTGGCTGCACATGTTGTTTACAGCACTGGTACTTTCAGCGATACATTGAGAATTTAGTTACATAGATTTTGGTATAGCGCTACACTAAGTTTATGTTGAATATTGCAATTAACCCTTCACCCATTACTCCCCAGATAACTAGAAAGGCACATGCTTGTCTCAATTATTTACCCAATCCTGAAAGGGTGAGTGGTGCCCACAATCAACGCTGAATTACCTTTCACGTCTGGGGCATCACATCCTACCTCCATTGCCACACAGACAGCATGCCGAACACAAAGACAACCTCCTCATTTACAGATACCTTTCTGCAGCTCCCGCTAACTCCTATAGCCATAGGCAAACCAAGCCTGTCTGCATCAAGCGCTACCAAGGTCATATTCTCATGCGACAAGGAAGCTGCCCCAAATATCAACCAGTCAAATCAACCTTTAAAAGTAGACTTGAAAACCCCATTGTCATAACTACCACTATCAAAATGTTCACACAAACTTGAGTCATATTATTCAGCAATTATGCTACTGCAATCAGCTCCATCACAGCTAGTTACACCTGCATAGAGGACTCATACTTATCGAAGGGTTACACGTACGCCTTATGCAGTTTTACAGTCATGGTAGAATAGTAGAAAAAGCTTGGACTTTAGGACAGGCCCTGACTGGCCATGGGGCACACTGGGTATTTGCCAGGCTACATGTCCTAAGAGCTGCCTAATGCAGGGGTCCCCAATCCCCGGGCTGGTACCTGTCTGTGGACTGTTGACGACTCGGCCGCACAGTGGGAGGTAAGCGCCGACTGCCATCCAGACAGGGCCAACACTGACCGTGATCGCTGCTCACCTCCTGCTATTAGGCCATACCCGGGTCTCCTCTCCTGCCCCCCCCCAACCAATGTCATTCATTTAGCAAATCTGGGGGCGAGAGGAGCTGGAGATCTGCACAGAGAGCAAGAGTTTTTTTTTCATCAGTGGCACAGTGGCTCCCCCCCAATTCCATATGCAGGGGCCCGAGGCTCTAACTGGCTTCAGAAAAGGGTGGGCTGGGGGCAGAGAGCACTGTTGTGTGACATCAGCGAATATTCGCTAAACTCTTCCAGTTTCAGGAAGTGGGTCCTGAGACCCCATTGGCCGGGAGGAGAAGCAGACGGCCGGGACATGGAGGGGGGAAGCCACCGCCCCCGCGGCGGTGATCTGAACTGCAGGGCTGACGGGCGGGAGGGGGCGGTGTTGTGACTGGTGTGTGGTGGCGGGCTCAAGCGATTGGGGGGAGGGGGTGTTAGTGTGGGGTGGTCGGCTGGGGGGGGCCTGTGGTCAGGTCTGTTTGCCGCCACCCCCCTGACTGATGGAGCACCAGCCGCCACTGCTTTTCATATTAACAAGCGAGTGATCAACCACTTATTAACATGATCCAGATCTGCAACTCCTTCCGCCCCCGATAGGATGACATCAGCAGGGCAGGAGAACGTGGAGAGGACAGGTTGAATCCGGCTTCTGTCCTGCCAAAGGTAGGATTGTGCAGGGGAGGCAAAGAGTAAAAGGGGGCTGCGATTACTAGGGGCACTGTGATCTAAAGGGGACTGTTGCAGAGCCCCTTTACAGTGTAGAGGAGCGACTCCAACCTATCCCAACAACCCCGCACACCTACGGCTAAATCAAAGTTACAGCTGCCCAATTAGTAGGGACCATGAGCTGTGCTCAACAGACGTGTTTTGATACTTTGCATTGAGACCACTGCTTTCACAGAAAGCAAGTGTGCTTTTCTGCAGCATGCTGGGAACAAGCATTTCAACACAGGTTGTGGCTGCTTTCTAAAAAAATAAAAAAAAATAAAAAAAAATAAAAAAAATAAAAAAAAAAAAAAATCATGAACCACACATTGTAAGATTTCAAACCTTTTTGTGTTGATGTTTCTGTAATGTATTTAGAGACTTTAAAAAAACAAAAAAAAATATATTTTGGCAATTACCATTAAAATGCAACATAGGAGTTTTTTTAAAAATAGTGGTTGTGTGCCCAACAGTCGTGATTTATAGCAGGACACACACTCCCTGGGTGCCAGGGCCTAACAATTCTACTGAAATCTACCAAATAGAATACTGTTTTACAGTTAAATTTATATGAAAAGCTAGTGGTAGTTTGTTGGAAGACTAAATGGCACACTTTATTACAATAAAAATTTCACGGGAAGTCAGAGTAAAAAATACATTCTTCATACGTGGAAAAAACACTAAGGCCTCATGTACAAATGCCCGTAATGCCCGTAAACGCTGCTAAAAGCTGTAACTTGGGTTTACAGACGTTTTTCATTAAAAGTATTCCCAGCTGCATGAAATCACTTCTATCAAAATGCAGACTAAATTTATACCCAAGCTAATGGCTGCAGGTTGTTTAACCCCTTTAATTACCTGCACCAGTACCTTCTGCTGCGGCTGACAGGATATCTGATCGCCTAAATTATATTGATAAAGCAAAAGGCATTACTAATCGATAGTTATTATTGCATGCGCTATTGGAACAAAGGCAGAAACAGCTTATTAGGCAGACATGAGATTCTATTTTTCTAGACAACTCAGGAAACTAACATAAGAAAGAGAAAGTGTTGTCATGCACTAGTTAACCATATAACAGAATTTCACAATGTCTTTAGTAAGCAAATATAGGTTATTGGAATATATATTTAGACATCTGGTAAAAATGGACACCGACTGGGTGGTATTCTAGGGGGTAATTGTATCCACTCATAAGAAAGGAATTATGTCCTATCTGGATTGGACCATGGGTGGGTGCCACCTTTTAGATCATAATTACATATACCAGGGATATGCAATTAGCGAACCTCCAGCTGTTGCAAAACTACAAGTCCCTCTCAATCATGCCTCTGCCTCTTGGTGTCATGCTTGTGGCTGTCAAAGTCTTGCTATGCCTCATGGGACTTGTAGTTCTGCAACAGCTAGAGGTCCGCTAATTGCATATCCCCCACATATACTGTCTTTGTATCCTGTAACAAGTTTTTATATAAACGTTTCAACACTGAAATAAACCGTCAGATATCACACCAACTAATATAGCGTCATGTGTGGCATCTCCCAGCAAATGAAACAGAGTACCATATATACTCGAGTATAAGTCGAATTTTTCAGCACATTTTTTTGTGCTGAAAGTGCCCCCCTCGACTTATACTCGAGTCAAGCACTTTTCTGCAGCAAAAAAATTCATTTTCCGAACCGACTTTGGGGCTCCGTATCTCAGGGCCATTTGGTGCTAGGAACCCCAAATTTGTGCAAACCCAGTGGAACTGGTACCACAACATATCCAAAGCTGAAGTTCCTAGCTCCAAGTGGCCCCGAGATACGGGGCCCCAAAATCGGTTCGGAAAATGTCATTCTCTGCTGCAGAAAAGTGCTTGACATTTTCTGAACCGACTTTGGCGCCCCATATCTCAGGGCTACTTGGTGCTAGGAACCCCAAATTTGGTGTGCAAACCCAGTGGAACTGGTACCATAACATATGCAAAGCTGGGGTTCCTAGCACCAAGTGGCCCTGGGATACGGGGCCCCAAACCGGTTTGGAAAATGTCATTCTCTGCTGCAGAAAAGTGCTTGACATTTTCTGGACTGATTTTTGGGGCCCTGTATCTCGGGGCCACTTGGTGCTAGAAACCCCAGCTTTGAAAATTTTATGGTGCCAGTTCCACAGGGTTTGCACACCAAATTTGGGGTTCTTAGCACCAAGTGGCCCTGAGATACGGGGCCCCAAATTCGGTCAACTGTGTCCATCTGCAGCAATGTCATTTCGGGACCCTTTGGGTTCAGAGACCCCAAATTTTGGCTGCAGCTAGGGGGCATCTAGGAACCCTTAACTACCAAGTTTGAAGTTCAGGGGACCTATGGCTGCAAATGGGCATTGTTGACCCTCTTTTCCACTTACAGTAGCTGTGCATTTCTCACCCTCGTCTTATACTCGGGTCAATAAGTTTTTCCCATTTTTTTGTGGTAAATTAGGGCCTCGACTTATACTCAAGTATATACGGTAAGTGGTTAACCCAACGTAAGTGGTTAACCCAACGTAAGTGGTTAACCTGAGAATATAGATAAGGTATATTAGAAGTGCAATAGGTTAGATTTCCTATTAGAGCCCTTTCACACTGGGGCGGTTTGCAGGTGCTATTGCGCTAATAATAGCGCCTGCAAACCGACCCGAAAGTGCCGCTGCTTTCATTCCAGTGTGAAAGCCCCGAGGGCTTTCACACTGGAGCGATGCGCTGGCAGAACAGTAAAAAAAAGTCCTGCCAGCAGCATCTTCAGGGGGGTGAAGGAGCGGAGTATATACCGCTCCTTCACCGCTCCTGCCCATTGAAATCAATGGGACGGCGTGGCTATACCGCCGGCAAAGCGCCTCTGCAGAGGCGCTTTGCGGTGGTATTTAACCCTTTCTCGGCCGCTAGCGGGGGGTAAAACTGCCCCCGCTAGCGGCCGAATACCGACGGTAAAACGCCGCTAATAGTGGCGTTTTACTGCCGACGCTGCCCCCACCCCAGTGTGAAAGGGCCCTTAGTGGCAGTAAAAAAAAAAAAAGGTGAAGCAGACTTACAAATCTAAAATATACACAATCTCTCTGCATACTATAGTGCAATTAACCATCAAGAAAAATAAAAATAAAAGCTATTGTCTGAAGGCCTCTCACATGGAGTGGTCCACACACACCCCTCCATGTTATCCTTTGGGTTCCTGCACACATAGGCATTTAGAAGCAGAAAAAGAAGGAAAAAAACAAACACACAGCCCATGCTTGTGACCTCTGGAGTGCTGCGAATATACACAGGAAGGATTGTAGCATTTAGGACGGTGCCATTGACGGCAATTGCCACCGATTTGAGACAAGAAAAACACTACCACTCCAGGATCCATGTGATGATCTTATCGTTTGGGAGGGGACCGCCTGGCACTTGTGATTGTGTTTGATGTCCTTGGAGCCATACAGTGGTTTCCTTGCACGCATTTCCTGATCCTCTGTTATGGTGGATCATGGAACTCTGGTAAGAGTTCATTTCTGCTGATCTGGTGGTGGATTTACCACAGTCCTTTGCTCAGTGTTTTTGAGGACGGTTTGCTCGCAATCTATGGACTTTTATTTTTGCACTGGTGACTTTTTATTCATTTGCTCACTAGATTGTTTCACATTCACCCATTTTTTTATGGACTTATAATATGTTTACATTGATGTATATTATCTCTTCAATTACTCACTCACAGACTTGTTCATTTTTGGTTTCACTGATCAAGGTGTTTATGCACATTTTAGTTCTTGGGGATTTTTTGATTTTCATTAATATTATTTTATGATTTTTCACTATCATATATTTATGAGATAAGTTTGATTTCTCTTCAGTTTTGTCATTCTGCCCACTGGGTTGAGCGAAAAAATGACTAGCGTGAAACCAGGCCTAAAGCTGGCCATTATTCAGTGGTTTTTGACCAGCCAGAAGGCTGATATATAAAAAAAAAAAAAAAACTGAACAGATTGCCCCATCCACACATTTGAGGTGGATGGGAAAAACCTCCACGCTGCGCTATTGTATTCCGACAGCGGGACTTCCACTGCCAGAAAACACTGCTTGAACACAAATTTTCTAGCAGTCTTGTTTGGAAGGAGTTGACCTAGATCAACTTCTCTCAAATAGGAATGGCAATAGAGGGATCGAAATTCGTACAGTCCTTTCTAATTACCAGCTTAAGCCCCATTCCCTGTCAAAAGATGAAGACGCATGTGCAATAATGTATCTAAAGTTGGGAATATACTGGAGAGTTTTATAAACGACCACATAGAGGAGTACTTGCTGGAAGGGGAAAAAAAAAAAATTATATACACACATACTTTTTTTAAGCAATAGACATCATGGAAGGTAAAATATACAGGACCAATAAAGTAAAGTCTAAAAGCAGTGTTTTTCAACTCCAGTCCTCAGGGCGCCCCAACGGGTCATGTTTTCAGGCTCACCATTATTTTGCACAGGTGATTTGATCAGTTTCCCTGCCTTAGTAATTACCACAGCTGTTTCATCTGAGGGAAATCCTGAAAACATGACCTGTTGGTGCGCCTTGAGAACTGGAGTTGAGAAACCCTGGTCTAAAGGACCAATTTCAGAGAGTAGTGGGTAATGATTCTTACTCTGAATGGTCTAAGGTCATCAGTGGTGTACCCCAAGTTTCATGGTTGGGACTTTTTTTCTTACTTTTATTAAGTTTTCATATGCAAGTACAAAACAAAGTTCAACAACGTTCAGCACTACAATACACCAGCACCAGTAAGCAATGTGGCTCCAAAATATGGTATTGAAAGATACTGCAACACATTACATTATAGACAGTTGCAAATCCCAATATTACATTCCCCAAGGAACAGACAAATGTACCATATGCCCACAGGAACCATAGAAAACTAGCAGCCTACATGCATGAAATCAAAGCAGATACAGTAGATCATTTATCCAACCTCCCCACAATTTTTCAAACTTAGTTGGTACCCCCTCTATTGGTGTATGTGGACTGAGGCCACGGTTTTTTTTTTTCCCCCCATGACAGATTTTCCATGCATAATAAAAGTGTAAAGTAGCGTATGGATCACCTTTGTAGGTTCTAGCTGATCAATCAGGCCCAATAAACAAATCTCCAAAGGATTAATATGGATAGTCATCATTGACCATACACATCCTACCAGCCTCGAGGGACCCTTACTTTTTATCTTCATAAATGATATTGGGTCTGGGATTAAAAGTACCATTTCAGTCTTTGCAGATGACACCAGAGTATTGGTAACTGTAAGCGCAAACACACAAGTCCATAAATAACAGGAGATATAAAGGGCTGAGCAGCTTAGTCCATAGGGGACAGGCTGGAAGTTTAAGGGTTAAGTGGTAACCGGTAATGTAATGGTTAAAGTAGGCTGGTAGGCTAGGCTGGTAGGCTAGGCGGCTGCTGTCCTCAGAGAGCTGGCTCTGTGATGGATGAGGGAGGGGTAGAGAGGGAAGCGCCACCTGAGTGTATTAACAAATGATGTCAATGACTGTGACTGACTAATGACTGTGGTTCTTAGATGAGGGTCTTCCAACAGAATAGGCCAGTGTGAAGCCAGAATCTTCTCCATTTTCTTGTATTTGTCATGAAATTTGTGTGATGAAGCGGGTAGCTTGTTTACCAGTGGTAGGAGGACGGTTGGGGCCTGGGGATAGAATACGGTAATGATGGAAGGCCGCGTCTATAAGTGGGGTGGGGTATCCTTCGTCTAGGACACCCATGGACAACTTCTGTCAAAAAAATTCCTAGACAAAGGATATATTTCCATTTTTTTGCCCAAATTGTTACTCCCATTTTTACTATTGTTATTATTGTCTCCATGTTTACTACCAGGCACTTTTCTCCATTCATATTTATGTTTCCATACCACTCACTATTATATAACTTTTTTTTTTTCTCTGTGTATATTATGTTACCTTGTAGTTCCCCTCCCGCCCACAGTTGACACTGTGCTTTTTTTTTTACAGACGCTGGGACCTGTTCCACAGCACTGCCATATAAAAGCACATTGCAGACACCTCCCTATTAGGCCTATTGAAGGAGCAGTGGCTCTGAGTGCATATCCTTCTCTCAGCCTCCCTGCTAGCCCTCCTCCCTGGACGATCCCTCCCCTGGATAGCGACCCCGGAAGCGGACGGACAACCTGTGACATTACGCGCGCTCCACGCCGGCCCCTAGTCTCTTCCTGATGGCCACAGAAGGAGCTCCCGGCTGGTAATCCACCTTCTGCAGCCCAGCATCCCTGCAGCGTCACCACCACAGGATCAGAGGGAACACCGAGGACCACATACCTATACAGATGAGCCTTTTATATGTTTTTATCCTGTAAGTGCGTTTTTACCTGGTGTCATTAAACATCATTTGTTAATACTACACTCAGGTAGAGCTGGGAGATTATTAAAAAAAAAAATCTTCGATTCTCTTAAAAAAAACTCGATTCACGATTCGAATAGTTTTTTTTTTCTCCTTTGGAAACCGCGCCGGTCCAGAGGCGCTGCGGGCATGAGTTTTTAGGCGAGGCCACGGCTTGGGCCTAGTCCGCGGCGTCCGGCCGTAGCCGCGGACTAGGCCAAAGCCGCGGCCTCACCTAAAAGTCATGCCCGCAGCGCCTCGGGACCGGCGCTGTGAAAAAAAAAAAAATCTAAAAAAAAAATCGATTTGCTTAAATTTTGAATCGATTTGACCTCTCAACTCGATTCAAGATTTGAATCGATTTTTTTTCCCCAGCCCTACACTCAGGTGGCGCTTCCTTCTCTACCCCTCTTTGCAGACACCAAGCTATGCTGTTGAATAACATCCTTACATGATATCGCCGACCTCAATGCACGGTTTAATTGGGCAACTAAGTGGCAAATTAAGTTTAATGTTGATGGCCGTAAAGTTATGCACTTGGGGGGCTAAGATTATGCATGCATCATACATACTAGGGGTAGTACAACTGGGGAAATTAATGGTAGAGAAGGATCTGGGTGTTCTGGTAGATCATAAGCTTAAAGTGAAACTAAAGTTTTTTTTTGTGAAACATAAAAAACGTGTTATACTTACCTGCTCTGTGTAATGGTTTTGCACAGAGCAGCCCAGACAGATCCTCCTCTTTTTGGTTCCCCTGCTGGTGCTCCTGGCCCCTCCCTCCTGTTGAGTGCCCCTACAGCAAGCAGCCAAGTCACAGCTCCCTGTGTCCATTCAGACAAGAAGCCACGGCCCGACTCCCTTTCTCTCATTGGCTCACTGACTTTGATTGCCAGCAGCCAGAGCCAATTTCTTCAGTTACTTCCTGATTTTTTGCCCAGGCAAATGTCATACATCCCATGAGTCTTCAGGAGGAGGGATTTTCATTAGGCAAGCACTCTCCTCTGCATGTATGCATGAGCTAAGGGCAGATAGATTCCAGGAAGTAAATGCTACATGAACCAGTTGCCCTTACTCAAGATGGCCACGGTCAGAAATGCTACGGGGTGGGGGTTCCAAAATTATTTCTCAAGAATATAAAGCATGGAGACATGAATGGATTTGGGGGGGGGGGGGGGAGTTTGCTTTGAATAGTAAAAATTAAATTAGTGTTTTTGGTGCTCAGATGCAGCAAAGATCTGCTTTAAGTAAACTTCAGTTGAAAA
Organism: Lithobates clamitans; assembly: GCA_037952925.1. Lineage (NCBI taxonomy): Eukaryota > Metazoa > Chordata > Amphibia > Anura > Ranidae > Lithobates > Lithobates clamitans. The sequence goes on from JBBGZY010000584.1 coordinate 166,460, forward strand.
GATTTTGACATGGGTTCTTGCATGAATAAAAAATAAAAATAAAAAAAAAGGCCACTTAAAGCCTTTGAGTCTTGTGTTATGATCCATTTAGCTAAAATTTCCATTAACATAAATATATATCAGTACTTCAACTTAAGTTTAAAATTATTGCAAATCACTACTTTATAAAAATGTTTACTACACAGATAAACCTATTTTGTATGCAATTTATTCAATTAGTCAAGTTTATTTTTATCCTTCTACCCCTGTAAAGAGAGGCAGCAACTATCCTAGAGATATTCTACATTGTTAATCTGTTTAATTTACAGTAGTTAGGAAGGAAGCTGAATTTACAGCAGGCAGGCAAGCAACGTGCATTACAGAGTTTGTGACAGGAACATGACACACAGCTTACATATCAAGATAATTACTCCAAATCAAACCTTTTATTGCACACGTAATGTAAAGAATACATCTGTTTTCCAGGAATCTGTCTGCAACCAGCCGTTGTATCACTAGTCCTAAAAATAGCTTCTGTCTGAATACCACAGCACCGATTGCCCTTGTTTAATGATGAAACAAAGTAAACTTGCCACAAACCATGCAAATCTGAAATTTTCCTGTAAAAAAGTAGTCTTAACCTCACTGCTATCACCTTAAGGGCCCCTTTATTAATAAAAGGGGACATTTAAAGTGGATGTAAACCCCAAAACATTTTTTTTTTTTTTTTTAAAGGCTTACACTTTGTACAGTATAGGTTTTCATGGCAAGACTGGGCACAGATGACATGAAGAGGTAATCCAGCTCTGAGCAGTCCTTATCTTTTTTTTCCAGTAAGATAAAAACTGACACCGAGATAGGAGTGACACATTCAGTGTACTTCAGATCCCCTTCTCTTCTCCAGCTCTGCCAGGATTGGCTGCTCCACACCTCAGCAAGATTGGGCATGCTGAAGTCATGTGGTGACATTTCTGGGTTTTGACTGGATGTTGGTGATCATAGCATAACTTCAGTGTAAGAAATACACAGGAGAAAATGCATGTTGACAAAAGGAGTGTAGAGGTGGGCGGGGAGTCTGACATGACTCCACCCACAGAATCTGCAGTTTTTTGGGTCTCATAACAGACAGAGGGGAGACATTTGACAGGTAAGGATACATGCGGGAGGCATGTATATCCTCATAGATAACCACTATGGCAGTAGTTTAGAAAGGATGAGAGTGAATTTACATCGACTTTAAGATGGGTGGGCCAAACAACTTACAGGAAAAGTATTTATCTCCTTCCCGCCGAGCGTACGCAGATGTGCGTACTCGTCTTTCGGGGTTATACCGGGATGATGCCCGCAGCTGCAGCTCGCAGCTTTAGAGCCGGCGATCGGCTTTCCAGTGTTAACAGCCGATGTGGCTCAAAGCCGCTCGGCTGTTATACCGGACCACCCATTCCACCGGGAGGCCCGATTAACAATCCGCCTCCTCCGGCGGCTAGTGACAGTCTGGAACGAAGCCGTAAGCGGATTCGTTCCAGTATCCTGCGTGTAAACACGGAAGCAACGTCATGACGTCACTTTCCATTTACTCGGCTGCCAATGGCGCCGGTTTTAAAAAGAATACACAGTATTCAGCGGCAATCTGAATACTTTGAAGTGCAAAGGAGGGTTGGGGGGTCTTTTAGACCTCCATAAAGGAGTACCTGTCACCAAAAAAGTTATCAATTTTTTTTTAACACAAATATAAAAGTAAATAAGAAAAAAAAATTTAAAGCGCCCCCGTCGCCGCGAGCTCATGCAGCAAAGAAAAACGCATACAGAAGTCGCGCCCGCATATGTAAACAGTGTTTAAATCACACGTGAGGCATCGCTACCATCGTCAGAGCGAGAGCAATAATTCTAGCACTAGACCCCCTCTAACCTGGAAACCGTAAAAAAAAAAAATGAAAGCGTCGCCTATGGAGATTTTTATGTACTGTAGTTTGTCGCCATTCCACGAGTGCGTGCAATTCTAAAGCGTGACATGTTTGGTATATATTTACTCGCCGCAACATCTATCACATTATACAAAAAAATTGGGCTGACTTTGTTTGGTTTTTAAAACTCATGAAAATGTCCCTTTTCCCAAAAAGTTGTGTTTAAAAACACTGCTGCACAAATACCGGGTGACAATAAAATTGTTGCAATATTGTGATTGTTGCAATATTTTATCTCTAGATTCTCTGCTAAAACATTATATATTTTTATTTTATTATTTCTATTTTTATATTATATTATTATTATTATTATTATTATGTTTGGGGCCTCTAAGTAATTTTCTAGCAAAAAATACGGATTTTAACTTGTAAACACCAAATGTCAAAAATAGGCTTGGTCATGAAAGGGTTATATAGGAATCCTATTTCTGATGTCTAGATCTCTGGATCTACAGATTGTGTAGACAAAAAAGGCTTGCACTGGAGGTAACTTTTGCTAATGCATTTTCCCGGTTTGAATATAGGATGTATTCTGATAGCACCAACAAGGATTTGGAGAAAACTACTGTGGTTGTCTCTTGTGTACCTATACTTCTAGGTTGTACTGTACGTAAAACAAAAACCACAAGTACACACTTTTTCATGCCATATAATCTGAACAAAGTTAAAAAAAAAAAAAAATAAATAAAAAACACACACAGCATATCCACCTACCAGCAGAGGTCTTTACCACCGTTGGTTAAGATCACCAGAACAACTACAGGATCTGTTGCCCTCTAGTGTATTTGTAAATAGCTGTTGCTTGTTAATTACCACAGAAGTAGTTGTTATAGGCAGGTACTTCGTTTCTGCTAGCTGGGTCAATTGATCTTAACCCTCTGAAGAAGCCACGCCAGGTAGCGTAACACGTAAGAGGCATATATAGTTAAAATATTCTGCGATTACCAAGGTAGTGATGTGAACGCAACAACAAAATAAATAAAAATAGGAAAATAAAATTGTGAAATTATTTTTATAAAAAAAAATAATAATAATAATAATAATAATAATAATAATAATAAGTAGGTGCCACTACTCCCAAGAATTAAATACCGTATTTAATCAGCGTATAGTTAAAAGTTATAGTAAAAGTTATAAAATTTAGCAAACAGGCAGTTTTTTTTTCCCTTTACTGATGTGCGCTGATGAGGCTGCACTGATGGGCACAGATGAGGCTGGCACCGATCAGTGATTTTATGTATGATGTAATAAAGCAATTTGTACATTAACCCCACTTACTCCTCATTGATGAGTCTCGAGGAGTTTTTCCTTTTATTATATGGGCACTGATAGGTGTCACTGATGGGTGACAAATGGCAGCACTGGTGGGACTGCACTGATAATCAGGACATTAATAATAAGTGCCCTGTCAGCGTGAGGAAAGGAATGCCAAAATCCAGCATGTGTTTACATCGTGATCAGCTGTGATTGGACACAGCTGATCACGTGGTAAAGAGCCGCTGTGCTTTGCAACCATTCGATAAACTGGCAGAGAGATCGTTTACCCAATACATTTTTTCTTCAATATTTACAATTACAGAATGTTTTGCAGAGTCAAGCAAGGACTTTATCAAAATATAATCCTTCATTAATCTCAGCTTTGGCTGTAACTGCAAAACATTTAAAACAGGAACTCATAGGGAGTATATATTCTTCTCTACAAAGGAAGCTAGAACTAATGTGGGTGGCTTTGGGCGGTGGTGCAGGGACAGACACTTAGTGACGAGGAGTGGGAACAAGCTCTGAAGAATCTATTTGAGGTATCCCTATCCTCTTCACAGTACCTAACTCAGCTATTTATCATTCACAGAGCCCATTATATACCTTTGAAGCTATATTCCTGGGGTAAAGCAGCCACACCAAGATTATCCAAGATATACTACTAATACAGATACACTAATACATATGTTGTGGCAATGTCCAAAACTGCATCGCTATTGGGAGGGTGTATTTAATAAAATCTTAGGTTCCACACAGGTCCATTTTGATCCAAAAATAGCATTGTTAGGGATTATACCGGAAGACGCCCTCCCAGTTGAAATACCGTATATACTCGCGTATAGGTCGTTCCGAATATAAGCCGAGGCCCCCAATTTACCACAAAAAACTGGGAAAAACTTATTGACCCGAGTATAAGCCGAGGGTGAGAAATGCAGCAGCTACTGTAAGTGGAAAAAGAGGGTCAACAATGCCCAGCTGCATGCCTGTATATGTCCCTGTGCAGCCTGCACATGTGTCCCTGTGTCCTGCCTACCTGTGCATGCCTCCGTGTGCCGATCTGCAGCCTCCGTATGGAGATATCCATCCTCCGTGTGCCATTCTGTATCCACCGATCAGCGTGTCAAAAACAACATTCGACAGCCATTCTACTATTCAAAAGCCGTGCCTCGTCCTCGTCTGCGATAGGCAGAACACTCCATTTCCCAGCAGTCAGTGGTCAGCCTATCACGGACATTCTCTCATCCCCATACCATGGACGAGGATGAGAGAATGTCCGTGATAGGCAGAACACTCAATTTGCCAGCAGTCAGTGTACAAACTATCATAGACTAGGAGGAGGTGCGGCTTTTGAATAGTGGAATGGCCACCGAATGTAATGTATCACACGCTGGCCGCCATCTGTCTGCATGACACGCTGATCATGTAGGCAGACGGCGGTGACTCGAGTATACGTCGAGGGGGCACTTTCAGCCTAAAAAAAAAAAAAAAAAAAAAAGGGCTGAAAATCGACTTATACGGTACATGTGATGTGGTTGAGAACTATTTGGCTAGTAAACTTGTATTACAAAAATGGATATCAAAATGCCTGCCAACGATAGATCAATGGATTAAGGCGGGTAACCTTAATGTAAGATGAGAGGAATTAACATACAAACATAGGAGCCCTAAAAAAAATTTCCTAAAATTTGGCAATAGTGGTTAGTCGCCAACCTATTTGAACAAACCGTTCAGTAAACTAATGAGATTGAGGAAAACCAATAATTATACAACGTGGGGGTTAAGTATAGATTTTCCATTAAGGGGTAATCACGAGAGGAAGGGTTTTGAACAAAGATAGAAACGTAGACTGGTGAGCGTTAATCCGTGTTATTTTTTTGGGGGGGGGGGGGGGGGGTTTGGTTGGGTGGGGTTATCGGTGGGTAATTGTTTTGAGTGTTTTAGATTTGTTATTGTATTAAGAAAAAATAAAAATTAGATTAAAAAAAACACGATGTTTGGCTCTTTCACTCAATCTGATCAGCTGTGTCTAGAGGACACAGTGACATACATACATTTATTCTTTAGAAAGTGCGGATCGTGTTAGATTTTTCTCTTCCTGTTTAGCACTGTGTGTGGAATCTGGGCACACAGCCAAGACAGCTGATTGGAGGAAAGGCATACACCCCCCCTCACATAGGCAGAGACTTGCAGAATATACCAGCTCTCTGCTAATATATTTATAGCAACCTCCCACAACACATTTCAGGCTGGTTTTATCACAGTTGGAGAACTTGTTAAAAGTTATCAAGCTGGTAACAGAGCGGCACACACACACACACACATATATACATACACACGGCACTGGTTAAATTCAGTTTTATTTGTTTTGGGCCAATTGGAGGACTGATAATTATAGAAGGTTACGCTCCCACTGCTGTGAGATATGATTTTGATCTGACTTTCTGTTTAATTATGTAGTGCTACTTGGATGAAACTCACAATGAAGTACAGAAATCTTTCAAAAATCGCTCTGTGCCAAGTCACATTGATGTTAAGACACCACAAAATGCAATTTCCCTTGTCATGCGATTCTGTGCAACTCAAGTTGCACTCCTTCCTAGGAAGGGAATCTCCTCTGTTCAGAGGACCAGTCCTGGGTGGATGCACTGCCAGCTTGATTATCAAACCTGCTCTTCCACTTAGTGAAGGGTCTGGTTCTCTTATTGACCTACAGGTATAGCGCAATATCCTGTTTGGGGAGGGCCATTTCTCATAACCTCCGCCAAACAAGGGCTACAGTATTACAAAAAAATTAATTTTGTATTTTTATGCTGCCACAGACGATTGGGGGGAGGGGGGGGCACAATCCAGAGCAAAAGCCAGCATTTTCCAAGCCCAGGCTGAATTTACATTTAAAAAAATCAGACAATACAGGAAAACAGGGAGCGATGAAAATATGATGCAAACCACTGAGAAAACTGCAAATCCTAATTGTGACAGTAACACACAAGCGATCCCATTTCCTCAGTGTGCCCAGGTTTTACCCAAAATTGGTGCTTTATTTTCCTGCTTTTGACTGGAGCAACACCTGCTGGTGTTGGAAATTTGGTCATGAAGATCACAGTGCAGTACATATGCCATGCCAGCCTTTTTCAACCTATTTACCCCAGGGGAACCCTTAAAATAATTTTCAGGTCTCGGGGAGCCCCTTATAAAACCCATTCATTGGGATTCATTGGGGGTCAGTGAGAACAATGCCCTTTTTTTTTACAGTGGTGGTAAGAATGCCCCCCTTACAGAGAGCTATAAAGATCATTGGTGTCATACCACTGGCTCCTCCAAGTGGCATTGGCTCAGAACTATGTAGGCACCATCAAATAGGAGGTAAATCAGCCACAGCTCAAGGAACCCCTAGCCACCTCTGAGGGAACCCTGGTTGAGAATGGCTGTGCCATGCTGTTAAAGTAAAACCGTACATCACTTCATGTCAATCGGCACCACAAATGTGCACACAAATAATAAGGACTAGGGATAAGGTCACACAGTTTGCTGCCATGCAGGGTTCACAGCAAACCCTACTAATTCATGGTCCAAACTAAATATCCACATGTGGCTACTGCTGAAGCAGCAAGACATTAATTTACTGGCGTTATTATTGCTATGGTCACTGAATGACAACCTCACAATTCTGCCTACTGGTTGTTTTAAATTGTAAACAAGCTGGTGGACATTCTGGGTGATCTCATTAACCAAATATGGTCATGACCGTATCTTGTTAGTGATGTCGGGCATCATTACCGGCTGGTTTGTTGACATTCAGCAGCCAGCTAGGGAGCAGTCAGCTGTGGTGAGACGGGAGAGAATGGATGGGTGCGGGTTGTCACTTGTGTGAGACGTTAGATCTACATTGCTGGATGTTGTGACCAACAATTGATTTACACCATGCAACACTTAACAAAATTTGGCAATTTTTTTGACAACACTTTGTCAATGTGTGTGTTTATTTACATTCTACATTTTCTTTGTAGACAGAATTATGAACCCCTTAATCACATGGAGGGGACAGATATCTGGAGGGCCCTTCAAATTCCGATAGGGTTTTCCCTTGCAGACCCTCAGAACCACCAGGTCAGGGATGTGGGTAGGTCCACCTTGCAGGGGCAACCTCCCAATCGTGACGACATTTGGTCTGGTATGGTCAGGGGGGGGGGGGGAGGAGAGGATGGATGGGAGGGAATGTTACATGCTTGCTACCCCTCCCGTTCCTAGCCCTTGAATCCCCACTTTTGGTCAAGGCCATCATGCAGGACACCCTAGCCACTTTGCTTACAAAGATAAACAGGCCAAGGATCGTAACCGATTTAGCAGCAAATATTTTTTCTCTTTTGTACAACCTACAGGTCTGCCACTTCACAGGTAGGTTTAAGGTATATCTCAAATCATATTTAAAGGGGTTATGCATTATTAAGATATTAAACCCTCAATTGTAAGTATTTTCAGCAGCTATTCTACTTAGAGCATGAAGCTTCTTTCTTTATCTTTTAATCCTCGCCTATTTATATACTGCAGGTTTCCTGCTTTAGGGTGGCTACTTTCTCCTGCATCAATCTATGGAGCCACCCTTGCAAGCCAACAGTGACTGGAGACTGCACTATTCACAAAATCTTTCTAAAGCCTAAACGTTTACCTTACCTGCATTCCTTGCATTAAAAGTAAAAATGTTTAGGCATAGATTTTGGCCCTCAGCCCACCTTATCTTACCCAAGCCCTCATTCAATCTAGCACTGTGCACACATCTGCAGCTCTCCTCCCCTCACTTCTGTTTTACTGGCTTTGCTAGGGAACCATTGGCTCCCAGTGCTGTCAAAGCCAGTGACAAGGAAGCAGGGGGCAGGGGGCAGGGCTGACTCGGGAGCAAGCACATACAAGTGTGCGCCCCCCATGGGTAGCAGCTCCCCTTGGTGGCACTGGACAGAGAAGGAACCAGGATTGCTGGCAGGGGAACTGAGAAGAGGTCTTGGAGTGCTTACACAAGCTACCCTCTCTGCTACCATTGTTTATACAGGTGTTCTGGTCAAGTTATATAGCTTGATTTTTTTGCCATTTTTGATGTCGGTGTAATGGGGCAGAAAGGGATATGCCCAGATTGGATTGCCTTCTTAAAAAAAAAAAATTTTTTAAAAATTAAAAAGGGCAAGAACACAGGACTCGATTAGGACTTTGTAATGAAGGCCTCTGCCAGAATCTGAAGACTCTTTTCGCCCGATCTCCTGCAATCGTCAAAGAGTCCCCATTGTCAAGGAGATCGAGAAGTTTCCATAAGCGGAGCCAAGTAACCTTTTCGTGTATTCTTATTGTATACAGACCATAGTTTTTCTAGGAAGTAGGTAGCATTTTTTCTTGTTATACAACCCCTGGCAAAAATTATGGAATCACCAGTCCCTGAGGATGTTCCTTCAGTTGTTTATTGTTGTACAAAAAAAAGCAGATCACAGACATGGCCAAAAACTAAAGGCATTTCAAATGGCAACTTTCTGGCTTTAAGAAACACTAAAAGAAATCAAGAAAAATAATTGTGGTGGCCAGTAACAGTTAGATTTATAGAACAAGCACAGGAAATAAATTATGGAATCACTCAATTCTGAGGAAAAAAATTATGGAATCACCCTGTAAATTTTCATTACTAACACCTGCATTAGATTAAATCTGCTTGTTAGTATGTAGGTAAAAAGGAGTGATCACACCTTGGAGAGCTGTTGCAACAAGTGGACCGACATGAAGCATGGCTCCAACACCAGAGATGTCAAGTGAAAAAAAAAGGAGAGGATTATCAAACTTCTTAAAGAGGGTAAATCATCACGAGTGCTGCACAAGATGTTGATTGTTCAGTCGGCTGTGTCTAAAACATGGATCAAATACAAACAACATGGGAAGGTGGTTAAAGGCAAGCATACTGGTAGACCAAGGAAGACATCAAAGCGTCAAGACAGAAAACTTAAAGCAATATGCCTTGAAAACAGAAAATGTACAACAAAACAAATGAGGAACAAATGGGAGGAAACTGGAGTCAACATCTGTGACCGAAAATGTAAGAAGCCCGAGTCCCCTACAGGAATCAGATGTGGAGAGGCTACGGAGGACCAAGGGAAGACCGCCTTCAAGTAGAATATCAAGAACAGAGAACATATGGATACCCCAGGAAAGAGTGGGACAACCAACATGGGGGGAACATAGGACCTACCCAGAGATCCACCGTAAGAGGAAGCAGACCAGAGGAACAAGAAGGGGGAGAAAGAAAAAGGAGAAGGGAGTACTAGGTAAGGGCATCTACAACCTCAGTAGAGTCCAATTCACCCAAGAGGAAATGAAGATCTTGGACTTAGGATTGAAGTATGCACCAGAAAAACCCTTGGATCAGTTTCAAACATATATAGACCTTAAGAAGTTTATGAGGAAGCTTAATCTAAAGAAACACTTTCCTGAAAATGAAGATACACAAACAAGCATGGAATCGGTCTACATACATACCCAACTTAAGAATAAATCTACTTTCAATCCGAATACCCCAGGCAATCAATGTATGGCAGCATTTGACAAAATGGTAGAAGAAGATGTAAGAAAATTGGAAAAGAATAACAATCATAAAGCCAAAAAGATCTGGAAAACAATCAGAGCACTGAGTAAAAAAAGAATGAGGTGGTCATACGACCGGCAGACAAGGGGGGAGGACTGGTGATCCTTAATAAGGAAGATTACGAGGAAATGAATAACCTGTTACAAGTGGAGAACACATGCAAGAAATTAAAAAGCAACCCTAAGAAGATGTACAAGAAAAAGCTCAAGGCCTTTGTACAAAAAAGGGAAAGATAGCGAAATACTTAATATCCAGGAAGCTGAATACCTTGTATCCAATTCTACAAAGACCCCTGTCATCTATTACACCCCCAAGATTCACAAAAGGATGGAGAAGCCCCCTGGAAGACCCATAGTCAGTGGGATAAACTCTATCTTCTCGAGGTTGGGTGAATACTTGGACAAATTTCTAAAACCATTGGTATGCAAGGGCAAATCCTACCTACGTGACAGCTCACAACTTTTGCAAGATCTACAAGAAATTAGTGGAGCTCAGAACTACATACTTGCTACAATTGACGTCAACTCTCTCTACACCAGCATTGTGCAAAAAGACGGCCTACATAGCGTAGAGAAAGCCTTACATGAACACACCGAAATGAGACAATCACAAATCAACTATATACTGGAGGGTCTAGAACTAGCAATGAGTTGCAACTACTTCTGGCACAATAACTATTATGCCCAACAGAAAGGAGTCGCAATGGGGGCACGCTACGCACCAAGCGTAGCCAATCTCCTCATAAATATGTGGGAGGAGGAGTATTTATACACAGGAAACATCCCCCACCTCAAGTTTTATCGGAGGTACATTGACGACCTGTTTATAATCTGGGAAGGAACACCAGAGGAGTTTGAACAGTTTCTAAACAACCTCAATAACAACAGATATGGCCTTACCTTTACTGGTAAATGGAATCACCAACACATTGAGTACTTAGATTTAGAAATCTTCAAGAATGAGAACACACAGAAAAGATGGGTAAATATAGAGAATAGTTTGAGTAAGGCGCACTTAGGACATTTGATTTGGAATCCTCCACACTATAGGGTATTAGATATAAATACACATTCACTGACAAAGGCGGTTTTTAGAGTTTGGGATATAGTTTACAAACAAGTAAATAACACTTATAATTCTCCGTTAATCTCACTTTCAGAGAATGATTATTTTGCACCTGGTAAAAAGGAAATTGGGGGGAGCTGGATAAAAAAGGGAACACTACAGTTGAGAGATATTATTAAAGAGGGGAAGATAGTCACGTTTCAGGAATTAAAGCACAAAACAGATATCTGGGTATTAGATCGCTGGAGATACCTGCAGTTAAGCCATTTTATCAGCCGCCTACCACATCCAATAAGATCAGGAGAGGAGCTATCGGAGTTGGAAAAGATACGTACGTCAAATAATACTAAAGGTATAATATCAAAACTTTACAAACTGGGTTTGGCAAAGAGTAGCAGGGAGATACCACCATTTATCATTAAATGGGAAAATGAATTAGGAGTACAGTTAGATAGTAATAGATTAAAGAAAACTCTGGAGCTGACCCACAGTTCGTCAACTGACATCAGTGTTGCCGAAATGAACTACAAAATCCTAACAGGCTGGTACATTACCCCGGATAAGGCAAGTAAATATCAAAAAGATAAAACTCCGGAGTGTTGGAGGGGGTGTAAAGGTGTAGGAAACATGGCTCACATCTGGTGGGACTGCCCCGTAATCAAACGGTACTGGCTAAAAATCTTGGGATACATTAAGCAGATAACTAAGATAGAGGTTAAATTAGACCCCTGGACAGTGCTACACCATGGGATAGGAGGGGAGGTAAAAATTTATAAAAACACCCTAGTACCACACCTGTTGAATGCGGCAAAAAAGGTCATAGCAAAGAACTGGAAGAAGTTAGAGGGCCCATCAATATGGGAGTGGGTTGATGCAGTAGAAGGGATTCGATATATGGAGGAAAGAGGACCTGAAAGAGAAGTTGAATCAGCAGAAGGGAGGAACAACTGGCAAAACTGGAAGGAGTTCAAAAAATCATGGAGTATTACTGAAGGTTTGAGAATAAGAATTGATTAAAATAGAGATAACAACTAATGTACACAAGAGGTGTGGGGGGGGGGAGGGCGGGGGGGTAGGAGGGAGGGATAGGGGTTGGGGTTCCTTTTCCTTTTGTATTTGCTAAATTGAATATAAGATATGTACACTTGTTCAGTAAGCTACAAATGATGTGAAAAAAAGGAGAGACATAGATGACACTGACTAAGTGGATCAGGTCTCCAACTATAATCACTGAGGTGGCAAAAAAAAAAAAAAAAAAAAAAAAAAGAAATCTTCAAGAATGGAGATAGATTATACACCAAGACGTACTTCAAGGCCACTGATAAAAATGGGTACATACCTATCACTAGCTGCCACCATCCACAATGGAAGGGAAATATTCCAAAAGGACAGCTATTGAGACTACGGAGAAACTGTGATAACATCGAGGATTTTTTGGCCCAAGCAGATGGGTTAATTGAGCAATTCTGTGAAAAAGGCTATAAGAAGGACGAATTGGTAAAATTAAAAGCTGATGTAGCAAGTATGAATAGAAGGCAACTGTTTACGAAAAACATAAGAAGAACAAACCAATAGACACAGCGTTCATAACAGGATTTAACAGCCAATATAAAAACTTAGAACAAATCGTCAGGAAGTATTGGCCTATCCTTAAGGAAGACAGAGTGTTGGCCAAGATATTACCGAACAAACCAAATTTTATCTACAGAAGAGCCCCCAACCTCCGTTATCAACTGGTCCACAATGTCATCAACCCCACAAAGCAGATAGAGATCTTTCCTAATCTAAAGGGTTTTTACAAATGCCAGAGATGCTTACCCTGTAGGGTTAGTAAGAAGGTACCCCGGAGGAGAGAAACCTTTAAATCTAAGGTCGATCAGAGAGAATATAAAATCAGAAACCTGATCACGTGCCATAGCACTCATGTGACGTATGTCATTGAATGCCCTTGCCACCTCCAGTATGTGGGTAGAACCACTCGGCCCTTATATGTACGTATACGTGAGCACATCAAGAATATAAGGAAAGGCTTTCCTAAACACAATCTGTCACGCCATTTTGACCAAGTGCATAAAAGAGATCCATCAGGGCTAATTTTCTATGGCATTGATTCCATAAAAGACCACTGGAGAGGAGGGAACAAGACTACTCTTATCTCACAGAATAAAACTGCCTGGATATATAGGCTGAGGTCCCTAGCGCCTAGGGGCCTCAACCTAGATATAGATCTCAATTGCTTTATAGCCGATTCATGATACATTAAGTAAACCCCCCCTTATGCCCCTGTTTATCTTTACTATTTGTGCCACGTGGGGACATAACTAACTCTTTCCCCCGGGGGTACTTACGGGCAACACCGCCTTTCTTATATGTCTGCCTTCCCCCCTCCATGAGCCAATGTAGCCTTTATATACACACACCTTAAAAAGTTTTGTAAGTATATCTATGATGCTTATATAGGTATAATTTGTACACGCAATCAAGCACTAATTCTTTATTCTTCACATTAGCATACCCACAGTGGTACACTATTCACACCCAATAAGGGTTATTTACATAATAACATAGTATGGGTGGCTCAGTATGTAATATGGCACCTAGCACGTTATACTCTACGGTTAAACACTATCACTTAATAGGTTATGAATGTAGCTCCCACCATGCAGGACTCTTAAGTAGATCTTGCATGTATATGGGAGAATTATTAAAGGTTTCACAATTTGCATGGTGATAATCACCAATATATTAGTTCTAACAACTATCATATGGGTTATACTAGCATTTGGTACTACTATTATTTAATCCTTTATATAATTAATTTATCTGGAATTTTTTATATACGACACCCATATATGGGAGTTCAGGCTGTCATATCTCCTACTTTGTGAATGACTACGTTTTTCTGACCAGATATATCATCCCATGATTACTATTCTGTAATATAGCTTCATACATAATAGAACAGCTAAGGTATGCCTAAACATATATTGGCAATACGGTAGTGGTTGGGGACAAAATTGTACCTTTAGGTCTATGTCTGAGCATGATGCACAACTCTGTATGATATATTGTATAGACATCTTTTCTGCAGTAGTGGTATACAGAATCAACTCAATTGCCGTTTTATTTTGAACCAGCAGGGGGAGTTTGGTTTACTACAATTGTTGTGAATGAATTTTCTCTGGCTTAATGGAGAGCGCTTTCATGATCCTTATATATAGCAATATGGATACACAAATCGAATATGTAAATCTCATTATGTGACAAATGGGAGACCAATCTGGACCACATATACTTTAAGTCTAGCCCCACAATAGGTACATTTAATCCATAGCCCTGTAATTTGAGGGGCGGGCTTAGTATGAACGCTCTCTCCCTATAAAATCTAACAGATGGAGGAGTGTGATACCGTTGCTGAGGACGTCATGTGACGAAGCGCGCACAACGGCATCACGCTCTGCTAATCAGCTCCAGGGCATACGAGAGAGGAGTACGCTGGTTAGCGGCCGGTGGATACACACCCCCCACCTCGTTTTTTATGCTCTCTAGGAGGGACTTTTTACATTTGTACACTGCCTGGTAACTATCGTTGTCCTATTCCATCTGGACAGAGCTATACACAATAGTGCCTGGATTTTTGATTTTATTTTATTTTTATTGGTTATTTTTTGTTATCTTTTTCTGTTTAAAATCCCTGGTTTGTGGGCACATATGTTTTTAAATAAAGTGGTCATACTTTATTACACCATGGAAGCTCTTTTTTCTTAACATATGAGGGGAAGCAACATCTTCACGGATTGAGAAGCACAGGAGACATCCAGCACAAAATATAGCAGCAAAGCGATCTATTTCCCAGCACAGGCGCACTACCCCGGCGTGGGGCTTGGGGAGCTGATCACATTACAAGCATCTACCAGAGGAAGCAGCAAGTGAAGTAACCCAGCATACTACACCACAGGCGTAATGCCCCTGTTGGGGTTCTGGGAGCTGGTGAGTAGGCAACCAAAAGAGGGAGCACGAGAGTCACCAGACAATTGTTGCAGCACCAAAGTCACCATTGGGAATCTGATTAAGTTAATACAATATCAACATATGGGACTGTTATACTATGTCTGAGATCTAACTGCTGGAATTTCTGTGCTAATAGTTTGTTTTGTATACATGCAACCTTAGCCTATGCTTGATTACACATATGGTATTTGATCAGGGTGGCATAATCTATAAGCATAGCATTGTATTGGTATATGGAGTAATGCTATCTCCATGATGTATCCAACTGTTTGATACGGGTATAGATTTACATACAGAAATTATTTTATAGCATATGGTATATGGTTTCAACAAATGCACACACTGGAATATAGCCTCTGGCTCTACTACCAGACGCTGTAGGACAACTTTATGTTGTGCGACACCTGATTGTTTGCAATATATCTTCCGCAAGCATACAATTAGTGTGCACACACTTATTAGTTGAAGTATCATTCATAACATAAGGGGGACCTATTCTTATATGTTCAATACCTTATAGATTTACAACCACGAGTAGGGGGTTGCTGTATCTAAGGCTATCCCAGTTTTACCTATAGGTAGCGCCATTATACCCAAACTTTATATCCCAATACGAACTGTAAGAAGTCGCCTAAAGGAAATGGGATTTCCATACAGAAAAGCTAAAAGAAAGCCATCTCTAACACCTAAACACAAAAAAACAAAGGTTACAATGGGCTAAGGAAAGGCAATTGTGGACTGTGGATGATTGGATGAAAGTCATATTCAGTGATGAATCTCGAATCTGCATTGGGCAAGGTGATGATGCTGGAACTTTTGTTTGATGCCGTTCCAATGAGATTTATGCAGACGACTGTCTGAAGAAAACATGCAAATTTCCACAGTCAATTATGATATGGGGCTGCATGTCAGGTAAAGGCACTGGGAAGACGGCTGTCATTAAATCTTCAATGCACAGGTTTACATTTAAATTTTGGACACTTTTCTTATCCCATCTATTGAAAGGATGTTTGGGGATCATGAAATCATTTATCAAGATAATGCATCTTGCCATAGAGCAAAAACTGTGAAAAAAATCCTTGAAGAAAGACACATAAGGTCAATGTCATGGCCTGCAAACAGTCCAGATCTCAATCCAATTGAAAATATGTGGTGGAAGTTAAAGAAAATGGTCCATGACAAGGCTCAAACCTGCAAAGATGATTTGGCAACAGCAATCAGAGAAGGCTGGAGCCAGATTGATGAAGAGTACTGTTTATCACTCATTAAGTCAATGCCTCAGAGACTGCAAGCAGTTATAAAAGCCAGAGGTGGTGCAACAAAGTACTAGTGATGTGTTGGAGTGTTATTTTGTTTGTTTTTCACGATTCCATAATTTTTTCCTCAGAGTTGAGTGATTCCATCATTTATTCCCTGTGCTTGTTCTATAAATCTAACTGTTACTGGCCACCACAATTATTTTTCTTGATTTCTTTTAGTGTTTCTAAAAGCCAGAAAGTTGCCATTTGAAATGCCTTTAGTTTTTGGCCATGTCTGTGATCTGCTTTTTTTCTACAACAGTAAACTGAAGGAACATCCTCAGGGACTGGCGATTCCATAATTTTTGCCAGGGGTTGTAGGTATATCTGTCAGCTTTGTATTATATTGCTAGCATTGTAATAGTTTTGTATGTAAAGCATTTTTGTTTCATAAAAGCACATTGATATACCACTAAGTTTCCCTGGCTTTGCTTCAAGAACCTTAATAGATGCAAGCATAACATTTTCCCAGAAAAACTACATTTACAAATCACTAACTTATGTGAAGACCAGACATTCAGGGAAGCAGCACAGAGAGCAGCCAACCCTATAGAGCACATATGTCAAACACACAGCCCTACAAGCCTTATGTGGCCCTTATACTCAATTTTGCAGTTGGAACATGGTGGTACTCCATTCCCCCACCTCAGTCTCCCTCTCCGCTCCTGCTCCCCACTGTCACCTGTAAATACAGGTGACTTGTGTGTTTACAAGGGACAGCTTTGCCCTCAGCAGCTCCCAGATCTAACAGATTCCAGCATGTACTCACAGTGGGGCACGGCAGAGAGAGATCTCCAGAATCAGAGAGAGAATGATCTCCCTGCAAAACAAGGCAGAGCTGCCTAGTTTGCGCTAGAGCCAAATACACAGGTAGGTACTGAATCAGGGTCAGGTAGGTAAGAAATGCGAGGAAGCTTTGTGGGGAGAGGTTGGGGTAGCAAACTGTGCATAGTGCACCCCTAAGCCCTGCACAACAACAAACTCCATGAATGCCATATTCTGTACATAATGCACCCCTGGACCCTGCACTCTGTATGTAGCGTAGTCCTGGACTCGGCACGTAGCTCACCCCAGATACAACTGGCCCAAACCGAGGGTAACCACACTGCTGATGCAGCCCACGATGAAATGGAGTTTGACACCCCTGCTATAGAGCCACCACTGTATGCAGGAACTAGACTTGTCTCCCTACACTGTGCATCAATAGAAACACAAAGCTCCATAGCCCAAGACATGGCTCCTTCCTTCATCATGCCAACAGTGACTAAAGACTGCACTGTCCACTGTAAACACTTTCCTGTTAGGTCCAGAAGTTCAAGGAAGCAGAACCGAGTGTGGGGGCCAGCAACATTTAAACTTGGAAACTGCAAGCGCTGGGTTTGGAATTTTAACCCTTTACCGAACAGGGCTTTTTTTCAGTGGGGTCGCCAGGTTAGGCTCAGTATTTTTTGGACAAGATTTATTTTTTATTTTATAAATTAGTATCAGTGTGTTTTAGGCAGGATAAAAGAAAAAAAAAAAAAAAAAGTTTCTGGGCTGTACTACGGATACAAACATACAAAATGTATCGCTGCGATCGTCAGGAGAATTTTGGGTTGTTCTTTGGTGGTAGGTTATGGTAGTAGCAAGTTGAAAAAATGTTTACTATTTGAGTCAGTTTTTTTTTTTTTTCCCTTAGAAAAACTCATCAGGAGCTATCCATTACCATTTACCACTAAATGAAAGCCCAATTTGTCCTGAACAAAACACGCCATGCTGAACAGTAATTTGTAAATATTTTATCTGTGCTATACGGTTTTGATTCATCTGAAAATATCTGGGATAATATTAAACAAATCACATTTCATTTTTCTACTCATATGTAAATTTCCAAGACTTTGCCATACAAGCATACATAAGTGGTGACACATTAAGATATTATAACATGTAGACCTGACTTCATAATAGTAAACAAATTTGTTGTTGACATTTATTGTCCCTAAAAAGGGGGAGAAGAAATATTTCAACCTTATTTTTTCTTCCTGTGTGATGACTGGAATATGAATATTTCCCATTTATCCAAAGGATTTATGGAGATCGTAATAAGATTAGAGAATTTATTTTCACCAAAAGCAGAACAGTCCATGAATGCAGTAATGAGCTGTTAAACAAAAATGGTAAGATTTGATATGAAAAACAAAAAGCAGAATCTATTTCACCTACAATGAAAAAAGTATTTGCATCAATACATTACCATATATACAGAATTCAAAACCTTCATAGGGTACTTAAAAAGGAAAAAATGTAAATTAATGTATTTTAACATATAGAGATCAGTTCTGTAAACATTCTAAGTCCTGTCATTGATGTTTGAATCCAGATAAAAGGATTTTTCAGATTTAATTGAGTTTGTAGCAGCGAACCAGGATTTATCGAGCCCCACAGCAAAATATTGGGGCTCCAATTGGTGGCATACAATGTACAATTTCTTACACGCTGTAAACACTGGTGGTCAGAGGTGCAGTCTATAATGCAGCCCTATAGGCGTCCTAATACTGCTTAATATTTTTGGTCGCAGTAAAAGAACCTTTACAATTTGTAGCCAGGCAGGGCTGCTCAGGTTTGGCTTCATGCTCACAAGTCACTGCGCTGGGACTGTGCTGCTGAGGAGCCTGACAGTCAGCTGGAACCAGTGCAATTGGATGTGCAATGGATGTACGGAAAGCACTTCAATTCTTAGCCTTTCAGTCTGCAACTTTAATTGAAATCCCTTTTCAAATATTAACTGGATCACATTGCAACCATAGACCATTGTAAATACACCCTAGGTTGATGGCTTGAATTGAGAAAGCAAATAACTTAATTACATGTATAGTGTCATCAATTTACACAGTGCTTTACACCTATATTTATACATTCACATCAGTCCCTGCCCCCAAGGAGCTTACAATCTAAGGTCCCTAACTTGCGTTCATACATAAACATACCAGGGCCATCTTAGGCCCCTTTCACACTTATACGACTTGTCCCACGATTTTGTACTGCAAAATCGTATGACAAGTCATTCTCCATGATTTTCAATGACTACCATTCATATTGGCACGACTTTAAGTCGTGCCGACTTGAAAGTAGTCCCTGCACTACTTTGGTCCAACTTCTATGCGAGTTGTACTCCATAGACCTCAATGTTAAACCCTGAAGTAGCATGCAAGTCGTGCCTGAATAATATAGACACGACTTCAGTACGACTTTGTAAGCACAAGCCTGGCCTCGCTGATCGGGAAAGGAAAACTTTTTTCCTTTCCCGATGAGCGACAGGCAGTGCTGTATGAATCCAGAGGGGGAACTCCACGCCAAGTTTTAAATAAAAAAACTGGCGTGGGTTCCCCCCAGGGACATACCAGGCCCTTAGGTCTGGTATGAATTGTAAGAGGAACCCCCTACGCCGAAAAATCGGCGTGGGGGTCCCCCCAAAATCCATACCAGACCCTTATCCGAGCACGCAGCCCGGCCGGTCAGGAATGGGGGTGGGGACGAGCTGGCGCCCCCCCCTCCTGGACCGTACCAGGCCGCATGCCCTCAACATGGGGGGGTGGGTGCTTTAGGGCATGGGGGGCACCCTGCGGCCCCCCCACCCCAAAGCACCTTGTCCCCATGTTGATGAGGACAAGGGCCTCTTCCCGACAACCCTGGCCGTTGGTTGTCCGGGTCTGCGGCGGGGGGCTTATCGGAATCTGGGAGCCCCCTTTAATAAGGGGGCCCCCAGATCCCGGCCCCCCACCCTGTGTGAATGAGTATGGGGTACATGGTACCCCTACCCATTCACCTAGGGAAAAAAAGCATCAATAAAAAACACAGTACACAGGTTTTTAAAATAATTTATTAGGCAGCTCCGGGATCTTCTTCCGACTTCGGGGGTCCTCTTCTGACTTCGGGGGTCTCTCCGGCGTCCGCATCTTCTGCCGGCTCCACCGCTATCTTCTGGCGCTCTTTTGCCAGCGGTGGTCCGGACCTCTGGATCGTCTTCTTCCCTCTTCTCTTCCAGAGATGTTGACACGACGCTCTCTCCAGCCAGAATGGTCTCTGTGCGCTCCGCAACTGACTTATATAGGCGGTGGCTCCGCCCCCTTATGCCGTCACAGTCCCTGGGCATGCTGGGACTGTGACGTTTTAGGAGGCGTGGTCACTGGGTGAGGACCACGCCCCCTTATGACGGCACAGTCCCAGCATGCCCCGGGACACTGGCCTCATAAGGGGGCGGGGCCACCGCCTATATAAGTCAGTTGCGGAGCGCACAGAGACCATTCTGGCTGGAGAGAGCGTCGTGTCAACATCTCTGGAAGAGAAGAGGGAAGACGACGATCCAGAGGTCCGGACCACCGCTGGCAAAAGAGCGCCAGAAGATAGCGGTGGAGCCGGCAGAAGATGCGGACGCCGGAGAGACCCCCGAAGTCAGAAGAGGACCCCCGAAGTCGGAAGAAGCTGCCTAATAAATTATTTTAAAAACCTGTGTACTGTGTTTTTTATTGATGCTTTTTTTCCCCTAGGTGAATGGGTAGGGGTACCATGTACCCCATACTCATTCACATAGGGTGGGGGGCCGGGATCTGGGGGCCCCCTTATTAAAGGGGGCTCCCAGATTCCGATAAGCCCCCCGCCCGCAGACCCCGACAACCAACGGCCAGGGTTGTCGGGAAGAGGCCCTTGTCCTCATCAACATGGGGACAAGGTGCTTTGGGGTGGGGGGGCCCGCAGGGTGCCCCCCATGCCCTAAAGCACCCACCCCCCATGTTGAGGGCATGCGGCCTGGTACGGTCCAGGAGGGGGGGGGGGGCGCTAGCTCGTCCCCACCCCCATTCCTGACCGGCCGGGCTGCGTGCTCGGATAAGGGTCTGGTATGGATTTTGGGGGGACCCCCACGCCGATTTTTCGGCGTAGGGGGTTCCTCTTACAATTCATACCAGACCTAAGGGCCTGGTATGTCCCTGGGGGGGAACCCACGCCAGTTTTTTTATTTAAAACTTGGCGTGGAATTTCCCCTTATGATTCATACCAACTACTGTATGTTTTAATTTGTTAATGCCAAAAACGTGGCAAAGTAGTACTGCTCCCAAATCGCGGTAAAATAGCGGTAAAATTGTGCGACTTTGAAGTCGTATAAGTGTGAAAGGGGCCTTAGACAGGAGCCAATTAACCTTCCAGCATGTCTTTGCAGTGTGGGAGGAAAGGAGAACCCGGGGAGGAAAACCATGCAGGTACAGAGAGAACATGCAAACTCCAGGCAGGTAGTAACTTTGTTGGAATTGGAACAACCTGGGTGCTGTCAGGCAGAAGTGCTGACCACTTGGCCACTGTGCTGCCCATAATAATGGACTGTTTACCAGGAATCTAAAAAGTCCCCATATTCAGGCACTACTAAAAAGGTTCCACTTATACACAAAAAGTAGCTTTGATTTTTGTAAAACTTCAGCAGCAATAGGCACATGCATTCACATCCTAAAGAAATTGAACCTACAGTACTTCCTCAAGATAAGAAAAGGAGTGGCTCCTTCCCTAAGACCCCTTTCACACGAGGTGTTTTTCAGGTGCGTTTGGGCTAAAACCAGCACCTGAAAAACAGCTGTCTTAGTGTGAAAGCCAAAGTGCTTTCCCACTGAGGCGATGTGCTGGCAGGACATTTAAAAAAAAAACCTCCTGCAAGCAGCATCTTTGGAGCGGTGAAAGATCGGTGTATACACCGTTCCTAAAGCACCCCCTCCCATTGAAATGGATGAACAGCACTGCCGAACCGCCGCGTCGCTTTGCGGGTCATTTTAACCCTTTTTCGGCCGCTAGAGGGTGTTAAAAGTGCCCCGCTAGTGGGCGAAAACCTCTGCAAACACGAGGGTAAAGCAACACGCTTTACCACCGATGCCACAGTGTGAAAGCAGCCTTAGTAGTTTGTGTCTCTGCCCCCTGCTACAAGGCCATAATGCAACGCTCCTTGATTAGCAATGCTCATGGTAGTTGGGCAGGCCGGGATATCCTAGGAGGGATAATTTGTCAGCAAAGACCTTGCAATAAAAACAGGATTCAAAATTAAACATTTAAACTTAAATTTTAGGATTGTAAACAGGCTGCAAGGTAATGGTCAGTTTTGATGTAAAATTACTTTTTCTGCACCAAGTTTTTAGCGATTAGCGTCCCCTGAACTCATCTCTAACCCGAATTCTGAACACCATTTTATGTACTCAAACTGCAGATTGAAGCCTTGCTTACGCTGCAGCTCACATGAGCTTCAGGGCAGACATGGCCACAGCTCATTACTGGTTTGTTTTGTTGGCTTGGGCCCAGTAACTGCCCACAGGGATAATAAACATACAAAAAGGACAAAGATAAGCCATTCCAAATTTTGGGTCCCAAAACG
The DNA here is from genome assembly GCA_037952925.1 of Lithobates clamitans. Taxonomy (NCBI): domain Eukaryota; kingdom Metazoa; phylum Chordata; class Amphibia; order Anura; family Ranidae; genus Lithobates; species Lithobates clamitans. Next base: position 189,035 of record JBBGZY010000584.1, read on the forward strand.
CTTCTCGTCTAAAGCAGTAGTAAACCAGGTAATGTCTTAATGTGCTAGTAGGCATTGCCTACTAGCATATTATGAAAGACTAACCCTGAAACAAAGTCCTCCAGCAGTGCACTGTCACCGCTGACAGGGCTTCCATCTTCACCCGGTCTTCCTTCTGGGTTCGCAGGCTCCGGCCATTTGAATGGCTGAGCTGGGATGAGGTCACTCCGCAGCGCACGTTGTCCACTGAAAGCGCAGTGTGCATAGGCCGGTGATGTCACTGGCTGCTTCTAAAGTTAATATCTCCTAAAAAAAGGTGCAAGTTTCGGAGACATGTGTATAACACACACTGTATAACACACACTACCCCCCCCCTCCCCCTGGAAAGGTAGGAAGAGTAACATCATAGCTACAAACTACAGCATAATACTGCCGTATCCCAAAATCCTTTTTACATATGTTCAGTTTTTTAGATCTAAAATCATTTGAGCTTTACAACATTAAAAACAGTCAAAATGCAAGCAGTAGCTCATTCAAATGCATTTATGCAACGGCACAAATCTATTCTTAGGAGCTAGTGTACACATTTCTTGGTACCTGAAACCACTTTTTTCTATACAAAAAAAAATGCAAAAAGTACCTTAAAAAAACTTGTATACAGCTAGGAGATAACTTTGAAACAACTTGTGGAAATCAAAGCAAGCCATTTCCTTTGAAAAGCATACTGAATGTCAACTACTTGCGAGTCCCTAGAAAGCCTCAGCACTAGAACTGTGGACATTTTTAGATACTGGCAATTATGTTTTGTCTAGATTAAAGTTCTCGGTTATAAGAAGCACATTCCAAATATCTTCCAGGAATAATATTTTGAACTTTACTTCCCCAGATAATAAGAACCACAGCAGTTGAAGGTTCATGCATTTCACCCCTATAGTCATCTGGGCCTCTTCGCTTATTTAAAGAGCAGTTCCTGGACAGCCTGGAAGTCATATAGGATATAGAGACACACAAAAACACACACAAAAACTTCTCTTAATAAACCGCAAACAAAACGGGGATTACTCCTAAATTGATAAATGGCAATAAAGTTTGACAGTTACGCAGTGATGAGTGCGTGGCCTGTCATATAGGCTCTGCGTCCGGCACTGTGCCGCCATCCCTGCATACCTGGTGAATCTGTAGAGCCAATGCGTATCAGTGCACTTTACATCGTCTGCACATTGCTCAGCGTTGGTGCAAAATATAAAAGCTCTTCATGCTGTGCAGGGCTGAGCACACGTGTGAATGAGCCCTAAAAAGAGTAAAAAATAAATTGGGCACAGTGAGGATGGAATACAACTTTGGTTTTTAATGTTGTCTGGTGTCACTGTCAGGGAGATTTACCCCCCCCCCCCCCCATTTGTCTTGGTGACTATGGCACATGGACAGAAAGTAATAAGTGTAAACATTTACAGTGGTCACCGGAACAGGAAGTGAGGGTAATTTTCCAATGAGGACTAAAGTTGGGCCAAACACCTCCAGTTCGGTTCGTGTCAAAACTCACAAACACGGCAAAAGTTTGGAGCCGAACCCCATTGAAGTCTATGGGATACAAATTTGAAAAATCTAAAGTCCCCATTTTGAAGGCTTACATGCAAGTTATTGGCCATAAAAAGGGTAGAGGGGCCCCAGGGGACATGAGTCAAAAAAAAAAAAAAAAAAAAACACAACACACCTCAACACTTTTAAAAAAAATGATCATTTTTTACAGGAGCAGTGTTTTTAATGATGATTTAAAGGCATTTTTCATTTTTATGGCTTCACTTTAATATAGTGCCTGGGGGATCCCCTTAATCTGACTGTAAAGTGGGCATGTGTACCGTGTTTAGAACCTGCTGCAGCAAAATTGACATTTATGAAGGAAAAAAAAAAATACAATATTGAAATTGCTGGCAAAACAGAAAAAGTTTAAATAAATAAAAAATAAAAAAAGCCACCAATCCATACCAGGCTCTTCGGGTCCGATGTGGATTTTAAGGGGAAACACAAAGATTTAAAAAGCGTGGGGTCCCCCCCCCCCAAAATCCATACCAGACCCTTACCCAAGGATGCAGCCCGGCAGGTCAGGAAAGGGAGTGGGGGGAGATTGTGTCCATGAGCGAGTGCCCCCCCTCCTTAACCATACTAGGCCATATGTCCTCAACATAGGGGTTGCTTTGTCCCACCCCAAAGCACATTGTTGATGGCCTCCTCCCAAAAAACCCTAGGCTGTGGTGGGTCTGCGGGCAGGGGGCTTAATGAAATCTGGAAGCCCCCAGATACGGGCCCCATCCATATGTGAATAAGTACCCATTCCCGAAAAAAAAAAAAAAAAAAAAAAAAAAAAAAACAGACAGGAGGCAGTTTGACAACTTCCTTTAACCACTTGCCGACCAGCCGCTGCTTTACTGCGGCAGAATGGCAAAGCTGGGCGAAACAACGTCATGTTACATATTGCTTCACCCTGTGGCCACTAGGGGGGCATGCCTGCTGCTCGCCCCTGGAGCCGATGCGAGTGCCGATGCGAGTGCCCAGCGGGCGCGATGACCACCGGGCTCCCGCGATAGCTCGTGACACAATGAGAACTGTGATCTGTGTGTATACACACACACACACACAGATCCTGGTTCCATGAGGGGAGAAGAAACTGGTCATGTGTTCATACAAAGTATGAACAGCAATCTGTCATCTCCCCTAGACAGTTCCATCCCCCTTCAGTTAGAACACACAGAGGGAACACAGTTAACCCCTTGCTCGCCCCCCTAGTGTTAACCCTTTCCCTGCCAGTGACGTTTTTACAGTAATCAGTGCATTTTGTAGGACTGATCGCTGTATAAATGCCAATGGTCCCAAATGTGTCAAAAGTGTCCGAAGTGTCCGCCATGTCGCAGTCCCGAAAAAAAAAAAAAAAAAAAAAAAAAAAATCGCAGATTGCCGCCATTACTAGTAAAAAAAATAAATAAATAAAAATGCTATAAAATGTATCCCCTATTATGCAGACACTAACTTTTGCGCAAACCAATATACGCTTATTGCGATTTTTATTACCAAAAATATGTAGAATACATATCGGCCTAAACTGAGAAAAAATTAGCTTTTAAAAAAAGGGGATATTTATTATAGCAAAAAGTACAAAATAGTGTTTTTTTCCAAAATTGTCTATAGCGCAAAAAATACAAACCGCAGAGATGATCAAATACCACCAAAAGAAAGCTCTATTTGTGGGGAAAGGAAGTCTATTTTGTTTGGGTGCAGCGCCGCACGACCACACACTTGTCAGTTAAAGCGACGCAGTGTTAAATAGCAAAAAAAATGGCCTGGTCATTCATCAGACAAATCTTCCGGGGCTGAAGCGGTTAAATAAAAAAATAAAAAAACAGAGAAGAACAAAGTCCCCCAATGTAGATCCATGGTCAATCATCCTTGTCAATATTCCTATCGCACACATTCCTGGCAAGTATGGCTCTTAGAGTGGTGGGTGCTGTAGCGATTACCAGTTGGGTCTTGGAAACATCAAGCAAGTGTACATATTCGCCATGGATCAACAACCTCCATTCAAAGGTTTATTTTATTGAGAGAGATCACAGACATAAGTGCAACGTTTTGGAGCTGTGTAGGGCCCCTTCGTCAGCCATTGTCAAATCATGATGTCCGTCACACCCGGGAAGAAAAAACCCACTCCGCTGGTGACGAAGGCTAAACGGCCAAACGCCTGCTCAGCTGTTGGACAGTTCATTAAAAAAGTAAGGGGCGGGGCCACCTGGTAGCATCACCAGGTGGCCCCACCCTCTACCCATTTAAGAACTGTGAAGCAGCGGAGCAGGCATTAGGCAGTTAGCCTTCTTCGCAGGTGGAGCTTCTTTTTTCGGATCTGAGGGGGCGTCGTGATTGACAATGGATCTACACCAGGGGACTTGGACACCGCGGACTAGCCCGAAGCCGCGGCCTCGCCTAAAAACTCATGCCCGCAGCGCCTCCGGACTGGCGCTGACACTGCGCCTGAAGAGCTGCGGGCAAGGAGTTTTTAGGTGAGGCCGCGGCTTCGGCCTAGTCCGCGAGGCCAGATGGCGCGGACTAGGCCGAAGCCTCGCCTAAAAGCTCATGCCTGCAGCGCCTCGGGACTGGCGCAGTTTCCAAAGAAAAAAAATAAATTAAAACTCTATTCGAATCGTGAATAGAGGTTTTTTTTTTAAGAGAATCGAAGATTTATTTTTTTTAGAAAATCACCCAGTCCTAATGGGTAGGGGTACAATGAACCCCATACTCATTCACATTGGGGGGGATCCAGATTACAATAAGCCCCCTGCCTGCAGACCCCCACAATTACCACACAGGGTCATCCGGAAGAGGCCCTTGTCCCCATCATCCAAAGGGCCTAGTATGGATTGGGGAGATATGCCAGACCATTTTTTTACTTCTTCTACTGCCGGCAATGGGTTTTTGTTTCATTCAGCTGTCAGCGGTGAACCCCATTGAGACATGTGATGACTCATCTGTTAAGGACACAGCAGCCGGCTTCCCAGCACGCTTCTTAACCAGCTATTCACTGTTCCAATTGGGCAAAGCTTTGGGGCTTAGAATGGACTGTGCAGCGTGCTCGGTGTTCGAACGGGCAATGTTCAGGCCGAACTTTTGCTCGGCTCAAACTGTTCGCCCAACTCTGATGACACTAGTTTCAGTAACCACTTTGAGGAATTTTCCCTCACTTCGGAGACATTTCCTCTAATTTTCTGTTTGGTTTCTGCAACAGAAAAAGTGGAGGGAAATCCTTCAAACCTGTCAGCTTTCGCCATTTCCTACTCCATCAAAAACTAAAATGCTTTGGCACAAGTTATGCTTTAAATAACTTCTGCTAGATTCCATGCTTTTCAGACTCTATAAAGAGAAACCATTTTTAATAAAGGTTTATCCTAGTTTATGGGCTCATTCTCTAGTACGGTGTAATCAAACTAGCATATTTGGTTACCAGGGAGTTCCTAATGCTGCATTACAGCTGCCTATAGACATGAATGGTTGCAGGCGGCTATACACAGCTATGTCACTACCTGCATAAAATTACACACTTATATGAGAAAATGGGAACAAGCCTGGTGGGTCAGAATTTGGGAAGCCTTCCTCTGTGTGGTATACCAACAAATTAGATTATAAAAAGGTTTGCTCTGTATAAGACTGCTATGGTATTACACTCCTATAACCTCTCAGTATCCAGGATGTGCTGGAGATGTGGACAAATCAGTGGGTACTTTCATATATATTCTGGTTATGCCCCTCGATTCTGATGTACCATATCAAGTATTGGGAGTTATACTGCTATTGGACCCAATCCACTGCATTCTGGGCCTTCTTTGCCCTAATATATCCAAAACTTCAAAAAGTGACTACTGGTTTTTCTAACAGCAGCTAGAAGACACCTGCTGTTCTGTCCTATACACACTTACTGGGTAAGGTTATGGAAATTAGGAGGATGGAAAAGGATGGATATTCATGACATTGTCCCATTATGGGATCACCCACCCAACAGTTACACTATAACTTCTAAATTCCATTTCTAGAACTCTGTAGAGAAAGACTGCTAGAGATACTTTTACCAAAGGCAAAATTAGCAGATTTACACACAGTCCATCTGCCTGCTACATGTAACTAAAAAGCAGGATATTTTACTTTTAACAGAGCTGAGATTTCATATTCTCCATCCACCTCCTTTGTTGAGATTTGCTCCCCTCCTGTTCCTTTTCTTCCTGCCACCTCCTGCCAAATCTACAACGGCTCTTGGTAAAAGAAAAACAGGCCCAGCTGCCTTTAGCCATCCAACGTGCAGGTTTGCTGTCCTCCCTGCTGTTTTGGCTCGAGTTCTTCAGACTGGAAAATTCGGAAGCTCGATCTCCAAAGCTTTGCAAATGCCAGAACCATCTAAGAGGAAAATAGGACAAGGCCACCCCGAGGCAAGTTTGTACTAAAATCTGCTGGCTGCAAGGCTGAGCTGCAGTAAACACCGCACATACCGGAGGACACACTACACCCTGTATATCTAGGCAGCCGACTTATCTGAAGCAAAACTTGACAAGGACAAAATAATATACACATGCATACATACACACATGTGTAACTAAAAAATGCATATCAAATCAATGAATAGGTGCATTCATTCAAGTGGAGGTAAGGAAAAGCACACCCTACAAAAATAACTTGCAATGTTTCTTCTGTCAAAAACTGGTGGCTTTTTGTCTCTAGCAGTTTGGCGTTTGTGTACACTCTTGCTGCAAAATGTCAGGAATAGGACCGGGTGCTGGGGACAAGGTAACTCCTGTGCACATGAACAGAAGTTACATCAGAGGCAGCACAATGACCACAAGTGTTAGTGTACAGAGCTGAACAGTTCGGGTCAGACTGCATTGGGCAAGCGCTGCATTCTCTCATTCTATACATTGCATGCAATGCAATTATTAATTCACATTATTTTCATAACAAGCAGTATATGTGCTTTTAAACAAAGCCATCCTTGACCTCTGCAGCTACTATGGGTCACCAAATCCTGGGCTGTTCCTGAAGCCCACACCGCTCTTCCAGCCTTTGTGCTGCCGCTCAGCTGGGCTGTTCCTGAAGCCCACACCGCTCTTCCAGCATTTGTGCGGCCACCCAGCTGGGCTGTTCCTGGAGCCCACACCGCTCTTCCAGCCTTTGTGCGGCCGCTCAGCTGGGCTGTTCCTGGAGCCCACACCGCTCTTCCAGCCTTTGTGCGGCCGCCCAGCTGGGCTGTTCCTGGAGCCCACACCGCTCTTCCAGCCTTTGTGCAGCCACCCAGCTGGGCTGTTCCTGGAACCCACACCGCTCTTCCAGCCTTTGTGCGGCCGCCCAGCTGGGCTGTTCCTGGAGCCCACACCGCTCTTCCAGCCTTTGTGCGGCCGCTCAGCTGGGCTGTTCCTGGAGCCCGCGGCCGCCCACTCAGCCACTTCGCAGCTGCCTAATCAGTATACGGCATGGCTGGGGGGCAGAAACTAAAGGTCAGCTGACTGGTGAGGAATGCTAAATGGGGAAGGGCTGGAGGAGACCCCATCTTCTGATTTCGGTATAGGTGTCACTGCTACAAGACACCACAAAGTCGGGGACACAGTAACGCTACCTGTGATTATAGTTGCCATTAAAAGTCCCCACTACAGTTCTCAGATCAGCAGATGACCTTGATCAAGAGCACCTAAGTTGGCTGATCAGAACTCCCGCCAGGATTGCCACTCATCCCGTTCCCCCCACCAAGTAAAAAAAGGAATAAAATAGGGACTACAGAAGAGCGAGGAAAGAGGGGAGGAACAAAGAACAAGAGAAAGAACAAGAGAAAGAACAAGAGAAAGAACAAGAGAAAGAACAAGAGAAAGACGGCTAGAGAGAGGGATTGGGGGGGGGGGGGGGGAGAAAGGAGACCAAAAAAAGAAAAAAAAAAAAAAAAAGTGGTACAGCCGGTCAAAAGGCCCATGTTAACTTTGGAGGAGCTGCAAAGATCCACAGCTCAGGTAGGAGAATCTGTCCACAGAACAACTGTTAGTCATGCATTCCACAAATCTGGCCATCAAGGAAGAAAGGAAAGATGAAAGCCATTGTTGGAAGAAAGCCATAAGAAGTCCCATTTGCAGTTTGCGAGAAGCCATTTGGGGGACACAGCAAACATGTGGAAGAAGGTGTTCTGGTCAGATGAGACCAAAATTTAACTTTTGCCTAAAAGCAAGACTGCACATTACCCTGAATACACCATCCCCACCGGGAAACATGGTGGTAGCATGTTGTGGGGATGCTTTTCTTCAGCAGGGACAGGGAAGCTGGTCAGAGTTGATGGGAAGATGGATGAAGCTAAATACAGGGCATTTTTAAAAAAGTCTGCAAAAGACTTGAGACTGGGGTGGAGGTTCACCTTCCAGCAGGACAATGATTCTAAACAAACAGCAAAAGCTACAATAGAATGGTTTAGATCTAAGCATATTTATGTGTTAGAATGGCCCAAAGTCCAAACCTAAATCCAATTGAGAATCTGTGGCAAGACTTGAAATTGCTGTTCAGACACTCTCCATCCAATCTGACAGAGCTTGAGCTATTTTGCAAAGAATAGGCAAAAATTTCACTCTAGATGTGTTAAGCTGGTAGAGACATACCCAAAAAGACTTACAGCTGTAACTGCAGTGAAAGGTGGTTCTACAAAGTATTGACTCAGGGGCGCGGAACACAGATGCATGCCGCACTTTTCTCATATTTGTAAAAAATTTGAAAAAACTATCATTTTCCATCCACTTCACAATTATGTGTCATATTGTGTTGGTCTATCACAAAATCCCAAAAAAAACACATATTTACGTTTTTGGTTGTAACATGACAAAATATTTTATGGAAAATTTCAAGGGGTGTGAATACTTTTTCAAGGCACTGTATACACTCACCTTATTAGGTAGTCCTCTTCAATTGCTTGGTAACACAAATTGCTAATCAGCCAAACACATGGCAGCAACTCAATGCATTTAGGCATCTAGATGTGGTGAAGACAACTTGAAGTTCAAAGCGAGCATCAGAATGGGGATTTAAGGGACTTTGAACGTGGCATGTTTGTTGGTGCCAGACAGGGTGGTCTGAGTATTTCAAAAACTGCTGATCTACAAAGATTTACAGGTACAACAATCTGTAGGGTTTACAGAGAATGGCCCGAAAAAGAAAATATCCAGTGAGCAGCAATTGTGTGAACAAAAAAAAAAAAATGCCTCGTTTATGTCAGGGGAGCATGGGTAGACTGGTTTGAGATGACAGAAAGGCAACAGTAACTCAAAGAACCACTGATTACAACCAACGTATGCAGAATACCAACTCCTAATGCACAATACATCAAGCATTGAAGCAGATGGGCTACAGCAGACCACACCGGGTGCCACTCCTGTCAGCTAACAGGAAACTGAGGCTACAATTTGCACAGGTTCACCAAGATTGGAAAAACGTTGCCTGGTCTGATGAGTCTTGATTTCAGCTGCGACATTCAGATGGTAGGGTCACCATTTGGTTCAGTTCAGGCTGGTGATGTAATGGTGTGGGGGATATTTTATTGCCATACTTCGGACCCCTTCATACAAACTGAACATAGTTTAAACACCACAGCCCACCTGAGTATTGCTGCTGACCATGTCCATCCCCTTATGACTACAGTGTACCCATCTTCTGATGGCTACTTCCATAATGCACCATGTCACAAAGGTCAAATCACCACACCACTGGTTTCTTGAACATGACAATGAGTTTACTGGGCTCCAATGGCCTCCACAGTCACCAGATCTCAATCCAATAGAGTACCTCTGGGATGTGGAGGAACGGGAGATTTGCACCCGACAAATCCGCAGCAACGGCGTGATGCTATCAAGTAAATATGATGGAAAAAAGACACATATGGAAAAAGACAAAGAGCTGCACACCCCGAAAATATATATTATGTTTTGGAAGGATTTTCCCCAGTGGGGCTTTAAAACAGCAATATGCAAAAATCGAAAAAAGTGGTCTATTAAATATAGAAAAATATTTTATTGGAAAACAAAATCCAATGACATGGCTGAATTAATCTGATCCAATAGCACAATTCATATTCCACAGCTCCCTAGCACCACATCCAATGAGCATCACGATTAGCAAACCATCAACACTTTCTTTTATATACCACCATAATACTTTTACATTATATATTAAAATTGGTTAGTCATTTTCATAGGACGCATTACCGTGATATATTTATATAAAGATAACTTATCCTTTGCCAGTCCCAATATATACATTTTAGAATACTTATAATATTGTTTAATTTCCTCTAATTGACAATGGCCATCATGGATGTCCATTGCAGGTGCGTGCTCCTTCACCCCATGGGGGGCGCGTATAGTGTGGCTCTTTGCAATCCCCTTGGGGTTGGCTCCTCTTCCATGGGGAGGGGTGGCGGCCCTCAGGACCTCCGGTTCTTCTAACGGTTCCTCCCATCTTGGACAACAACATCCATTTCACTCTTAAACAGTAAAAACATATCATAGTTCATTTAATGTGATTGATGAAGGATGATACATTTTTACAATTCTGAACATATGCAATATATATATATTTTTTAGATCCATTTGTCCCACTGAAGAGACCGTATCTAGGTCAAAACGCGTCGGGGCTCGTATATTTTACAACATGATGGAATGTAATGATGTGTACCATGTGTTTTTTATTGTGGAATGTTAATAAATGTAATGTGTACTTGTGTTTATTGTACTGTGGAATATGAATTGTACTATTCCATCAGATTAAGCCATGTCATTGGATTTTGTTTGCCAATAAAATTTTCTATATTTAATAGACCACTTTTTTCAATTTTTGCATATTGCTGTTTTAAAGCCCCACTGGGGAAAATCCTTCCAAAACATCAAGTAAATATGGACCAAAATCTCTAAGGAATGTTTCCAACACCTTGTTGAAAATATACCACAATTAGGGCAGTTCTGAAGGCAAAAGGGGGTCCAAGCTGGTACTAGCAAGGTGTACCTAATAAAGTGGCCAGTGAGCGTATATGTAAAGTGCTGCGTAAATGGATGCCGCGATAGAAGAACCTGTAGAATAAAGTATGCGTTTTCGCTGTTCAGAACTTTATGGAAAAAACAAAGTAGGGAGTGATCTGAAAGAAGATGCCTCGGGGGGGGACACTCCATTTACACAGGTCCTCTAACCTCAATAGAAGCCTTGTAAATTATTGCGTCAGGGGTAGTTTATGTAGGAAGTGGTACAGTTGGATTTTCACCAGAAGCCCAGGGTGAAAGGGATCGTTTGGTTTAAAGCGAGATTCCGTTCTAAAAAAAAAAAAATTTAAAGTCAGCAGCTACTAACACTGTAGCTGCGTTGCTGACTGTAGCTGCTACTTTAAATAAGTACTTACCTGTCCTGGGTGCCCGCGATGTCGGCCGCCCGAGGCCGACCCGTCCCTCTGCTCTCGGGTCCTGGCACCGCCATCCTAGGAAAGGGAAACAGGCACTGGAGCCTTGCGGCTTCACTGCCAGTTTCCTACTGCGCATGCGGCGCTCCGTTCTGTGAATGGCCCCGTGGTGTTCTGGGAACACACACACAGTTCCCAGAAGACAACGGGGCCGCTCACCGAGGAGAAGAACTCACCGCGGAATAGGAAGAGGCAGATTAGGAAGACTGCCTAGCAACAAGGGTTTAGGCAAGTTTAATTTTTTTTTTTTTAGGATTTTTGATGATTTTTTTGTTCAGGGTGGCTCTCCACTTTAACATGTTTTTAAAGAGGAAGTAAACTTTCAACTTCAAATTTTACCTATAGGCAAGCCTATAATAAGGCTTCCCTATAGGTAGTGTAAATACTCCTAAAAGTGCGCAGTTTAGGAGATATTTACTGTACATGCAGCCAGTGACATCACTGGCACATGCACTCTGAAGGAATGGCCACCCATGCCGTGACTGGCTACCTCGCGGCACCAGTCACAGAGCCGGAATCTGCAAACCCAGAATCAAGACAGGTGAAGATGGAAGCTGTCTCCAGCGATGACATTGCATCAGGCAAGTTTCACATAACGTGCTAGCATGGGATGCATACTAACACATTGTCTTTCCCTTGCAGGTAGGAAAAAAAAAAAAAAAAAAAAAACCCCACCACACACACGTGCAGCGGTTTACAGCCGCTTTAACCCACAAGTTCTGTACTCCTGCCCTAAGGTGGGTAGACCTACCGAGTACACCACTTCACACTTGGTATATGTGCTAAATAATGTTAGTGTTCAATAATGATTCAGTCTTGATGAATTCCAACTAAAGCAGCACAATTCTGGCCAAAATGAGAATCACGATTTTTGGTTAGAATAAAAAGATCACGATTCTCGCGACGTAAAAAAAAAAAATTGGGCTAACTTTACTGGCTTTTTTTAATTCAGTAAAGTAATTTTTAAAGTAATTTTTTCCAAAAAAAAAATTGCATTTGAAAGACTGCTGTGGAAATAGAGAGATATAGAGAGATATAGAGAGATATAGAGAGATATAGAGAGATATAGAGAGATATAGAGAGATATAGAGAGATATAGAGAGATATAGAGAGATATAGAGAGATATAGAGAGATATAGAGAGATATAGAGAGATATATATAGTAATTTTCTAGCAAAAAAAAAAAAAGAGATTTTAACTTGAAACCAACAAAATGTGGTTAAACTTTCCTCACTTACAAAGGAAGTCTATTCCTTTGACAAATTGTTACAATGTTTCGACTTAGTTCCACTGCTAAAGAATGTTGCGATTCTTGGCAGACTGCTCATTTTTTTTTTCCCTTCCTTCCGACAGCTGTGGCTTCAGAAGAGCAGAGAAAATTCTTTGCATAGCAAGAATCGTGAAACACTTGTCAAGATTGCAACCGGGGACAAAAAAAAAAAAATTGCAATAACGATTGACAATTAATCGTGCAGCTCTAATTCCAACATGCACAATGCTGAATCTTCTGACTTGTTCTGGTGATAATTACTGAATCTAAACAAAAAAAATAAATAAAACCACACAGGGGATTGTTCAATTTTGTACAATCTTGTCAGATTGGTGTCAAAGTTCTTACTTGCAGCCATGTATAAATGGTCAACAATTACAACTATCTGTCACAATATAAAAGTCATCTGTTCCTACTCCATTGTTGCATTTCTAGGAAAACCTCGGGAACAGACTATTACCACCAGATCTCTCCAATTAAAAAGGATGATCCCAGCTAGTAGGTTAACGGGGGAGGCCTGCTTGATAAAACAGCGTTCTTCGAAGAAACACATTTAATAGTTTTGAGAAAGTGACTGATGTGTCTATAGAAAAATACATAGACACATAACAAACCCTATTGTAGCATTAAATGACATACAGCAAAGCGCCCAGCGCTGGCTTCTTAGAGGGCTCGCTCTCAGAAACACACAACAAAAGGCCAAGCAACACAGAAAGGAGATCCCAAGACCCTGGCTTTCACCATCTCATTAAAGAGACCCCTACCGCTTAAACGCATGGGAGTAGGTGCAAATCAGACAAAGGGGTGTGGTCCTTTTAAAGAGAGTTAATTTAAAGTGACAATACAAGCTGGGCTAAAGCTTGGGCATATAAAAAGGCAGCAAGGACATTAGAAAAAGAAAATACAAATCTTATTTATCTGGACTATAAATGGCAAAGTAATGAGACCGATGCTTGCCTGATAGGTGACCTAGAGTCCAGAAGCAACATACCAAGGAAATAACCAAGAACATTTTCTGCAGCCTTTGTGGGATAAAGCCTTTACCCAGAAAAAAAAAAAAAAAAAAAAAAGATGATCATAATAAAATAGACAAGACAGTTAAGCACAAGTTACTTTTATCCCAAATGCAGGCAAATACTAAAAACCTTATTAAGTTCAGTTACGTGTGATGGAATGCACACCGCTCCAGGTGATCACTCTCTCACTTAAGCATTCATCAGCTTCTCCATCGGGGTGCTAGCTCAGCTCCTCCGTCATACACAGAAATAAAGAAACTTGGATAGTTGCACTCATCGGCTTGAACGCATCAGATAAAAAGCACACACCACAAAGTGTGTGTGTGTTGGGGGGGGGGCAGAGCAAGATGTTAACGCGTTTCATGATACACGAGCACTTAGGCAGGCCATACATAGATGACATTTTCTAAAGAAAGTTCTTTCAAAATTCAACCCAAGAATATTTGTTTGAATTTCGCACCATTAATGGGCTGCAGCAGCCGATTTTCGTGCGGCCTACGAATTTGACTAATTGGGCATGTTGGAAATTTTTAGAAAAACGAATGATTTTCTAAATCAATGATGGGAGATTTGTGCGAGAAATGTAAAAGCGGGGGGAAAAAAAATGCGCATGTGCAAGAAAAGAAAATCCCCGGAGAGAAAAGATTCCCAGCCACTAAAAATCTTTTCTGTAGCAACAGGAGGTGAAATTAAAGGCTTGGTTGGTCGAATTTCAAAATCAAGGGTGGCACCATCAGATCATAAAATTTCAGATTTTCAAAAGAAAATTCTTTGGAAATTCTACCACGTATGGCCAGCCTTAGTCGTAACCTACTGGCTCAGTCCCGCTGCCCTCAATACAAGACCACAGGATCCCCGCGGTCTAAAACTGTAAAGAGTCAGTCAATTAGGCACACCTCCCATTCAAAAAAACAAAAAGAATACAATTTCTAATTCACTAGCAGCTAAAAAGTGCATATCCTTCAAAACTAGCAAAATATTCCAGGTATACCAGAGCATGAATGCAGATGCTGGTAAGACAAAGCACCCCACCACAAACCACACCACCTCCCATATAATGGGGGGGACGGGGGGGGGGGACATACTACTTCCAACATTATGCAATGTTAGATATCTGGCTGCACCCACGTGAAACTTCTAGTGGAGCTTCACTTTCCGAACACTGATTATTTTTATTCCTCATGCTGCTAGCATTAGTAAATTGATAGAAAAGTATCAGTTACTTGTTTTAATTTTTTTCACTTTTTTCAGTTACTTCCTGGGTTCTTGCTTAGGAAAATTGAGTCATACATCCGAGGAGACTTCAGAAGAGGAGGAGAAGGGATTTTCTCAGCTAAGTACACTCTCCTGCATGCATGCTTTAGCGAAGGGCATATGGATTCAAGGAAGTAAATGCTACATGAATCATTTGCCCTTACTTAAGATGGCTCTGGCTAGAAATGCTAGGGGATGTTTTTTCAAAGTGATTTCTCAACAAAAAGCATGGATGGATTGATGAATCTGCTTTGAATATTATAAATGAAATAGTGTTTTTGGTGTTCAGATGCGGTGAAGATCCACTATAACAGGGATATGAAATTAGCGGACCTCTAGCTGTTGCAGAGCTACAAGTCTCATGAGGCATAGCAAGACTGACAGCCACAAGCATGACACCCAGGGGCAGAGGCATGATGGGAGTTGTAGTTTTGCAACAGCTGGCAGTCCGCCAATTGCATATCCCTGCACTATAAGAAAATCAAAAATGAGACATGAAAAATGAGATTCCCCAAATCTTATGCCCAAGATTCCCATTCGCTCCATATGTAAATAAATACAGCAAAACAGAGGGTGTTACGTGTTCATAAAAAAAAACATTTTTACAAGTAGCATGAATATGTAAAACTGTCTTTATATCATTTTATAATGATATAATTATATTTCATTAACACTGGCTAAGCAAGGGTTGTCAGTATTGTATTGCGGTGTATGAACATAACAGGAGGGGTGAGCAGAGGAATGACCCCATCCGTGTAGTGATGCTCTCCCATGATCTAGGTTGGGTCTTGGACCAGGCTGCATTCCAGGCACATGGGAAAAAAGCAGCAATACATAGCCTGAGCACATTAGCCCAATAAATATTTTTATAATTCTTTATATACATTTTCTGGCATTTCAATGTAGCAGTCAGGTGACCTCTGTAGTATGACTTTACTTCTCCATTATCACTTACAAAAAAAGTATCTTTCACTGCATTAGAAAGGAGAGCCCAAGCATTGGGGGAGGTAAAAGCTAGGCTGCATATCTATAGTAGTTATATGCCAAGTGCCTAGAGTTCAGCTTTAACTACAGAGTAATCTTCAGGGAAGTAAAAGATTTAGCCATCTTACAGGGGTGCCAGGATCAGATGGTAGGAAAAAAAACTGCAAATCTTATATACGCATTTCAACTGTACTTCACCGTAACCGAAGTTCTGTTTTTCCAAAAAACTATAGGAAAAACCTCAAACAGAAGAAAACCAGTACAATCAATCACAGAGCAACACACATGGTTCATAATTTAAATCAAACTCAAGAACCCAGCGATACAAGGAATCAAATGTTATCCATTCTAAAGATGCATCAGCATCTGCAGCAGTTATTCCTAAAGCGCAGCAAATGTTCAAGGTAATAAAATAGTTTCTATAAAAGCTTGTTCAGTTGGATGGAATTAAAGTAACTGCATTATGGGCAATGAAGCAGCACTGTGCAAAGATTCAACTATAAAGAGATAGTACATTCATCTAAAAGTCTAAATTCCAAATACTACACCAAGAAAAGGCATTTGAACTTCCCTGCAACTCTCCTACCTCTTTCCTGCTACTTCCTTCAACTTATGTTTATTAAAGCATTGGAAAAGATACTCAAGTGTCCGGTGCCTACATTGTGTGGTGATAAACCCAACAGGACCCTAAACCCAGTTCTGGTGAAATAGGGGTAGCGAAGGTGACGGTAACAGCCCGCAATAAACCAGCAGCTCCGAGAGTTAGTGCTTCATGTACATAGGACAATAAGCCGTACGCTCCATAGAGTTGGGCTTTATGGCAGAGTGGCCAGAAGAAAGCCCTTACTTTCAGCAAAAAGGCATGTGGGAGGTGCTCTGGTCTGATGAGACTAAAATTTAACTTTTTGGCCAAAGAAAACACCATGTCTGGCGCAAACCCAACACATCACACAAAACAGCACCCCCACAGTGAAAAATGGTGGTGGCAGCATCATGCTGTGGGGAGTCGGGACTGGGAAACTGGTCAGAGTTGAGGGAAAGATGGATGGTGCTAAATACAGGAATATTCTTGAGCAAAACCTGTACCACTGTGCGATTTGAGGCTAGGGCAAAGGTTCGCCTTCCAGCTGGCCATACACTTTTTTTGGTCAAGCCCTCAGATTCCTTCTTCCACATAAGGAGGAGGTCGATTGAGGAATCCTCCCGGTCAGGGCACGGAATTCTGACCACAGCACGCAGCTACAACTTGACAGAAAATTGCCTAACATGCCCCTTAGATAGAAGTCGAGCTTCTGTTGAGCAGTGGAGCCCACATGCTGATCGAAATTCGTCTGGTCCCTGCTGGACTGAGTTTCAGTGTATGTCCAGCTTTATTCTTAGAATTACCTGGTGAAAATAAAGGAAAAAAAACAAATAGAAAACTAGCCATTTCATCCAAGGACTGGTAAGCTGCGAAAATTAGGCGAGGCAAAACATGAGGCAATATGGCCATCAAGACAGGCAAGCAGCTAACATTTTCAAAAAGACGATCACAATGGCAGCTTCTATGTGTTTCTCATGAAAGGTTTTGTTTAAAAGTATAAATCCATATTTCCTTGTTACACTTAGCCAAGCTTGCACATAAAGAGGCTTACTGTGTACACTGCAGCTTTTGGCAACTGTGCAGGCACTATGCCATCTCCTTTGAGCAATCTGTTTCAACAAGGGTCGATAACTCCAATATGGAGCTGTCATCTGTCGATGTCAAATCAGGTGTATGGATCACACGTGGCTTAACTTTAGATTGAACGTACACCTG
The DNA here is from genome assembly GCA_037952925.1 of Lithobates clamitans. NCBI lineage: Eukaryota > Metazoa > Chordata > Amphibia > Anura > Ranidae > Lithobates > Lithobates clamitans. Next base: position 206,329 of record JBBGZY010000584.1, read on the forward strand.
ATGTAATGTGCATGCATGCCTAGTCAGAATGAAGCGAGTAGAAGTAAATACTAAAAAGTCAATTGATAGTGCTTCAAAGTGGCATTAAAACCCAAAATGTAATATACTAAAGATTACCAATACTTTGAATGCATTTAAACCTGCCCCCCCCAAGAAAAAGAAAAATTTCAAATATATGCTACAGGAGGGGGGAGATGAAGTATTGTAAGAAAAATAATTCATTCCAAATATAACAGGGGGTTGCTACCCAACTTCAGACAGTTTGACAAGTCTGTTTCATTGAAATGCTAGCAACAGTATGCTAGTTAATTGAAATGCCCTATACAAACTAAGCCAATATGGATATTTAGACACGGTTACTATAGAGTCCATAGGAACATTTAGGCACAGTGGATAAAAAAAAAAAAAAAAAAAAAAAAGTATACATACCCCTGTTAAAATGTCAGGTTTCTGTGATGTAAAAAAAAAAAAAAAAAAAAATTAAAAAAAAAATATGAGACAAAGATAAATAATGTCAGAACTTTTTCCACCTTTAATGTGACCTATAAACTATCCAACTCAATTGAAAAACACATTGAAATCTTTTAGGGGGGGCGGTTTGGGAAGTAAAAATAAACTAAAATAAAATGTAGCAGCATAAGTGTGCACACCCTCTAACCGGGGATGTAGCTGTGTTCAGAACTAAGCAATCACATTCAAACTCATTTTAAATACGAGTCAGTACACACCTGCCATGTGCCTGATTAACCCCAAATTATGTTCAACTGTTCTAGTAGGTCTTTCCTGACATTAGTCACATCCGAGGCTACTTTCACACTGGGGCGGGCGTCAGCGGCAAAGCACCGCTATTTTTATTCAGCGCTTTATTAACTTTTTCTTATATATTTAGCAGCACTATTCGGCCGCTAGCGGGCCACTTTTAAGCCGAAAAAGGGTTAAAACCGCCCACAAAGCACCACTTCAGCAGTGCTTTGCCGGCACTGTCCCACTGATTTTAATGGGCAGGGACGCTTTAGGAGCAGTGTATACACCGCTCCTACAGCCCTGCAAAGATGATGCTTGCAGGACTTTTACCGTCTTGCAAGCGCTCCGCTCCAGTGTGAAAGCACTCGGGCTTTCACACTGGAGACAGGAGAGGCTCTTTACAGGCGCTATTTTTAGCACTGTGGCGCTTGTAAAGCGCCTCAGTGTGAAAGTGGCCTTACAGCAAAAGCCATGGTTCACAGAGAGCTTCCAAAGCATCAGAGGGTACAAAAGAATTTCCAAGGCATTAGCTATACCATGGAACACAATGAAGACCGTCATCAAGTGAAGAAAATATGGCACAACCGTGAACTGCACGTCCCTCCAAATTGATGGAAAAAAAAAAAAAAGACCACAGGAGAATAAAACTGGTCAGGGAGGCTGCCAAGAGGCCTATAGCAACATTAAAGGAGCTGCAGGAATATCTGGCAAGTACTGGCTGTGCGGTACATGTGACAACAACCTCCTGTATTCTTCATATGTCTGGGCTATGGGGTAGAGTGGCAAGACAAGCTTTTTCTTACCAAGAAAAACATCCAAGCCTGGCTAAATTTTGCAAAAACACATCTGAAGTCTTCCAAAAGAAAGTGGGAAAAAGGTGTTACGCAAAAACACTGCAAATTAGCAAAAGAACACCATGCCCACCGTGAAGTATGGTGGTGGCAGCAACATGCTTAGGGGCCCTTTCTTCAGCTGGAACAGGGGACTTAGTTAAAGTAGAGGAAATTATGAACAATTCCAAATACCAGTCAATATTGGCATAAAACATTCAGGCTTTTGCAAGAAAGCTGAGCTTGAAGAGGAACTTCATCTTTCAGCATAACAATGACCCAAAGCATACATTCAAATCAAAGGAATGGCTTCACCAGAAAGATTTAAAAGTTTATTTTTACTTCTCTCCACCTAAAAAGATTAACTGTACAACTCAGTTGAACTGAAATAGGTCAAAGAAAAAAAAAAAAAGAAAAAAAAAAAAAAAAAAGTGTAAGAAGTTCTGAATTTATCTTTTTTACATCACAGAAACCTGACATTTTAACAGGGGTGTGTAGACTTTTTATATCCACTGTACGCCAAGAGCATGTTCCACTATAGGTTAGCACACTTGAAAGCAGTAAAACAGACAGACAACTGATAGGTGTCCCTAACAGCTGAACCACAACGACCAACTGCAGTTCTGTTATTAAAGCTTGGAGGCGCTTGACTATGTCTAGATCAATCGATGGGAAAGAGAAGATGACAAGCTGATAAGGCTGCAGGGTCAGCTCTTGTCAAGTTGTATTCATGTAAAGCAATCCATTTCTTGGTAGCTTCATAACATGCTTCCAGCTACTTACCCATGTCTGTAGTTAGGGCATATCAAAGTATAGTTCTCCACACAAAACTCAGCTCGGGGTAACTAAAAAAGGTTAGCCTTAGAGGGCAACAAGAAACGGGTGAACCTAGGACACTTGTAAAATGAGCAGTCCCAAGTGCCCCAAAATAAGACACGTGAAATATTACTTGAGGATTAAAAGAAGTCACTTACTAGAAAACATTAGCTATAGGGATTATGGTGCACTTATTTTAGCATTAACTAGAGCAGCTAGAAATTGTGGATGTAACAATACAGTACAACATTTTCTATATTATTGAAAACACTACTTTACTCTGGAGAATTTTATGAACCAGAGGCATAAACAATAAAAAATCTGCAGTGATTATAACTAGGAGGCATATTGGGAATCAACCACAAATGGTGTTTAGGAATCTTTTTTGGAAGTTTAGAGCATTTGGGGTCATAAAATGCTGCATTTCAACAAACCCAATGCATTATATTCAGCCTTACTGTAAGTTGGATGTTTTTAACTAGGGGACCACCTGTATATGGTTCCTTCATTATCTGCATCACACAGCCTCTTGTGGCATCTTCACGTTAATAACTTTGCCTTCATTCACTATGCTTTAAAAAAAAAAAAAAAAAAATTCAGACAAGAACTTCAAAAACCACACATGCTCCAATTACCCATGTGTAATTTAGTGTAAGAGCTTTTTGCCACCACATTTCATATATGAGAAAATCTGAGACATTTATTGCAGACGTCTCCAGAAATTAAGCCAATGCAGTAACTGTAGTGTGTTGACATTTACTCAGCCTGTAATTTTGCCCTCTACATCCCTTCTACAGGGAGGAGAGAGGAGGAGAGAGGAGGAGAGAGAGGAGGAGAGAGAGGAGGAGAGAGAGGAGGAGAGAGAGGAGGAGAGAGAGGAGGAGAGAGAGGAGGAGAGAGAGGAGGAGAGAGAGGAGGAGAGAGGAGGAGAGAGGATTTCAAATTACTATTTGTGTCCCATTATGTTTAGTGTTTAATTTCAATATAATCTCACTCTACCATTTCATTTTTATACCTCTCTACCTTTCATTTCAATCTACCCTTCTTTATACGATTCCATTACATGTTGCCCATCCCGTGCCCAATTATAACTTTTATCCTCTTCCTTTAATGACATCAATCATCTCTCCTCTGTGCCTCCCAGAGGAGGGAAAATTAAAAAAAAAAAAAAAAAAAAAAAAAAAAACAAAAAGAAAAAAAAAAAACACCCCACCACCTCCAAAATTTCCCCCCCACCAGATGCATCCCAGACTATCCAATCCATAACGCAGCAGTGCCCCTAAAAGGGTTTAATCCACCCCTATTTGAGTAGTAATACAGCCATCCTGCCCACGTATCTTTAAATTTATTCTGTTGGTCTTTAAGCATATATATCCATCTCACTGCTTTCATTGTTTTTGCTACCTCCCTTTTCCAATCCATTAGGTCCCTTTCACACAAGGCGGACTCTGCTTCCACAGAGTCCGCCGGCTCAGCGGGAGATCTTTCCGTTGATCTCCGCTGAGCCAGCGGATGACAGGACCCTCTCTGTGCATTGAGCAGGGAGGGGCTTGTCAGGCGCCGCTGCTGCATATGGAGAGATGGGACGAAAACGGACAGCATGTCCATTTTCATCAGATCTCACCCGATCCGATAGCGATGGATCTGAATGTAGGGCCATCTGTCTGCTTTTAGCGGATCTCCGCTGACATCTGCCGCTCTAGGCTAACATGGAGCGCCCGTTCAGGTCCGCCGTCAAAACTGACAGGTGGACCTTAACGGTCCGACCGTGTGAAAGGGGCCTTATAGTGGGACATCCAGACTGTTTCCAAAATCTAAGTAACAATATTTTGGCTGCATTTAGCAAATGGGGAGTCTTCTAAAACCTAGCAGGAGATGGCATCCCATGAAAAAGAAAATAGAATTCTCTCAATTACATAGGTCTAAGTGTCATTTTCTTAATGCAAGAGGCTATCTTCTCCCAGAAAAAAAAAAAAAAAAATTATCTTTGGGCACTGCCACCATAAATGCAGAAATGAACCCCTTTGGTTACATCCACCGATGGATATATCTGAGCCAAATCGAGCCATGTACCATCGATACCATCTTGTCAAGAGCTTGTAAGACATCTCCTGTATATGGGAACTTATTGAAGTATGGTGCATCGCTCCCATCAGCCTTTTCATTTGCTCTGATGTAAAATTATAGTCCAGTTCTTTCCCATTCTCAAATGAAATAGGGAGTTGTCATGTTTTGGGCGCTCAGAAACAGCCTATACATTCGAGGCATATGACCCAACTGATAAGTTACCACACCATCCCTCAAAAGTAGTAAGCGGGTTCGCTGGCCTGATCTTGTGCTTCCACTTATTGAACAAGTCTGTCAGTTGATGGTATTTCCATACAGCCATTGGTACTTCCCCAGTATTCGAACCAAATCCACCAATGGAAGCAATTTACCCTGTGGGGCCACGCCAGCGCAATTACCCTTCCCATCCATTCCCCAGCGATCTAAACTCCCTTTCTCTTTCACCAGGGAAAACCAGGGAAATCCTTCCAATGGTGTTATAGGGGATATTGGGGGGGGGGGGTAACTTTCCCTTACTGTTCATTCTATCCCAAATGAATAGCGTTGTCTTCGTCAATGATGATGCATATTCCAACAACCCCTATAAGAGACCGGAAGTAAGCGGGCTCCAAGTTCCTACCTGCTAATGTTTTCTCCATGGCACCAGTTCATTATACGAACCAGGGCCATGGCTCTGTAATAAAACACTATATCAGGGAGTCCCACCCCACCCTCCCGTTTTAGTCTACTCAGAATCTTGTGTGCCAACCTGGGATGTTTATCTCCCCACACAAAGGTCATAAAAGCCCTTTGTAAACCATGTCAGAGTATGACTTCTCCACTTTTGCAAGTCTTTTATTGTGGATACCATCAAGGGCCCATAGTTTAGATCATATAGGCACTTTATATCTGAAGAGATATAGATCCCTAAATAGAATATAGAATCAAGGCACCAAACAAAAAGGAGAAGATTGTTGCAAGGTAGTCCTCATCCTCAAAAGGCACATGGCTCAGCATAAACAATGATTTCTCAATTTTACTTTAAAATTAGATAAAAGGCCAAACCTGTCTATTTCCAACATCAGTTCCGTCAAAGACTCTTGAGGAGAGGTACAACAGTAGACCATCTGCGTAACCTGAGATCTTATGTCATGTTGATCCAATACAAATCCCCTGGATCTTCCCATTTCCCCTAATCATGCACAGAAAGGGCTCCATAACCATAGCAAACAAGGGGGACAGTGTGCATCCCTGCCTAGTCCCATTCAGTATCAAAATAATCTGATAGTCTAGCAATTAACTTTAACCTTTGCTCTAGGATCCATACAGTGCCATCACCCAGCCCATCATCCGCTCTCTCAGACCCATCTCCGTCAAAACTCTGACCAAAAACTCCCACCCCACCGAATGCTTTTTCAGCATCCATTGAAATTACTACACTCAGGGTCTGGTTCGGTCCATTATGCATCCAATGCAATACATGCAGGGCCCGAATAGTATCTCTAGCCTCTCGGCCCTTCATAAACCCCGTTTGATCTGGGTGAATCAATTTAACTATAATGTTCTTGTAACCTCAGGGCCAGAATTTTAGCCAGGAGCTTAGTGTCAGAGCTAAGGAGGGAGATGGGTCTGTAGCTGGCACAGCACTGAGGGCCTTTCCCTACCTTCGGGAGAACCGCCACATAAGCCTCTGCCTCTGGAGGCAATGGGTTTAAAGACCGAGAGTTAAGGAATCTGCAAAGAGGAACCAACAGGATTGAGGAAAACTTTAGAATACATAGTCGTGAAACCATCAGGTCCTGGGCTTTTACCTAACGGCAAAGCCACAATCGCTCCGCCCAGCTCTTCAATGAAGATTGCTTTTTCCATTTCCTCCAAGACCGCAGACGGAATGGCCTGTGGCCCTGAGGCCTCAAGATAATCCCGAATTCTATCCAAACGTCCACCCTCCTCCGCCCCCACAGGAACTGAGTCTGTTATATAAAGATGCATAAAAGTGATAAAACTCATCCGCTATTGCTTAGTAGTCCACCATCTGCTTATCGCCTGTCTTTATAGTGCGAACATGGCGTGAATCCGGTTTTAGTTGTCTAGCCAATAGTCTCCCACCCTTATTCCCCTGTTCATAGAATCGTTGGGCAAAGTATCTGTTTATTTTGAACTTTGATAGAGAAGCCGTTTTAAATCTGCCACAGTTTCTCCAGTCTTTGCATTTCCCCAGGTTTTAAATGGACCTTATGTTTAAATTCAAGTTTATGTATTTTCTCTAAGAGCGAACCTATTCAAATTAACTCCCCTCTAATGACCGCCTTGAGTACTTCCCATACCACTTTGTGAGACACCTCGTCTGATATATTGGTCTCAAAGTATAGTGCTAATGTGTGGGACAAGGATTTCACATTCTGTTCTTCATCCAAAATAGATTAATTCAATCGCCATGTTCTTTCCGGGCTCCCAATCGATGACGGACATATAGTTAAACTTATTGGAGTATGGTCTGACATGGTGATTGACTCAATAGTTGATGAATTTACATAAAATCAGAAAATATTGATCAACATATTGATCCTTGAATATACATTGGGTATTTTGGAGTAATAACCGAAATCCCTGTCCCGCTCATGGAGTACCCTCCAATTGTCCACCAAATGCAGAGAGCGAAGGCGCTGTTTAACACCTTATGAGACACAAAGGTTTTCCCCGAAGGAGGTGTCTAGACTAGGGTCCAAGGTAATGTTAAAATCCTCTCCCAAAACCAATAGACATGAGCGAAACTTCCCCAGGATATCCAAAGTTTTAGATTCTAGAAATTTAACGGTACGGCTATTGGGGGCATATATGGTAGCTAGGGTATAACACTGGCCATGGATCTTTCCTTTTCCAACATTTTTCCTGATGTTGCATTCTAATAAAATATACGGTCTGAAATAACCCATGCTATATTAAGAGTGATTGGTTTCAAAATTTCTGACCTACTTTCAGTGAACACAGGTTGAATACATTTCAAGGTTTTTCATTGCAATAACTGCCATCTTAGACCAATGCCAGCATACCAACTACCTGACCACTAACTATGCTCCTTTGTAACCTGTCAGTCAATGGGTTGCACATTTAGAAGCACTAATTAAGTTCTTCCATATAGATAAAAATCCTCAGAGCTTAGTGAATCAGAAGCAAATTAATTTCGCCTGCCAGCGCAAGTGTTAGATAGAAGAGTGCTAATTCCTTTTTATTCAATTCCTCTCGTCGATAATAAAAACCTGAGGGTATATAGAAAATGACCCTAGTTAAATTGCTGTGAAATGTTGCCTATTCGAGCCTCAGGGCTAAAGGGATTGATTCACTTAAAAATCTGTGACTAACTTCCAAGTAAGCAGAACAGCCATCTATGAAAAAAACACTTAAATGCTATGCCATAATTACGCTATGTTGGGGGGGGGGGGGGGGGCAAAGGAATGCATGAAGTCCCCCACCCCTCTGTCCACCTACCTCTTGTCTAACATTTCAATGAAGGCTAAATGAGACTAAAATCAATGGAAACTGTGCCCTTTTAAATTCTAATTAGCCCCACAACAAACCAGTTAGAATTTTTATGAGCTGGATGAATTACAGGTATTAATGACTCCCAAGACTTTAGAGCATTAAAGAGACTCTGAATCCAATGTGTCTTTTACTGACAACTCATGCAGACAGGGCTTAACAAGACAGCAAGGACGTGCGCCAAATGGCAAGAAAGGGTGCCCTATTCTTTGCCATACTTATGCTAGTTACATTAATGTGTTTTATGGAAAAGGTAATAGAACAAAATAGTCTTCATCTTTTTATGAAAAACGGCACCTTCAGCATCACCCAACCACCCCCACCATCGCCACTTAAAGACTTCACTCTATTTTTAGCCAAGGAGGTAATACGGAAAAAACACAAATACAATTAGGTCTATTTCTTGAAAGAGAAAAGTGTCTATTACACAATTCTTCCTCTCAAGACGTGACCTACATATCCATTTTCCCTAGCAAGGTAGCTGCAATAAAAGCATCTGTCCATTTTTCAAACCCCTCCGCAGTGCTCTATAAAGTGACCTGCTTTGATAAACACAGCATAGAACACTAGGCATGTTAAAATTTCTAGGTATTCTAGCCCAGCCTTTATGAACCTTATTACCCCTGAGGAACTCCTTCAGGGTCCTGGGAAACCCCTGCTGAAAAATTAGATTACTCCTACAGCTCACGGTACAATTGAATGAGAGAACAAGCAGTCAATAGAATAAAGTTTTAAAATAAAAAAAAAGGGGAAAAAAAAAAAAAAAAGGAAAAGAAAAAAAAGTGGCATACCTAGATTTGACACTTAGGGCAGAGATGTGTTTGTTCCATTGTATCTGTAACACCTTATGTTGGTGGAAAAATCGCCCTACTGCATTGATCAGTTTAGGAAGAGCAATTCTTCATGCTCACTGCTTAAGGAACCCTTCAAAAGCACCCTAGTTGAAAAAGGCTGTTTTAGACAGTGGCCAACCCCCCTGACACCTCCGCCACCCTCCCTATTCATGTGCCTGGCCCCTTTCAGGACGCCGGACACATGAAATACTATGGGGGCGTTTGTAATTTGAAGCACGTTATTGGAGCCAGAGGCTCTAATAGGCTTCAAAATAGGGTGGGCTCGGGGCGCAGAGCACTACGTCCCGATCCCACCCGGTTAGTGTGAAGAAAAGCGAAAATTCATTCGCTGTGCCACACCAACGTTCCTCCCTGCCAATCAGCAGGCAGGTCAGTGAGACCTGTCTCCCGACTGGCCAAAGCATTAGGCGATCCTATTGGATGCCTAACGCTTTGGCGGAAGAGGAGACACGGCAGAGGAAGCCTGAGGAGCCGAGCAGACACAGGAGCCGCCACCCTGTCCCGCCGAGAGCCCAGTCACTACAGAAGAAGAGTAGAGCCCCGCCACACAAGCGGTAAGTGCCACCAAACCGGCCACGCAGGGGGGGGTGTTAGTAAAGTGACAGCCGAGCGACGCGCCTGGCTGCAATTGACGGGACACAGCGAGGCTGCAATTGACGGGGGGTTCAGTATTTCAGTTTGCGCTCCCCAAAAAATTTTGAGCACCAGCCGCCACTGATTTTAGACTATGTACAATAATTTTCCCTAAACCAGACACGGATATTTAAATGCAATGTATTACATATGAATATTTCTGGCCAAAAATTAAAGCGTTGGTTACCCCAATACTTCATATTCCTGATACGTGCCTGTTGTACCATGTACTTTTATGGGAACATATCCTGTTACCTTTGTATTGCATTCTTTGTGTGAAATACCTGGTTCCTGCCAGTTCCTCTGCTTTCCCATTAAAAACTGACCACACTAAGCAGGCGAGCACACTGGTCAGTTCTCTAGCTATGCGCCTCCAATGATCAGACATGTCCTGACATGCCTCCACTGCACAGTTAGTCACTGGGAAGCTTAGTGGGCTGTTGCTTTTCCTCCCCCCAGCTCTTATGCAGCTGAGAACAGAGGGAATGAGATCACTTATTAAGGGGGGGGGGGGGGAGTATATATTTTTTTATATATAATTTTTTCTAAAAGTTTTTCATTTCTATTTTTTACAAGGTGATAGTTTACAATCACTTTAAGGGCCAGCTTCAACAAGAACAGATACGTTAGTTTTGGATGAGCACTAGTTCATATTACCCGCCAATTTCACAAATCTCTTGAAGACTTCAATAATGATACCTGTTTGACCATATTGTGTGATTATAAAAGGTGCCACTCACAGGAGGTTTTCTGTTTTTTTTTTTTTTTTTGTTCCGTATATCGTACATGAAAAAACACCTTTGGACGCGATTACGTACTTTGTCTCAAATTATGGAGCATGTGATTGCAAGAGAGGGGAGAAGGTAAGTGGTCAAAAGAAGATTTGTTAGTTAACATTCACAGTAGGTACAGGTAACAGCAATAGAGCCAATAAATCTTGGAGAAGCTCTCAGACCACAAATAGCTATCCTGTCAAGTAAATCAATAATACAGACACTAGCCTAGCCACTTAACCACACCATAGCCGAATGACTGCTACAGCGCGACTAGATAACTCTGGGAGGGCATACATTGACATCCTCCCAGAATCGCGCTCCTGCACGGAGTCCCTGGGGCGCGCACATGGGTATCCGTGACCGCTGGGTCCTCCACAGATCACGGTAAATGGCCGCTGACAGCGGCCGTTTACCACATGATCACTCCGTCAAATAATGGATCACTTGTAAACAAATCAGAGTCATGTCCGGTTCCTCTCTCCTCTCTGTACCGATCAGTACAGTGTGAGCAGAGAGATCGGGTGCAGCAGCGCTGTGGGCTGGATCTGTAGTGCCCACAGCGCTGTTCTGTGCCCATTGCAGCCACTCTGAACCATACCCAGCCATGCTCAGCTATCCACATTTATGGCTCAACCATCCCAATCTACGGCTCATCAATCCCCATTCATGACCCTACAGTGCCTCACAAAAGTGTAATAGGTAGTCAAAATTGGATTTGAAATGTATGCCCCTAGAACACCTGATGGTGCTCCCTGCAAGTTGGGCCTCTGTATGTGGCCTGGCTGTGGAAAAGTCTGCCACATGTGGCATCGCCGTACTCAGGAGAAGGAGAATCTATTGTGTGTAATTTTGTGTATGTACATGCTAGGTGTTAGAAATATTGTATAAATGGACAACTTTGTTTAAAAAAAAAATAAAATTAAAAAAAAAAAAAAAAAAAGGGTTTTTCACATTTTCCAAAAACTTGTAGAAAAAAAAAAAAAAGTTCAAAAGACATATGCCTCAGATTATACGTTTGGGTGTTTTCTTTCCAAAATGGGGTCATTTTTGGGGCCTATTGTCCTGATGCTCCAGGGCCTTCAAAAGTGTAAGAGGTAGTCAAGAAATATGTGGAATTTATGCTTCTAGAACACCCGATGATGCTCCCTCAATGTTGGGCCTCTGTATGTGGCCACGCTGTGTAAAAGTCTCACACATGTGGTATCGCCGTACTCAGGAGTAGAAGAATGTGTTTTGGGGTGCAATTTGTGGTATGCATATGCTGTGAGAAGTTACCTGCTAATATGACAATCTTGTGAAAAATAAATCTTAATTTTGCAAATAACTGTGGGAAATAAATTACAACTTCAAAAAAAACTCACCATGCCTCTTAATACCATGGAATGTCTACTTTCCAAAAAGGTGTCATTTGGGGGGTATTTGTACTCTCCTGGCTTGTTAGGGTCTCAAGAAATGATAGGCCGTCAGTACTTCAGGTGTGATCAATTTTCAGAGATTAGAGTCCACAAGCTATGGTGCCAACTTTCACAAAGAGCAAATGTACACCAATTTGGGTTATTTTTACCAAAGACATGTAGCATAAATTTTGGCCAATTTATGACGAAAAATGACGAATTTGCAAAATTTTATAACAGAAAAGAAAAATGTATTTTTTTTAAATGAATTTACAGTTCTCTTTTATAGCGCAAAAAATAAAAAAAACCCAGTGGTGAATAAATACCACCAAAAGAAAGCTCTATGTGTGAAAAAAAGGGTAAATGGGTACAGAGTTGCATGACAGAGTAATTGTCATTCAAAATGTGAGAGCACCGAAAGCTGAAAATTGGTCTGTTATGTTATTTATGGGTACACAGCACTTCTGTTTCTGTCAGGTAACCAAGGTAAGTGGTTTGATATGGTAAAAAAAAAAAAAAAAAAAAAAGGCGAACAAAGATTGTCGTTATAACTAATGACCCATTATATGGTTCATGAATGTTTCACCATAAGACAAGTGCATTTCACAGTGTAATTGACAGTTAAATTATAATAAAATTAAAGTGTCAATTCACCCACATCATAAAATAAAAAAATCTGCGATTTTGTTTAAAAAAAAACTCGATTCACAATTCAAATCAAGCTTTTTTTGATGGACACCGCGCCAGTCCTGCGGTGTCAGCACTGGTCCTGGTGGAAAAAAAATTAAAAATGGATTTGCTGAAATTTTGAATCGATTTGACCTCTCAACTTGATTCAAATCGATTTTTTCCCCAGCCCTACATTCACTTCACTAGTTACTATAAGATATGTTTTCTGTATGCTTAAAAAAAATAAACTGGTTGCTTCTGATGTTCTCCCTCCTCCCAAAATCAATGCTTCTTGACAGATGCACACTTTAATTAAAAGTGATACTAAAAAGTCGTTATTTTTAACCAGAAAAAAAACAAAACAAAAAATCATGTTATATTTACCTGTTCTGTGTAGTGGTTATGTACAGAGCAGCTCAGATCCTCTTCCAGGGTCCCTCTTTGGTGCTTCTGGCCCCTCCCTCCTGCTAAGTGCCCCCACAGCAAGCAGCTCGATATGGGAGCACCCGAGCCACTGCTCAGTGTCTATTCAGAGTGTCCACTGAGGGGGCCCCACCCCCTCTCTCCCCTGATCGGCTAACAGCAGAAGCCAACGGTGCCGCAATGGCGGAGTCTCGAGCAGCCAAGAGACTCCTGCAATGTTGCTGGATCTAGATGGACCACAGGTAAGTATTAGGGGAACAGAGGCTAATGGCAGCATTAAAATCACCACTTTAATAAAATCAAGACAGAAACTCCCAGATTAGATGAGCAATACAGGCACAGATAGGGGGTCGTCAGGCTGTTTGTATATCGTAGCAGCCTTGTGTACTGGCTGAGTCACCTGGGTAATGGCAGGAAGCAGACGATCACCGCCATAACCAGCATGGAACGCAAGATGGCGTCGGGCCAGACATGACGTTACTACAGAGGGCATGGTGTGCTGATGTATTGGTGGGCGGCAACACATTTCGAAGCTGCCACTTCTTCATCACTTGTTCTTTCCATCTGGTAAGCAGTTTGCACACTTGATTTGCTGCACTTGGAAGATTTATACCTTTTTTGGGTGATCATTATATGCATAATTTTTCTCCGTTTTCTGGTAAGCAGATTTGGGTGCCACTCACTTTTTTTGGTTTATATATTTCACTGCACTTTTTATCTCAGCATTGGTTATTTGCATGCCTTTTTTCTGACACCTTTCAATCACCCCCAGCTGTTATCCTATACACTGGATTTTTATGATCACATATGATTTTTTTTGGGTTAAGATTGAGTGTTGCACTTTATTGCCTTTTTGAGGTGTTTTACATAACAGTATTACACTATGTTTGCTTTTCCTATTTTTTGGTAAATTCTTTGGACTGCACATACGGGACGAGTGTGTTTATCCTGCCTCCTCTGGACCGATCATCTTAAAGGCCCAGGCTGGGTTTAAGCCACTTGCCCTGTTTTTGGCTTAATTCTGGTAAGCACATTACCGTACTAAGGGTTCCAGATTCATGTTTGCATCACACATTTATTTTGGAGGAATATTACGTCACTCACTTATGACAAGATTTATTCATCAATGTGTATAAGGAACTTTCTTTGCACATGGGACTTTACTTCACAGTGCCCAATATTATCATGTTTTTTTGTTTTTAGCGCGGTTTCTTTGTTATAAGTTTTATTGTGGTGTGCCTCACTTGTAACCGCAGCTTTCATATACGTTTATTCCAAGCGCAGTTTTTTTCTTTTATATCATACACTACACAGTTTTCTTGGTCAACTGTCCTTTAGATTTACCAAAACCATATAATATAAGTGCAAATCTTAACCCTTTCAATTTGTATGCAATCAGGCAGGCCCTTGCACTACATAGTTTAAGGTAAATCTAAAGTAAACTGAATGAGAAAATTGTATAGTGTATGGTCAGCCTTACTCTAGCGCCCCTCTGTTCCTGTCTCTCACCATATATATGTTATTTGCCTTGCTCAAAGGGTGCTGCCTGGTCACCTCCCCATGGACTTTTTTTTTTTTTAAATATATATGGAGGCTCTGTTAAATTGTAACACATCCCTCTAGTGCCACTATATACACCTTTTCTTCCTTTACAACCACTTTAACCACTTGCCGACCAGCGCAAGCCGATCTACGTCGGCAGAAGGGCACTGGCAGGCAAAAGGGCGTACAGGTACTTCCCCTTTAAGAAGCGGTGTCGCACCTCGCACCCTGATTGGACCCCTTGGCTCTTGGCTGGCTGTCTGATGGGGAGAGAGAGTCCCTGGTGGGGCCGATTACCCCGGAGGAGGTACTGAAGGCGATTAGGTCATTCCCTGTGGGAAAGTCTCCAGTCCCAAATGGACTACCCATCGAGTTCTACAAGACTCATGGGGACCTACTGGCCCCCAAATTGGCACAGCTTTATTCCCAATGTTTGGCTGATGGTGCCCTCCTGGCTTCCATCGGTCATGCCCATGTCATTCTTATCCATAAAGCGTCTAAAGACCCCATGTCCTGCGCCTCCTAAAAGCCAATCGCCCTACTTAACACGGACTTTAAGATCCTCACCAAATTACTAACCACGAGACTACAGCCCCTACCACCATCTATCATTGAGACTGACCAGACTGGTTTCATGGCCAATAGAGCGACAGACTTAAACCTGAGGCGCCTGTTTCACCAACATACACACGCAACATCTCAATGAGGGATCTAGGGTGGTGGCCTCCCTAGACATTGAAAAGGCCTTCGACACGGTCGAGTGGCCTTTTCTCTGGGATGTCCTGCGCAGGATGGGGTTCCCCCTGCTCTTCATTAAATGGATGAGGGTCCTTTACCGTGACCCCACGTCGGCCATTAAGCTGGGAGGGGGCCTGTCACGGTCCTTCCATCTGTCCAGGGGCACGCGGCAGGGTTGCCCTCTCTCTCCAGCCTTATTTGCTATCGCGATGGAGCCACTTGCAGTGGCCCTTCGCACCTCTCCTCACGTTAGGGGGCCGCGGGTTGGCTGGCGGAGAGGGTCGCCCTGTACGCAGACGACCTACTCTTCCTTAATGACACGGGTCCATCACTCGAGGGAGCCCTGCAGGTCCTCATTTCCTTTTCTTCTGTCACGGGCCTCAGAGTTAACTGGTCAAAATCTCTCCTGTTCCCCATCGACCCTGCGGCCCGTGAGACAGCTCCCACTGACGTCCCTCGTCAATGGGTCGAGAATTTTAAATACCTAGGGGTGGTGGTCTCCAGGCGGGCTTCTGACTACTTACCCCTAAATTTGTCCCCGGTAGTTCAGGAGACATGGGAGTCGTTGCCTCTTTCAATATTGGGATGCATAAATTTGTTTGAAATGAAAATACTCCCCAAATTCACGTACTTATTTCGCCACTCTCCACAGTGGATCCCTAAATCTTTTTTCATACGTCTACATCGCCTCTTTCATATGGGGATCCCAATCCCCCAGATACAGCTGGACCACACTGATATGCCTGAACTCCCAGGGTGGCTTGGCATGTACGGATCTACACAAGCACTATCTAGCCGCCCAGCTAGTAACAGCTGCTTGGTGGCTCAACCCTGACATCTCCAACCCAGCTACCCAGGTCGAGGCGGCAGTGTTGGGATCCCTAGAGGCGCTCAAATTTTTGCTCTTTCGAGGCCCTCGGGCCCCCTATCCACTGACACCCTCCATGCGCACCACGCTGCGTGCATGGGAGGCAGGTCTCAAAATTGAAAAATAGCCTCAACAGGCAATCTCACCCAATGCTCCCCTTTGGCTAAATCCAACCACATCTATAAACTGCCCGAGCCCCATGACTGGACCAAATTTAACATAAAAAACGGTGACACAGATTGTTTCCAATCAATCCCTAGTACCGCTCTCCAAACTGAACTCCGATTTTAATATACTGCAGTCCTATTTTTTCAGATTCCTTCAACTCTCCCATGCCTTCGGCTGCCAATTCTCCAGCTCCCCTCCTCAACTAGTCCAATCTTCACTGGAAGACCTTCTTAGGTCGGATTGTACAAAAAAAAAAAAAAAAAACTTCTCAATTATATTCACACCTGACTATCACCTCCCTCTCGACACTGGAAAAGCCAAGATCTAAATGGTCCCGTGACATCCCCGATTTTGACAGTGATGACGTATGGGATTTCCTATTTAGCTCCCTGGTCTCTCAGAGATCGCCTGATGCAATTTAAAATAGTCCATCGGGCATATTTCACTCCTCATAGACTACACAAAATGAACTTCGACTCCCCTCCCGAATGTTGGAGATGTGGTGGGACTCCTGGGGACTTCACCCACATCTTCTGGACCTGTCCGGCAATTGTTGGCTACTGGCGGGAGATATTAGACTTTATCACACAAATCACCTCTGTGCCACTACAACCATCAATGTCAATCTGCATACTAGGCCTGACTAAACAACTAATTCCTACGGTGGCAGGACGCACACTGGTGGGATTGCTCCTGTTCTATGCCCGTAAAGCAATCGCCCTTAGTTGGTGCAAATCAACCCCCCTCTTTCTCTGTGGAAACAATAGCTTACCTCTGTATAAAGACACATATGACAACAGAGGCTGTCCCAACAAATACAGCAAAGTCTTGTCTAAATGGCTGGCAGATCCCTCCACTGCTTCAGAGACCTCTCAGTAGATCCCAATCATGAAATAACCCCCAAGCGGGTGTCGGGTGTACACAATGAATCTATAATATGATACCATATCATGTACAAATATGCATAGCATCATCTAGCGACCCAGCGAACTGTGTCGGTATAACCACTATCATAATCTGTATTTCATACCAGATATCTAGGTATGATGCGGTGATAGCGTGACTCCTACATATAAGACCAATGATTGTTTGAGTGTTTGTTCTGTTTTTTCTCTTTGAAAATCAATAAAAAGACTTTAAAAAAAAAAAAAAAAAAGAAGAAGAACAGGGAGATGCTTATGTAAACAAAGCATTCCCTGTTTTGCCTAGTGACAGGACAGTGATCTACTGCTCTCTGATCGAGAGCAGTGATCACTGTCCTGTGTGTTCAAGCCCAGCCCTCTCAGAGTTAGTGTCACTCCCTAGGATATACTTAACCCCTTCACTGCCATATACACAGTAATCAATGCATTTTTAATCGCACTGATCGCTGTATAAAGGACAATGGTCAAAAAAAAAAAATGTCCAATTTTGCGCAAACCAATATACGCTTATTGCCATTTTTTTTTTACCAAAAATATGTAGAAGAATACATATCGGCCTAAACTGAGGGAAAAAAAATTATATATTTTTGGGGGATATAGAAAAAAGTAAAAAAATACTGTTTTTCAAAATTGTTGTTTTTTGTTTATAGCACAAAAAATAAAAACCGCAGAGGCAATCAAATACCACCAAAATAAATCTCTATTTGTGGGGAAAAAAAAAAGGATGTCAATTTTGTTTGGGTACAACGTCGGACGACCGCGACAGTGTCAAAACTCAAAAAGTGCTATGGTCAGGAAGGGGGTAAAATCTCTGGGGCTGAAGTGGTTAAAGAGAATTTGAGGGAGAGAAAAAAAAAAAAAAAAACTTTAAAGTAGTTAAATTAATTCCATGGCAGAACAGTTTGGCCACTAGGGTTGCCATAAAAAACTGTAGTAGACATCAGCTACATAAAGTAAGCAGTGCTGTGTTCTGACAGCATTACGAATAACTTCCTTTTCTGCCAGTTATAGAGTCAGACTTAGAGCATCACTGCTATTTAAGAGAAGCTTTGTATTATTCAGTAAATACGGCTTCCTCCGATTGGCCAAATGATCGTGAGGTCATCTGCCACCTCTCCGCTTCAGCCAGTCGGGGAAGGCCTTGTATTTTCTGAATGAAAACAAGTATTCTGAAGGGCACAGATGTGCTAAGATACACTCTTGTAGCAGTGATACTGTTAGAACACAGCCCAGCATATTGCATCGGCTAATGCTACAACAGCAGCACTGGTGGCCAGACCATTCTGGCATGGAATTTGAGCGAAGGCCTTCTCCTGCAATTTGTTTCAAGGAAAAAGGAGTATGGTTTGTATTGAGGCCGAAGCAAGATGAATGTTCACTTTGAAAATTTACTTTGCAAAGTAAATGATCGTGAACATGGTAAATCTGTGTTCATTTTGCATACAGATATAGATTAAACACAGCTTCAGCTAAGCTCAGTGAACAATTAGTGTGCAGAGTGAAAAGTCTATTTCTTTAATAAAGCAACCACATTAGCTCCCGTTCAAACTTCAGCAGACAATGAGGATTTTTTTTTCATACTTCCAAGAGGAAAGTGCCATTCAGGAGTTTATTTGGGGCAGGATCCTTTTTTGATCCCATAGACTTCTTATGGAGCACTGAAAAAACATTTTCTGCACACCATCATTGAGGTAAGTGGGGCCAAAACACCCCATTCTGCTTCAAAAAGTAGCTGTTTAGGAAAAAAGGAAAAAAAGGAAAAAAAAAAAAAAAAAAGGAAAAAAAGGAAAAAAAAAAAAAGGAAAAAAGGGAAAAAAAGAAAAAAGAAAAGGAAAAAAAAGAAAAAGAAAAAAAAAAGGAAAAAGAAAAAAAAAAAGGAAAAAGAAAAAAAGAAAAAAGAAAAAAAAAAAAAGGAAAAAAGAAAAAAAAAAAAGGAAAAAAGAAAAAAAAAAAAGGAAAAAAGAAAAAAAAAGGAAAAAGAAAAAAAGGTAATAGAAAAAGGAAAAAGAAAAAAGGTAATAGAAAAAAGAAGAAAAAAAAAGAAAAAAGAAGAAGAAAAGAGCTTTTTTTTTTTTTTAAACACGTCTATTCCTTTATATTGGCTTTTGAAATGTAAAAACGGCAGCAGTATAGACATTCGATGAAAAGGTCTAGCACTGGGAAACACTATTTGAAAGATAAAAAGGGCATTTCATAAACACTTATATTAGATCAGACTAAAATGAGGGACAAATGAGGGGAAAGAGGGACTTTGTTCCAAATCAGGGACAGTTGGGGGGGGGGGGACAAAAAACAAAACAAAAAAAAACAAAAAAAAAACCCACACACCACACCCCCAGTAAAAATATAAATTACTGTATTTATTGGCGTATAACACGCACTTTATTTCACCCTGAAAATCGGGTGCAAATAGTGTGTGCGTGTTATACGCCGATACTGCAATTTGGGCTGCCTAGGAGGGAACGTGGAGGGTGCGGGACAAGTACCGTCAGATTACATACAGTGAGAATCTCCTGTTTACTCAGCGGCCTCTTTAATAGGAAGTCCTGTCTCCTGGGAATTGGACCAGTGTTCTGTCTCTCATAGAAGCCGGGACTTTGTATTAAAGAGGCCGCCGAGTAAACAGGAGATTCTCGCTGTATGTAATCTGACGGTGCTCGTTCCGCCCCCCTTCCTGTCCCCTCCGAGGCAGCAGTAGTCTGAGGTGAGGCTGCAGATGGGCATTGATCAGGCTGCATTCATGGCAATGGAGAGGCTGCATATGGGCATTGATCAAGCTGCATTGATGGGCAATTGTGAGGATGTAGGTGGGCACTGATCAGGCTGCATGTGGCATTGATCAGGCTGCAGATGGACAATGGTGAGGCCTGCATTGATGGGCACTGACCCTTATTTTGCTTCAAAGTTCTTTATTTAAAATTTGAGTTTTTTCCTGAAACTTCCTTCCTAAAATGAAGGTGTGTGTTATACGCCAATAAATATGGTAACTTTTTTAAATGTCAAATATATAATTTAAAATAAAATATTTTGTGGAAATAACATGGTGTGGGTGGATTTCTGCCAGTCACAGGCTGTGTCACACCCCTCCAGCCTGTGTCTTAGAATAAGAGGAAGGTGAAGCCACCATTAATCTATATGTAATATTGTGTTTAGCTGGTTAGTGGGCATGGAGAAGGAGGGAGGGAGAGAGTGGGCTGTCATTTACCACTGTGTATACGCCCACGTGTGACTATAGTCACATGGGCTGCAGAGATGTGATAGGGAGGAAATGCTCAGCATGGAAACTCACTGAAAACTGAGCATGTGCAGAGTTGCCACCACAGCTGCAAGATCCCAAGCTGAATTGTAAAACACTAAAATAGAATGGTTTCCATATCAGCCTGGTACTGAATAGGAAAAAATAGATCCACAATCTTATTCATAAAGGGAATTTAGTCAGGGCGAAAAAAAAAATAAATAAAAATAGAATATACCCATGGCGCGGTCAGACATTAAGTCTAATCTGTCACATGTGATTTCCCAAGCCCTACTTTACATGCGACGGCAGGAAAGAGTGGGATCTTAGAAATAAACATCCAGAAAGAATAAACCCCCACCTCAGCCCAACCAAACATTTTAAGTGAAGTTAGGCTTTAACTATGAGCTCATCCAACAAATATTCTGTGGTCTGGCAATATAAAGAAGCATCATCTAAACTGAGACTACTCCAAACATGTTATTCAGTGAGCATTTTTTTTTTTAATGTATTGTTTACTTTTACTACCTCTTCACACTTGTAAAGCTTATTTCCTCTCAAAGTATTTTTAAAACCCAGAAACTGCATTCACAATATCTGGTCTCCCACAGTACTTCAAATATTTTTAGTAAATATAAAAATTGTTAAATACCTTTTCTCATCAGCAATATATAGCAGTCTTGTGACTTGCATCAGTCTCTGCTTAAAGTTTGTAGGAGTTTTTATTCTCTCATGATCCTGTCTTGACAGTGCCGATTGGCCCTGTGCTGATCACATGCACTCTCCCAAGAAAAAAAAAAAAAAAAAAAAAACACACACACACCCCAAACTAAGCATGTGCAGCCTGACTGCTAGTGCTGTGTTCTATCATGAAATAGGCTGGAGTCAGTGGAAGAAGGGGAGGATCAGAGAAGACCGGATCAAACAGCCTTTATACACAAATGCAGAGAATTAACCCCTTAGGTTCCACAGCGAGTATAACAAGCATGCTTTACCGCATATACAGACTGAATTTACTGTTATGGGTTTAGGAACACTTTAAGCCCCATGCAAACCTGTGTGATCTGCAGCATTTCCCAACACTTTTTGGGTGAAAGTACACAAGCTTGTACACACTTTTTGGTCGCAGACTGTTATGGGAGCTCCTGAAAATGGCAACACAATCAATTCAGCGCATTTTTGGGCCTAACAAACTGTGTCCTTAGTAACCCCAAGCCTGTAAAAAAAAAAAAAAAAAAAAAAAGAAGGAGCAGAATTCAGGAATGTCGATGCTGGAAGTGAAGACTTTCATCTGCCTGGTGAGGGCCCACAAGACCTATGACCCCAGTGATGCCCATGACCTAGAGCAGAGATTAGCAACCTGTAGAACGTGATCTACCAGTAGATTGTGGCCAGGTGACTGGTAGATCACAGTTGGGGCTTGCTTACCCACAATCCCAGAGCATCAGAGTGCAATGTAGAGGGGCAACTTGTAAAGTTGGAGCTGTATTAGTGCGCAAGAGCTGCATAAGCTAATGGCTGCTCTGTACTGCTGGCTTCTGTTTCATGTAGAGTTATACCAACTGCACTCCATCTCTTATCCCAGCTAGCGGTTTCTAGAGTGGTGCCAGCAGCAAGAAAGAGGAGGAGATCTTCAGGTTAGTGTAAAGCAATACACTGAAAATAATTGTAGAATCACCCAGGCAATTCAAGTGGAAGTGGGAGCAGGCACAATAATAATAATCCAAGTTGGGGGCAGGCAGGGATGGATTCTTAAAACCAGAACTTCCTGTTTAGGGTGAAGTTCTGCTTTAACATTGATGGACTATATGGAGGATCGTTGCTAGCAGCCCTTTTAACAAGTTCCCCCACCATACCCCCTTTCTCTTGACTACCCCTTAAAACTGGTGCAAAAATTTCAAGGTACCCTGATATGTGCCTGTTGTACTATGTAGTTGTGTTAAAAAGTATCCTATTCTCTTTGCATTTCTTCCTTTACGCGAAATCCTGGAGGGTCCTGCCAGTCACCCTGATAAACAGACCACACAAGGCATGGTAGCAGAACCATACCAGTGCGATACATTTTTTTTGCTATGCTGGAACAGCCTGTCTGTTCCAAGACTTGCGCATGTATTGAGAAGGATACATATGTTTTGTCTTTCATTTACAAGGGTTCACATATACTTTGAAGAGAAAAATTTGCTTATGACACATTGACCTGCTCTTGTAAAGCTAAAAAAAAAAAAAACTATTCTATGGCCAAGGTTGCAGCACTACAAAATGTCTAGGTATAGATGAAAACCTACAGAATTCCAAGTATTATAGTAATGCTAACCACAGACCCTCCAAGGGAAGTATGCACTCATTTTGAATTACCTGTTTTTTCTACTGCTTATAAATTTATAGTTTCAAAAGAAAGATGCGGTTTGACCGGGTAAAGAACTTTGGCCACAAAAGTGGAGGGTTTATCAATAGCAAAAAAGTTGAATGTTTTAGGAATATTTCTCCATTTTCGTTTGTATCAAAACAGGCTCCATCCACAGTGAATACTTTCAAAACTCACAAAAAGTGATGTTACAAACATGCTCACATTTCTGCTACAGATGTAGACATGGGTGCATAGCTACTTACATATTGCACATTTACAACTTGATACAAGCATATCTGTTAAAGAAATAATCTGATGTTTTGGAAGCTTTTAGGAGAACGCCATCATTTTCTCCATAATGACTTAGAAATCATCAGAATATGGCCAATGTCTGGTTCTACTATATTTTAATAAAATTATGAAAAAAATTTATATATCAGTTTATATATACCACACACACAATTCTTAAGCCAACCATACACGTAAAGCGTTCTGGGCTAAAAGGAGACCTCTGCCAATTACCCTATCCTCACTAAACAGTATGAAAAGGAAGACTTTTCCACCAATGGCTATTGAGCTCAAACAGCTGGCATCTGCGGAACAGTAAGGCAGTCCCAGAGATTAGTCTTTTTTTTGGGGGGGGGGGGGGGAATTTAACTAGAAAAAAAAAAAATTGAGTTACTTAGCGATAACTGTTTTTCTAGGATATCTTCCAGGACGGCATAACCTGAGAGATGACTGGTCCACCTCACAGGAAACACAATCAACATACAAGGTTAAAAGGCCCCTCCCTTCCCCCTGCACCTCAGTTCTCCCAAAGTATTAGGTTATCCGGGTGACACAGAAACTCTTCCCGTAGTACTTATATTAAAACATGGGTGGGAAGTAGGCCTGCCGTCCTGGAAGATATCCTAGAAAAACAGTTATCGGTAAGTAACTGTCAATTTTCTCTAGTCATCTTCCAGGACGGCTTAACCTGAGAGGATGGACAAGGAGTTCAAGGTCTACCTCAGGGCGGGACCACCGCTTGTAGCACCTTTCTTCCAAATGTCAGATCCTGCGACGACAGCAGTTCCACTCTATAGTGTTTCAAAAAGGTATCCTGCTTCGCCCAAGTGGCTGTGCGACAGACCTGTTCTAGCGAGGTCCCAGCTCTCTCTGCCCAAGAGGCCGCCAAGGATCTTGTTGAGTGGGCCTTAAGGATCCCTGGTACTGGGGAACCGGTCTGCTCATAGGCCAATGTTATTGTCTGCCTAATCCACCTAGCCACAGTAGATTTTTTTTAATCAAAAGGTAACTTTTGAGCATAAAAGAAAAAAGTACAACAAGACACGGATAAAAATTAGTGCAACATGCACTACACTTACGGATTAGTCCAATTGACATATATTGCATGCGAAGCATTAAGGTCATCACAGTACAGCAGATACATGCAATGAAACGGTTGGTAGTATGGGGAGGCGGACTTACATAGTAAGGTCTAGCAGACAATAGAGTGGGATATAATCAAAAGGTAGGGAGATTGAAGGATGGGTTAAGAGAGTCAGCCCCTTGCATCACTAGCGGAGGTATCCTCACGTCATCTATCCCAGATTTTGTGGAATTTATCGGGGCAGCCCCTGTGCATGTATAGTATTTTTTTATACGATAGAGTGGTGTTGACTGCTCTGATCCATTGTTGTAAAGTGGGAGGGATCCATGTTTTAGCAATCTGTAGCCTGGCAAGGAATAATGTTTCTTGCAGAAAAGTGTCAAGTATTTTTCACCTTCAGAAAGCGAGAGGAGCCCTAATACACATTGGCGGGGGCATAGGGACAGCGGGGAGCCCATTCGTGCAGAAACTTTACCACCTGGGCCCAGAACAGCCACAGTAGATTTAGACGCCTGCCCTCCCTTTCTAGGGCCGCTAAACAAAACTAAAAGATGATTCGACATTCTGTAGTCCTTTACTCTATCTAGATATGTCAAACATTTCCTGACATCTAATAAATTAAACTTCCTCTCCTTCTCATTTTTTGGATTATCACAGAAGGAGGGTAAAGTAAGATCCTGAGATCTATTAAACTTAGATGTGACCTTGGGACGATATAGTGAGTCCTGTCTAGCCTCCAGAATCAAAAGAAAAGGCTCCTTAACTGACAGGGCCTGTAGGTCACTCACCCTTCTGGCCGTGGTTATGGCCAACAGAAACGCTAACTTAAGAGTCAACAACTTAACTGAAATCTCTTGCGCTGATTCGAAGGGCGCTTTCATCAGCGCCTCCAAAACCAGAGATAAAATTCCATGGAGGGAATGCATTCACCCTGACAGGGGGTTACCCTCTCCCTTGCTAGAAGAAATCTTAGAGGTTCTAGTGCGAGCCTCTCATCCAAAAATACAGATAACGCTGCTATCTGTACTCTCAAGGTGTTCGGGGAAATCCCCTGATCCACCCCCTCGGGGTGGAGGACTGGCCCCTGTAGGAGAAGATCTCGTCTGGTTGGAAGACGGAGCGGAGGAGAAATTGACCACTTTTTCAGAGTGGCAAACCAGGTCCTTTTTGGCCATCATGGGGCTATAAGGATCAGTCCGCAATCTGAGCAGGCCAATTTTTGTAAGACCCGTGGTATTAAGACTAGTGGGGGAAAGGCGTATGCTAGACGGAAGTCCCAGTCCTGAGACAGAGCGTCCACTCCCTGGGATCCCCCTTCTCTGTTGAGAGAGAAAAAAACGATCCACTTTTTTGTTCCCTCTGTGGGCAAAAAGATCTATATCCGGAATCCCAAACTTCTGACTTATCTGGAGAAAGACCTCCTGATTTAACTCCCATTCCCCTTGGAGGATGGGTTGCCGGCTTAAGAAGTCTGCCACCACATTGGCGGTTCCTCTTATGTGAACCGCCGATATGGACTGAAGATTCTCTTCGGCCCAGTTTAAGATGTTCAGGACTAGACTCAGTTTCCTGGATCTGGTGCCCCCCTGACGATTCAGGTAAGAGACCTTTGTCACATTGTCTGACAGGACATGGATCTCTAAGCCCTGAATCCTGTCTCCAAAGGATACTAACGTCTGGCCCACCGCCAGGAGTTCCCTGTGGTTGGAGGATGCCCCTGCCTGAGGTGTCCAGACCCCCCTGTGCCTGGATGTCCCCCAGGTGAGCGCCCCAACCGCTTGCATCGGTAGTGATTCTTGTGGGATTCCACTGGTCCCAGGGTAGACCCACTCTGAGCTTGTCCTGATCCAGCCACCAATCTAGGGAGGTCCTTACTGTTGTTGGAATAGACACCATTGCATCCAAAGACTCTCTCCTTTTGTCCCAGGAGGACAAAAGGAAGAACTGCAGCTCCCTGGAGTGGAGCTGAGCCCAAGGAACCGCTGGAATACACAAGGTCATTAGACCTAGAACCCTCATGATATGCCTGCGAGAGCACTCCCTGGCTTCTTTTAAAGAGGATACTGCTGTAACCACCTTTAACAATTTCTGAGCCTCTGTATCCACCAGATATCCCAGGAACACTTTTATTTGGGATGCTGCCAGAGAAGATTTCTCTGTTTACTATCCAGCCCAAGGACTCCAGAGTGAAAATCACTCTGCCTACGTCTTCTTCCACCTGCTCTAGGGATTGCCCGTATACCAAAAGGTCGTCTAGGTAGGGTATAAAGGGACACCCCCTGTAGGTGTAGGTAAGCTACAACCTCCGCCAGGACCTTTGTGAAGATCCTTGGGCTTGCAGCTAATCCAAAGGGAAGACCTCGGAATTGCCAATGTTGAATCCCTTCGCTCGTAAGGACTGCAAATCTCAGCAGGGATTGTAGTTACCTGGTGATCGGGATATGAAGGTAAGCATCCCTCAGATCTATCGTGGCTAAGAACGCACCTCTTAATAGATGCCTGCGCACCGTGTATATACTCTCCATCCGGAAGCTCTTTTGTCGCAAAAACCGGCCAAATTTTGATCCATTTATGGCTTGGCTGCAGTCATTTTTCTGCTCCTTAAATTTCTCAACTGAAGTTTGTTGAGCTGGGTGGCATAGATAGGGCCAGGAAAAGATATAGATCTGATATTATGCACTTTAAAGTCGACCTATTAACCACCTCAATACTGGGCACTTTCACCCCCTTCCAGCCAAGTCCTTTAAGCTTTCAGCGCTGTTGCACTTTGAATGACAATCGCACAGTCAAGCAACACTGTACCCAAATTACATTTTTTTTATCTTTTTCTTCACACAAATAGAGCTTTCTTTTGGTGGTATTTAATCACTGCTGGGCAGGGTGGATATAAAAAAAAAATAAAAAGATTTTTTTTTTTTTTTTTAAATGGATTTTGATTTTTATCAAATTTAAACCACTTGCCGCCCTCCGACTGTCAAATGACGACTGGGCGGTGTGGCTCCCGTTCTGGGTGGACGTCATATGACTGCTTCCCAGAATGACCGCTCTTGCACGCCCGCGGGGTTGTGCAGTGTGGCAATAGGGCGCGCCGTGTTGCAAGGACACGGTGCGACCCAGATCTCTGTAAAGAGCCGCAGCTCTTTAACCATGTGATCGACTGTGTCCAATCACAGCCGGTCACATGTAAACACAGATGCCGTTAATCGGCGCTCCTCGCCTCTCAGTGTGAGGAGAGCCAATCAGCAGCATCACCTCACAGGGGGACATCTAGGTACGTAATCAGGGCACTGATTACAATTAAGTGCCAGCAATCAGTGCCCACCAGTGCCAGCAATCAGTGGCCATTAGTGATGCCAGTCAGTCATCTCTGCTCCCCCATCAATGCCCACCAGTGCCACCCATCCGTGCCCACCAGCGCAGCCCATCAGTGCCCAGTCAT
Source organism: Lithobates clamitans (assembly GCA_037952925.1). Classification (NCBI taxonomy): domain Eukaryota; kingdom Metazoa; phylum Chordata; class Amphibia; order Anura; family Ranidae; genus Lithobates; species Lithobates clamitans. The sequence goes on from JBBGZY010000584.1 coordinate 233,686, forward strand.
CAGCGCCCATCAGTGAAGGAGAATTACTTATTTACAAAATTTACTGACAAAGGAAAAAAAAATAAAAAATTTAGGAAAAAAAAGTGATTGAATACAAAAACTACTCAATTGTCAAAGTGTGACATCGCTGAAAACTGAAAAATGGCCTGGGCAGGAAGGGGGTGCAAGTGCCCTGTATTGAGGTGGTTAATAAAATGTTTTTGGCGTAAAAATCTATCTAAAGACAGTTTTCTATTCAGGCTGTATATTATGCAATATTTACATTTTTTGGTAAACTCATTCAAGGAATCCAAGCTCTGCAAGCTGAGATAACATGCACTGCATTGATGAATTCACACAAATGTTACAGTAACCATGGGATAAACCAAAATTAAAGAATATTCCTTTTATCCCATAGTTTTGCAAATCTATGTACACTACAAACTGTATGATTGAATTGGTTCTGATATCTGTTTTACTAGCCTGACAGAGCACCTGTCATTTCAGATCCATCATGGCAGCGCCTGTTAGCGGGCATCCACTCACCTGCTGCTGCCACATCCCTCACCTTGTTGTGTCACTGCTGCATCACCAGCCGTCCAATTAAAGCAAATGGGACTGTCAGTGAGTCAACAGTGGTTCAGAGATAACAGTTGCTCGATAAAAAATATGATTTAAAAATCGAGTCAATTTAAAAATCAAGCCTTTTTACTAGTGATTTAAATCAAATCCACCCTGCTGCTGGGATTTTTTTTTGTAAAAACCACGTCGTTTATTTTCTGTCAGTAAATTTTGTAAATGGATAACTTTTCTCCTCCCAGGTCTCCTCTGCGAGGAAGAGATGCCGCTGATCGGCACTCCTCGCCACACACTGTCAGTGTGAGGCGAGGAGAGCCTATTCACAGCACTTCCATATTTACATGTGACCGGCTGCGATTGGACACAGCCAATCACATGGTTTAAGAGCCACGGCCCTTTACAGAGATCGGAGTCACGCTGTGCCCTAGCAACAGGGCGAGACCACAATAGCTACGCTGCATGCCCCCGCGATAGCGGCCGTTCTGGGGTGCCGTCATAGGACATCCTCCCAGAATCAGAGCCGCACCATGCCGCCATTTAACAGCAGGTGGCAAGCGGTTAAAGAACTTTTAACCACCTTCGCCCGAAAGATGTTACGGTGCGGGCCTTAATTGCCGGGAAGGCATCCATGCAAGTCCTCCTGAGAATGTGCCCCCTGCAGGGCGCACTTGGAGTGTTCTGTGATCAGTGAGTCAATGAGACTAAGCTGATCGGTGTAAGGGGCAGATTCCGTTTTTTTAAGCAAAAAATAAAACCCAGCATTGATTAAATACCACTAAAAGAAAGTGCTGTGTGAAACATAAAAATGCTAAAAAATTTGTTTGTGTACAGTGTTGCCTGACCGCGCAATTGTCATTCAAAGAGTGACAGTGCTGAAAGCTGAAAATTGGCCTGGGCGAGAAGGGGGTAAAAGTGCCCAGTAAGCAAGTGGTTAATATTGGATAGAGTAGGTAAGTATTAGTCAAGCAAGACATGTCTAAAATGTGTCAAAAAGTCTAGCTCGGGAGCATCAATTGTGACACTGAAGAGGTGAGCAGCCAGTCGTGGTTACTGGGTTGTCCCCAAGAGGCAAGAGTTAATGACATTAATTAGACACAGGCTCCTTAGCTACTGAAGAGGCTAATAAAGTCAATGCAGCACAGGCCCTGGAGCACTAAAGAGTTTAATGACACAGGCACGGTGAACTATTACATAATGGCACATACACAGGATGGAGTATGCTTGGAGAACAGATATTTGTCTTTAAAGCAGAGTACAAAAATCAATTCAGCAACAATAGAATTTGAAATGAAGGCACAGTGTGAATCACAGCTTCCTCCTAATTGTCTAAAAATAGCAGTACTAATAGAACCGCTTCTGAAAGACAATAAATATGTTCTGGGATCTCTACAAGTTTATTAATTGTGAGGCTTTTTAGCCCTTTGTTTAAGCATGTCGGAAATAGACCTATGGGATTAAAATAGAATGGAGGACTTCTACAGAAAACCTGTAAAGAAATACATAGCATGTCATCAATATTCTCCAGTTTACTGGCTACCTATGGCTTCAGGAGTTTGTGTCTAACCCAGAACAAGCATGCTTAAACCAAGATCAGAACTTCTGAACTGAGCATCTGCTCCAGGTCAGTGATTCAAGGGATCATTGTGACAGCCAGGCACACAGCGTTTAAGGGCTGAGGTCAGCAAGAATATGATGTGCATTTTTCTCAGCACAGCTTTAAGGCTCGGTTCACACTGGTACAATGCGGGAAATCCTGCAAATCCAATGTGGGTTCCTTGCATCACACCTGAATAGCCAGCGGTTCACACTGCCCTCTGAACCCCTGCAGGTGTCAATGTCAATACAAAGTTAATGACACCCCCAGACCAGTTTGCAGATCACAGTGCGAACTGTGAATTTGGATGGGAATCATGCGATTCAATTCTGATGTGGACAAAAAAAAAAAAAAAAAAAAAAAAAAAAAAAAAAGGGTCCTGCACGAGTTTGGTCTGAATGCACAGCAATGCGGTGCGAATCGCATGCAATGTCTCATCGCACAAGTGTGAACCCGGGCCTTAAGCTGAACTTGAGCCAGATAAATAATGCAGCTCTGTAATCATGGATACATTTTTAAGGCCATGTTCACCTTTTACAAAAGATGAAATGCACATTTTTTGCAGGTACAATGCCAGGATCCTGCAGACACTTGGAGCCCTTTCACACTGAGCTGCGGGCAGCATTAGCAGTAAAGCGCCGCTAGTTTTAAAGGCGCTTTACCGCTGTTTTAGCTGCGCTATTCGGTCGCTAGTGGGGAGCTTTTAACCCCTACTAGCGGCCGAATAAAGGGTTAAATGTGCCCATGTAGCGCCACTGCGCTTTGGCAGCAGTGCCCATTCATTTCAAAGGGCAGGGGCGGTGTATACACTGCTCCTCTACCGCCCCAAAGAAGCTGCTTGCAGGACTTTCACATCCTGCCAAAGCAGCCCCCCCCCCTAGTGTGAAGGCTGTCTGCCTGTACCTCCATATGGGCAGATAGTTACTGAATGGCAGGAAGAATAAATTAACTACAACAGCACTCACCAGCACCTTTGCAGTTCATTGAGAAGAAATTGTGACAGCAGGGGCGGGTAGAGGATCCCCAGCCAGCTGTGACAGGGAGGGTGGGATGGGGTAAGGAGGCAAGAGCTGGAACATATTACATGTACCACCCTAAATATGGGTGGAACATGCAACGTTCCAAAAAAGGTGAACTTATCCTTTCTATGGATTTTTTAATGCAGTCAGCGTAGGTAGGTACCAGAATTTGTCCTGGTGGCTTCTTGCAGTCCCTGTGCATTAGGGCTAGAATGTGAAAGGAAAAGTTAGCACAAGGAGCCAGTCCATGTGCCGAGAAGGAGCATGCTGTTAGGAGACAGCATTGTGATGCTTTCATTGACCAAATAGCAGGCTTAGATTGGTCCAGGACCTGGGATGAGGGTCTGGGTTCAGAGGCAGTGGGTTGAAAGATGCTGGCCAGGACTACTCGCAAAAAAGAAAAAAAAACGCAAAAGCGCTGTAGTGTAATGTCTTAATTGATGGCAAGTATTGCAGCAAAAACAGTGATCATTTAAACCCTTTTCACACTGAAGCGCCGCTAAAACGACCGTGCTTATAAGGCGATTTGAAAGCGCTGCCCATTCATGTCAATGGGCAGAAGTGTTATGGGAGCGATATTTATAGCGCTCCAAACCCGCCCCAAAGAGGACTTTTTCGAATGTACCGCAAGCGCACCGCCCCCCCCCCCCCCAGTATGAAATCACACATTGCAATGAATGGGAGGTAGTTTTCGGGCCCTTTTCCGAGGCCATTTCTAGTGCTAAAAATGCCTGAAAACTGCCTCAGTGTGAAAGGGTAAGAGTTCTACCATAAAATTATCAACATAATGGAAAGGCCATTTGTTTTAGCCTAAATTGGTTTGATTCCATTATCACAGTGACCACCCCCGTGACATTATTTTAGTGGAACTATTTGGAGATTAAGAGGAGCTCCAGGCTCCCCCCAAAAAAGTAATATAAAGACACTCACCTGTCCAGGGACCCAGCAATGTCCTCACGCGAACCGATTCTTCAGTCAGCTTCGGGTGCAGGCACCGGCATAGCAAGTAAGAGAAACTAAAAAGAGGGAACCTGCGGCTTTACAGCTGATTTCCAACTGCGCATGCGCGAGCCATGCTGCGCCTTGTGTATGGTTTCCTAGTCTGGGACCTGTGAGGTGTCGCCACACGATCTGAGCTGGTAGTGGGAGTGGGTCCCTATTAAAACCAGGTACCTGCTGCCCACACAGTGAAAATGTTCTTAATGTACTGGCTATACTAATGCCTGATACACACGATTTTCAGACAAATGATCGTCTTTTTACTAAAGTTAAAGATTCTCAGCCAGAAAAATACAGAACTGATGTAATGTGTTGTAATGCATTTGTATTATATTTTCGAACTGTACGGATTAAACAAAAATCGTACGAGGATTTTTTATGCTTGTCCCTTTGGATAATTTTCACATGAATCGTCATGATCACCTCTCATAAGCTGCTTACTAACAGATTATCGTACGATCCCTGCGAAAGCGGTATTTTTCCTACGATTTTCTGATTATGTGTACGGGCCATAACTAAGGGGTGCATTTATAAAAACACTGCACACATATTCATCAAATGTTACTGGGCTTTCTCTACAGGTCAGATAGTCTTCAATAATAGCATGAATCAGGAAAATACCCCCTTACGGCCATTAGATGTAGCAGAAGATAAAAGTGAATACATATTTCTGATCATCAGCACCATCTAGGGTCATAATGTGGTATTTTCCTGCATCACACTATTCCTACGAATATTTTCATGCTTCATAGTATTCTTATGGCATTCGCACTGAATTTGAAAATGATCTGCAATGCTAACTATAGACAGAATTTATGTTTCAGAGAAAGACTGGATTTCAAAACGAAGCATCAACAAATTTTACTTCTACACAGAAGGCCATCATCCATTACCAGCAATCTGGAATTCGTAGACAAGGCCATTTTAGATCATACAAATGAAGATATAAACTTCAGAACACCTCAATAAGAAAAACCCTTTAGTGCAAGGTAAGAGTTCATGCTATCATGCACACCAAATGCAGAGTATTAAGCAATGTGTTAGACAGGGATATCCATGTATACTGTATGTCAGGCAGATAAACAGGTACAACATATGCAAGAGGATTGGTTTCATCTTTCACCTAAGGTCTAGTCACTTCACTGGATATAAAAGTAAGGGTTTACAACCAATTTTACCACTTCAGCCCCAGAAGGATTTACCCACTAGGAGAGGGAGGAGAGGTTCCTGGTCACTAGGAACAGCAGCTCTCTACTTTGCTGACAGAACGGGGATCTGTCCATTTACATAGACAGATCCCCGTTCTGGCTGAGGAGAGATCACGGGTCACCAGCGGACATTGCAGCCACGCACATTGGCTCCAGCGTCATGGGCGCTCGACCCCTATAGCTCTTAAAGGGGCCGAAGTACACCTACGCCGATTTGTGCAGCAGTGCCGACCTGCTGCAGCATAATGACGGTGGCTGGGTTAAAATTTTTTTTTTTTTTTTTTAAAGTGTATAAATCTGTTATATTCCAGCGGCACAAACTGTTTCATTCAGTTTCCTTGAAATGAACAGCTATGGTGCTTTTGGTACACATAACCGTACCGGGAACACTGATCAAATGACAGATGTTGGGTGCATAAAATACAGATCTTGTAAAAGTCCTTAATGAGATAACTAGCCACTAGGAGGCCCTGTTTGCAGCGGAGTCCAAGTCTGATACTCTCATAGAACTCAGTTGATTTTTGGGTGCTAATGGGAAAGATCTTACATTACAGTCCCTTGGTCTGATTTTCATAAAATTTACAGAATAAATTCCATTTAGGGAGTAAGTCCAGCTATGTTATAAGTTGTGTCAAAGCTGCACAATGCTCATTGGATTAGTGCTTTACATCAACAGCACAAGTACTATGGCAATGCACTTTGTGTGCCATGATACAGGAGAACACTGCATATAAATACACTGGGCATAACGCCTGTGAGCACAATGTATATGCTTTGCATACAAATCAGGGTGGATTTAATTTAAATTAAATCACCGACAGTTCTATTCACTTTAATGGGACTACTGGTGATGCGGCAGTGACACAAGGTGAGGGACGTGGAGGCAGCAGGTGAGTGGATGCCCGCTACCAGGTGCTGCCATGATGGATCCGAGACAGGTGCTCTTTAATGACCAGCCGTCGCAGTTATACTGCAGCAGGTTGGCACGGCTGTGCAAATCGCTGTAGATGTACGTCGTTCCTTTAAGACCTCACAGCAGGCATGCGACAGCGTGTTCCAGAGCCAATGCATTCCCAGTGGGCGCGATGACCGCCAGGCACCCGCAATCACTCATGACAGAGCGAGAAATTATATATATATATCCCAGTTTTATCAGGGGGAGAGGAGACAGATTGTGTGTTCATACAAAGTATGAACACCGATCGCTCTCCTCTAGTCAGTCCCATCCCCCCTACAGTTAGAACACACCTAGCAAACAGTTAACCCCCAAGATCACCCCTAGTGTTAACCCCTTACCTGCCAGTGACATTTATACAGTAATCAGTGGCCATTTTTAGCTCCGATCGCTGTAAAAATGTCAGTGGTCCCAAAAATAGTGCCAAAAGTGTCCGATCTGTCTGCCGCAATGTCGCAGTAAAAAAAAAAAAAAAAAAAAAAAAGACATAAATTTTGGGTACAACGTCGCAATTGTCAGTTAAAGCAGCACAGTGCCGTATCGCAAAAAAATGGCCCGGTCAGAAAGGGGCCGAAGTGGTTAAATGCAGGGCTGAAACAACTAATCAGTTTCATAATCGATTACTATTTTCAGAACTTGTGAATGTGTGAGGAGCAATGCCACATGGGACATGTAGTCCTGGGCAGGAAGTGAGTGGTTCTAAAGTCAGAAGTTCTTTACCTTTCTATTGGGACACTCTATACTGTACTTAACGCACAGCAAAACGCACAGCAGAAACAGATCAAAAGCAAACTGCATAGGTGTGTACCGAGCCTTATGCTGGCCACACGGATCAATTTTCAGATGAGAATATTCACATGAAAAAAATCTTTGTACATTCGCTGAATGAAAGAATGTTGTTTGGAATTTTCACTTGCTTTTAACATTCTGTTTTAAAACTAATGTAATGTCTGAACGAAAACCACATACACTGTCTGAAAATTCTTTTTACCAAGCAGTTTTCTATTTCTACATTTTCTTGTCATTGTGGTTTTAAACGAATGTCGATTTGACCCCACTGACGATCCAAAAATCGATTGAAGTTTCTTAAAAAAAAAATAAACTTTTTTTTGAAGGAAGACATTGTTTTTGTATGGCCAGCATATAAATATTACAGTTCTGTTTGAAAATCTGCAAAACAGTCTTTTTTTTTCTTAAAAAAAAAAAAAAAAAAAAAAATATATGAGTCTGATGATATTTACCAGATTAAACCTCTAATAGTTGATACAGTATATCTCTTCTGTCTTTTATTCTCAGAGTGGATTAGAGATTTTGCTCTCCAACCATAGAGTTGGTTATTTATATTTACCACTGAATATAGATATTTAAGAATAAACTGCCTTTTTTTTTTAAACTTTACATATTAACTATATTATACACGACACTTTTAAGGTTATTAACCGATCGAAACAATAAGCCAATAGATTATGAAATTGCCTAGTTAAACGCAAGAACTTATTCTTGCAAACAAAATGAAGGTTTCACATTTAGAATAAGCTGTCAGGTTAGTAAAACAGACTCAGTCATACAGTTTGTAGTGTACATAGATTTGCAAAACAATGGGAAAAAGGAAAATTCCTTAACTTAGTTTATCTCATGGTTAATGTGAAATTGAGTGAATGCACCAATGCAGTGTGTTTCCTCAGCTTGCAGAGCTTGGATTCATTGAATGAGCTTACCAAAAAAAATGTAAATATTGCAGAATATACAGCCTCATGTTACATAACTAAGCTCCATTTCATGCTGAACAAAATTGATGCATCTTAAATAGAAAAAACTCTTTAGATATGCTTTGGAGTAAAAAAATTTAAATAAATGCGATAAAAAAAACAAAAAAAAAACAAAAACACATAACCACATTGATTTTTATCCACCCTAATGCAAAGAGTTCATGGCGTGCCAATCAAATGCCCCTTAAAGCGGTATTAAACCCAAAAATATAATACATTGCAGCCTACCAATCATTAGATGTGCTGGTTGCAATAAGTTGTTTTTTCTTTAGACTTTTTACCCCTCGGTTTTCACCAGACAACCAGTAGCACACCTGTATTAGAGTGCCCCCACTCAATGAATGAGCACAGAGGGCATAGCTAACAGCAACATTGTCAGTCCGGGAGGAGGAGAGGATTTGATGTACTAACAGATTTAGTTGCACCAACAAATTGGAGCCAAATTCCAGCTTGCACTGCAGTTACACAAGTAGTTCCAGCAACAGTTTGTTTTTCTCTGAATAAAAGGTTTTACATAAAAGCGAACCACTGTAAGACCCCTTTCTCACTGAGGGATTTTACAGGCGCTACAGCGTTAAAAATAGCGCCTGCATAGCGCCTGTAAAGAGCCTCTCCCGTCTCTCCAGTGTGAAAGCCCGAGTGCTTTCAGGACAGTAAAAAGTCCTGCAAGCAGCATCTTTGGATCGGTGAAGGAATGGTGTACACACCACAGCGGCGTTTTGTGGGTTGTTTTAACCCATTTCACAAAAATCAGACGCTCGGTTGGCCAACAATCGTACCGTGTGTACGAGGCTTAAAGCTTAAACCCTTTTTGTTGACTTGCCTATAGGTAGTGGATAGATCTCCTAAACATGCGCAGTTTGAGATATTTTACTTGTGTGCCAATGTCGTCATCGGCACATGGGCTGTGAAGAAACGGACCACAGTGTGCCGTGACCGATGGCTCCCGCGCGGGAGTGACATGACTCCGGCCAGTCACAGAGCCGGAGTCCGTGGCCCCGGAAGAAAGAAGGGCGAAGATGGACGCGGCCTGCTCAGGGGACAGCGCGGGCTTAGTTTGCAGGTAAGGGTCATATAATGAGCTAGTATGCAACGCATACTAGCCCATTATGCTTTTCATTTGCAGGCCTTCCGGGGAGCAAAGGAGGAAGTAAAACCCATCGGGGTTTACTTCCTCTTTAAGACTAGGTAAGCTACAATATAATAAATGTTTGCTTTAACATCACTAAGCAAAATTACCTGCAACATTAGTTTTTTTATTTTAGGAGCAACAAGAATTTAAACCCTTCAGCACATTAACCTTTAAGTAAAAAAAAAATTTTTGTGCCAAGACATTGTCAAGTTTTATGGTATGGCAACACCTAGCAAATAAGGGATCAGACTTCACACAGCCCTCAACAGCCAACCTCAGAAGCTAAAGCTGATCTCTATAAAATATTTTGGGCCATCTGCTGCGCAAATAAAGATAACCTCTATTAATGCCTGTTCCATATTTGGCTGCCACTTTATTAGATAAAACCCTTTCATTCAGCCCCCCACATACTGAAAACGTTGAATGTCCGGAGCAGACTTGTAGTGTTAACTCTAGTGCACTGATCATCTAATTGAACGCAAAACATTTTGTGATTGGAGGAGGGGTGAAAGCTTTGCCTTCAGTGAAAATACAAGGCTTTTTTAGAATGGAGGTGGTGTACAATAAGCAGCCTGCTATGATCAGTGTACAAGTCTGAGAACCAGACATCTGGTGTTTACAGTACTGTGGGGGGCAGAATATAAAGGAACAGATTTATCAATTATAGCAGCAACCAAATATGGGACAGGCATCAATGGAGGCAATTCATTTTACACAGCAAAAGGCCTACATTTTTTTCTGGTGTCCAACTTTAACTAGTGTCTACTGAAAAGACCTCCTCCAAAATAGTATTTTTTTCTTTACTAGAGATCATTGAAGGGGGTTGTAAAGGCAGAAGTTTTTTTTTTTTTTTATCTTAATGCTTTAAGATAAAGCAGTGATGGCGAACCTTGGCACCCCAGATGTTTTGGAACTACATTTCCCATGATGCTCATGCACTCTGCAGTGTAGTTGGTGCCAAGGTTCGCCATCACTGAGATAAAGCCTTCTGTGTGCAGCGGCCCCCCTAACACTTGCCCTCGGTCCCGCGATATCCACAAGTGTCTCAGTCGTCCAAGATGCTCCCTCCCTGATTGGCTAGCTGACTTTGACAGAAGCGGCAGCCAATCAGGAGATAGAAGGGGCAGGGCCGGGGCTCCTTGTCTGCATGGACACAGTGAGCTGTGACTGTTCGGGTGCCCCCATAGCAAGCCGCTTGCTGTGGGGACACTGAACAGAAGGGAGGGGCCAGGATTACAGAAGAGGATCCAGAGTGCTCTGTGCAAAAAAAAAAAAAAAACTGCAACAGAGCAGGCAAGTAGAACAGGTTCTCTCCCCCCACCCAAATAAAAACAAACAAGAGACTTTACAATCACTTTAAAAGGGGTTGTAAAGGTTCGCGTTTTTTCATCATTAAGGTGAAAAAACATCTGACAATACCAGCCCCCCGTTTTACTTACCTGAGTCCCTAATCCTGCTGTGTTCGCCCCCATGTCCTCTTCGCCGATCAGCTTGGTCGTTGATTGGCTAGAGTGGATGGATTAAAAGCAGCGCAGCCATTGGCTCGCACTGCTGTCAATCACATCCAATGACGCGCGCTGGAGCCGAGTGATAGTGAGCGGCTATAGCTGCCGGCTGTATCAGCATGAAGGTGATTAGTTCTTGCGGGGAGGAGCCGAGACTGCTGCCGAGGGACCCCAGAAGACCAGGTTCGGGGCCACTCTGAGCAAAACGAGCTGCACAGTGGAGCCAAGTATAACATGCTTGTTATTTAAAAAAATATATATAATAACATTGGATTTCCATTGAAGCTGTTCACATACAGTGGATATAAAAAGTCTACAACACAACTCATGTGTTTGCATAAGTGTGCACACCCGCTTATGACTGGGGATGTAGTTGTGTTCAGAATTTAGGGCCCATTCATACCTTGTTCGTTTCAGCTCATAAAAACACTCATCTCAAAAGTTCCAAAAAAACGCCCAACAAGTAAAATCCCATTCATTAAAAATGGCCCCTGTTCACATCTGAGCATTCTGTCGCCTATAGCTCAAAAAAAAAAAAAAAAAAAAAAAAAAAAGTAAGAGCTTCTTTTTAGGCAGATTACAGGCATTTTTGACCTGTACAAAAATCGCAGTAAAAATTGCACGGCTTTCCGCCTGAAAACGATACGCTCAGGTGTGAATGCTGCCTAAGCAGTCACTTTCAAACTCATGTTAAATAGGAGTCAGTACACACCTGCCATCATTTAAAGTGCCTCTGATTAACCCCAAATAAAGTTCAGCTGTTCTAGTAGGTCTTTCCTGACATTTTCTTAGTCGCGTTCTACAGCAAAAGCCATGGTCTACAGAGAGCTTCCAAAGCATAAGAAAGACTTCATTGTCAAGACCCCTTTCACACTGGGCGGTTTTCAGGCACTTTAGCGCTGGAAATAGCCTCCAAGTGCCTGAAAACTGCCTCCCATTCATTCCAGTGTGACTTTTCACACTCAGGCGATGCGCTTGCCAGACATGCCGAAAAGTCCTGCAAGCAGCATCTTTGTGGTGGTTTGGGAGCGCTGTACTCAAAGGATCTCAAAAAATAAAGATTTTTGTTGCAAGGGATGCCCGAAACCTGGCTTGTATCTTAGGCAGACTTCTGGGATAATTGGTGAGCCAATCACACAAGCAGGAAATGATGTTTCTGGGGAGTGGTCAGTACACACTGTGTACAGAACAGCTCCAGGTAGCCATATTGCAATGTATTCTCAGAAAATTACATTGGCTGCAGATTGAAAAGGAAAAGCTAATTTTTAATAACATTCAATTACAAAATGATTAGTGTGCACTAGTGTGCATATGCGCCTTGAAACCCCTTGGCGGCGGCAGTATGTCACACCTGCGGAATCGCCATAGCTGTACGGTGGGCGCTTTGAGTATAGGAGCCAATGCACGTGGCTGCCAGCTACCTGCGATTGCTCCTGAGAATCACAGAATGGAGGTCAATGTAAACAGACAGATCTCTGTTCTGTCAGGGGAGTAGAGAGATTGTCTGTTCCAAGTACTTCAGAACAGCAATCGGTTTCCCCAGTCAGTCCCATCACCCCTCCCCCCAGTTAGAAACACACATGGGAACACATTTAACCCCTTGATTGCCCCCTAGTGATAACCCCTTCCCTGCCAATGACATTTCTACAGTAACCATTATCAGCTCTGATTGCTGTATAAAAGGGCAATGGTCCCAAAATAGTGTCAAGTGTCCGATCAGTTCCAGATATAAAAAACAAATTGCAGATCGCCGTCATTACAAGTAATAAAAATGCCATAAATCTATTCCCTATTTTGTAGACGCTATAACTGTTGGGCAAGCCAAACAATATACACTTATTGTGATATTTTTACCAAAAATAAGAATACATATCAGCCTAAACGGAGGAAGAAACTTGTTTACATATTTTTGCGGTATATTATAGCATAATGTTAAAAAAAAAAAAAAAAGAAGGTGATCAAATACCACCAAAAGAAAGCTCTATTTGTGGGAAACGTCAATTTTGTTTGGGTACAGAGTCACACAACTGCGCAATTATCAGTTAGACCCTTTTCACACCAAGCCGCCTATAGCGTCGGCGGTAAAACGCTGCTATTTATAGCGGCGTTTTACTGGCGGATTAGCGGCGCATTTCGGCCGCTAGCAGGGCGCTTTTACCCCCGCAATGCCCTGCAATAGTGGCATTTTGCCGGCGGTATCCCAGCGCTGCCCCATTGATTTCAATGGGGAGCAGCGGTGGGAGGAGTGGTAAACACACCGCTCCAAAGAAGCTGCTGACAGGACTTTTCCTGACGTTCTGCCAGCGCAGCGCCATGGTGTGAAAGCCCTCGGGCTTTCACACTGGAGACAATGCTGCAGCTGTTTGAGGGCGGATTGCAGGCGCTATTTTTAACGCTATAGCGCCTGCAAAACGCCCTCGGTGTGAAAGGGGGTCTTAAAGTGACGCAGTGCTGTTTCGCAAAAAATGGCCTGTCAGGAAGTGGGTAAACCCTTCCGGGGCTGAAGCAGTTAAGAAAACCATACAAGCCCAGCTAAATTTTGCAAAACCACATCTGACTTCTCCCAAAAGCAAACGGGAAAATGTGTTATGGTCTGATGAAACCAAGGTTGAACTTTCTGGCCATAATTCAAAAAGATATATGTTTGGTGCAAAAACAACACTGCACATCACCAAAAGAACACCATACCCTCAGTGAAGCATGGTGGTGGCAGCATCATGATTTGGGGCCATTTTTTCTTCAGCTGGAACAGGGGCCTTAGTCAAGGTAGAGGAATTTATGAACAAATATCAGTCAATATCGGTACAAAACCTTCAGGCTTCTGCTAGAAAGCTGAACATGAAGAGGCACTTCATCTTTTAGCATGACCACGACCCAAAGCATACATCCAAATCAAAGGAATGGCTTCACTAAAAGAAGAAAGTTTTGGAATGGCCCAGATTGATTGGAATCCGATTGAAATTCTGTGGGGCGATTTGAAGAGAGCTGTGCACAGGACATGCCCTCGCAATCTGATAGATTGAGTGTTTTTGCAAAGAAGAGTGGGCAAATATTGCCAAGTCAAGATGTGCCATGCTAATAGACTCATGCCCAAAAAGACTGAGGCTGTAATAAAATCAAAAAGTGCGTCAAAGTATTAGTTTAAGGGTGTGCACACTTAATATGGTTGCATTTTAATTTATTTTTACTTCCCTCCACCTAAAAGATTTGTTCGTTCAACTGAGTTGTACATTTTATAGGTCACATTAAAAAGGTGGAAAAAAAAAAAAAAAAAAAAAAAAACCTGACATTTTAACAGGGGTGTGTAGACTTTATATCCACTATATGCAATGAAAAATTTAAAAAAAAAAGTCCTGTGCAGTGTCTAAGCACTGGTGCGTTTCAGGTGCCAATTCCAGGCTCGAGTTCTATGGGAACACTTCTGAATAGCACGTGTAGGATTCAGGTCAGGATTTCAGCACAGATTGCTCTCCTACTACAGGAGTTGAAACCCTTTACAATGTACTAGCCAACACTGAAATCACAGCTGTGACAAAAATCAGGTCCTGAGCCTTGCAAATTTGCATCAGAACCACATCAAAAACACATATGAACAGCTGAACAAATGCTGTTTATTCGCATAAAAACGGACATACTATTTCGCACAGGACATGTCTGAACCCAGTCTTAAAAGGGAATATTTACTGATTGTGTACACATTCTCTTCATTATGGTGAAGAAAAGCCTGTGTACCCAGCTCTGTAACCCAAGCCGTTTGTGCGACTCATTCCTTAAATCAAAAACAAACTGGATATGAAGGCAACTTCTGCGCTTTTATTTATTTATTTTTTTTAGCTTTCCCAGAGTGCTCTATAAATCCTCTGTAATGTATTGTTTACCTGTAAATGTTTATCCATAAGAATAAGGGAAAAAAAAAAAAATAATAATAATAATTATAGCTTCCAGTTCCTAGTAAGCTGCACTGAGACAGCCGTCACCTCTTTAATCCAAGAGGGTAGCATGTCACAACTGTGAAGGAGAAAATGCATTCTTTATTTATTGCCAGTCCAGTCCATCCTGGCAACAGAATTCTATGCGACACCTGAGGTTCACTTTTCATGCAAGAACCCGATTTCTTGCCAGTGTTAGAACATATAGCCAGCATCAAGTGACATTACTGATAAATGAAAGTAGCCCCTCTGCAGTGATTTCTCCTGCGTTTACTCACCCATGTACCATTTTGAAATAATAGAAAGGTTATGTTGTAATTCAGAACCTGTAACCATTTTAGAAGGCTGTAATAAAGATACATTCCTATGCTTCTGCCAAGTATTGAAACTGGCGGGTCACATAAATCAGTAGTAAGGACATACTTGCTAGGAGCAGACTGCGTATCACTGCCCCAGGAGCTAGATAGAAAAAAGGCGAACTAGTCATGTATGCACACTTTCATTGTGCACCTCATCAATATCAATGTTGCACAGTCACATAAAAACAAAAACACAAAATAAAAAAAATGGATATATAAAAAAAATGTACCGTGCATGCTTTACCAACACAAGTGACTATGTTCTCTAGGCCACTTTCATTTTAATAGCACTGACCAATGACTTTAAAGTGTAGATCTGCCACTTAACGCAATAAATCTAATCAGCCTCTGTGTGTGGTCCACACTTTAATTACATTCTCTAAATGAATTACTGTTATGTTGTATAAACCAGATGTCCTAAATACGTCTCTGCAGAAATGGCTCATTTATGCTCAGTCTTTGTAAAATGATGAAGGGTCCGCCTGAAAAGGCTTTCACTTTCCTTTTGCTGTACATCAGTGGTATGTACAGTGGAGTTCACAAACCTAACAGAACAATGGCCATCACAGACTGCAGAGCTATGTGAATAGAGTTTTTCCATGTATGCCGTCTACTATTACACTATTATAGTACATGATAGACATCCAAATCTCATATGTTACTGCATGTCATTAATGAAAGAGGCACGAGAAAAAAAAATAAATAAATGCAGTGCATGGATGCTTTCAGGCATCTGACAAACCGCTTTACCCATAGTAAATCATTGGCTGTACGCATTTACAACCCCTGGCAAAAATGATGGAATCACCATTCTCTGAGGATGTTCCTTCAGTTGTTTATTATTGTAGAATAAAAAAAAAATAAAAAAATAAAAAAAAAAAAAAAAAAAAAAAAAGCAGATCACAGACATGGCCAAAAACTAAAGGCATTTCAAATGGCAACTTTCTGGCTTTAAGAAACACTAAAAGAAATCAAGAAAAATAATTGTGGTGGCCAGTAACAGTTAGATTTATAGAACAAGCACAGGGAATAAATTATGGAGTCACCCTGTAAATTTATTACTAACACCTGCATCAGATTAAATCTGCTTGTTAGTATGTAGGTAAAAAAGGAGTGATCACACCTTGGAGAGCTGTTGCAACAAGTGGACTGACATGAAGCATGGCTCCAACACCAGAGATGTCAATTGAAATAAAAGGAGAGGATTATCAAACTCCTTAAAGAGGGTAAATCATCACGCAGTGTTGCACAAGATGTTGGTTGTTCAGTCGGATGTGTCTAAAACATGGACCAAATACAAACATGGGAAGGTGGTTAAAGGCAAACATACTGGTAGACCAAGGAAGACCTCAAAGCGTCAAGACAGAAAACTTAAAGAAATATGCCTTAAAAAACAGAAAATGTACAACAAAACAAATGAGGAACAAATGGGAGGAAACTGGAGTCGTCAACATCTGTGACCGAACTGTAAGAAACCGCCTAAAGGAAATGGGATTTACATACAGAAAAGCTAAAAGAAAGCCATCTCTAACACCTAAACACAAAAAAACAAGGTTACAATGGGCTAAGGAAAGGCAATTGTGGACTGTGGATGATTGGATGAAAGTCATATTCAGTGAGGAATCTCGAATCTGCATTGGGCAAGGTGATGATGCTGGAACTTTTGTTTGGTGCCGTTCCAATGAGATAAGTGGGCATTAAATTAGATGCCCACAGCATGGGATTGTGGCAGTTAAATAATAAAAAAAAAAAAAAAAAAAAATATATATATTTTTCTGGTGTTACTGTCCCTTTAAGGCCAGTCATGACAGGACACGAGTTTTGCGGGCGGGAACAACGTGACTTTGAGCGGGAAAAACACGTGTGTTCAAAGTATGGGCACGTGAGGTAGGGCTATATAAGACCCCCGCAGTAAGGCTCCTGTCAGAGTGTGTCCCGGAGTGATTTGGCGAGCTCCACAGGCTATAATACCAGAGCTATAATACTGGAGCTCGCCTATCACGTGAGGACATGAAGACGCTATTACGGCAGGTCTTGGAAAAGGCGGCGTCGGAAGGAGGGGAAGAATGGCTGAAGAAATGCTTATCTGAATTTTCGGCGGAGCCAGCGCCGAACATGGAAGCAGAAGAAAACCTACTAACTGATCCTGTTAGTATAGAGAAGGATGGTGGGCCGGTGGCATCGCCTATTACTCCCCCCTCTCCCAGACAGACTGTTCGCCCCAGAAGGATTCAACGCAGCCTACCCTCAGAGCGTCCGGTATCTTCGGTAGTATCGCGGGAACAGGTAGAGTCCAACACGCGCAGTGAAGAGGCGGAGGTCGGCCATGAGCAGCTACGTAGTGGGCAGCGCGTGCGCAAGAAGAAGAGGTCGTTGTCTCCATCCCCTGCGCGTGTCACCGGTCGGAGAGAGAGATTGCGGAAGTCTCCGCCTACGGATAGGTTGTCTCCTTTATCTTTACAGGTTCCCCGGGAAGCTACATCGGAGGTTGCTATGCCAACGGCGTCGCAAGCGTCTAGGCTGTCACAGCTGGACACCGCGATGGCTCATCAGAGGGCATCACACACGGAAGCCGCTGCGGAGGCTGAGTCACAGCTTAATAGTGCACACAGCGTTATTTCTACTAGTAATCTTGCTCAGCATGGTGAGTCAACACAACAACTTTTGTTGTCACAGTTAATTAACTCACTTTCTAAATTCACTGAGTCTTTAAGTAGTCCTAATTGTTCTGCTAATGTTTCCTCACCTGCCAGTGTTTGGGCTAGTGCAGTCGACATTGGCAGGCCTGTGAATTGCTCTTCTGCGGTGAATAATCCATTGATTAGTAATGTTACAGAGAATACTGTTATTTCACCTGTTTTATCACATGTTCCTGAAACATGTTACAAAGAAGTGTTACCATGTGATATTTCACCTTTGGGTTTTCATTTAGCGACACACATAAAAGAAAAAATTTGGAAAGGTGAGTTTATTGATTTGTTAACATTGCTTCCGAATAATCAAGAGTTTATACAAAAAAATGATAAAAGAAATGAAGATTCTTTGGATAGGCGTCGACCAGCACCTAAATCTTTTTACAATTGGTTGCAGGCTTTCTGCATCTTTTCGGCTGTGCTTGGTGAGAAGTTCCCGGAAAGATGTAGTGGTTTGTTTCAACATCTGGAGCATATTCTTGAGGCTTATAAAAATTTTGGAGGTTTTGGCTGGTATAATTATGACGAGTCATTCCGCCAAAAATTAGCTATTTATCCCACGTTAAAATGGGGTATGAAGGATGTGGGTTTATGGTTAAACCTTATCCTTCCGTCAAAACCGGCTTTCAATAGACCATCGATTAGTGCTCAAAATACATCTACTGTTTATAAAAAGGGTATATGTTATGCTTTTAATGAGTCCCAGTGCAAATGGGCTACTTCGTGTCGTTACAAGCACGAGTGCTCTTTTTGTTTTGGGAATCACCCATTATCAAAGTGTTTCAAAAGGCAGAACAGGGACAATTCAAAAAGCGTTCACACCAGTGAAGCTGGAAAGAATGTATCCTTGGCTACTGCTATATCCAGACAAGGTGAAAGCGGAAGTTTTAATTAACGGTTTTTCTTTTGGTTTTCAACTACCAGTTTTTACTGGTTTAGGTTGTAAGATAGTAGATAATCTTAAATCTGTTCAAGCCCATAGTCAGATAGTTAGATTTAAATTGATAAAAGAAATTTTAGCAGGCCGAATGGCAGGTCCTTTTTTGTTACCTCCTTTCAAGAACTTCCGTGTTTCTCCTTTAGGAATAGTTCCAAAGAAAGAACCAAATTCTTATAGATTGATACACCATCTTTCTTTCCCCAAGGGCAATTCCCTTAATGACGAGATTGATACTGAATTAGCATCTGTGACCTATGCTACATTTGATGATGCCATTGCACTAATAAGACAATTTGGTAATGGTGCTTTATTGGCAAAATCAGACATTCAATCTGCATTCAGGTTATTGCCTATTTCACCGGAATCGTTTAATTCCTTGGGTTTTTGTTTTGAAGGAGCATTTTTCTATGATATGTGCTTACCTATGGGATGCTCATTATCTTGTAGATATTTTGAGACTTTCGCTACATTTTTACAGTGGGTAGTTATGCACGAATCTGGCTGTGAGAGCATTATCCACTATCTGGATGATTTTCTTTTTATAGGCCCCCCAGACTCGCCGATTTGTGCATTATTATTACAGTTATTTTTATCCATTACAAAATTTTTTGGCATTCCTATTGCTTTGGAAAAAACTTTTCTTCCGGCACCAGTCATGGAATTTTTAGGAATTAAAATTGATTCTAACTTATTTCAGTATGAACTTCCTTTGTTAAAAATTTCTCGCCTTCAAAATTTAATCTGTTATTTTTTACGTCGCAAAAAGGTTCTACTAAAAGAACTGCAGTCTTTTTTAGGGTTACTAGCGTTTGCGTCTCGCATTATGCCCGTCGGCCGCATTTTTTCTAGGAGATTAGCATTGGCAATGTCGGGTCTAAAATCACCTTTTTCGCACGTTCGCCTTACGTCGGACCTCAAAGATGACCTTTTGGTTTGGTCTCAATTCCTTATGGACTATAACGGTCGAACCTTTTTTCAGGAAGAATTTGTTTTTTCTGCGGATATTGAATTGTACACAGATGCTGCGGGATCACATGGTTTTGCAGCTATTTGGCGTACTCACTGGTGCTGTGGCTCTTGGCCTCAATCTTGGGTTAATTCTAAGGCGACAAAAAATATTGTTTTGTTGGAATTATTTCCCATTATTGTGGCTTTTGAGTTATGGGGAAAAAATTTTGCTAATAAGAGGATTTTGGTTCATACAGATAACAAAGGGGTGCTTTTTGCGCTAAATTGTCTCTCTTCAAAATCACTTTTGGTGATAAAGCTGTTGCGTTATTTTGTTTTATTATGTTTAAAATATAATATTTGGGTTAAAGCAAAACACGTTCCTGGAAAACATAATGTAGTAGCTGACGCATTATCTCGTTTCCAGATGGTTCGTTTCAGACAAAATTTTCCGGAAGCGGATCTAGTCGGTCATTCTTGCCCAAGTCATCTGTGGGATTTGATCTAGCCACGGTTTTTTCTGCTATTCAATATTCTGTGGCTCCTAAAACATGGACTGAATATTCAGTTGCATGGAATAGGTGGCTGTTGTTTAACGATGAGTTAGGTTTCTGTGGTTATGATCCCACGGAACAAACGGTTTTGGCTTTTCTTTGTTCACTTATGCAACAGAAGCTATCTTTTCATCATATCAATAAAAGTATAGCAGGAATTTCCTTTTTCTTAAAATTTTATAATCTACCAGAATGTAGAAGTTTTTTCTCTGTTCGTCAGGCATTAAAAGGTTACAGGAAAAAGACTTTTACACCTGATTCCAGAAGGCCAGTTTCAGTAGATCTTTTAAAAAGGCTTTGTTTAGCAACACTTTTGGTGTGTAGTTCCAAATATGAAGCGTTGTTATTTCATTCAGCATTCGTTCTGATGTTCTTCGCGGCGCTTCGTATTTCTGAGCTAGTTCCAAAGAATAAACAGGGTCTTTCGGGTTTAAAATTTGCAGATGTTTCAGTTGCCTCAGGTGTTGTGAGGATTTTTATTAGTAAATCCAAGACGGACGTTATGGGTAAAGGGCAATGGTTAACGTTGCATGCTTGTGGCGATCCTGTTATTTGCCCTTATAAGGTAATTTCGAATTATCTTTCCTCAAGACCGTTATGTTCAGGTAATTTTTTGGTTCATTTAGACTTTTTTCCCCTCACAAAATTTCAATTTTCTGCTATTTTTAAGAAATGCTTGTCTCATTTAAACCTTTCTCATTTAAAATTTTCAACTCATTCATTTCGTATTGGAGCAGCCACGGAAGCAGCCAGATTGGGTCTGGATGATGCTATTATTATGCAGTTGGGGTGGTGGGAATCTAATCGCTTTAATATCTATGTTCGTCCTAATTTGTCTCTCTAATTTTAGGTAAAAAATTTTTCGTTTGGATAATTGGACACTCATTTGTTCATTGGGCCCACAAAAGAGCATGCAGACGCTGTTATACGTCCAACTTATCTTTTTCTCCGGCATCTTTTCGCATTCTTTGGAAAGGTATTCGTGGGTTACAATGGATGAATCTTAACCTTCATCTTTCAAATTTGGCTCAGTTATGGCCCAATCCGGCAGTTATTATTTTACATTTAGGTGGCAATGATGTGGGTAAGATGAAAACGTTGGATTTAATTTTTATGATAAAAAATGATTTACATCGGTTACAGCTGTCTTTTCCAAACACTCGGATAATTTTTTCAGAGATGGTTCCGCGTCTTATTTGGTTATCCTCTTCAGAGAATAAACCTTTGGAGAGGATCCGTAAGCGTGTGAATCATTCTATTGCAAAATGTATGCCTCTTTTGAACGGCTTTTCATTTCGCCATGTAGATTTAGAAGGAGGTTTTTCAGGCCTTTATAGACAAGACGGAGTTCACTTGTCGGATATTGGCCTAGATATTTTTAATTTGGATTTACAATCCATGATTGAAATGGCCGCGGTTATGGGGTAGGCCGTTTTTTGTTTTGATTGAAACAAAAATCGGCTGGTGGGGACTTTGATGTTTTTTATTCAGTGTACTCGCTCGAGTTCTATGACTGAGCGAGATATTAATTAATATTTGAAGTTTTAATTTTAAATTATTTATGAATTCAAGGAATAATTTTATTTATTTATTTATTAGTATACCAATAAAAGTGCCGCGGCCATTTGTATTACCAAAAAAAAAAAAAATAAATAAATAAATTATATTTATGTCATTTATATATAATAAAGATTTGAAATAAATTATATGAGTTAATTCTTTGCGTGGTCTAATTTATTATTATTATATATGGTTTATCAATTATTATTTGTACGGCCTACATTCCCATGAGATTTATGCAGACGACTGTCTGAAGAAAACATGCAAATTTCCACAGTCAATTATGATATGGGGCTGCATGTCAGGTAAAGGCACTGGGGAGATGGCCGTCATTAAATCTTCAATAAATGCACAGGTTTACATTAAAATTTTGGACACTCTTCTTATCCCATCTATTGAAAGGATGTTTGGGGATGATGAAATCATTTATCAAGATAATGCATCTTGCCATAGAGCAAAAACTGTGAAAAAATTCCTTGAAGAAAGACACATAAGGTCAATGTCATGGTCTGCAAACAGTCCGGATCTCAATCCAATTGAAAATCTGTGGTGGAAGTTAAAGAAAATGGTCCACGACAAGGATCCAACCTGCAAAGATGATTTGGCAACAGCAATCAGAGAAGGCTGGAGCCAGATTGATAAAGAGTACTGTTTATCACTCATTAAGTCAATGCCTCAGACTGCAAGCAGGTATAAAAGCCAGAGGTGGTGCAACAAAGTACTAGTGATGTGTTGTGTTATTTATTTTTTTTTGTTTTTCATGATTCCATAATTTTTTCCTCAGAATTGAGCGATTCCATAATTTATTCCTTGTGCTTGTTGTATAAATCTAACTGTTACTGGCCACCACAATTATTTTTCTTGACATCTTTTAGTGTTTCTTAAAGCCAGAAAGTTGCCATTTGAAATGCCTTTAGTTTTTGGCCATGTCTGTGATCTGCTTTTTTTCTACAACAATAAACAACTGAAGGAACATCCTCAGGGACTGGTGATTCCATCATTTTTGCCAGGGGTTGTATATGTGTAATCCTGCACAGATACGTGTGCGCATAAATCCCTGGACATAGAAAAGCCACATTCAGGGATTTACGCCCCTTCGTGAATTTACACAAGCAAAGCATATATCTATGTACAGCCATTTGTTATTGAAAGCTATACCCTGCAGCTGTGTCTGAGTTGTGGAAAGACACCCACTACTTATGTCAGATACCCAAAAGCATCCAGCTGCATGAGGTCTAAAGCGAGCCATAGACTGTTCGAATCTCGGCCGGTTGCTTTAATTGAAACCTTATGAACCTACAACCTGTTGGAGATGATCTTTAAAAAAGGAGCAATGTTGCATTTTAACATCCATTATTTTTCCATTTTCTATTTGTTACAATGTAGTTTATCAAATGTCTCCTTTTAACTAATCTCGTTGTCCAGGTACACCGATCAGCCATAACATTGTGACCACCCACCTAATATTGAGTAATATTTTTGCCACAAAAGCAGCCCTGACCCATTGGAGGCATGGACACCACTAGACTTCTGAAGGCATGCAGTGGTATCTGGCACTGGCTATGGCATCATCATGCTGACCTGAAACAATTGTGCAGTCAGAGCCTGAGCTACCATCCTGCATGCCTGTTCCAGGGATAAAACTACAGATTTTCATAATACTATTTATATTTACTATAATACTAATATTAGTCAAATAATCCAATCTGCCAACTAATCGGTTAAAAACTTTCAAAAAAAAAAAAAAAAAATGTATTCTTGAATATCTATATGCAGTGGTAAGGTAAAAATATAAATAACCAGCTATATGGTTAGGGGGGAAAAAAAAAAAAATCCACTCTTTAATCCACTCTGAGAACAGCCAGAAGATCCCCTTCTTTTTGGGTCCCCTGCCGGCGCGGTCTGCTTCCCCCCCCCCCCCCCCCTGCCGAGTGCCCTCAATAGCAAACCTCTCCTGCTATGGGAGCACTTGAATAGGCTCGCTCTTGAACCATGCTACTGTGAATTGTCCACACACACAGCATGCATCGACCCTGCCCCTTGCCCTCTCCTCATTGGCTCGCTGGCTGTGACTGACAGCTGCAGGAGCCAATGAGGCTCAAGAGACACTGCTCTCATGCACATCGCTGGATCAAGATTGGGCTGCACCCAGGTTTTTTACCTTAATGCATTTCACACAAACCAATAAAAAATTTTTAAAGACATTTAGCAGAATGCATTAGGAACTTAGTTTTAATATGTTTTATAGCAGAAAGTAAAAAATATTGGGTTTTTGTCCTAAAAGCAATCTTTTTTCATTTATATAATAAAAAACCCAGCGGCAATCAAATACCACCAAAAGAAAGCTCTATGTGAGAAAAAATTATATACATTGTTTGAGTACAGCATTGCATGACCATTTGTCAGTTGAAGTAGCGCATTGCCGCTGAGCAATATATGGCCTGGTCATGAAGGGGGTAAAACCTTTTGGAGCTGAAGTGGTTATATCACTTTCTTCTGTCCAGGACTACTTGTCCCACGAGGCATTGCTCCTCACAAATCACAAGGTCTCAGGCACTGACTGACATGTATGGACAGTGTACTGAGCTGTATGTGTGCTGCACGGTGTATACTGACATGTATGGATGGTGTACTGACCTGTATGTGTGCTTCACTGTATTTCCTGATATGTAAACAAATGATGCATTCTGTACCCAGGCCAACTAATCGATTATGAATATAGTTGACAACTATTTCTATAACTGATTATGTCGATTAGTGGTTTCAGCCCTAGTTAGAACCATATATTTGTTCCCATGCAGAAAACAATTCATATCAGTGTGATGGAACACAAAATTTCATCACTCTAATCAGTCTCTTCCCTTTCTCAGAACTTTTACTAGGTTTGTTGCAGTTGCATCTCACCCAAGCAGGGGGATTACCCTGTCCAAGTAATTCTATTAAAACTGTATAGCAAAAAAAAAAAAAAAAAAAAAAAAAAAAAAAACACCCCCAAACCCTGCCCTCACTCTTACCCCATCTAGGTCTTGGGTAGAGCTTCCTCTGGCCGGCGTCTCTTCCTCTTGGCGCTTCACGGCAGCTTCCCCTGCGTCTCCTCCCTCAGCAGCCAATAGGATTGCTTCTCAGCCAATCGGGTGACAGGACCCGCTTCCTGATTGGCCCGAGGGGAGAATTAGTAAGACAATAGCGAATATTAAATTCGCCATGGTCACACAATTGGGTGGGCTCACCCTTTTTTGAAGCCTATTAAGAGTGTCTGTCTCGAATCACATGGGGAGAAAAAAAAAAAAAAAAACCAACACACCACCACGAGGGGCCATCACTGATACAAAAACATTTCAGTGAGAAGGCCAAAAGGCCACAAGGAAATCTGCAATGCTCAATTAGGCCACAGAGTTACTACGCAACTGTGCAGAGGGGCAGAAGTATGCGACTCCTAATACAAATCGAACACAAATTACAAATTTGATTAAATTAAGCAACCCCAGCTGTATGGTTGCTTGATGTAGCTAAAGCCTTTAACAGCATAGAGTGGGTTTTCCTGTGGCATTGTCTAAGGCGTTATGGGTTTGGACCCACATACATAAAATACAGTTCCATGTAAAAATTATATTCCCCACATTTCACCTGATCCATAGGTTATGGGAGGTAGTACAGACCATCACCCAGCACATAGGCTACACAAAATATATGCCTATTTGGGACAACCCATGCTTGTCTGAATGAAATTATACCTTCAATTACACCATGTACTACAGTGCTAGGCATCTATTTTCCATTTGCAATATAATCCCTCCACGATTTTGGCCATGGCCATCTCTAAATCCTGTATGAAAATGGGGTTAATAGGAGACCTTTACTCCACCCTGCAGACCGCAGTTAGCGCCAGAACTCAGGTAAATAGCTTTACTTCCTGGCAAGGGGACTTAGAACCACTGGACGAAGAGGAGTGGACCCAGGCACTGGAGGTCATACCGAAGGTCTCTCTCACCCTCTCACAGTCAGACAATTTATTTTACATAGGGTTCATTATACCCCACAAAAGCTTTATGCTTGGGGAAAATCCACAACACCGTTATGTCCTTGTACCTCATCGAATGGCTCTTATTCACATGCTTTGGCAATTCCCAACAACGATGAAGTTTGGGGTAAGGGTGTTCACTAGGGCTGGGAAAAAAAAAAAAAAAAATCGATTTAAATCTTGAATCGAGTTGAGAGGTCAAATCGATTCAAAATTTAAGCAAATCGATTTTTAAATTTTTTTTTTTTTCACCGCGCCGGTCCCGAGACACTGCGGGCATGCGTTTTTAGGCGAGGCCGCGGCTTCGCCTAAAAACTCATGCCCGCAGCGCCTCCGGACCGGCGCGAACACCACGCCGGGCCTGAAGAGCTGCGGGCAAGGAGTTTTTAGGTGAGGCCGCGGCTTCGGCCTAGTCCGCTAGGCCGGACGCCGCGGACTAGGCCGAAGCCGCGGCCTCGTCTATAAGCGCATGCCCATAGCGCCTCGGGACCGGCGCAATTTCCAAAAAAAAAAAAAAAAAACTCGATTCGAATCGTGAATCGAGTTTTTTTTAAGAGAATCGAAGATTTTTCTTTTTAAAGAAAATCTCCCAGCCCTAGTGTTCACATCTTAAAATTCATTAGGTTTAACAAAAGGTGGCAGGGGAACCCAAATTTGCACTTCTGGGAATAATCCCAGAGGAACTACACCAAGTTTGAGATGCACATTATGCAGACAAGGTTTTATACTTAGCACACAAACTCATAACAAAAACAGACCTCCCCCGCACCTCCAAACACAAAACAGTGTATATTGAGAAAAAAAAAAAAAAAAAAAAATCTAAAACATACAGGAGGATGACCTAGAAAGTTAAAAAAATATATATAACAACTCACTATATGATGGGCCATCCAATGACATAGGATAGCAACTAAAATACATATGACCGTTTCTGGTGGCAATGGGTTTGGCTTTTAAAAGTTGTCTGGTCGGCTGGGGTTAATAGGCATGGCTACCCGAGTCTGCTCTCATGTACAAATGTACTCCATTTTAAGTGTTTGACCCCAACTATTGTTTGTGAAGTGCTATATTTCTTTATATTTAGTTTGATTTCATTTTGTTTGTGCATTCTATTGTATATCATTGGGAGGATCTCTTTAGGTTGTTCCTACCTTGCTGTATATTGGTATTTGTACTGACAACATGTTTAATAAAAAATTACCTGAAAATAAAAAAAAAAATAAAAAACAAATTTTACACACACACACACACACACACACACACACAGTGCTCATAATTTTACATACCCTGGCAGAATGTGATTTTTTTGACATTTTTCAGAGAATATGAATACTAAAACTTTTCACTCATGGTTAGTGTTTGGCTGAAGCCATTTATTATCAATCAACTGTGTTTACTCTTTGTAAATCATAATGACAACAAACTACCTAAATGACCCTGATCAAAAGTTTACATACCCTAGTTCTTAATACCGTGTATTGCCCCCTTTACCATCAATGACAGCTTAAAGTCCTTTGTGGCATTTGTGGATGAGGCTCTTTATCTTCTCAGACGGTAAAGCTGCCCATTCCTCTGCAAAAAAAAAAAAAAAAAGCCTCCAGTTCCTATAAATTCTTGGGCTGTCTTGCATGAACTGCAGGTTTGAGATCTCCCCAGAGTGGCTCAATGATATTGAGGTCAGCAGACTGAGATGGCCACTCCAGAACCTTCACTTTATTCTGCTGTAGCCAATGAGAAGTTGACTTGGCCTTGTGTTTTGGATCATTGTCATGTTGGAATGTCCAAGTACATCCCATGCGCAGCTTCCTGGCTGAAGAATGCAAATGTTCCTCCAGTAATTTTTGATAAACTGCAGTCATCTTGCCAATAATTTTAACCAAATTTTCTTTGTAGCTCACACATCCCAAAACAGCAGCGATCCACCTCAGTGTTCCACAGTAGGAATTGCGCACCTTTCATCATAGGACTTCTTGACTCCTCTCCAAATAGCTCAATTTTGGTCTCATCACTCCAAATGACTTTGTGCCAGAAGGTTTGGCGTATTGTAAGCGGGTTACTTTGTGGCATTTGTGTAGTAATGGCTTTCTGGTGACTCGACCATGCAGCCCATCTTTCTTCAAGTGCCTCCCTATTGTGCATCTTGAAACAGCCACACCACATGTTTTCAGAGAGTCCCACATTTCATCTGAAGTGATTTGTTGGTTTCCCTTTCCATCCCAAACAATTTTCCTGGCAGTTGTGGCTGAAAATTAGTTGGTCTACCTTACCGTTTTGTTTAAACAGAACCCCTAATTTTCCACTTCTTGATTAAAGTTTGGCATTCTCAATTCCTTGGATAACTTTTTTATCCCTTGTCTGTTTTATACAGTTCAGCTACCTTTTCCTGCAGATCCTTTGACAATTATTTTGCTTTCCCCATGAATCAGAACCCAGAAATGTCAGTACAGCACTGGATGAAAGATGCAAGGTTCTGTCAGGAGTCCAGAAACCCAATGACCTTTTATACACACACCAATTACAAGCAAACAGATCACATGTGAGGAAGGTTACCTTTAATAGCCATTCAAACTCCTTTGTGTCAACTTGTGTGCATCACACCAGGGTATGTACATTTTTGATGAGAGAGTCTATCTCTAGTACTTTCTGTAGTTCTACCTTAGGGCTCGGTTCACACTTGCGCATCTGCATTTTCATGTCCTCCCCCCAATTTTTCAAGGGCTCCCATTGAAGTCTATGAGACCAAAAACTCACTAAAAGTAGCATATGCACTCTTTTCCAAGTCGCACAGGAACGCATTGCATAAGTGTGAACAGACCCTAAAGACAATGGGATTTCTCTTGCCATGCATTGTCACACATTAGCCAAAGTATGGAGGGAAAAAAAAAAAAAAAAAAAAAAAAAAAAAAAAAAAAAAAAAAAAATCGCACAGGGACTGACTGCAGCTAACATAGTTTGGAAAACGTTTTGACGATTACTATAGCTTCAAAAGTAAGCCAAAATCTGCACCCAGGTTCTGCCCAGAGAATAGAGTGCATAAAGTTGTATGTAAAAGTTCATACACAAAGTTTCCATGTGTCCAATGTGTTACCAGCAGCACCAAGCTGAGCAGTCCATTAGCAGATCAGTCTCTTTACTATGACAAGTGCAGTAACCACACACATAAGGATCTGATAGACGCAAAGAACGCTGAGAGAGGCTTGACCTATTTCTACACTCACCGAATCCTCATCAAGTGTACACTAGATGCATAAATTCATATTCTTGGCAAAAATAGGAGCAGCTAGCTCAGCGTACAGTTCATCAGCGAAAGAGTTCTGGAAATAAAGTCACCGGGTAGGGGTGAAATTTGAATGGCTGTAAATCAGCCAACAAGTTGAGCGACTTTATTCTATTAACAGTTGTTTCACCTCTGCCAATTCTAGAAGATTTGGTATCAAGCTGTCCACTGACTGAAGTGCAAAACAATAGAAATCCTTACCTGCTGGAACTGCTCAATAAATACAGCTGATAATCCATCACATTAACAGCCAGCTTCCATCCTTACTTCTGTATGCCAGAGGCAAGAGAATCCAAGCAGTCTGAACAGTGATCAGGGCCTCTACGGCACAAATGAAAGGCTGACAGTCACAGCGCTAACAGCCCAGTAATGACAGGATAACTGCTTGGATTGCAGTGTAAAGTGGAACTTCTCGCAAAAACTAAAAAAAACTCAGTGGTAAATTAGTAGTAAAATATAATATTAAGCTACAGTTCACACTATAACTGGCATGTAAATCGTACAGAAACAGCACCACATTCCTGTGCTATTCACATGTGATTCAGTGCAGTGCGATTTAAGCCCATTCATTTTGAATGGGCTCAAATCACACCAAAATAGTGAAGTCATCTTTTTAAGAGCCGCACGGCAACTGTATCGCATTGTTTTGTACCATGTGATTCAATGTGGGTAATCCGCACTGCATTTGCGGCATCATTAACCTCGTCAAATATGAAAAACAATGACCTCCGCTCCAGTGGTGTCAGTTTAGAAAAAAATTGAAATACAAATAAAGTATAAAGTTCTTCGTGCAATGACTACACTAGAGTAAACCACCCGTGAATGGTTATAATTACTTCCAGGGAAAACCCCAGAAACATATGTACCAAGCTGCTCCCCTAATTTGAACAAAAGATCAAATAAGGATAATATTAAAAATTGGGGGCGCTACAATCCTCAAAAAAAAATAAAAAATAAAAAAAACACTTGAGAATTAATAAATTGCTAGACTTCTAAAAAGGAACAACACACACAAACACCAGTTGCCTGTGATGCAGTAGATTGCTGTGCCATGGCAAAAAAATTGTGTATACAATTGACAATAAATTGCTGTGCTAGTTTGCAAAAACTGTGTATACAATTAACATTTACAATAAAAAGATAAAAATAAACCTTGGTGCAAAGATAATAAAGTGACAATCATGATGATCAATTGTCCCAATCCAGTGACTATTGAAAAACCCAAATATAAAAAAAAAAAACAATAAACAAAAGCAAAACTCTTCAGGGATGTGTCAATTCTTGCTGGTGATATAAAGATTCCGTCACCAAAGAGGAAGAAATACACCTTGAAATAATAGATATCTGCTTACCAGATACCAATGACTCCTTTAACTAAAAAGAGTCATTAGCGCTAGGTGGAAGGCACGCCGCACATGATGTAACGCGATGGGTCTCTGACACCAATTACCCTGACATACGAGCAGTCCCAGTGCCGGGTAGGCACTTACCAATGTAAGCGGCCATTTGGCTATTTTTTATTGTCTTTTATACATCTATTAAACGGTTTTACGCTATGGAGGCTTTGTTTTGTTTCCTACATTTCCTATCCTGAATGAGTGGGACGGGAGGGATCTATGCCTACAAGCACCACCCAGCCATCCAGCCTTCCATGTGAACAGGCACAATCCTGTACAAGCGCTAATGACTCTTTTTAGTTAAGGGAGTCATTGGTATCTGGTAAGCAGATATCTATTATTTCAAGGTGTATTTCTTCCTCTTTGGTGACGGAATCTTTATATCACCAGCAAGAATTGACACATCCCTGAAGAGTTTTGCTTTTGTTTGTTGTTTTTTTTATATTTGGGTTTTTCAATAGTCACTGGATTGGGACAATTAATCATCATGATTGTCACTTTATTATCTTTGCACCAAGGTTTATTTTTTTTTTTTATTGTGAATGTTAATTGTATACACAGTTTTTGCAAACTAGCACAGCAATTTATTGTCAATTGTATAGATATAACAAAAAGCACAGCGCTGGATATAAATGCAAAAATACAACAAAAATTGATATTACTATTAAAAGCACCAACAACTTTCATATGTGGTAAAAGAAAAATGAACAATAACATGAATGCTTCACTATAGTGATATATATGCGTGAACAACAACATGGATGCTTCACTATAGTGATATATATGCGTGACTATTCCCAATTTTTTATCCACACATTTAGAAAAAGTCCAAAGATGCAAAAATTATGTCAAAACAAATGTCCAAAAAAGCAATTAAATGTGACTTTCTATGAATAATAAATCCGTGACTGTCACCGTGTTGAAATCCCGTCACCTGGTATAGATTGAAGGCTTACCAGATAGCTCTATGCCTCTGATCAGAGGCTAACAGCTTGGGGTTTGCCCTCCACAGCGGCTGGAACTTTAGCTGGGATGATGGATGTAGATCCACAAACGATCGCCACAGGCTTCCAGACAGTGGTACAATCAGGGAAGAGAGCTCTCACCGATATGGAAGTGTTTAAAAGAAAAGAGAAAACTCCAATGGTGTAGAACGTTTTATCTCTTGTTTATTAAAAGTCGCCTCACTGGCATCCATAAAAACACTTTTCCTTGCAAGGAACCAATACAGCTTTAAAACGAAACTCCTCGCATGCGCCGTCGGTACGAGCGTGTCAATCCTACGGCCGTCTCCTCAGAAATGACATCATCAGGGGCACCTGATGATCATGCCCCCATCATCGTGCCCCTGATGTCATTTCTGACGAAACGGCCGTAGGATTGACACGCTCGTACCGACGGCGCATGCGAGGAGTTTCGTTTTAAAGCTGTATTGGTTCCTTGCAAGGAAAAGTGTTTTTATGGATGCCAGTGAGGCGACTTTTAATAAACAAGAGATAAAACGTTCTACACCATTGGAGTTTTCCCTTTTCTTTTAAACACTTCCATATCGGTGAGAGCTCTCTTCCCTGATTGTACCACTGTCTGGAAGCCTGTGGCGATCGTTTGTGGATCTACATCCATCATCCCAGCTAAAGTTCCAGCCGCTGTGAAGGGCAAACCCCAAGCTGTTAGCCTCTGATCAGAGGCATAGAGCTATCTGGTAAGCCTTCAATCTATACCAGGTGACGGGATTTCAACACGGTGACAGTCACGGATTATTCATAGAAAGTCACATTTAATTGCTTTTTTGGACATTTGTTTTGACATAATTTTTGCATCTTTGGACTTTTTCTAAATGTGTGGATAAAAAATTGGGAATAGTCACGCATATATATCACTATAGTGAAGCCATCCATGTTATTGTTCACGCATATATATCACTATAGTGAAGCATTCATGTTATTGTTCATTTTTATTTTTTTATTTTACCACATATGAAAGTTGTTGGTGCTTTAATAGTAATATAAATTTTTGTTGTATTTTTGCATTTATATCCAGCGCTGTGCTTTTTGTTATATCTATTTAGTAGTGCCCTTATCAAGGTATAGTGCATAGCTGCAGGATTTTCCTTCACGGGTGATATTAACCACTTGCCGACCGCCTAACGCAGATATACTGCGGCAGAGCGGCACGGGCAGGCAAAATCACGTACCTGTACGTGATCTGCCTCCCGCGGGCGGGGGGTCCGATCGGACCCCCCCCCGGTGCCATCGGCGGTCGGCATCTGACTGGGAGCGTCGGGAGGCGAGGGGGAGACCATCCGATCGTGGCCCCCCCCTCGCGATCGCTCCCAGCCAATGGAAATGCTCCTCTGCCTGTGTGTCGTTTCACACAGGCAGAGGATGTGATGTCATCTCTCCTCGGTCTGGCAGTTTCCGTTCCAGCGCCGAGGGGAGATGACAAGTGAGTGCACAACACACACACACACACAGTAGAACATGCCAGGCATACTTTACACCCCCGATCCCCCCCCGATCGCCCCCCGATCCCCCCCCAATCACCCCCCCCCCCCTGTCACAAACTGACATTAGCAGTATTTTTTTTTTTTTTTTTTTCTGATTACTGCATAGTGTCAGTTTGTGACAGTTAGTGTTAGGGCAGTGAGTATTACCCCCCTTTAGGTCTAGGATACCCCCCTAACCCCCCCTAATAAAGTTTTAACCCCTTGATCACCCCCTGTCACCAGTGTCGCTAAGCGATCATTTTTCTGATCGCTGTATTAGTGTCGCTGGTGACGGTAGTTAGGAACGTAAATATTTAGGTTCGCCGTCAGTGTTTTATAGCGTCAGGGACCCCCCTATACTACCTAATAAATGTTTTAACCCCTTGATTGCCCCCTAGTTAACCCTTTCACCACTGATCACTGTATAACCGTTACGGTTGACGCTGGTTAGTTCGTTTATTTTTTATAGTGTCAGGGCACCCGCCGTTTATTACCGAATAAAGGTTTAGCCCCCTGATCGCCCGGCGGTGATATGCGTCGCCCCAGGCAGCGTCAAATTAGCGCCAGTACCGCGAACACCCACGCACGCAGCATATGCCTCCCTTAGTGGTATAGTATCTGATCGGATCAATATCTGATCCGATCAAATCTATACTAGCGTCCCCAGCAGTTTAGGGTTCCCGAAAACGCAGTGTTAGCAGGATCAGCCCAGATACCCGCTAGCACCTGCGTTTTGCCCCTCCGCCCAGCCCAGCCCACCCAAGTGCAGTATCGATCGATCACTGTCACTTACAAAACACTAAACGCATAACTGCAGCGTTCGCAGAGTCAGGCCTGATCCCTGCGATCGCTAACAGTTTTTTTGGTAGCGTTTTGGTGAACTGGCAAGCACCAGCCCCAGGCAGCGTCAGGTTAGCGCCAGTACCGCTAACACCCACGCACGCACCGTATACCTCCCTTAGTGGTATAGTATCTGATCGGATCAATATCTGATCCGATCAAATCTATACTAGCGTCCCCAGCAGTTTAGGGTTCCCAAAAACGCAGTGTTAGCGGGATCAGCCCAGATACCTGCTAGCACCTGCGTTTTGCCCCTCCGCCCGGCCCAGCCCAGCCCACCCAAGTGCAGTATCGATCGATCACTGTCACTTACAAAACACTAAACGCATAACTGCAGCGTTCGCAGAGTCAGGCCTGATCCCTGCGATCGCTAACAGTTTTTTTGGTAGCGTTTTGGTGAACTGGCAAGCACCAGCCCCAGGCAGCGTCAGATTAGCGCCAGTACCGCTAACACCCACGCACGCACTGTACACCACCCTTAGTGGTATAGTATCTGATCGGATCAATATCTGATCCGATTAGATCTATACTAGTGTCCCCAGCAGTTTAGGGTTCCCAAAAACGCAGTGTTAGCGGGATCAGCCCAGATACCTGCTAGCACCTGCGTTTTGCCCCTCCGCCCAGCCCGGCCCAGCCCACCCAAGTGCAGTATCGATCGATCACTGTCACTTACAAAATACTAAACGCATAACTGCAGCGTTCGCAGAGTCAGGCCTGATCCCTGCGATCGCTAACAGTTTTTTTGGTAGCGTTTTGGTGAACTGGCAAGCGCCAGCGGCCTAGTACACCCCGGTCGTAGTCAATCCAGCACTGCAGTAACACTTGGTGACGTGGCGAGTCCCATAAGTGCAGTTCAAGCTGGTGAGGTGGCAAGCACAAGTAGTGTCCCGCTGCCACCAAAAAGACAAACACAGGCCCGTCGTGCCCATAGTGCCCTTCCTGCTGCATTCGCCAATCCTAATTGGGAACCCACCGCTTCTGCAGCGCCCGTACTTCCCCCATTCACATCCCCAACCAAATGCAGTCGGCTGCATGAGAGGCATTTTTATGTCCTCCCGAGTACCCCTACCCAGCGAACCCCCCAAAAAAAGATGTTGTGTCTGCAGCAAGCGCGGATATAGACGTGACACCCGCTATTATTGTCCCTCCTGTCCTGACAATCCTGGTCTTTGCATTGGTGAATGTTTTGAACGCTACCATGCACTAGTTGACTATTAGCGTAGGGTACAGCATTGCACAGACTAGGCGCACTTTCACAGGGTCTCCCAAGATGCCATCGCATTTTGAGAGACCCGAACCTGGAACCGGTTACCGTTATAAAAGTTAGTTACAAAAAAAGTGTAAAAAAAAAAAAAATATATGAAATAAAAAAAATAGTTGTTGTTTTATTGTTCTCTCTCTCTCTATTCTCTCTCTCTATTGTTCTGCTCTTTTTTACTGTATTCTATTCTGCAATGTTTTATTGTTATTGTTATTGTTATTGATTGTTATTGTTATTGTTATTGTTATTGATTGTTATTGTTATTGTTATTATGTTTTATCATGTTTGTTTTTCAGGTGTGTAATTATTTACACTTTACTGTGCTTTATTGTTAACCATTGTTAACCATTTTTTTGTCTTCAGGTACGCCATTCACGACTTTGAGTGGTTATACCAGAATGATGCCTGCAGCTTTAGGTATCATCTTGGTATCATTCTTTTCAGCCAGCGGTCGGCTTTCATGTAAAAGCAATCCTAGTGGCTAATTAGCCTCTAGACTGTTTTTACAAGCAGTGGGAGGGAATGCCCCCCCCCCCCCCAACATCTTCCGTGTTTTTCTCTGGCTCTCCTGTCTCAACAGGGAACCTGAAAATGCAGCCGGTGATTCAGCCAGCTGACCATAGAGCTGATCAGAGACCAGAGTGGCTCCAAACATCTCTATGACCTAAGAAACCGGAAGCTACGAGCATTTTATGACGTAGATTTCGCCGGATGTAAACAGCGCCATTGGGAAATTGGGAAAGCATTTTATCACACCGATCTTGGTGTGATCAGATGCTTTGAGGGCAGAGGAGAAATCTAGGGTCTAATAGACCCCAATTTTTGCAAAAAAGAGTACCTGTCACTACCTATTGCTATCATAGGGGATATTTATATTCCCTGAGATAACAATAAAAATGATTTAAAAAAAAAAAAATGAAAGGAACAGTTTAAAAATAAGATAAAAAAATAATAATAATAAAGAAAAAAAAAAAAAAAAAAAAAAAAGCACCCCTGTCCCCCCTGCTCTCGCGCTAAGGTGAACGCAAGCGTTGGTCTGGCGTCAAATGTAAACAGCAATTGCACCATGCATGTGAGGTATCGCCGCGAAGGTCAGATCGAGGGCAGTAAGTTTAGCAGTAGACCTCCTCTGTAAATCTAAAGTGGTAACCTGTAAAGGCTTTTAAAGGCTTTTAAAAATGTATTTAGTTTGTCGCCACTGCACGTTTGTGCGCAATTTTAAAGCATGTCATGTTTGGTATCCATGTACTCGGCCTAAGATCATCTTTTTTATCTCATCAAACATTTTGGCAATATAGTGTGTTTTAGTGCATTAAAATGTAAAAAAGTGTGTTTTTTCCCCAAAAAATGCGTTTGAAAAATCGCTGCGCAAATACTGTGTGAAAAAAAAAAATGAAACACCCACCATTTTAATCTGTAGGGCATTTGCTTTAAAAAAAATATATAATGTTTGGGGGTTCAAAGTAATTTTCTTGCAAAAAAAAATTATTTTTTTATGTAAACAATAAGTGTCAGAAAGGGCTTTGTCTTCAAGTGGTTAGAAGAGTGGGTGATGTGTGACATAAGCTTCTAGATGTTGTGCATAAAATGCCAGGACAGTTCAAACCCCCCCCCAAATGACCCCATTTTGGAAAGTAGACACCCCAAGCTATTTGCTGAGAGTCATGTTGAGTCCATGGAATAATTTATATTGTGACACAAGTTGCGGGAAAGAGACAATTTTTTATTTTTTTTATTTTTTTTTGCGCAAAGTTGTCACTAAATGATATATTGCTCAAACATGCCATGGGAATATGTGAAATTACACCCCAAAATACATTCTGTTGCTTCTCCTGAGTACGGGGATACCACATGTGTGGGACTTTTTGGGAGCCTAGCCACGTACGGGACCCCGAAAACCAAGCACCGCCTTCAGGCTTTCTAAGGCCGTAAATTTTTGATTTCACTCTTCACTGCCTATCACAGTTTCGGAGGCCATGGAATGCCCAGGTGGCACAAAACCCCCCCAAATGACCCCATTTTGGAAAGTAGACACCCCAAGCTTTTTGATGAGAGGTATAGTGAGTATTTTGCAGACCTCACTTTTTGTCACAAAGTTTTGAAAATTGAAAAAAGAAAAAAAAAAAAATTTTTTTCTCGTCTTTCTTTATTTTCAAAAACAAATGAGAGCTGCAAAATACTCACCATGCCTCTCAGCAAATAGCTTGGGGTGTCTACTTTCCAAAATGGGGTCATTTGGGGGGGGTTTGTGCCACCTGGGCATTCCATGGCCTCCGAAACTGTGATAGGCAGTGAGGAGTAAAATCAAAAATGTACGCCCTTAGAAATCCTGAAGGCGGTGCTTGGTTTTCGGGGTCCCGTACGCGGCTAGGCTCCTAAAAAGTCCCACACATGTGGTATCCCCGTACTCAGGAGAAGCAGCTAAATGTATTTTGGGGTGCAATTCCACATATGCCCATGGCCTGTGTGAGCAATATATCATTTAGTGACAACTTTGTGCAAAAAAAAAAAAAAAAAAAAAAAAATTTGTCACTTTCCCGCAACTTGTGTCAAAATATAAAACATTCCATGGACTCAACATGCCTCAAAGCAAATAGCTTGGGGTGTCTACTTTCCAAAATGGGGTCATTTGGGGGGGTTTTATGTCATCTGGGCATTTTATGGCCTTCAAAACTGTGATAGGTAGTGAGGAATAAAATCAAAAATGTACGCCCTTAGAAATCCTGAAGGCGGTGCTTGGTTTTCGGGGCCCCGTACGCGGCTAGGCTCCCAAAAAGTCCCACACATGTGGTATCCCCGTACTCAGGAGAAGCAGCTAAATGTATTTTGGGGTGCAATTCCACATATGCCCATGGCCTGTGTGAGCAATATATCATTTAGTGACAACTTTTTGTAATTTTTTTTTTTTTTTTTTTTTTTGTCATTATTCAATCACTTGGGACAAAAAAAATGAATATTCAATGGGCTCAACATGCCTCTCAGCAAATTCCTTGGGGTGTCTACTTTCCAAAATGGGGTCATTTGTGGGGGTTTTGTACTGCCCTGCCATTTTAGCACCTCAAGAAACGACATAGGCAGTCATAAATTAAAGGCTGTGTAAATTCCAGAAAATGTACCCTAGTTTGTAGACGCTATAACTTTTGCGCAAACCAATAAATATACACTTATTGACATTTTTTTTACCAAAGACATGTGGCCGAATACATTTTGGCCTAAATGTATGACTAAAATTGAGTTTATTGGATTTTTTTTAGAACAAAAAGTAGAAAATATCATTTTTTTTCAAAATTTTCGGTCTTTTTCCGCGTATAGCGCAAAAAATAAAAACGGCAGAGGTGATCAAATACCATCAAAAGAAAGCTCTATTTGTGGGAAGAAAAGGACGCAAATTTCGTTTGGGTACAGCATTGCATGACCGCGCAATTAGCAGTTAAAGCGACGCAGTGCCGAATTGTAAAAAGTGCTCTGGTCAGGAAGGGGGTAAAACCTTCCGGGGCTGAAGTGGTTAACCAAGTTACTGTTTGTACACCTAGCGCGAATTTTTTCTTTAGAAACATTGTCAATTGTATACACAATTTTTTTGCTATGGCACAGCAATCTACTGCGTCACAGGCAACTGGTGTTTGTGTATGTTGTTCCTTTTAGAAGTCTAGCAATTTATTAATTCTCAAGTTTTTTTGAGGATTGTAGCGCCCCCAATTTTTAATATTATCATTAACCTCGTATTGACACAAGCAGCGGATCGCAAACAGTGCGATCGCAATGCTGTGCTAGAAACGGGAAACGTGCAGGGATCCCTGCATTTGTCGTACTGAATAAGTTTGAACCTAGGCTTAAGCATGAAAAGACCAACCTTTAAATATCAATGGAGATGAGCATTGAGCCCAGGAGACTATATACTGCCCCAGGCATCATCCAAGATAAATGGGTTAAGTAGGTTTTCCCCAAAGGGTGCTAAGAAACGTTACATGAAAATCTCTGCAAATGGGTCCCAGTAGGTCCCTTTTCTATATAGGACAAGGGAGTAAGCACTCATCAGTCTACATACACCTGTTGTCAGGTCACTTACGTGGAATGTCCTTGCAGCACTAGAATCAGGCTAGTTCCACACTGGTGCAATGCCAGACATCACATTGAGTCGCACCACATTGCTGTGTATATCTTATGTAAAGTCTGTGCGATGCAAATTCAGCCAGTTTGTATGGCTGAAATTGCATCAAAATGGTCCGCACTGGAATCAGATGTGAACACCCATGTGATCCCTGTCCAATTACAGTTTGCACTGTGATCTGTGCACCAATCGGGGGGGGGGGGGGGGGGGGTTGGGGTGTCACAACTTTACATTGACATCCGCAGCGGTTCACAGAGAGCAGTGCGAGCGGACAGTGATTCTTGCATCGCGTGTGAACCGGGAATAATAAATTATAATACATTTTTTTTTAAATAATATACTATAACTACATTATTATTAATATAGTATAATGGTATAATGATAATAGTATAGTTTTTTTTTTTTTATGGGGGGGGGGGGGGGGAGATTAGATTAATGAAAATGGTGCAACCATGGACAATACTTTGTTACAAACCACTTTCAACTCAAACTTTATAGGTTGCAGAGCATCACCGCTTTGTTCATCAAATAAGCCCATCAACAATTGTTTAAAAAGACAGTTCCAAGACAAGCCCTGAAGTATGTAAAGATTTGAATACCATTGATAACACACTTGATTTTGTACTCCAGACAAGATAAGTCAAGTAAATAGAAAAATACTTGAACTACAAAATATGTTCTAGGTCAGAACTCCGAAAACACTGAAGCCAGGAGGACCCAAATGATAGCCAAGGAATTAGAATTATAAAAAAAGGTTAGCAAGTCTATAGCAGGGACATGCAATTAGCGGACCTCCAGCTGTTGCAGAACTACAAGTCCCATGAGGCATAGCAAGACTGACAGCTACAAGCATGACATCCAGAGGCAGAGGCATGATGGGACTTGTAGTTTTGCAACAGCTGGAGGTCCGCTGATTGCATATCCCTGGTCTATAGGGATGATTTACTTAAATGGGATTGTGGAAAGTCTGGTGCAGCTGTGCACGGTAGCCAATCAGCTTCCAATTGTTTGTTTTTTCTATTGTCAAAGCTTAAGCCCCTGTTCATATTGGTGCGATTTGACATGTCAAATTGCAGCCTATTGCCGGCAACAGCACTGTTCCAATTGGTCCGATGCTGACTTTGCGGCACCGCACAGATTTCCAAAAGTAGTCCCTGCACTACTTTTGGCGACTTCGGGGGCAATTTCAATAGACATCTGCGCATGAACCTGCACAGATCTACGATTTCAAACCTGCATTTCAGTGCGAGTTTGGGGCGAGATGAAAGACGAGTTCAGCGAAACTCATGATTTCAAAACTGCGTTCAGTTTGAATATACCCAAATTGAAAAAGCTGAAGTTAGAAGCCGATTGTCTACCATGCATAGCTGCACCAGATTTTGCACACTAGTTTTAATAAATCGACTCCTATGAATTTCTCTCATGACAGGGTGGTCTAAGAAGATAATGGGCAGAGGGAAGTAACCCAAAGCAACCAGATTCCACTTTACTGGTATATCAGTTTGAATGATACTTTAGGATGATCAGAAAGTATAATTAACGGCAAAAAAAAAAAAAAAAAAATTAAGTTTTGAAGAGAGATGGGTTAGAACACCTGTCAGTTTTCATCGCTGCCTGTGCCTCTGTTAAAAGGGGTTGTAAACCCTTTGTTTTTTTTAAAGTCACTTACCTCCACTGTGCAGTTAATTTTGCACAGAGTGGCCCCGATTCATCTCTTTTGGGGTCCCTCAGCAGCGCTGGTGGCTCCTCACCGCATTGAGTATCCACGATGGAGAAGCGCTCTCCTTGCTGGACACGCTCCCGAGTCCCACATCTGTGTCCATTCACACAGAATGCAGGACTCGACACCGCCCCATCATTGGATTTGATTGACAGCAGCAGGAGCCAATGGCTTCACTGCTATCAATCTATCCAATCAGGACACGAGACACCAGGTAGAGCTGGGGTGCTCGTTCCTGGTCGGAGAAAGAACAGGGTCAGGCAAGTAAAAACGGGGGCTCGGGGCGGCTGCAGCACCACAGAAGGTTTTTCACCTAATGCATAGAATGCATTAAGGTGAAAAACCATGAGGGTTTACAACCCCTTTAAGGAGATTCACCCTCTCCATTTGTCCCGTTTACCATCATCATTGAAAGTAAAAGAAAATCCCAATTTTTGGGCTGTCCCCAGAAAAGTAATAGAGGTGAAATCTTCCAATAGGGACACTAGTTCTGGTGACCTGGGGGTCCCCAAATAATTCCCTTAATTTGAAGGGATTGCCTCACTTCCTGTTTGGCTTATGGGACAGGAAGTGAGGGGAAATCTCTACAATAGGACACAAGATGGTGAAAGGAAAAAAAAAAAAAAAAAAATCTGACAGGGGTTAATTATCCCTTACCCAAAATGAAAAAAAGGTTTTGCCTATAGCTCTACTTTAAATAGGACTACACATTTGTGTTGCGTGTGGACACTAGCACAACAATTATTATATGAAAAGCTACTACAGAAGCCAAATATTTCTTCCAAGGGTAGAGCGGATATACAACTTCACTAGTTTCCACAAACCACCTCTAGTAGTTACATTACCAATTTCATCTGATTGTGTCAGACGCTGGAGATTGGCAGTACATCAAAGAGGTTCAGATCTAGTATTAGGAGGTCCCATTCAGTTTAACATTTTGTGTAATGTTGAAGATATTTGTAGCTCATCCTAACCATCATTTCAGTTTTTGAAATGGCTTGGACAAGCTACCACACATTACAGAACAAATTCAGTTGAATGCGACTACTAAATACTAGCTGTATCATGACCTGGGCAAATAAGAACCTTCACAGACAAAGCAGTTTATACTTCAAGACTCATACTCCTTGGGTTATACCTAAAACTTGTTCCAGCATTTCCATTCCAAAGAACAGCATAAAAGATATGGACAGCCAAGATAAAATAAACATTGACCATTATAACGGAACTGGAGTTATCTATATATGAAATAATGAATTATCTTGCATCAAATCAGTCTCCTGTGCCATACAGTGTTATACCCAAAACTTGTTCTGGAATAATTAAAGTAAAAGGAACATAGCATAAAAGATATGGACAAATATCATTGACCAGACGTTATTCATATAATATGTTGGTTAAGTTTTTTAACATTGTAATAAAGATTTGTTGAAGTTTTTAACTGCGTGTTTCGCCATCTTGAGGCACATCATATAGTCCCATTTCTATGAGTTTGATCTTGCAATATACAAGGAATGGTGCCCCTGATGAAAATGTATGAATCTCACTCCACCTGAACGTCATAATTATTGACCATGGAGAGTGGATCTTATGGGCTTGATTTACTAAAATTTGAGAGTGCAAAATCTGGCTTCCAGTTTTTTTTTTTTTTTATGTCAAAGCTTAGTTGAACAAGCTGAAGTTAGAAACCAATCAGCTTCTATGCCCACCTGCATCAGATTTTGCACTCCAGTTTTATTAAATCTCCCCCAATTGTCTATGAAATAACGAATCCTCTTGCATCACATCAGTCTACTGTGCCATATAGGATTATACCCAAACTCCTTCCCGAATTTTCACAAACAGTACAAAATATATGGAGACACATCATTGCCCATAGAGTGAACCTTATTTTCCTATATAAAAGGAATAACTAATTCTCTTGCACCACATCGGTCTCCTGTGCCATACAGGATTATACCCAAAACTTCTTCCCAGATTGCCACAAGGAACATAGCATAAAAGATATGGACATACCTGGATAAAAGGACAAACATTAAGAGTGGACCTTATGGGGAGATAAAAACTGGGGCACTCGGAATCTGGTGCAGCTGTGTATGCTGGCCAATCAGCTTATAACTTTAGCTTGTTCAATTAGTCTGTAATAAAACCTGGAAGCGAATTGACTTTTGCACTTTTCAGTTTTAGTTAAATCCCCTCCACACCACCTAATGGTCTATATAATGAAATAACTAATTTTCTTGCACCACATCAGTCTCCTGTGCCATACAGGAATTTCCCAAAACTTGTTCCCAGATTTCCACAAGGAACATAGCATAAAAGATATGGACAAACCTGAATTAAAAAAAAAAAAAAAAAAAAGAAGGACAAATATTATTGAGCATGGAGAGCGGACCTTATTAGGGAGATTACCTAAAGCTGGAGCACTCAGAATCGGGGCAGGTGTGCATGGTAGCCAATAAACTGCTAACTTCAGTTGGCTCAATTAAGCTGTGACAATGAAACATGGAAGCTGATTAGTTTCTATGCAGAGCTGAACTGGATTTTGCACCCTCAAGATTTAGTAAATCAACCCCTATTTGTCTATATATGAAATAACATTCTCTTGCATCACATCACTCTCCTGTGCCATACAGGATTATACCCAAAACTTATTTCCGCAAAGAACATAGCATAAACGATATAAACAAACCTGGATAAAAAGAGAAATATCATTGACCATAGAGAGTGGACCTCATTGGGGAGATCAAAACTGGTGCACTTGGAATCTGGTGCAGCTGTGCATGCTAGCCAATCAGCTCCTAACTTCAGCTTGTTCAATTAAGCTGTGATGATAAAACCTGGATGCTAATTGGCTTCCATGCACAGCTGTTGTACTCTCCAGTTTTAGTAAATCCCCACCCCCATGGTCTATATATGAAATAACCAATTCTCTTGCACCACATTAGTTTACAGTGCCATACAGGATAATGCCCAAAATTTGTTCCCGAATTCCACAAGAGACATAGTATGGAAGATATGG
Organism: Lithobates clamitans; assembly: GCA_037952925.1. Lineage (NCBI taxonomy): Eukaryota > Metazoa > Chordata > Amphibia > Anura > Ranidae > Lithobates > Lithobates clamitans. Next base: position 277,542 of record JBBGZY010000584.1, read on the forward strand.
ACAAATCATTGACCATGGATAGTGGACCTTATTTGTGTGTAAAATAACCAAACTCTTTTGCATCACATCAGTCTCCTGTGTCATATAGCAGTGTTTCTCAACTCCAGTCCTCAAGGTGCCCCAACAGATCATGTTTTCAGTATTTCCCTCAGATGAAATGGCTATGGTAATTACCAAGGCTCAAATCACCTATGCAAAATCATGGAGAGCCTGAAAACAGGACCTGTTGGGGCACCACAAGTTCAGAAACACTGCCATACAGGATAATACTCAAAACATGTTTCTAAAATTTCCACAAGGAAGCATAAGAGATATAGACAAGCCTTGATAACAGGACAAATATTGACCATGGAAAGTGGACCTTATGGGGTTGATTTACTAAAACTGGTGCAGCTGTGCATAGTAACCTTCTAACTGCAGCTTGATCAATTAAGCTGTGATGAGAAAACCTGGAACCCAATTGGTTTCATTTGCACAGCTTTTGCACTCCAGTTTTAGTAAATCCCCACCTAATTGCCTATCAATGAAATAAGTAATTTTCTTGCACCACATTAATCTCCTTTGCCATACAGGATAATACCCAAAATTTGTTCCCGAATTTACACAAGAGACATAGCATAAACGATAGGAATGATAACTTTTTTTTATTGACCATAAAGAGTAAACCTTATGGGGGAGAGTTACTTACACTGGAGTGCTCAGAAGCTGATTGGTTACTATGCACAGCGGCACCAGTTTCTAACTTCAGCTTAATTATGCTTTAAAACCTGGAAGCCGATTGGTGTCTTTGCATAGCTTTTGCACTCTCCAGTTTTAGTAAATAACCCCTTCTTTGTCTATATCTAAAATAACTGATTCTCTTACACATTAGTCTCCTGTGCCATACAGAATGATACCCGAAATGTGTTCCTGAACTGGCACAAAGAACACAGGGAAAAAAAAAAAAAAAAAAAAAAAAGGGGGGGGGGGGGGGATGTGGACAACCCTGAAAAAAAATAAGGACTAAAGACATTGACAATGGAGACTGGACCTGATTTGTCTATATATGAAATAACTAATTCACATCCAATCAGTTCAAACTTTCCCTTAAGCAGAACAGCTGGAGAATTTGTTTGAATGCGATTGGTTGCTGTGGGGAAATCTACACATCTTCCTGGCATCTTGACAAATGGGAGGCTGAACTTTTTCTGATTTTCCAGAATGAGCAGTGTGCGATTTTGGCGACAAACTACTTGTAGCTAAGAGAAGTCCAAGTTTAGGCAGTACGGTCAGTTTAGAATTCAACCAAGAGCCTTTGCCCCCTAGGCTGCCAGTGTGGCTGGCAAGATCTGGTTAGCCTAGCGACAGCCCTTAGATGCTAGCCGAGTACACTGAAGGAGAACGGCACGTGCAGGTTAATGAAGTGTTAACAGGGCCTGCCTATGTAAATGACAGAAGATTTGACTGCACATCAATGCGTTCTCCTTCCATAAAGGGTGTGGAGACTAGATAAATCTTTGCACCAACCATCTAAATATTTCCCAAAGTTACCTGCCCCGACCTGCCTCCCAGACAGTTAAACACAAGCAGCGTGCAATTATCCCCTGAAAAAAAAAAAAAAAAAAAGTAGCTGTCATCTAAACAAGCCCAATTTTTTCAAACAATTAGCTAAAGACATTTGTGCTTTTACTAATGGAAAGCCATTCTTAATAAGCTGCAGTGCAACGCTGGACGTTTCCTATATCTAATCAGCGTATAGAAATTGAACAGGTGATTGATCACCCTTGGACTTTTATCGTTAACATTAAAAAACCTCAGCGTTTGCATGCAGCATTCCCCCCGCTGATCGGGAGAATTCAACAGCTGCTGATCCAGTTGAATATTCCATGTTATGTGTTATGAATTATTGAAGGATGCTGTACTATAAAATTCATTGCAGGAAAGCGAGCCATCCAGGAAGAAGATGATGAGTAGTAAATAGAGACCCGGGGGTGGGTGGTGGTACCCAGCGGAGGGGAGAGGTGTACTGCATACCTTCCTCCCTCCCTCCTATAGGTGTACATTAGTATACAAGCATCAGCATGTGCACAGGACACACCCCCCCCCTCCACCAATCCCACACACAGCCCTTTACTTTCACTCATCCTCAGTATCACCCTGGGTGACTCCTGAGCACCATCCATCCCTTCCCTGCTCATCCTCTCCAGGGAGGGGGGACTGGCACTTGTGCCTTTTCCTAAACACACAATTAAACTTGGGCCTCTGTCACGTTTTCTGCAAACAGCAGCTCCTCCCTGACTCCCAGAGAAGCTCCAGCTGCAGCCCCACAGCAGCTCTATGACTGTGCACTTGCCTCCCCTCCCTCCTCCTCAGCTGCCCCCCTACTATGGTGCTGTGTTCCTATGCAGAGCACAAGAAAGGGTCTTACCTCCCCCTGCAGTGTGTCTGCGCACACAAGGCTCCTTGTCTGGGACTGCCAATCTCTCCTCCAGCCCCTCTGTCTGCAGCTAGTCTACAGCTCACTCTGACAGCCGGAGAGAGGAGACAAGTTCTAGAGGGAGGTGTGAAGGGGGAGGAAAAAAAGCTTCCTGCCCAGCCCTGGCCGCTCGCTTTCACAGGCTACGCTGACACCTACTGGACGGATGTGTAAATGCCACCCTGCTAAACTTTTCCCGCAGCTGGATGTTGAGCAGGTGAAGAGCTCAAATGTGTTTGATTCTGTAGGCATTTTCAGCACGCTGTACATTATATAGTACTAATGCTGACAATTTGGAGCTTAAAGTAGAGCTCAAGGCAAAACTTTTTTTATTTTAGTTTTGAAATGAGTAAATCTTTTTTTTTTTTTTTTGCCATCTGTGTCCCATTGTGGAGATTTCCCTTCGCTTCCTGTCCCATAGCCAAACAGGAAGTGAGAGGAGATCCCTCTAAAATGAGAGAATCCCTGGTTGTCACCAGAACTAGTGTCCCCATTGGAAGATTTCCCATAATATTGTTGTTCTGGTGTCAAGCCAAAATGTGTGATTTTCTGTTACTTTCTCTTACCATGATATACAGCAGTGGTCTCCAAACTGCAACCCGGTGGCCGAATGTGGCCCTTTGCATGCCTTTATCTGCCCTTGGGACACTATTCCTCCCACTGACACCAATGATGGGACACTATTCCTCCCACTGACACCAATGATAGGGCACTATTCTTCCTACTGACACCAACGATTGGATACTATTCTTCCCACTGATACCAATGATGGGACACTATTCCTCCCACTGACACGAATGATAGGGCACTATTCTTCCTACTGACACCAATGATTGGATACTATTCTTCCTACTGAAACCAACGATTGGATACTATTCTTCCCACTGACACCAAGGATGGGACACTATTCCTCCCACTGACACGAATGATAGGGCACTATTCTTCCTACTGACACCAATGATTGGATACTATTCTTCCCACTGACACCAATGATGGGGTACTATTCCTCCCACTGACACGAATGATAGGGCACTATTCCTCCCACTGACACCAATGATAGGGCACTATTCTTCCTACTGACACCAACGATTGGATACAATTCTTCCCACTGACACCAATGATGGGACACTATTCCTCCCACTGACACCAATGATGGGACACTATTCCTCCCACGAACACCAATGATGGGGCACTATTCCCCCCACTGACACCAACGATTGGATATTATTCATCCCACTGACACCAATGATAGGGCACTATTCTTCCTATTAAAACCAACGATTGGATACTATTCTTCCCACTGACACTAATGATGGGACAATATTCCTCCCATTGACACGAGTCATGGGACACTATTCCTCCCACTGACACCAATGATGGGACACTATTCCTTCCACTAACACCAATGATGGGGCACTATTCCTTCCACTAACACCAATGATGGGGCACTATCCTTCCTACTGACACCAATGATTGGATATTATTCCTCCCACTGACACCAATGATGGGGCACTATTCCACTGATACCAATTATTTGGTACTATTCCACTGATACCAATGATGGGGCACTATTTCCCTCACTGATATCAATGATGGGGTACTATTCATTTCACTGACGCTAATGATAGGGTACTATTCCTAACACTAATACCAACAATTTTGTACTATTCCTCCCTCTGACTCCAATGATGGGAAGCTATTCTTCCTACAGACAACATAGATAAGGCACTATTCCTCCCACTGACACCAACGATGGGGCACTATTCCTCCCACTGACACCAACGATTGGGTACTATTGCTCCCACTGACAACAATGACGGGGCACTATTCCTCCCACTGATAACAACAATGGGGCACTATTCCTCCCAGTGACAACAATGATGGGGCACTATTTCTCCCCCACTCATGCCAGTGACCATCCCCACTAAAATCTGAAGGACAGTAAACTGGCCTTTTGTTTAGAAAGTTTGGAGACCCCGGTATAGAGTAAGTAATTTTTTATTTGCCATCTGTGTCCCATTAGGGAGATTTTCCTTCACTTCTTGTCCCGTAGCCAAGGCAGGAAGTGAGAGGAAATCCTCCCAAAGTGAGAGAATCCCTGGTTGCCCCCAGAACTAGTGTTCCCATTGGAAGATTCCTAGGGATGCACCAATACCATTTTTTTTAAGACTGAGTTACTAGTACCGATACTTTTTCTCAAGCACTCGCTGATACCAGTTTCCGATAACTATTTTCAGTGTCACGTGACAGTTTTGTTTTGGGCTCACTCGCAGTGTACATGCGTAAAAACTGATGGGAAAACCGCACAGATTTCACTTGCAGAGACATCAGTTCCACATGCGTTTCAGTGAGTTTTTGCAGCCTGTTCACTTTTGTGTGGGCGGCCGCAGTGCAATTTGAAAGAGTCCTGTGCGATTTCAGTCTGGTTCAGGTGCGATTTCTAATCTCATACACTACAATTCGCATTGGAAGAATGGCACCTGAACCTCTGAATGAAATCGCACTGCAAACCGTCCAGCACATATGTGAACCGAGTCTGAAGGTATCAGTTGTAGTATTGGAGCATTTGAATGAGTACAAGTACTCGTGTAAATGATTAGTATCAGCACCAATATCAGTATCGGTGCAACGCTAAAGATTTCCTCTCTATGACTGTTCTGTTGTCAACCCAAAATGTGGGATTTTTTATTTTACTTTCACTTACCATGATAACAATAAATAGAGAGGGTGAATCTCCCTGACAGGGGCACAGACAGCAATAAAAACTGACAGGTGTTCTAATCCCTCTCCACTCTAAGGCCCCTTTCACACTGGGGCGGGAGTTGCGTCGGCGGTAAAGCACCGCTATTATTAGCGGCGCTTTACCGTCGTTTTAGCTGCAGTATTCGGCCGCTAGCGGGGCGGTTTTACCCCGAGAAAGGGTTAAAAACAAGTATAGCCGCACTGCCCCCTCGGGCATTCACACTGGAGACACAGCAGCGGCTGTTTCGGGTCGGTTTGCAGGTTCTATTGTTAGCGCAATAGCGCCTGCAAACTGCCCCAGTGTTAAAGGGGTCTAACCAAAACAAGAACGAAAAAAAGTTTTGCCTTTAGTGGCACTTTAAACCCTGGTTCACACTTAGGCCTCTTTCACACTTGTATGACCTGAAAGTCACACGACTTGAAGCAATGCCCGTGTAATCTTGAGGTCTAAATACTTCAAGTCGCATCAAAGTCGGACCAAAGTGGTGCAGGGACTACTTTGAAGTCGCTGCAACTTGAAATTGCACAGATATGAATGGTACTCATTGGAAATCATGGGGTGCGAATTGTTATGCAACTTCTCAGTCCAAAGTCACAGGACAAGTTGCACAAGTGTGAAAGGGGCCATATGAGGATAAGATCAATACGAAAACATAGATTCACATGTCATGTAAAAAAGCTTTATTTCCAGTGAAGGCTGTTCACATATAAGCAGTGCATATTTGATCCAGTTCATAAAAGCGTACGGTGCGGTGCAAATTTTAGCTTCATAGACTTCTCTGGGACCGGATTGAAATCGCAGTCTATTGTTCACATGACTGCAAATTTTTTTTTTCGCCTAGATTTTATCACAGATGTGACCACGCCCCTCACAAATTTGCACTAAATTCGCATGGAAACCACACATGCTAAGCAGAATTCACATTGCAATGTAAACAAAAATCACAATGCAAATTCGCATCGTGCCACTTTGAGGCTGGGTTCACACTATTGCGAATTGGATGCGGCTGTCACCACATTCAATTCACATGTCAGGAGACTGTGACAGGCCCTCAATAGAGTCGGTTTACATATCTCTGGGACGGCTGCGGAGCGAGTTTCACAGGAGTCCTGTGCGTCTTCTGGTCCATTTCAGTCAAATATTCCAACGGAAATCGGACCTGAAACAGTGAACAGGGACAAACCAGACAACTGCCGTGAGCGGCTCCGCACGGCAGTGTGAACTCAGCCTAAATTTGCACCGCATAACTGTGAACAGGCACGGACGTTGCTTTACTAAACCCAGAGAGAGCAAAATCTGGTGCAGCTGTGCATTGTAGCCAATCAGCTTCTAACTTCAGCTTGTTTGACAAAAAAAAAAAAATCTGGAAGCTGATTGGTTTCTATGCAGAGCTGCAACAGATTTTGCACTCTCCAGCTTACCAGGCCCTTGGGTCTGGTATGGATTTTAAGGGGAACCCCCTACTCCGAAAAAATGGCGTGGGGGTTTTTTTATTTAAAATTTGGCACAGAGTTTCCCCTCAAGATCATCTGAGCACAAGTCGCATGCCAAAGTCAAATCATGCGAGACTGCGATCCGACTTCAATGATAGTCAATGGGCTGAAGTAGGATCAAAGTCGGACCAAAGTAGTACAGGGAGCATTTCTAAAGTCAGAACGAATTTCACACGTCGTGCGACACGGGCTCCCAATGTCGGAGCGTTTGTCAGACCAGTGTGAACGCAGCCTTAGTCTGGGTTCACACTTGTGTGATGCGGGAACCCGCACAATTCCTGTGCGGATTCCCGCATCGCACCTGAGTCGCCGGCGGTTCACATTGATATCCATACTAGGGTTGCTGCCTCATCCCTTTAAACCTGAACACATATTGATTACACGTTCTGTGGCTGATTAAGGTGGTAATTAAACTCACTTGGTGCCTTATCTGCATTAAATTAGCCCCAGAACCTGTGTAATTTATAAGTGTTCGGGTTTAAAGGGATAAGGTGGCAACCCTATTGGCAACCCTCCTTGACCACTGTTATAAGGGGAAGGTCTCAGAACTCATCCCGTCCCCACAGAGAGTGCAGAAGATAAAATCTCTTGAGGACACGTTAAGGAGGATTTTATTGAACATTTTTCCTGACTCCAGTAGGTTACAGTGTCATGGAAAACGTCATTTTGAGCCTTTTGTTGGTCAAGAGAGGAGCGTTGGAGAAGGCGTCCGCCTAAGTGAGGCATTTTGGAATTTTTTAGTCCTCACCGCCCAGGGCTGTCAGCTTCCACATCCCATCGGCAGCGTCTGCATCACATGGTGGACGATTACCTCGGGGCCAAAACAGAGATGGAGAGCTTTCCAGCTGATGATTCACTGACACTCACACTAATGAGAATAGACCACTGGCCAGAACTTGCCCAGTGTGCTGTTGAGTTGTTGGGTTGCCCTGCATCCAGCGTGCTTGCAGAACAGGCAATCAATGCTGCAGGAGGTTTCGTTACTGATCATAGAACGCGTCTGTCCATAGACTCCGTGAACTGTTTGACTTTTATAAAAATTAATCAGTCCTGGATTACCAGCTATGAAGCCCCTGATGCCGATGTCACTGATTAAGTCTTTTTGGGATGTGGAATCTCTGCAGGACTTCGAGGCTGCTTAGCTTTGGGGGTGTTCAATCATTTCATCTGGAAGAATGTTTTTGGTTTAGGTTTCATGGGCACAATTAACACCCAAAGACCAATTTTTCTGCACCTGTTTGACAGGTGCATATCATTACAATTTTTTACAGCAAGACCAATTCTTGCTTTCATCAAGAGTACCTCTATAGGGTTACGGTGGGAAAGCGCCCCCAACACCCAAAGAGTAATTTTTCTGCACCTGTTTGACAGGTGCATATCATTGTAATTTTTTAAGTCCAATTTTTACGCATCCGTTACTTCTATCCAAAGTCAAAGTGACACCAGAATGTATCCAAAAAATCTCTAATCTTGTTCCCAGTGCACTACATTGTGGCCTCATCATACACACTGGCTCCCCAGCTGTTGCTGAGCAAAATAAAGGCAGCTTGCAGGGAAAATTTCATTTTTTGGGGCTTTATAACTGTAGTTATTGGTGCAGCAGATTCTAGACATGGTACAGATCTGCCACTTTACAGGTAGACTAAGGGGACCCCCCAAGCACTATATTGGAAGGAATTTTTAATTTTTATGCTTTCATTTTAAAAATAAAAAAAAATCACTGCTCATTTAAAAATTAAGTTTTTCACAAACTTTTTTTTTATTGAAGGCACAGAATCCGGAAGGAAGACTGTGTGAAGATGGAAGCACCCAGGACCCGCTGGATTGATTATTGCGATCAACCGGCGGGTCCTGGGGGCTTCCATCTTCACCCGGTCTTCCTTCCGGATTCTGTGCCTTCGTTCACTTGCCTTGGCCGGGCTGCATTGCTATCACTCCCACGCATGCTCATGCGCATCCTCTCTCTCTCATCCTCCCTCACCCCTCTCTCATACCCTTTCTCTCTCTCTCATCCTCCCTCTCTCTATTTAATTTAATTTATTATAACAAAAAATTGTTTGCATTTGTATTTTTTATAAAAATTCCTCACTAAAATCCTCAGCACCTGGCCCATGATGTTCTTAATCTGGCCCTAGTAAAATATCTCAAGATTCTGGTACTGATGGGGAACCTAAATCACAGAGAGGACGGCTGGAAAAGGAATAAGAATTTATACAAAAAAATAAGAACTCTAGGCCAGTGTTTCTCAGCCAGGGTTCCGTAGAACTCTGGGGTTCATCCAGAGGTTGATAGGGGCTTCTTGAGCACAGAACAATTTCTGCCTCTAGGCAACCACTGAAACCAACAATCTTTTAGCTATCTGTAAGGGGGGAAGTCTTCCCACTTACCACAGAATAAGGACTCGGAGCATTCCTCCCAGTGATCATCCCATTATTGTACCATGAGCTGTAGAAATACTAATTATTAGCAAAGGTTCCCCGAGACCAGAAAGCTCTGGTCTCGGGGAAGGGTTTCAAGGGTTCCTCTATTTTAATACGGTTGATAATAGCTGCTCTAAACTGTAGTCAGAATAAGGAAAGTAATTTTTGTGCCACTATGATTTAATAGGAATTTCTGAGCCCTGACAATAAGGCCCCTTTCACATGAAGGGTCTGATCAGTAAATTTTTCAGCCAGACTTGATCGTTCCCTCCTTTCACCCCTATGGACTGGTGGGTTTAAACTGGTTTGTGTCCTTTTACACCCGCCTACCTCCAATCCAAACCGGTCCACTAAAAACAAGTGGAAGGGAGTCGGCCCACCCCCATCTAGGCCAGTGTTTCTCAAAACTTTTTTGTCTTGCCCAACAAAAATATCAAAAAATGTTCACGGCACACCTGAAAAGATTTAACAATTTTTGTGGTGAAGAACTTATTTATTGTTACATATATATTTAGTTCAAATTAAATGTGAAGGATGTGCCTGCTTTCAAGAGCAAATCAGATTGAACCGAGGCAACAAAGTCGAGAAACGGAAGAAACTAATGGAACTCTATTATTATAATATAATTAGAGCGATCGAGTTCTCCCAAGATCTTGCACAAGTCTTGCGTTACGAAAGGAACCAATGAATGACAGACTGACAGAGATGGCATTTTTATATAAATGTTACTTTTTAACTTTTGCAACATTGATTTACCATTTAATTTTTCGATATGTTCAAGGTTTCAAAATGCTAGCAATTTTAAATATTTTTCAAGAATCACTGATTTAGGCAGATCAAATTGGAGGGCAGTTGCCCATAAAGCAGAGAAGGCTCTGTCCATGTCCACTCTGCAGAAACTGACTAGACAAGGACCTATCATCTGCCTCGCTCTGATCAGCAAGGGATCAATGGACAGATAACCTGCTGATCTAATTGAGTCCACCCTGTGTGAAAGGGTCCTAAGTCTTTCCTCAAGTTTTTGGAGGTTTACGGTATATGGACGTTTTAAAAGGACTCTTATACTCGCCCTCATTGAGGTGATCTGAACTTCATATTTACTCAGGGCCGTCTTTAAGGCAGGGCAAAAGGGGCAGCTGCCCTGGGCCCTGTCATTGTTGTGGGGCCCAAAACAGCTGCCTCATACTTGCCAACTATCCCAGTTTAAATTCCCTTGCCCTTTGAAGTTTTAGTCCTGTGCTGTGTCACAATATCTCAGTGTGAAGTGCTGGTACTAATGCTGCCCTGACCCTGTGTTTACATGTAAATAACCAGAATTCATAAGTAAATAGCTGCAGCATTGATATGTAAATAAAGGCGGCATTCACATGTATATCAGGCCCCCTGCAGTGAGGAGTTGATGTGCTGTAACCTCTAGCACTTAATCAGTAAGCAGTAATACTGTACAGTAATCTCTAGCAGCCAAAAAACAAGCAGAAATAATTTGCTGTAACCTCTAGCAACTAATCAGTGAACCGTAATGTGTACTGTAACCTCTAGCAACCAGTCAGTAAGCAGTAAAGATATGCTGTAACCGCTGGCAACCAATCGCAATTGCTGCTGATCTGATACAGTAAACTGATTTTAAGTCTAGCTGCTATTTATTTTATGTCTCAGAGCAGGTGGAGAGTGAAATTGCATGGGGGGGGGGGGCAAGAAAATTTTTGCCCAGGGTCCAATCAATATTAAAGATGGCCCTGTATTTCCTAGTTAGTTAGCCCTAAAACACTATAAAAATCTGATGACTATAAATGTATTCTAACTATTTGCAATAACAATTGCTATTTAAATATGAAGAAAAATTGTTGCATATCATTAATGGTTGCTTACATTGTTCCTCTGGCAAATTGATGTTTCAAAAGGTCTCTGATATATAGAGGATCATCAGTTTCAAAGCTGAACTCCATATATGAGAATTGTTCCTGGACTTTTTAACTTTGAGTCAATTACCCCAATAATACTTCTAAACTCTGATCCCTATCTCCATATTCTAAAGCTGGCCAGCACAGCTGGCCCTGTTGGTCACCCACTGCCCGATATTTCTTGATGTGCCCTTTCTCTGGCTGCTGCAGCATTTATTACATACAGTCAGGTCCATAAATATTGGGACATCGACACAATTCTAATCTTTTTGGCTCTATACACCACCGCAACGGATTTGAAATGAAACAAACAAGATGTGCTTTAACTGCAGACTTTCAGCTTTAATTTGAGGGTATTTACATCAAAATCAGGTGAACGGTGTAGGAATTACAACAGTTTGTATATGTGCCTCCCACTTTTTAAGGTACCAAAAGTAATGGAACAATTGGCTGCTCAGCTGTTCCATGGCCAGGTGTGTGTTATTCCCTCATTATCCCATTTACAAGGAGCAGATAAAAGGTCCAGAGTTCATTTCAAGTGTGCTATTTGCATCTGGAATCTGTTGCTGTCAACTCTCAATATGAGATCCAAAGAGCTGTCACTATCAGTGAAGCAAGCCATCATTAGGCTGAAAAAACAAACTCATCAGAGAAATAGCAAAAACTTTAGGTGTGGCCAAATCAACTGTTTGGAACATCCTTAAAAAGAAAGAACGCAACAGTGTGCTCAGCAACACAAAAAGACCCGGAAGACTACGGAAAACAACTGTGGTGGATGACCGAAGAATTCTTTCCCTGGTGAAGAAAACACCCTTCACAACAGTTGGCCAGATCAAGAACACTCTCCAGGAGGTGGGTGTATGTGTGTCAAAGTCAACAATCAAGATAAGACTTCACCAGAGTGAATACAGAGGGTTCACCACAAGATGTAAACCATTGGTGAGCCTCAAAAACAGGAAGGCCAGATTAGAGTTTGCCAAATAACATCTAAAAAAGCCTTCACAGTTCTGGAACAACATCTTATGGACAGATGAGACCAAGATCAACTTGTACCAGAGTGATGGGAAGAGAAGAGTATGGAGAAGGAAAGGAACTGCTCATGATCCAAAGCATACCACCTCATCAGTGAAGCATGGTGGTGGTAGTGTTGTGGCGTGGGCATGTATGGCTGCCAGTGGAACTGGTTGTTTTGTATTTATTGATGATGTGACTGACAAAAGCAGCAGGATGAATTCTGAAGTGTTTCGGGCAATATTATTTGCTCATATTCAGCAAAATGCTTCAGAACTCATTGAACGGCGCTTCACAGTGCAGATGGTCAATGACCCGAAGCATACTGCGAAAGCAACCAAAGAGTTTTTTAAGGGAAAGAAGTGGAATGTTATGCAATGGCCAAGTCAATCACCTGACCTGAATCCGATTGAGCATGCATTTCACTTGCTGAAGATAAAACTGAAGGGAAAATGCCCCAAGAACAAGCAGGAACTGAAGACAGTTGCAGTAGAGGCCTGGCAGAGCATTACCAGGGATGAAACCCAGAGTCTGGTGATGTCTATGCATTCCAGACTTTAGGCTGTAATTGACTGCAAATGATTTGCAACCAAGTATTAACAAGTGAAAGTTTGATGGATGATTGTTAATCTGTCCCATTACTTTTGGTCCCTTAAAAAGTGGGAGGCACATATACAAACTGTTGTAATTCCTACACCGTTCACCTGATTTGGATGTAAATACCCTCAAATTAAAGCTGAAAGTCTTCAGTTGAAGCACATCTTGTTCGTTTAATTTAAAATCCATTGTGGTGGTGTATAGAGCCAAAAAGATTAGAATTGTGTCGATGTCCCAATATTTATGGACCTGACTGTATATGTCTTGTTGTCCCCTGCGAGGAAATGCCGCTGATCGGCTCTCCTCGCCACACACTCTGTCAGTGTGAGGCGATGAGAGACAATTACCATCATTTGCTGTGATTGGATACATCCGATCAAATGGTTAAAGAGCCGCATCAGTGGCTCTTTACAGAGAACAGGGTCGTGCCGTGTCCTAGCAACTTGGTGCGGCCGTGATCGGCGCGTGGGAGCGGCCGTTCGGATGTGTGCCGTCATATGTAGTCCACCCAGAACGAGAGCTGCACCGTCCCTCTGATGGTGGTTAACCACTTCAATACCAGGCACTTAGACACCTTCCCGCCCAGCCCAATTTTCACCTTTCAGTGCTGTCGCAATTTGAATGACAATTGCGCGGTCATGCTACACTGTACCCAAACTAAATTTTTTATCATTTTGTTCCCACAAATAGAGATTTCTTTTGGTGGTATTTGATCACATCTGCAGTTTTTATTTTTTGCGCAACAAATAAAAAAAGACAGAAAATTTTGAAAAAAAACACGTTTTTCTTTGTTTCTGTTTGTAAATAAGTACGTTTTCTTTTTCAATGACGGGCACTAATATGGCTGCACTGACGGGCACTGATGGGCACTGATCATGTGGCACCAATGAGGTGGCACTGATGAGGTGGCACTGAAGGGCACTGATGATGGGCACTGATAGGCGGCACTGATGGGCACTGATAGGTGGCACTGGTATGCGGCACTGATGGGCACTCATAGGTGGCACAGATGGGCACTTATAGGCGGCACTGATGGGTACTCATAGGTGGCATTGATGGGCACTCATAGGTGGCATTGATGGTTACTTATGGGTGGCACTGATAGTTGGCACAGATGGGCACGGATATATGGGCACTGATGGGCACTGACAGGTGTCATGAATGGACACTGATGGGTGGCACTGATGGCACTGCTTGTTTGCAGTGATGCCCCTAAGGGTGGCATTGCTGGGCATCACTGCAACATGATGGTGACAATCAGTGCCCATTTGTGGGCACTGATTGGCACAGATTTGGCAGACTGGGCACATGTGGATGGCCATGGGGTACATACCTGGCCATCCACATGTTGCCCCTTCCCTGGTGGTCCTAGTGGCGATCCCTGATGGTCCAGTGTGGTGATCTGAGGGGGAGCTGCGCTGATAAACAATCAGCGCAGACCCCCCCTGCCAGGAGAGCCGCCGATCGGCTCTCCTCTACTCGCGTCTGTCAGACGCGAGTGAGGAAGAGCCGATCAACGGGTCTTCCTATTGACAGCGTGATCAGCCGTGATTGGACACGGCTGATCACGTGGTAAAGAGTCTCCGCCGGAGGCTCTTTACCAAGATCGGTGTAGCGGTGTGTCAGACTGACTTTACATCATATGACGCCCAGTCAGGATAACAGAACCACTTCCCTGACGTCAATCCGCCATAGGGCGGGCGGGAAGTGGTTACAGAAAAAAATAAACAACACAAAATGCAAAACACATGAAAACTGCATGCAAAAACGCACTGCAAAATGCAGGTTTTAAAAAGCAAATTACACCACAAAACGCGCAGGAAAAACGCATCAGCCACAGCTGCATAGATGTGAACCTAGAGTTAAACTAAACAATTACACCCTCCCCCTCCAGAGATTTGTAATTTTTAAGATCCGTCACCCACGGACTTCAGGGATTGTTTATATCCTGTGCCGCAAGATTCACTCTGTCGGCCACACCTGTGCATTACATTCTCCTAGGACTCTAACCTGAGAGCATCTGTCTTGGAGCAACAAAGTGTATATAGCTGTCCCAAAAATTGATTGCTATAAGCAGTCAATCGTTTGTTCCAGTGGGCATTCCTTTACCCATCCAAGTTCTATTCCCTCAAGAAAATACCAAAAACAAGTATATGGACTGTTCATTGGCTTGGAGTGTCTGGGAAATGAATGCCGGGCCAGGCAGTGTGACAGGGGGGGCACATCACTTAGCAGCCCCTATGGGGGTACTGCTACATGTAGCTGCTAATATTTTTTAAATGGGTTCTTACCGGTGCAGGCCTGTCTAGCCTGAAGCTGATTTTTCCACTGCTGTGGATCCCTCTTACTGCCATCCTGGATTTGGTGGTCGCCTGTGACTTCTTGATGTCCTACAGCCATCTTCCCACTGTGCATGCAGAAGATCGTGTGTTGTAGGGAGGTCCTGCAGCCTCTTGGAATGTGTGATAATATCCCTGGAACGATATGTGAGGTAGGGGGTGGGTGGCGGGACGTGGTGACATAATCTTTGCCTAGACGAGGATTTAGGAAGTGGAAGCAGGTACTAACAAAAAAGGTACTTGTCACCCCCACCCGAATAAAGGCTACAAAAGGTGTAACTGGTAGAGACTGGTGGGAGGGAAAAAATTATGCCTTTTCTTCTGATATTACAAAAGAGCAGTTCTTTGCTTTTGGAATGAAGTTCCAATTAAGGCTCCATTCACAACAGATGTGCTGGCATGCGTTGATCAGCACAGTGCATATACAGTAGATTGTAAAAGCAATGCATTTCAATAGGAGCAGTTCACACCAGTGCAATGCTCTGATATGTGCTGCAAAAAATGAGAACAGCATCTAAACATGCCATAATCCCAACCTTTTGGGAATGAGGGACACCTATCTATCAGCAAAAGTATGCAGGCATAGGACACACCCCTTGCCACGCCCCCTTAAAGGAGAATTGTACAAAAAAACAAGATTAGTAAACCCACAAGTGCTTTTTTTTTTTTTTTTACCACTACTGTTCCTTTATATTGGCTTTTGGAATTTACAAATGCAGCAATTTAGAAATCAGATAAAAGGTTTAGCGCTGGAAAACACTTTTTAATAGATAAAAAGTGCATTTTATATACATCTATATAGATCAGACCAAAATGAGGGACAAATGAGGAGGAATGAGGGACAGAGGGACATTGCTCCAAATCAAGGACAGTCCCTCCAAATCAGGGACAGTTGGGAGCTATGCGTAAGCAGTTGTCAGTTGAAGTTTCCTTTCCAAATTAAAGCAAAACTTTTTTGTCCATTTTGGATAGAGTAAGGGAGGGTTAGAACCCCTGTCCGTTTTTTGCCATCTGTGTCCCATTTGGGAGATTTCCCTTCACTTCCTGTCCCATAGCCAAAACAGGAAGTGAGAGGAAATCCCGCCGAAGTGAGGGGATCCAGGGTTATCACCAGGGTTACCAGAACTAGTCTCTCCATTGGAAGATTTCCTCTCTATTACTGTTCTGGTGACAACCCAAAATTTGTGATTTTCTTATACTTCCACTTTTGATGATAACAGTAAACAGAAGGCAATAAAAGCTGCAAAGTCTGTTATAATCCCTCTCTACTAGAGTTGCCACCTCATCCCTTTAAACCCGAACACATATTAATTACACAGGCTCTGAGACTAATTTAGTGCAGTTAAGGCACCAAGTGAGTTTAATTACCACCTTAATCAGCCACAGAACCTGTGTAATTAATATGTGTTCGGGTTTAAAGGGATGAGGTGGCAACTCTAGTTGCCAACCAGTAATAATATTTCCTTTATGCCACATATTCTTGGGTCCTTTCGCAGGCTTTGAAGCATGAGGTTGCCCATGCGCCTCAAATTTGCCGATTTGTCATCCTCTTCCTCCTGCTGCTCTGCCTCCAGTGCCCTGTCCATAATGCCAGGCAGAGTCTGCTCCAGCAGGAACACAACAGGGATTGTCTCAGTGATGCATGCACTGTCACTACTCACCATCCTTGTGGCCTCTTCAAATGGTCACAATACAGTGCATGCATCCTTAATGATCAGCCATTGACGTGGGGAAAAAAAGCTAAGGCGGCCTGAGCCTGTTGTTGTACCGTACTGGCACAGGTACTCATTGACGGCCCTCTGCTGCATGTATAGCCGCTGCAGCATTCCCAAAGTTGAGTTCCACCTGGTGGGCATGTCATAAATCTGGCAGTTTATGGGCAGGTGGAATTCCCGCTGAATTTCAGCCAACCGAGCACTGGCTGTGTATGACTGCCTGAAATGGCTGCAGACTCTTCTGGCCTGCTTTAGTACATCTTGCAACCCTAAAGCGTTTCGCTGCACCACTATCAGGGCTGGGCTCAGCCCTTCCTTCTCTGAGCTGGCCGCTCAGCTGTCGGCTAATTGCCAGCTCCCATCTCTCTCCACATCGTCAGTCCTGCCTACTTAAAGTCATCCAGCTCACTTGATCTCTGCCTTCGCCTGTCAACATCACAGAGACTTTCTCCTGCGTTCCTGTTGAAGACTTGCTCGGCTGACGTTCCTTCTGGCTCCTGATCCTGCTTGCTGTACTACTACGTTTATCTCTGGCTCTCTGACATTTGCTTTGCTGACTACCCGATCCGGTTACTGAACTCTGGCTTGTTTTGACTATGCTTACTCTGTTTATATTATTATTATTATTATTATTATTAATAAACAAGAGTGATTTAACTATACTTCTGTCTCTGTCTGATTCATGGTTCCTGATAACCACCAAATTGAGGACATGTGCCAGGCATGGCACATGTGTCAACTTTCCCTGTCTAAGGGCGGATAGTCTTGTTGGACTATACTGCTACTGTGAGTGAGTTTGGCTTGCAGTTGCAGAGTGGCCCCATTGAAATCAATAGGCAAGTTTGACAGGTGGTGCTGCCTGTCAAACTCTGCAGGCTCCAAGCTGTCCATTGAGCTGAGTGCCTCTGACAAGAAGTGTGAGGCACTGTGAGCTCATCCTCTCAGTCTGCTGCAAACAGAGTGTGCCAGCTTGTATTTAATGTGGCCTCTCTGTATGTAGCTTCTGACAGGCTGCGCAAGGATCCCTGTATCTCCGGAACCATAGGTCATAGGAGGCCCAAATTTTGACCAATAGTTGAGTAGACCTTCAGCTACATACCCCCCAAATATGACCCCTGGTCGCTGAGCCATGACCCTTAAAATTTATTGTTTCATTTATTTATTTATTATTATTTTTTTGCCAAATGGGCCTATTGTAAGGTAAGGGGCCTGGAGCTGCAGCTCCAATAGCCCCTATGTTAATTCAGCCTGTACTTTACATTGTGGCCTTTGCTGTAGAATTGGACTGCTACAGGAAATTTTTTTTTGTTAGTGGTCAATCTGTAAAGGTTTTTTGGTTAGAAGATGGTCTGACCTATCTCCACAACACAGAGCTCCGTCTGGCATTTTGCACACATTAGGTATACCACATTTGAGCATTTGCAGCAAAACGTTCCTTGTACTCTACATTTCTGCAGCAATCTCAGTACTGGTACCTTATCAGTGCTGTGGATATGTATGCAAGTTTCACATTTAATTACTTGAATGGGTTGCGTTCCATGGCGGTACAGCCTGCTGAACTCAACAAAGGTTTAATTTTTGCCTTGCCCACAAAGCATTGTGACTGTAGCATGTGTACAATCCTGAGTGGCTGCATGTCCTTCTTTAGATAGGTGGCTAAACCACCTGCTTTTACTGCCCCCCCCCCCCCCCCCCCGGCTGTGCATGTGAGCCAGCCACATGCTTAAAATATTTAATCTTTGTGCAGAAGAGGCTGGAGCTCTTTTGTGACCATTCTTAGAGCTTCTAGACATGGATTGTAAGTGATCACTAGTGGGACCTCATTATCCTTTTCCATCTTTGTATATACTTTTTTGATTTGTTTTGGATAGAGTGGTGAGGGTTTATTACCATAGGTGTCCCCACTAAGAAGATTGACACTTTATTTGTCATAGTAACATTTATTACCAGTAGAGAAAGTGAGTGAACTTTCAAAATTGAATTGTTACCAGCAGTGGTGTCGATAGGGGGTGCCTTCTGGGGCTATACTCCCGAATCTGGGGACCATAGCCCTGAGTCTCTAGGGTGACCAGGGCGGGTGCTTAGGCAGAGGGGGCAGTGCGCCCTGAGTGCCACACACTGGCGGGTGTCAGATCTCCCGCTGTGTCAGATTTCATTTGAATCGCCGGGTGCCCGCTGTCAAAGTCCCGCCTCCTGGTATGGCTACTTTGACAGACAGGACACTTGTCCAATGCCGGGACATGTGTTGCCTATTATAGGTGGGAGCCAATCCAGGAGGCAGGACTTATGTAACGGCGGGCACTCGGTGATTCAAATTAAAGCTGACACAGCAGAAGACGCCGGCCTGTGTGATGATCCAGCCGGCTCTCCTCTTCCTCTTCTCTCTGATCCCTGGCACAGGAGAGGGTGATGTGGGCACAGTGGAGGCTGCATTTCTGGGCACAGGTGAGGCTGCATTTCTGGGCACTGGTGAGGCTGCATTGCTTGGCACTGGTGAGGCTGCATTGCTGGGCACGGGTGAGGCTGCATAGATGGGCACAGCTGAGCCCTGCATTCTTTATATAGCACACTCCTGAGCCCTGCATTCTTTATGTAGCACGCACTCCTGAGCCCCGGGGCTCTCCGGGAACCCTGATGTAATAAGTCTGGGGACCCT
Organism: Lithobates clamitans; assembly: GCA_037952925.1. Lineage (NCBI taxonomy): Eukaryota > Metazoa > Chordata > Amphibia > Anura > Ranidae > Lithobates > Lithobates clamitans. The sequence goes on from JBBGZY010000584.1 coordinate 296,872, forward strand.
GATGTAAGAGTGGGTCTCTGAGGACCCTGATGTAAGTGGGGGGGCTCTCTGGGGACCCTGATGTAAGGGGGGATTCGCACTCAGATATGTAACTATATTTTATATATAATATATATTGTGACAGACAGCCCCTATCAGTGATAGATGGTGTGTATCTGCCACGCAGGATCTTGAGGTTCTTAAGATATATGAGTGACAGTGAAAGGTCTGTAGGCAGCAAGGGGTTAAGGACTGGCCACACCTTGCTCACCACCTGGGGTATAATTTTGACTTATCTGAGTAGAATCAGTGGTGGGGCTGAGAGAAAAGGAAGCAGGCTGTGAGGGAACGGGACTGAAGCAGACTCAGTGAGGTCCATATATTAGCCAGGAGGCTTACATTTTGTTTGATTGACTTTTGCTTTGAGACTATGAGACTTACTAAAGGCAAATTCACTTTGCACTACAAGTGCAAAGTGTAGTCGGCTGTAGATCCGAGGGAGACATGCAAGGTTAATAAAAAATAGCATTTTAGCTTGCACGTGATTAGATAATAAAATGAGCAGAGCTTCCCCTCATTTCAGATCTACCCCTCAGATTTAGGCTACTTTCAGCCCGGGGAGTTGTGGGCGTCGGCAGTAAAGCGGCACTATATCTAGCGCTTCTTTACCGTCGTTTTAGTTGCGCTATTTGGCCGCTAGTGGGGTGTTTTTAACCCCTGGCGGCAGCCGAAAAAGGGTTAAAACCACCGGCATAGTGTCGCTGCAGCGGCGTTATGCCAGCGATTTAGCGACGCTGCCCTATTGTTTTCAATCGGAAGGGTCGCATTAGGAACGGTGAATACACCGCTCCTACAGCGCTGCAAAGATGCGGCTTGCAGAACTTTTTGTACTGTCCTGCAAGCGCACCGCTCCAGTGTGAAAGCCCGAGGGCTTTCACACTGGAGACACAGGAGAGGCACTTTACAGGCACTATTTTTAGCGTTGTAACGCCTGTAAAGCGTCTCAGCATGAAAGTAGCCTTACAGCGGCTGCACTTCCAAGTGTACTAGCAGTGTAATTTCAAGTGCACTTTGCACTTGTAGTTGCACTTGTAGTGCAAAGTGGATTTGCCTTTCATAAATAACCCTCTATGTTTTCTACCCCTGCGTGGGAATCCTTGTCCGTTGCTGTTTTGCTGACCAAATAAACATGGGCAGGTAGCCCCTAACCTTGCACATGGCTGGACTAACTCTCTGAGAACTCTCTACTTGAAGCTAATCGCCCACAATATATATATATATATATATATATATATATATATTATATACACACACAAATATTATATACATGTGTATGCCTGCCCAAGCGTATGACTTTCTTTACTTCGCTGCTATGGGCTCTAGCCCCAGATCTTTCGTAGGCTTAGCAACGCCCCTGGTCACCATTCCTGGGCACAGGTGAGGCTGAGATGTGGGCACTGGTCAGGCTGCATTGCTGGGCACAGATGAGGCTGCATTCCTGGGCATAGGAGAGGCTGCATTCCTGGGCACAGGTGAGGCTGCACTGCTGGGCACTGTTGAGGCTGAGATATGGGCACTGGTCAGGCTGCATTGCTGGGCACAGATGAGGCTGCATTCCTGGGCACAGGTGAGGCTGCATTCCTGGGCATAAGTGAGGCTGCATTCCTGGGCACTGATGAGGCTGTGATCCTGGGCACAGGTGAGGCTGAGATGTGGGCATTGGTGAGGCTGCATTCCTGGGCACTGGTGAGGCTTCATTCCTGGGCACTGGTGAGGCTGCATTCCTGGGCACAGCTAAGCCCTGCATTCTTTATGTAGCACACTCCTGAGCCCTTCATTCTTTATGTAGCTCACTCCTGAGCCCTGGGGCTCTCTGGGAACCCTGATATAATGAGGGGGACTCTGGGGACCCTGATGTAAGGGGGGGGGCTCTCTGGGGACCCTGATATAAGGAGGGATCCGCACTCAGATATTATATATAAAATATAGTTATATATATACAGTAAAACCTTGTTTTGAGAGTAACTTGGTTTGAGAGAGTTTTGCAAGACAAGCATTTTTAATATAAATTTTTACTTGATATATAAGTGATGTTTTGATATACAAGTAGTCTCATGTCACAACTGACTATAAAAGAGAAGAGAGGCACCTCTAAGTGTAGCAATATGGTTACATTTAATGTAGGTACAACATTTAGCAACTCACATGGTTGATGATTAAAACATGCACATCTATGTATGCAAGCATCTGGGGTAAAGCTGTCCACTTAGACCATCCGCCACACCACCATCTACGTCATCCCTTCCATGCTGCACTCCATGAGCGCTTCAAGGCTCGCTGTCAGATCGTTCTACTGTAGAGTAGTCTTCCCAGTCATGATTGCAGACTGACAGCGGTGGTCTATGTGGACATCTTTACCCTGGATGCCTGCATACTTAAATGTGCCTCTTTTAATCATCAACCATGTGAGTTGCCAAATGTTGTACCTTCATTAAATGTAACCATATTGCTACACTTAGAGGCACCTCTCTTCTCTTCTATACTCTGTAGCTCCTGCTGGATTTTGCTTATAATCCCTTTGTGGAGGCTGCCATTTGTGAATGGACATTTTATGGTTACACAACCTATAACATTACTATATTCTTTTTAGATGCAGATAAACATATATCAAGGGCGCTCAGAATGTCAGAACCAGGCAGATAGTGTCTATATTGGGTGGATGATCTTCAAACACTTAGGGCAGCACTCGAGGAGAGGAGCAATCTCTAATAGAAAAACAGATAAATGAAAAAAAGGCGCCTCTAAGTGCAACAATAAAAACTTTTAATATCCCCAAAAAGGATTAAAAACACTTACGGGATCAAGGATAGGAAAAAGCATATCATGAATATATGAAGCAGGTGATCCGGCATCAGGAAGTCCCAGTGTATGACAAATTTCCAGGGATAAGGATATGCAGCAGCAGAAGGTCCCAGGATAACCAGCAGGTGGACACCCCAGGCTCTGGGAACACTGGTGAGGGAATCGTGCCTTGGAATCAGGAAGAAATAAGAATAAAAAGGAGCAAAAAAGTTAAAGGGGTTGTAAAGGTAAAAATTTTTTCACCTTAATGCATTCTATGCATTAAGGTGAAAAAACTTTTGACAGTACCGCCGCCCCCAGCCCCCCCGTTTTACTTACCTGACGCCTCGAATCTTCGCTCCTCGTCCTCGTCAGCTTCATTGCAGCTCAGCCTGGTCGCTGATTGGCTGCAGTGGATGGATTGAAAGCAGCGCAGCCATTGGCTCGCGCTGCTGTCAATCACATCCGATGACGCGGCGCGCCGGGGGGCGGGGCCGAGTGATACAGCGAGCGGCTATAGCCGCCAGCTGTATCACGGGAGCGCGCCCGCAAGCACTCACCACCGTGCGAGGGAGCTCGCATGAAGGTGGTAAATGCTTGCGGGGAGGAGCTGAAACAGCCGCCGAGGGACCCCAGAAGACCAGGTTCGGGGCCACTCTGTGCAGAGCGAGCTGCACAGTGAAGGTAAGTATAACATGTTTGTTATTTTAAAAAAAAAAAAACAACAACTTTACAACCCCTTTAACCCATACATTAATAAAACTGTGTATGAAAAAATAATATATAAATATAAGGAATAGGACCGAAGGATCAATATATGGAGGTAACAGACGGAGTAAATTTCATAGGTTTACATGCATGTGTACACGCATGCCCGCACAGGAGACACCTACAGACGCATAGATGCAAAAGCAAAAAAAAGGAGGGAAGCATAAATAAATGCACTGCATCTTATACATGCGTACGCACAGAAAAAATATCCAAAAAAGAAGGGGGGGGGGTGCACACAACCGTCCATTAGATGAATCGTTATGTGGCACTTGTATAGTGAACAAATATATGAAAACAAGGATGGGATAATGAATAAAATTCTAAAGGATGGCACTAATTTCAAAATCCTCATTTAACCCTCCAGGGGCCAAAACATTCAAAGTAAAAATCCAATACATCTCTCTATGGCAAAGCTTACGAAAACCCTCAGCTGGAGGGAGGTCTCTAGGCATCGCCTCAATAACCCAAACCATTAGACCATCAGTGGATTTGTTATGGTACTGGAGATAGTGCCTAGGGACACTATGGATGTCTAATCCTACAGTAATTAAACGGCAATGTTCGCCAAATCGCTTACGTAATAGTCTGATATTTCACCCAACATAAAAAAAGGACCCATGGGCATGTCAAACAGTAGACTACATGGTCAGAGGAGCATGTGTGAAAACCCTTGATAGGGTATGTTTTACCTTTCACACAAAAAGCCTTCAGGCCATGTTTAACAAACCGACAGGTCTTACATAGCGGCTTGCGGCATTGGTACATGCCCGAGATAGCTAGAAAGGTTGGAAGGGAATGACCTGGGGGTAAAGGCTTACCCTTAAGTTTACTGGGTGCCACCTTGCTTTTAATATTTGGGTCCTTTCTGTTTGCAAATTTGGGCTTGTTAGGTAGGACAGGTAGAAGGTGCTTGTCCTGAAGCAGCAAAGGCCAGTGCTTCCGCACGATACCCTCCATCTGTCTGTGACGAGATTGAAATTGGGTAATGAATCGCAAATCATCCTTATTGTTGTCAGCATGGATAGGGGAACGTGATTTAATGGGTTGGGTGTGTCCCTGTAATGAGAATAAGGTGTTTGCACAATATCAACTGGAAATTCTTTTTCAAGAAATTTATCTTCCAAAATCTTGCTCTGAGCATCATAGCCACTGCTTCTAGTACAGTTCTTTTTTAGTCTACAGTATTGACTTTTAGGTATGTTATTGAGCCATTGGGGATGATGGCAGCATTTATAATGAAGAAAAGAATTTCCAGCCATTGGCTTAGAAAAATTACTAGCATGGATTTCTTTTCCAGCGAAGAATAGTTCCAAGTCAAGGAAGGCCAATTTTTCCCCATCCATAACAGAGGTAAAGTGCAAACCTATATTGTTATTGTTGCAATGTACAACAAAATCAGAAACTATGGATGCACTACCATCCCAAATGATGATCACATCATCTTTATACCGGCCATAGAAAACGATGTGGGAAGAGTAGGGGTTGTTATGCCAGATATGCGACGATTTCCTAAACCCCATGGTAAGGTTTGCATATGAAGTTGCAAAGTTTCCCCCCATAGCTGTCCCACTAATCTGTAAGAAGAACTCATTGTCAAATTTGAAGTAGTTGTTAGTGAGACAAAAAGCGGTAGCCTCTACAATAAAGGAGGCTTGCCTGGGATTCAGCATGGGGTCCTTACACAAAAAGGATTGTATCGCACATAGTCCCACATCATGCGGTATGGAGGTATACAGTGGCTGAACATCAAGGGAAACCCACAAATAAGTAGGTTCCCAGGAATAAGGGGAAATGAGTTCTAGCAAGTGGGTACCATCTCTAATATATGACTGTGGGGATTGGGCAAGTGGCTGAAGGAACTGATTCACATATTGTGAAAAAACACTCCTTATACTTCCCATGGAAGCAACAATTGGTCGTCCAGGAGGATTGACTAAGTTTTTGTGCACTTTAGGCAGGTGGTAAAAATACTGGGTGTAATGAACAGCCTTAACCAAAAAAGAAGCTTCCTGCTGAGTAATGATAAGGTTGCTAAGTGCATCCTTAACCAGTGAAGTGGCCTCTAAGATGCAATGGATCAGTCTTTAATTTGGTATATGTGTGTGTGTGTGTTGGTATCTGACAGAAGTCCGATGGCCTCTGCTACATAATCAGCTCTGTTTTGTACAACTATTCCCCCACCCCACCTTTATCTGCAGATTTAATAACTAAATCAAAATTATTGTCAAGAACATACAGAGCTTTCTTTTCAGAATATGTAAGATTATGAACCATCTTGTTTTTATCGTTGGCTGAGTTGCACAAATCTTGAATCTTGAATAAAAGGCATCGATGCAGGAGCCCTTAGACTGGGTAGGGTAAAAGACAGATACAGGTCTAAATTTCGTTTTCTGAATAGGTGGAGAGGTCATGAGGTACTGAGTGTACAATATTTGGTCATTTTCAGAGCTCTCAAAAGGGGGAACAGGAGTTCAGTACTCACTGCTAATTTCAGTATTATGGGAATACAGTTCTTCTAAAAGGACCAAGCAAACATGGTCATTATGAGTCATGATGTCATTGCAGGAAGAATTAGCAGAGGTGGAGTTAGCCATAGAATAATTGTTGTTATGTTTAGTGGACTGTATATGAAAGAATCTATTTAGGATAAGGCGGCGAATAAACGTATTCAAATCTTTAAATAAAAGGAAGGGATTGGGCTGGGCAGTAGGAGCAAAATTAAAACCCCAACTGAGTAGTGAAATTTCATCACTAGTCAGAGAGTGGGTGGAAAGGTTAAAGATTTTTATAGTACTCTCTTTTTTCTGGAGTCTGGACTTGGGTCTACCTCCTCTGCCCCGGCATCCTCTACTTCATGTTTTCTTTTTAGAGGTTTGGGCCTTTTTTATGTTGGGCGAACTATCAGACCATTACGTAAGCAATTTGGCGAACATCGCCGTTTCATTACTGAAGGATTGAACATCCATAGTGTCCCTAGGCACTATCTCGAGTACCATAACAAATCTACTGATGGTCTAATGGTTTGGGTTATTGAGGCGATGCCTAGAGACCTCTCTCCAGCTGAGCATTTTCGTAAGCTTTGCCATAGAGAGATGTATTGGATTTTTTCTTTGAATGTTTTGGCCCCTGGAGGGTTAAATGAGGATTTTGATATTAGTGCCAGCCTTTAGAATTGTATTCATTATCCCATGCTCATTTTCATATATTTGCTCACTATACAAGTGCCACATTCCCCTTAGCTATGCCATCTATTGGATAATCAGATTCTGCTTCTCCTATGGGATGTGTATATATACGTGGGTGTGTATGTGCGTGAGCTCATAATGATTCATCTGACGGACAGTTGTGTGCGCCCCCCTTTTTTTGGATATTTTTTCTGTGCATACGCATGTATAAGATGCAGTGCATTTATTTATGCTTCCCTCCTTTTTTTTTGCTTTTGCATCTATGTGTCTCCTGTGCGGGTCATGCGTGTACACATTCATGTAAACCTATGAATTTTACTCCGTCTGTTACCTCCATATATTGATCCTTTGGTTCTATTCCTTATATTTATATATTATTTTTTCATACACAATTCCATAATTGTTTATATATATATATATATATATATATATATATATATATATATATATATATATATATATATATATATATAATTTTTTTTTAATGTATGTGTATATATATGTGTGTATGTGTGTGTGTATATATATATATATATATATATATATATATATATATACACAAACCACTTATTTTAACATATTTTAATATCTTAGCATTTTATATGCAATCTGATTGGAATTATCCACCAACTCCCCCCTAGTGGTATTTGCTACCAGGATTAATGTATGGGTTAACTTTTTTGCTCCTTTTTATTCTTATTTCTCCCTGATTCCAAGTCCCCTTCCCGACATATATCTTTGTAAATGTCCAGCTACATTCGTCTTGTTGTTTTTTTGTGAGTGGGCTGCATCCCGTGCTGTCTTTTATGTCTCTATGTCTTTATGTTTACTGTGTAGCTCTGCGCCCATGGATTACACCAATTTCTGGGTTACTGCAGCATTGTGTTTCTTCCCTTACCACCGCCCATTGCCCCACCCATAGCTCCGCCCATAGACCATAATAAACTCAGCTTCTACTTACCTGTTATCATTGGCTTGAAGAAGGAACCAATCAGTAATTCCGAACGCGTCCCATTTTGATGACACACTTCCTGTTTGCAGTCCACGCTGGTTGTCGTCCCCTCCCACTGACGTAATTTTCCGTCATGCTCTATGCTGATTCAGACAGCGCGATTGCCTCACCAGTGTTTCCAGAGCCTGGGGTGTCCACCTACTGGTTATCCTGGGACCTTCTGCTGCTGCATATCGTTATCCCTGGAAATTTGTGATACACTGGGACTTCCTGATGCCGGATCACCTACTTCATATATTCATGATATGCTTTCTCCCATCCTTGATCCTGTAAGTGTACTCACTTTGGATACTGTGTGTGTGTGTGTGTGTGTATATATATAATATACACATACATACGTATATTATATACATGTGTATGCCCGCCCAAGCGTATGACTTTCTTTTTTTCTTTACTTCGCTGCTCTAGCAACGCCCCTGGTCACCAAAACAGGAATATAGTGGAAACCTTTCAAAGGGTACACTTGTTGCAGTTAAAACTAGGAGGGAATTTGCATCGCTTCATAGAAATTTTCTCCTACTTCTTGTGTCTACAAGACAGGAAGTGAAATCTCTCGAATAGAGAAAAAAATAACGAGAGAAGTTTTAATCATTCCATACTCTCTCTACAATAAAAAAAAAAAAAAATGGCTGTAGATACACTTTCTTAATATTATCATGCAGGCATAGGTGTGCTGAGGGGGTACACCCTAATCACCATGTGTGGTGCCAATTCCCCCTACTGCCCAGGCCCCCCCCCCCCATTGTTGGCTCCCTCGCCCCGCTGTGCTGCTGGCTGCCCTCCTCTCCCACTGGGTGCTGCAGGGGATGTTTCATGATGGAGGGGGGGCTAGTAAATATGTAACTTACCACCCCCTTCCTTTTTTAAATGAACACCGTGAACACACTTGCTTTCTATGTCCATTCACAACTGAAGCATAGTACACTGTGTTCATTATGGGCGGCACAGTGGTGTAGTGGATAGCACTTTCGCCTAGCAGTAACCAGGGTCGCTGGTTTGAATCCCAACCATGACACTACCTGCCTGGAGTTTGCATGTTCTCCCTGTGCCTGCGTGGGTTTCCTCCGGGTAAAAAAAAAAGGGCACCGTTCTAACCCTCATATATTAGAACTAAGTGCTGGCTTGGTGTCTGTCTCTTCTCCACACAGGCACAACTTTATGTTGAATATATTTTTATTTTCAACATATGTAATTTAAAATAGTTAGGGATACAGAAAAAGAAAAATGGGAAAATACAAAAAAATAAACAGTGGGGGAATAAGGTGTAACAATGTACACAATGTTATGACGTGATTTCTCAAACATGTCAAGAAACCAACATACAAAATGTTCTACAGTGAGAGAGTGTGGAGAATGGGGAGGAAGAATAGAAATAAAAGAAGAAAAGGAAGTAATAGATAGGATGGGGCTCAAAATTTCAAGTCCTGAGCTACTAACCAGGCCTTAAGAATTACTCGCCACCAGCTGCCCCATCCAACCCCTACCCTGACCCGCCCCTAATTCCACCGCTAAACACGCCCTCATAAATGATCTCATAAAATGACACTTAAAAGTTTTATGCAGAATTGGGGTACAAAAATAAATATTAACAACAACTTTATCAGTGCCCATCAGTGCAGCCTCACCTGTGCCCATCAATGCAGCCTCACCAGTGCTCATCAAAGCAAACTTACCAATGCCCATCAGTGCAGCCTCACCTGTGCCCATCAGTGCAGCCTCACCTGTGCCCATCAGTGCAGCCTCACCTGTGCCCATCAGTGCAGCCTCACCTGTGCCCATCATTGCAGCCTCACCTGTGCCCAACAATGCAGCCTCACCTGTGCCCAACAATGCAGCCTCACCTGTGCCCAACAATGCAGCCTCACCTGTGTCCAACAATGCAGTCTCACTGCTCATTAATGCAGCCTCACCTGTGCCCAGCAATGCAGCCGCACCTGTGCCCAACAATGCAGCCTCACCTGCGTCCATCAGTGTGTCCTCATTGCACATAAATGCAGCCTCACCTGTGCCCCTCAATGTAGCCTCACCTGTGCCCCTCAATGTAGCCTCACCTGTGTCTATTAATGCAGCCTCATCTGTTTCTATCAACGCAGCCTCTCCTGTGTCTATCAACGTAGCCTCACCTGTGTCTATCAACGCAGCCTCATCTGTGTCCATCAATGCAGCCTCACCTGTGCCCCTCAAACAGACTCACCTGTGCCCCTCAATTCAGCCTCACCTGTGTCCATCAATGCAGCCTCACCTGTGCCACTCAATGCAGCCTCACCTGTGTCCATCAATGCTTCTTCACCTGTGCAGGGGAAGAGAGAGGAGAGGGAGGAAATTGCCGGCTGGATCATCAGAGAGCGGGGTACATCGCTGTAAGAGCTTTCATTTTAATTGCCATCATTAAATGTTCCCGGAACTCGCCGTCACATACAGCCCCACTGCCTGGCCCGCGTACTTTGATAAATGTCACATGTCATGGTGTCCTGTCTATCAAAGTACCTGGGCCAGGAGGCGGGGCTGTATGTGAAGGCGAGTGCGGGGAACACTCAACAATTCAAGTGAAACCGTTTTACTGCAATGTCCCCCGTTCTCTGATGATTCGGCTGCTTGCTCTCCTCTCTGCTCCCCTGGGAGATCACAAGGCAGCCCACGCTCGCCAGCCATCATTTTCAAGTGGAAAATTTGAGGGCTGGGATAGGATATATTGATACGATGTACGATACAAGAATCTTCTGACTCCTGAGCATCAATCTTTAATAGATAAAAGCAAAGGATTTGGGGGACATCTGAGAAAATGCCAACATGGTACTCGGGATCACATGATCAGTGTCAACAATTCATTCAAAACAGCTGTGTTGCCTATGTTGTGCTTGGCCCACAGCTATCACATGATACCTGGGCTTCTTGACCATACTACTCCTATGGTTAACATGCATATCAAAAACATTTTATACATTTACACCTCCCTCTACTGAAATCAAAGTTTCTTATGATTATTACTTTAACTGAAATCAAAGTTTCTTATGATTATTACTTTATTACCAAAACCATAAAAGATAAGAGAAATTAATAAAATTGTGCGTCCCTGAGGCTTGGTTTGTGATTAACATGGGCAAATGCCTCATACACATGGGTGTACTTAAGTGCACATACTTGGATGTGAAGGGCCGTGTTTCCTGCCACCAGGATGCACAGATGTTCCATGCAGTTGGCCAGTACTGAAAACTACAGACATTTCCAGTGATTTGCCTTCAGAAACTGAGACTGTTAAAGTGTTACTAAACCCAGGACCCTGCATTCACTATATCTGGTCTCCCACAGTACACAGAACATGGAAATGCAATTATTTTAGTAAATATAAACTGCTATATACCTTTTCTCACCAGCGGTATATACCAGTCTTGTGACTTCTATCAGTGTCCAGCCGAGCACTAGTTAAAGCTTCTAGGGGGAGTTTTTATCCTATTCCGACTGTCCTTTGAGACTGTAGGACCCCTGCCCCCCCCCCCCCCCCCAAAAATAAAACAAGAACAAAAAAAAAAACTGGCTAGTAATATACACACCAAACTGAGCATGTGCAGAGTGCCCCCAAGGCTCTGTACTATCAGGAGATAAATTGGGGACTGTGGAAGAAGTGGAGGATCAGAGAAGACAGGATCAAACAGCCTTTTTACACAATGCAGAGGATTATTCCCTTAGGTTCCACAGTGAGTATAACAAACATGCTTTACTGCTTATACAGACTGATTTTTAGTGTTGTGGGTTTAGTAACAGTTTAATAGGATTTAACTGTTGGCATCTATTAGAATAGCAAGTGTGTGTGTGTGTGTGTGTAAGTTTATTTTAAATGCCCAGTTCATCTAACATTACAGCATGTTCACTAACAGTGCCCAAAGAATGTGTAAAAAATACTTACAGGTGCTTTATTATAAGCCCTCACTGAAAGAAATATCTAATACTAGTTGGTTGGCTGACTGGCTTCAATGCATATGACACATTGACACAAAATAATCATGCAGCATGTATTATTAAAACTCCTTAATTGTGTACTAAGAATTGAAGCCATTGTCAGGGTTGATTTCCTACATTCAGTTCTTCCTAGAAAACTTGGACAGTGAAATTCTCATTTTCTTAAATTTTTCTTTCTTGTCCAGACTGTTCAGCTTTCCATTGGGGCAAACGGGAACATTTAGCTTCTGCTTAAAGTGGTTGTAAACTTCCGGGTATCGCGGCTCCGGCGCTGTGATTGGCCGGAGCCTCGGTGACGTCACTCCCGATTACATACGTGCCATTGCTTCAGTTTGTGTCAGTGCGCATGTGTCAATGACGTTGGCACATGCAAATACAGGGGATATCTCCTAAACCGTGCAGGTTTAGGAGATATCCTGGGTAGCTACAGGTAAGCCTTATTATAGGCTTACCTGTAGCGAAAAGTGGTCTGTAAGGGTTTACAACTACTTTAACATCACCCAGGCTTGCCTTTAAATTCTCTGCATATGTATGTAGCGCTACCCCCTAGAGGGCCGCTGGATTTTTTGGGTCCCCCTATTCCTGCACAGCCAGGCAACATGCATTTTCAACTCTCATTCAGAGACAAGGAATCAGTCAATGGGCTTGTTTTTGTTGTTTTATTGGGGAAAACAACTTGGATAGGGTGTTGTTCTTGACTTGAGGACAACTTCCTTTTCTATGTGCAACACAAAAATGACAAATCTTCAAATATATTCCCTCTGGGACAGCAACAGTCTTTCTGGAATTGGTAATGAAAATTCCCCTTCTAGGAGCTCGGTGTCACCTGGGTGGAATTCTGTCAAATTCCCAACTTGCAGGAGCTCTCCTTGCATGTCCCCTCTCTTGAAAATACCAGCTCACCTGGCTGCTTGGTGAAAAAACAAGCGATTGTCAGTTCCTAATCTGCAAGCATATTACACAGCTGCAGGTATTGACCCACTATCTCACCTTCATGAGAAACAACAAATGCCACTATGGGCCACCATGGATTTAATAGACGCACACCCAACACCTCTAGCCTCTCTCCCCTGGCTTCCTAAAGCACATCGCCCCTCAACCATAGGTCCCTGTCTGGCTCACTCCCTTAAACTGTGGGATGCGGTTAAGTACTCAGCAGGCCTAATTTCTCCTCACCTCCCACTACTTTGTCTCCTCCACTGCCCTTTATTCCAACCAGGTTGTGATAACCCACTGCAGTTTAAATGGTGGTCTGATAACGGCTTTACAGATATTCATTCGTTACTCACCCCAACCAAGATCATCCCCTTTGCGGCTTTACGTTCCTCACATGATATCCCCCTTAGGGAGCACTACAGTTACCTGCAAATTAGGCATTTTCTCCAACAGCTTATAAAATCCCATTCGGCCCCCTTTACCATGACCCCATTTGAAAGCCTTTGTAGATCGCGCCCCCAATCCCCGGGTCTAATTTCCCTCATATATATTGCTATAATTAACTCCAAAACACCACCATTGAGACCCTATCATCTCCAATGGGAGGCCGAACTCGGGAAACAATTGGACCCGGAGGACTGGCAAGGTATGACTATTATGCTATCCAAATGCTCTAAGAATGTTCTCTTTTTGGAGAACGCTTATAAAGTCTTTTATAGATGGTACTATACCCCGGCCAAATTAGCAAGCTTCATCCCATCTTATTCCCCCCTCTGTTTTCGAGGGTGCCCACAGGAGGGTACGATGTCGCATATCTGGTGGACCTGCCCCAGGGTCTGCAGATTATGGGTTAGAGTATACGCACTACTACGCAATCTTTTTAATGCCACTATAAAGCGGGACCCTTTTGAGGCCCTTTTATGGAAACCGATTGCGGAGCTTCTTCGTCCTGAACGCCAATTAGCAGCACATATTTTTACCGCAACTAAACTGACCATAGCAAGGGCCTGGAAAACTCTGAATCTTAGCTTTGAAGCAGTTAAAAATTGTGTGAATGATATTATGGTAAACGAGAAACTTACGGCCATATTGTTGGACACGCATGATAAGTTTCCCAGGATATGGCAACCCTGGGTGACCCATAACCGTCCATCAAGATTTGACCTAACGCTTCTCTCCCTATAATGAGACTCCGTTCCCCCCACCCCAGGGTCCCCCCCCTCCTCCCCCCCCTTTTTTTTTCTCCTACTTTCAATTTCTTTTTCCTCCTTTTTATTCTGGCCTTTGGGCCTCAATCTACAGAGTTTGGATATTTAAGGTAACAAAGTTATTTCATACAAAGGTATGTTAGCTTCTTTGAAGCTAACCAATTTAATCTGACTTTATATCTGGTTCTTTTTTCCATTAAGGCAATGTTAAGTATTACAATAACATCTCACTATGCATCCTTTAAATGTTTATGAATGTTTGCAAACATAATATTGTGTGATTGTAGTCTACCGTTATGCTACTAAACACGAGATGAAGACTCTCTTTAGTATGTAGCCTGGCCTCGGCCTTGAGCTGCCTGAGACCAGGTTTAAATTCTTGAACGTCAGTTCCACCTGCCGGACCCCGGCAGCCTTATGCCTGTTAATTCATGATGTATCCATCACTGTTTTGTACTATTCTGTTGAAATATATTTTCAATAAAACTCTTTGTACAAGAAAAAACAAGCGATTGTGTTAAGCTAGTTGGCACTGTCCCAGAAAGCTTTCTAGATATTGCATCGGGCAGCTCTCTCGTTTTTAGGCCCTGGGGTGTAGAGGTACTTATACTGTCCCTAGAAATTCTGCTGTTTTAAGAAAACTGCTTTTCAGGCCTCCTGCTGTCAAGGTCCTCCCATGCAAGCCAGGGTCTCTCTCTCCTGGAAGAGACTGTAGGGTAGTGGAGATCCCTCTGTCCTTCTTTCTTTCTCAGCTCCCAGCCTGAAGGCAGAGCCCCCTCAGCCCTGGGGTCCCCTCCCAGGCTACACAACACAGCTTCCTCGCTCCATCTTTCACCATACTCCCCTGCTGGCCAGGATGCAGAATGTTTATGGACTGATCCAGCCACCCTGCCAGGCCTGGGGATTGGCTAAATTCCCATAAATATGCAGATCAGCACCTCCTGGCCTTCACCCACCAGCTTCTAGAAACTTCTCCAAGCTTCTAGAACCAAGGGAAGGTACCAGAGGCCTGACCTGTAGAGCCCTCCAGCCTGACCTACAGTAACCCCCAATCAATTACCAGACTCACACAAAATCATATATCAAAATTCATCAGCCTGGAAATTGATTAATAAATACATAAAAGTGACTAATTCAACGTATTTAACTTAAAGCGCATGAATATTAAAGTTCATATATATTAAAATGAACTTTTATATTCATGCACTTTAAGTTAAATACGTTGAATTCATTACTTTTATTTATTTATTAATCAATTTCCAGGTTGATGACTTTTGATATATGATTTTGGTGCTGATATGATACTTTGGGATTGTGTATATTTATGGTAATACCTAAATAAATATGCACATTAGGACACATAGTGATTGTTCACACAGTTACATGTTTTTAGTTTTATTTCATTTTTATTTATTCATTTATTCATTTTTAGTGCTGTCCAACATTAATAATTTACATCTGATGTGTTTTGAATACACTTTTTTTAGGATAGCATATGTTAATTCACCTAATGAGTGTCTGGTGGTGCTGATTTTTTTTAAAAATATCACCAGCAAACACACTGCTGGTCAGGGTTAGGGGAACCGGAACATTGCTAGTGATAGAGTTTGAAAGAAAGTGGACAGTGTCATGTTCAATAACTGCAAGCAATAATAAACGGGGTAGCTGAAGATCTACAGCTACAGAGAACAGCCAGCCACTGTCAAGGTCAAAACCAGAAAATCAATTAGAGACAAAGCAGAAAATGTAAACACCAAAAGACAGGGTTAAACTTGGCACCCAGTTACGGGTCAATGAAAGGGGTCATCAAGCTGTATCAGCTTCCTTCTATAGCAACCCCCAGCCAGGCAAATTACCAGCATTTGATATTACTCTGGTGTTCCTAGGTCTTACTGCTTTGTAGACCCCTTTCTTTACCGGTGACAGGAGAAAGTGCCAGAGTTTAGGGAAGGAACACACTAGAGTTAACATAGACAGGACAGCCTTTTTGCACAAGGGAAATAAAGGCTAGCTATCACAGGGGTCAAAGATGGAAAGGAGGAACCAAGTAGCAATGGGGTTGATTTACTAAAGGCAAATAGACTGTGCACTGCGAGTGCAGATGCTCTAGATATGAGTGGAACATGCAAGGAAAATTTCAAATCAGCATTTTTGCTTGCACATGATTGGATGATAGAAATCAGCAGAGCTTTCCCTCATTTCATCAGAGCTTCAACTCAGATCTAGAGCAACTGCACTTGCAGTGCACAGTATATTTGCCTTTAGTAAATCAACCTCAATGTGTTAGGGAATCAAAGACAAATAACCAGCGGCACCCAGAAGGAGCAATCAGATAAGAACTGAATCAATAGTTAAAGTATAAAGGAAGTGCTAGCATAAACGGTACAGAATAAGAGACATTGCAAGATATGCAAGGGAGAATATAAGCAAATGACACAAATCTATACTGCCATTTAATAGTCCAGCAATGGCTGCTATCAATGTAAATACATTAACTGCTACAGTTGAAATGACAAAGGCATCTGAGAATGGGACAGAGCAGGGCAAAAGCACAGACAAATGAGAGCAAGGTGGAGCAGGTTGGAATGAGGACAAAAACACAGGAGTCTTACAGCTAGCATATGGCATTTATGGGGAGTAGGAAAGAGCTCAGGTTTGGCCCAAGCTTGGGTTTGGGTGGAACCAAATGGAAGCTATCACTTCCACCCACTTCTGCCCCATAATCTGTGGCCAGGGCAGAATTGGACAGAATTGATAGCTTCCTTTCGGTTCCATCCAAACCCAAGCTTGGACCAAACCTGAGCTCATCCCTACTCCCTACATAAAGGGGCAGAGATACTTGTGAAAATATTGATCCAGTATGGCCCCATGGCCATGTGAGGTTAATTTCGTTGACCTAATATGTCCATGTGGCCAGATTAGGTCAATGGTATCCTAAGCATCCTTTTCCCCTTGTGTATGTGCAGCTGTGGGGTGTGGAATACCCTGGCCACAGTTGGTTGGGCAGCAGTTGGCAGGAGAGACAACATCTTACCTGGTAGCCAGACCTTATTTCTATTCCACAGGCATATATATTAACTATATATATATATATATATTAACTATATATATATATATATATATATATATATGTATATATATATAGTTAAAACGGGTTAAAATGGGTTAAAATCGCCGCTGCAGCGGCGCTTTTCCAGGGCTGCCTATTGATTTCAATAGGCAGGGGCGCTTTAGGAGCGGTGTATACACCGCTCCTAAAGCGCCTCAAAGAAGCTGCTTGCAGGACTTTTTTGAGCATCCTGCCAGAGCACCGCTCCAGTGTGAGAGCACTTGGGCTTTCACATTGGAGTAACAGGAGAGGCGCTTTACAGGCACTATTTTTAGCGCTGTAGCGCCTGTAAAGTGCCTCAGTGTGAAAGTGGCCTAAGGTGTTAAATGCCATTGATTCCAGAAGCACCAGCCTGTAGATATTGAGCTGTAAAGAGTTAACCATATATGTAAACATCAGTGTACATGTGTCCATTGATGCAGAGAAGAAAAGCCCAGGCCTCCACCAGCATCAAGGACACAGAGGGTTAATTATTAGACAGTCCTCCCTATTTCAGATAACAGGAGGTAGGAGAAACAAAGTGAAAGCAGAGGTGTGAGGTTTATAAGGAGAGACAGTGAGGAGGCTCAGTATCTTACTTTCACTCCCTCCAGGACATGCAGAATGTAGCTGGGTCTGCCAGCTGAAGCCACAATCCGACCGATCCAGAAGCTCCACCCTGGAGTCACAACACAGGAGGCTGACCAGTTCTCTCTCTCTGCTCTCCTGTCTGTGCAGAGGGGATGGGGAGGAGGGAACTGTGAGCACACGCTCTGCTCTAGGTGAGAGACGCTGCAGCCAGCAACCTCTGGCAGTGAATGGACTGAATCCGGAGGAGGAAGGGGGGCCTTTTTAGTGTGGGGGCCGCCCCCCACAAAGTGCCGCCCTAGGCCTGGGCCTTGTCGGCCTAGGCCAGAATACAGTACTGCCCTGGGGGAAGGACCTCCCAGTAGATGGAGCATGCCCTATAGGTATTCTGGAGCCTGGCCAGTGAGGGAGTACAATCCAGGATCAAGAGGCCTGGAGGGGACCCCTGTGCTTGGGAGCTCAGTCTCCAGGCAGAAGTGCCGTTGCTGAGAGAGAGTAGGAGGGAGAAGAGAAGGAGTTGGAGAAATTCTCGCCCCATGCAGTCAGGCTTGGCTGTGACACTCTGCTAGCACGAGGGACCTGTACAGCTGGAGGCCTGCATAGAAGTTGACATCTTTGCTCCAGGAATCACCATGGACTGAGTGAATGATCTATATTTGTTCATCCCCTCCAGAAAGAAATCAGCCAGGTGCAAGACTTAGCTAGTTTTCAGGAAGGACAGTGCTTAACCCACCTTCATCCCTGCTGGGGGCATTTCAAGTATTGCGCTACATGCATTAGGATTTCTTCTAGTGGAAAAGATTACAGTAATGTGAACCCACAACAGTAAAATCAATCTGTATATGCAGTAAAGTATGCATGTTATACTCACTGTGGAACCTAAGAGGTTAATCCTGCGCAATGTGTAAAAAGGCTTTTTGATCCTGTCTTCTCTGATCCCCCCCTTCTTCCACTGTCCCCAATCCATCTCCTGATAAGACAGAGCTTTTGGCGTCACTCTGCACATGCTCAGTTTGGTGTGTGTTGCTAGAGAACTTTTTTTTTTTTTTGGGAGGGTGCATGTGATAAGCACAGGGCCAATCAGCACTGTCCAGACAGGGTCATGGTTCCTGCAGCCTCATAGGACAGTAGAATAAAAACTCCTTCTACAAGCTTTAACCAGACACTGATAGAAGTCACAAGACTGCTATATACCACTGATGAGAAAAGGCATTTAGCACATTTAGCCGTTTATTTTTACTAAAAGAATTGCATTTCCATGTTCTCTGTACTGTGGAAGACCAGATATAGTGAATGCAGGGTCCTGGTTTAAGTAACACTTTAAGATCCCTGCTGTCAGTTTTTGAAGCTCTCTTAAAGGATGTACAGCCTAGAATTTTTGTGCTGGGAGTCAGCAATTGTTATCCAGTTTGTCCCTCACAGTTTGCGCTTTGAAGTCAGTTCTGGGCACCCCATACTTACTTATCCCCTAACCCTGTCCAAGTTCCATTCTCCTGAAAATTCTCAAAACCAAGCCTATGGACTGGATTATTGACTAAGGAGTGTTTGCCGAAAATGCTTGTTGCCTGGCTGTGCAGGAAAAAATAGGGACCCAAAATCCAGTGGCCCTCCAGGGGGTAGCGCTGCACTTACATTGAACAAAGCTGGACCACTGTAACTATGTAAATATCACCATACCTAATCTTTGGCTTTACCTAAAACCAATCACTACCGCATGCAATACCCATTTGCTCCCTAAACTATCATTCCAAGAGTAGCTGTATGACATTCTGAAATTCCAAAAGTTAGATCTTTCTCTGTCCCTCGGACAAGTTTTCTTTGGTCAGCCTAAACAAAGGGGAACAGGAGTTCATTACTGAACATCACACATTGCTGCTTTATTGTCCAAATCACCTCCACTCCATAGCAGCCTGACCGATGTCAGCTCTGGCTTGATGTGAGAGCTACACACTTGATGAGATTAAAGTCCTGCTTCAAGCAATTTATTGCTCTTTTTTTCTTCAGAGAGTAACTTATGTTTTGATCTGATCGGTATCATCATTAAAAATGTTCTCTCCTTAATCTGTCTTCCCAAAAAGCTATGGAAAATCATTGTTGTGACACTGTTTGCGGCAACACAAATTAAGGAGAGAGCTTTTTTCTTATTGTTTGTTGGACTATTGTTTTTCAAAAGTATTATGTTTTTTTCCTTATAATGATAATTAAACCCTTACATATACTTCGTGAGGTGACTGGCCTCACGTGATACACAGTGATGAATTAAATCCTCCTCCATAAGTTGTACATGTTTACCTGCAGTCTTCTTTTCGCTAGAACTGTTCAGTGTAAACAGCTCAAAGGGTTTTTCTAAACTTTCAGGGGGCAGAGATGTGATGTCACACACTGCGCAGTGAGCTGAGTGTAATCTGAGATCTGAGTGAAGGGAGTGACCTCCCTCTACACAGTCTCAAAGAGTAACATGCACATCAAAGCTGTCAGTCACCTGCTGTGTGCTGGAGGGTGGTAAGGCAGTCCCCCAGGATGGTCTAGTGTGCAAATAAAATGTGAGAAGTGACTCATGCAGA
The DNA here is from genome assembly GCA_037952925.1 of Lithobates clamitans. Classification (NCBI taxonomy): domain Eukaryota; kingdom Metazoa; phylum Chordata; class Amphibia; order Anura; family Ranidae; genus Lithobates; species Lithobates clamitans. Next base: position 317,001 of record JBBGZY010000584.1, read on the forward strand.
TGGCAGAAGGAGGAGAGAGCAGCCAGGATCCAGACTAGGTGCTATGAACTGAGGCAAGTACACACATAATGAGGATATGCTTTGTTCATTTTTAATTTCAGGGGTTGTTCTAAGGGTTTTTTGCATTCCCTCCATTAAGGTAAAAAACCTTCCATGTTCAGCTCCCCCTCCCTCAGCACCCCCCCTCCCCAATACCTCCCGAGTGAGCTCGATTTTGATCCAGCGCTGTGCCTAAAACAGAGTCTGGCTGTGTGGTGCTCAGCCATTCATAGGCAGTTTTGTATTCTGTGAATGAATACAAAGTTTCCTCTGATTGTCTGAGTGGGAGGGGCGGGCTGACGACATCATGCTCTCAGACTTGGCCAATCAGAGGAATCTTGGTATTTATTCACAGAATACAAAACTGCCTATAAATGGATGAGCGTCGTCCAGCCAAACTCTGTTTTGTTCTGGATGTGAGATGGGAAGTCTCTGTCTCACAGCCGGAACCCAACACTGTGTACTGTATTTAGCTGAAGTTACAGCTTCTGAGTACATAGAGACACTGCAGCACTTAGTGAAGCAAATAGTTCGTTTTGACCACCTTGGTCCAAATGAACTATTTAAAGTGCCATATAACATGGACATCAGCTTTAAGCTTTCCTCTGGACTAAAATGTACATACCTTTTAGATATCTTCTTGAGCCTTGGGAGCTCTTAATCCCAGGGCACGCCAATATGTAAATGTCAACAGTTCTCATCATGATAGTAAGTGGAGGCTAATTGGGTGTCAGGGCTCCTGAACAACTCAAGAAGACATCCAATTATATGTTCAGGCACCTCGCAGTGTCTGCACTTTATTCCTAAATACAGTTTATTACCGTGATAGTAGTAACAACTTGTACTGAAATAAACATCAAGATCACTTTCATTGCCAGACAAGAAATCATTTGATCTGCTGCTGTCCTTTATTGAATTGTACATGGACTTCTACCTGCTATGCACTTATTTGCATTTGCTTGCCTATGTGAAGAAAATGATACATTCATGTGAGCTGTGTGATAATATAATAAAATATAGCTAGGCGACAGCTAGTCTGTTCAACGTGTAATTCTGCCATTATAAGTGTAACAAGTAGGAGGAATCGGCCAAATGATTAGACAGAGGGTATCTTGAAAACAAAAAAGAAATAAGCAGCGTTACCTAAAAAGCAACTATAACTGCTAGTTAGCATACAGTATAAGTAAACTAACCATATATGTAAGTTGCTTACCATGTGCAAACATGATTTATCCCAAAGTGCAAAGTGCTTGAATTATACTACCATAAACATTTCAAATTGTATCACAATCCATAATAATAATTGGCTTTAAATGTCCATGCAACTGAATCACACCAAAACATATACAATATCTCACAAAAGTGAGTACACCCCTCACATTTTTGTAAATATTTTATTATATCTTTTCATGTGACAACACTGAAGAAATGACACTTTGCTACAATGTAAAGTAGTGAGTGTACAGCTTGTATAACAGTGTAAATTTGCCGTCCTCTCAAAATAACTCAACACACAGCCATTAATGTTTAAACCGCTGGCAAGAAAATTGAGTACACCCCTATTTGAAAATGTCCAAATTGGGCCCAAAGTGTCAATATTTTGTGTGGCCACCATTATTTTCCAGCACTGCCTTAACCCTCTTGGGTATGGAGTTCACCAGAGCTTCACAGGTTGCCACTGGAGTCCTCTTCCACTCCTCCATGGTGACATTACAGAACTGGTGGATGTTAGAGACCTTGTGCTCCTCCACCTTCCGTTTGAGGATACCCCACAGATGCTCAATAGGGTTTAAGTCTGAAGACATGCTTGGCCAGTCCATCACCTTTACCCTCATCTTCTTTAGCAAGGCAGTGGTTGTCTCGGAGGTATGTTTGGGGTCGTTAACATGTTGGAATACTGCCCTGTGGCCCAGTCTCTGAAGGGAGGGGCTCATGCTCTGCTTCAGTATGTCACAGTACATATTGACATTCATGGTTCCCTCAATGAACTGTTGCTGGCAGCACTCATGCAGCCCCAGACCATGACACTCCCACCACCATGCTTAACTGTAGGCAAGACACACTTGTCTTTGTATTCCTCACCTGGTTGCTGCCACACACGCTTGACACCATCTGAACCAAATAAGTTTATCTTGGTCTCATCAGACCACAGGACATGGTTCCAGTAATCCATGTCCTTAGTCTGCTTGTCTTCAGCAAATTGTTTGCGGGCTTTCTTGTGCATCATCTTTAGAAGTGGCTACCTTCTGGGATGACAGCCATGCAGACCAATTTGATGCAGTGTGCAGCGTATGGTCTGAGCAGTGATAGGCTGACCCCCCACCCCTTAAACCACTGCAGTAATGCTGGCAGCACTCATACGTCTATTTCCCAAAGACAAGCTCTAGATATGATGCTGAGCACGTGCAGTCAACTTCTTTGGTCGACCATGGCAAGGCCTGTTCTGAGTGGAACCTGTCCTGTTAAACCGCTGTATGGTCTTGGCCACCATGCTGCAGCTCAGTTTCAGGGTCTTGGCAATCTTATAGCCTAGGCCATCTTTATGTAGAGCAAGAATTTGTTTTTTCAGATCCTCAGAGAGTTCTTTGTCATGAGGTGCCATGTTGAACTTCCAGTGACCGGTATGAGAGAGTGAGAGAGATAACACCAAATTTAACACACCTGCTCCGCATTCACACCTGAGACCTTGTAACACTAACGTTTCACATGACACCGGGGAGGACAAATGGCTAATTGGGCCCAATTTGGACATTTTCACTTAGGGGTGTACTCACTTTTGTTGCCAGCGGTTTAGACATTAATGACTGTGTGTTGAGGGATTTTGAGGGGACAGCAAATTTAAACTGTTATACAAGCTGTACACTCACTACTTTACATTGTAGCAAAGTGTAATTTCTTCAGTGTTGTCACGTGAAAAGATAGAAGAAAATATTTACAAAAATGTGAGGGGTGTACTCACTTTTGTGAGATACTGTATGTGATCCAGTGACAATGCTCCAGAGCCCCTAAAATTGCTACACATTAGCGATGTGCCACACTATTCCACCCGTCACAAGTGTCTTATTGCCCAGAGTGCCCCCATAAGTAGCATTCACTCACCAGCTACAGTTAACCCTATATGAAGGTCATTATCTGTCTTTTACTGTGCCAAGATCACTTGTTCCAGTTTTTCACGACTTCAGGAAGGTCTCAGTCTGTATCCTCATTAACCTCAGCCTCAGCTAATCAGCATCTTCCAGCCCGCAGTAATAACGCGTGTTGGGGGGTGTCCTGGATTTGGACCCAGCTACAGCACCAGCACATCACCAGCAGCATCAAGACCATGCCACCCCCCTGACAATACCTTTATCTACTTTTCTCACCAGAAGGATGAAGCCATCTTTGTTCAAGCCTAATCCAGGGTCAGCATCTACTTTCTCTATCAAGATGCTTTCTCAGAGATGACAATGTCATGTGAATCTTGGTGCCTGTGGACATCTTGCCTGTGTACACAAATGTCTGGCACAGATCAGTTCTTGCTGCAGCCTCTTGCCTTGTGACCTGCAAAATTTACAGTGTTCTAGTATGATCATCAGGAGAATGAAGACTGAGAAAATGCCTCCTCCTGCCTGCAGCAAGCTGATGTCATAATCTCAGCCTAGACAAAATCACTTGCCTGGAGCTTAAAGTGGTTGTAAACCTCAGTCATAGAATCTGAGCAAAGTACATATATCTGCGGTGTTTACTTATCTCTCTCCAAAGCTCTAAGTGTAGTTTCTCTCTGGTGCTTCTTTCCTCTGTTATCAGCATGAGTCACTTCTGAGAAGTTTTCCCAACACATGAGATAAAATTTGTGTCGGGAAAGGAGCTCAGAATGGAGCTTGTCTACTCAGAGCACAGTTCTTCTGCTGTGTGTGTGTGGGGGGGGGGGGGGGGGGGGTGTGGGGGTGTGTTCCTTTCCTCCAATCAGCTCTCACACACTGTAACTGCAGCCTCTCCGCTCCCTCCTATGTGCTCCTGACAGATGCAGAAAAATGTTAGCACTTTTCTGCCCTTTTGAAGGGGTGTAGAACAGAAAAGACCATGTAGGAGGATTTGTTTAACCTCTGTGTATCATCTGAGGCTGTTCACTTATATGGGTATATGTGAGGGTTTACAACCACTTTAAAGATGGATTTTTATTAAAGTAGAACTTTAAACACAACTTTTTTTTGCTTGGATAGAGTAAGGGAGAGTTCAAACCCCTGTCATGTTTTTTCTTTTTTTTTGCCATCTGTGTCCCATTGGGGAGATGTATCTTCACTTCCTGTCCCATAGCCAAAAGAGGATGTAAGAATAAATACCTACAAATAAAGGGAATCCCAAGTAACTAGAACTCATTACTTTTTTTTTAGGTCAATCCAAAATTTGGGCTTTCTTTTACTTTCACTTTCAATGATAATGGTAAACAGGACAAATAGAGAGGGTGAAACTCCCTAACGGGGCACAGACAGCACTTAAAACTGACAGGTGTTCTACTCCATCTCCACTCTATCCAAAACTAAAAAAAATGTTGCCTTTAGTCTTACTTTAAAGCAGAACTCTGGGATTTTCAAAAAATTACCCATTAGTACCCCCCCTCCCCCATAAAACACTAAACAGTTATTACATTTGTGAAATGTGTTACCGTTTAAGAGATATGTCTGATTACATTTTCAGAAAGTCAGCTCTGTGATTCAAAAAATGCAGCCTGTATTCTAGCAAAGAGGAGGCGTTAGAACAGTGATTGCATCATATCCTCTTCTCTCTCTCTCTAAACCAGTGGTTCTCAACCAGGGTCCCGCGAGAGGTCCCCAGGGGTACCGCGGTGATCTGACTGTCAGTCCCAGGCAGCTGACGGGGGATCACACAGACACAGGCAGAGATAGGCAGGGAAGTGGCTGGCATCCTATAGCGTGCTGTTCCCTGCAGGCCCCTCCTCCCCTCTTGTCCTTCCTGAGTACGTGACATCATCTGGGGTGGACAGGATAGGAGGAGGAGGGGCGGAGGGGGAACAGCGCACCACTGGAGGAGATATGAAATGAAGCCAGAAGAAGAAAGCAGGTACTGTGCCCAGCTGTGTCCCCCGCCCCACAATGTGCCCAACAGTCTGTCCCATGTAATGTCCCCTGTCATGTCCCCCACCCCATGTAATGTGGCCTGTCCCATGTAATGTGCTCTGCCCCATGCCATGTGCCCTGTCCTATGTCATGTGCTCTGCCCCATGCCATGTGCCCTGTCCCATGTCATGTGCTCTGCCCCATGCCATGTACCCTGTCCCATGTCATGTGCTCTGCCCCATGCCATGTGCCCTGCCCCATGCCATGTGCCCTGCCCCATGCCATGTGCCCTGTCCCATGTCATGTGCTCTGCCCCGTGCCATGTGCTCTGTCCCGTGCCATGTGTCCTGTCCCATGTCATGTGCTCTGCCCCATGCCATGTGCCTTGTCCCATGTCATCTGCTCTGCTCCATGCCATGTGTCCTGTCCCATGTGCTCTGCCCCATGCCATGTGTCCTGTCCCATGTAATGTGCTCTGCCCCATGTCATGTGCCCTGTCCCATGTCATGTGCCCTGCCCCGTGCCATGTGCCCTGTCATGTGCCCTGTCCCATGTAATGTGCTGTGTCCCATGTCATATGCTCTGCCCCATGTAATGTCCCCTGTCCCATGTAATGTCCCCTGTCATGTCTCTTGTCCCATGTAATGTCCCCTGCCCCATGTAAAGTCCCCAGCCCCATGTAATGTGCTCTGCCCCATGTAATGTGCTCTGCCCCATGTAAAGTCACCTGCCCCATGCAATGTCCCTGTCATGTCCCCTGTCCCATGTAATGTCCCCTGTCATGTTCCCTGTCCCATGTAATGTCCCCTGTCCCATGAAATGTCCCTTGTCATGTGCTCTGCCCCATGTAATTTCCCCTGTCATGTGCTCTGCCTCATGTAATTTCCCCTGTCATGTGACCTGTCCCATGTAATGTCCCCTGCCCCATGTAATGTCCCCTGCCCCATGTAATGTGCCTTGCCATGTCCCCTGCCCCATGTAATGTACCCTGTCATGTCCCCTGCCCCATGTAATGTCCCCTGTCATATGCCCTGTCCCATGTAATTTGCTCTGCCCCATGTAATGTGCTCTGCCCCATGTAATGTGCTCTGACCCATGTAATTTGCTCTGCCTCATGTAATGTGTCCTGCTCCACGTAATGTGTCCTGCTCCACGTAATGTTTCCTGCCCCATGTAATGTGTCCTGTCCCATGTAATGTTCCATGTCCCATGTAATGTCCCCTGTAATGTGCTGTGCCCTGTCCCATGTAATGTCCCCTGTCATGTGCTCTTCCCCATGTAATGTCCCCTGAATGGATCAGCTCTGCAGGAAAAGAAAGCACAAGTTTCACATTAATCAATTTAATGCTATTTCTACAAATAATTTTTGTTATCAACAGCTCGCTGATCATACCAATGTTCCGTGAGCTGTAGATGTGAACATTATTTCAGAGGTTCTTCGAGATCTCAAACTTGTTGCCAGGGGTTCCTCCAAGGTAAAAAGGTTGAGAAACACTGCTCTAAACTGTAATCAGACTACATTTCCCATGAATCCTTGGGATTACAATGAAGTGGGAGGGTACACGAAGCTTGTACATGTAAATGTGAACTTGCCTACTTCAACATAAATCACACCCCTCATTCTGCAGCCAGCAAGCCATACTGCTCAGTAACACATGGTATAATAGGTTACAGCCTTTTAAATGCAAAGCATTTTAATATGAATTCATAATAATGTAATAATTTATTGCATTTAATATAAATGCAAACCAGTGCCGCATGTCAGGGACCACCAGTGCTAAATCTCATGGACCACCAGTGTCGCATGTCAGGGACCACAAGTGCCAAATGTCAGGGACCACATGTGCCAAATGTCAGATACCACCAGTGCGGTGTCACCAGTGTAGATTATCAGTGCTCATCAGCGCGGTGTCACCAGTGCCTTATCAGTGCCCATCAGCGCCTGAATAGGAGGTGGCTGGAGAAAGGGGGCGGCGCCCGTACGCCACTGGTAATTTTGTATGGCATGCTTTCATAAAATCATAGCAGCCATTTCAGAATATTGTAGTGCACAAGCACGGTTCATTGAAATCAATAGCCCTGCAGGTAAAAACACATAAAATCTTGTTTAACCGTTTCAGCCCCGGAAGATTTTACCCGCTTCCTGACCAGAGCACTTTTTGTGATTCGGCACTGCGTTGCTTTAACTGACAATTGTGCGGTCATGCAACGTTGCACCCGAACAAAAACAACCATTTTTTTCCCACAAATAGAGCTTTCTTTTGGTGGTACTTGATCACCTCTGCGGTTTTTATTTTTTGCGCTATAATAAAAAGAAAGAGCGTCAATTTTGGAAAAAAAATGCATTATTTTTTACTTTTTACTATAATAAATATCCCCCCAAAATATATTAAAAAATATTTTTTTTCCGAGTTTAGGCCGAGATGTATTCTTCTACATATTTTTGGTAAAAAAAAAATCACAATAAGTGTTTATTGATTGGTTTGCGCAAAAGTTATAGCATCTACAAAATAGGGGATAGTTTTATGGCATTTTTTTTATTTTTATTTTTTATTAGTAATGGCAACGATCTTCGATTTCTATCAGGGTTGCAACATTATGGTGGACACATCGGACATTTTTTACACTATTTTAGGACCATTGTCATTTATACAGCGATCAGTGCTATAAAAATGCACTGATTACTGTGTAAATGACACTGGCAGTGAAAGGGTTAACCACTAGGGGGAAATGAAGGGGTTAAGTGTGTGCCGCGGGCACGGTCACGCTGTATGCGGCAGCGCGCACGCGCCTGCTATCCCCAGCTCTTAAAGGGGACGTACAGGTACGCCTATTTGCCCACCGCTGCCATTGTGCCGGCGTATAGCGGCGTGCAGCGGTAGGCAAGTGGTTAAAACACATTTTTATTGCAAGTATGTGAATGAAGCCTTATGCCCCGTACACACGGTCGGACTTTTCATCTACAAAAGTCCGACAGCCTGTCCGACAGACTTCCGGCGGACTTTCGGCGGACTTGCGGCAGACTTTCTAACGAACAGACTTGCCTACACAGGACCACACAAAAGTTCGACGGATTCGTACGTGATGACGTACACCGGACTAAAATAAGGAAGTTGATAGCCAGTAGCCAATAGCTGCCCTAGCGTGGGTTTTTGTCCGTAGGACTAGCATACAGACGAGCGGACTTCGGGGTCCGTCGTAGTTACGACGTAAAGATTTGAAGCATGTTTCAAATCTAAAGTACGTCCGATTTGAGGCTAAAAAAGTACGTTGAAAGTCCGGAGAAGCCCACACACGATCGGATTACCAGCCAGCTTTAGTCCGTCAGCGTCCGTTGGACTTTTGTAGCTGAAAAGTCCGACCGTACGCGGCATTAGGCTGATCCCTGATCCAGCTATGTTCATAAAGCATAGGTCTGTGAGCACCTCGATGCCAGGCCAAGCACCTGTCTTTGTTTGCCAGCCATATCTTCATAATATCAAGTAAAGCATCAAAAAATGCTAATCGAATTTTTCAACAAATAACCATGCCTAAAAAATTGAATTACTTTCCTTATGCATGTTACTGATTTGGTCTGTTTGGAATTTAAGAATTTTCTTTTCATCAGGGCCTCTGAATGGGGGATGCTTGTCAATCAAGTGTTCACTCAATCTTTAGCACACCACGTTCTTGTTAGATGGCCAATGCAGAGAGGGAAGGGAATAAAGGAGGATTAGACTGTGCAAAATCCCGTTCAGCGCATAGGGATATAATACAAAAGGCAGAAGCTAGAGAAAATCGAATTCCTCCCCACTTCAGCTCACCATACCAACTACTTAAAAAACATAATAATAGTAAATCCATGATATATTTGTGGCTGGAATTCTTTTTTTTTTTTTTGCACACAATTTTGAAAGACATCTTAATAGCTGCCTTCTAGTAGTACTGCTGGGAGATAATGAATGAGTTTACATTACACATTCTTTGCGCTCTTCATGTGTGATCTCCCACAAGTTGCTAATGAAAGAAATCATCAAAATATGTGTACAGGCTTTCATCGAGACAAGAGGTTTCCCTTTGATTTATAACAGGTCTGTATGAAAAATGCCAGCATGTAAGAAAATTATTTTTTCTTTCTGCAATATGATACTGTCAGCAGTTTAATGAGTGCGTAGCAGCAGCAGACTTCAGATGCTTCTTTGGCTGGGAGTCTCCTATGTGCTCTTTACGTCAGCGTAAGATGTTGCACAATTTATTTCTGATTCACTGCACTTTTGGGAATGTTGCTTTATTTATTTTATTACTGGTACTTTTACAGCACCGGCAATTTACAAACATATGTATATTCACATCAATCTTTACCCTTAGGCTGGCCATACACGGTTCGAATCTTGGCCGGTTCAGCAGGAATCAACTGAAGTTTGAACCGTTAATAGGCAGGCTTAATGTACCAAGTTGATCAATCGACTTGGGTACAAGCAGCCTGCTGGATTCGCTTCTGATTAACGCATGTGGCTGCTATAGCCACTAGCGATAATCACTATCTTCTCCCGGCAGGAATGGCTTCCCACTGTGTATGGCCGGCTTTAAAGCGGTAGTAAACTCATTTTTTTTCACTTGTACCTACAGGTAAGCCTATAATAAGACTTACCTGTAGGTATGGTGAATATCTCTTAAACTTGCACTGTTTTGGAGATATTCATACTGAATGCAGCTGGTGACGTCACCGGCACATGCACCCTGAAGGTCCGGCATACCGTGTAGGATTTTCAGAGCTCATTCCATAAACGAGGGCTCCCACGCCCGTGCGTGGGAGTGATGTCATCGCGGCCCTGGCCACTCATGTAGCCAGAGGCCACAAACCTGGAAAGAAGACCAGGTCAAGATGAAAGCCCTGTCAGTGGTGACAGCACGACGCTGGAGGGCTTTGTTTTAAGGTAAGTCCCACATAAAGTGCTAGTATGCGATGCATACTAGCCCTTTATAACATTGCTTTGCAGGGGAAATTTTTTTTTAAGATACGTTTTACTACTGCTTTAAGGAGCTGACAATCTAAGGTCCCTATCGTCATGCATACATACACATACTAGGGCCAATTTAGATAAAAGCCAATAACCCTACAGCATATAGGAACCCATGGAGTACCTATAGAGTACCCAGAGGAAACCCACACAAGCACAGGGAGAGCATGCAGACTCCATGCAGGTAGTTCTCTTGTTGGAAGGAACCAAGCGTTGCAGAAGTGCTAACCACTAAGTCACTGCTGGTTTTTGAATCGCCAAATGTAGCTTCTCAACCAATAGAATTTAGTCTAATGCCGTGTACACACGGTTGGACTTGCCAATGGGATAACCTCCGTCGGCATTTAGAACATGTTCTCTACCTAAGTCCGTCGGAAATGCCGACAGAAAAAGTCCTATGGGGCATACACACGGTCGGAATATCCGACCAGAAGCTCCCATCGGACTTTTTCTGTTGGAAATTCCGACCATGTGTAAGGGGCATTAGTTCCTCGTGATATCCCTGGAAACAGGCGCTCGATTACTATCACTTGTGTCAGTGCATTTTTTACATTCTCAGAACTGTGTAGCATTCTTACTATGTAAATCTACTAGGAAGGAAACATCTGAATCATTTCCCAATAAATAAATTGTTTGGGTTGGATAGAGGAAAGAGAACCTTTATATAATTTGGTAGCTCTTTACCATCAACAATAAGCTTTGTCCCACAGGCCAGATAGTGACGTAAGTATTCCGTAAGGTAATCGAGTTTACAAGACTGGACAGCAGAATTAAAAGAGCTGTCCACTGTAAGAAGCCTAACTGTCTAAGAGGAACCATGCTGATTTCTTTTCTCTTACATTTTTCACACGTACATTGAAAGAGTTATTTATTACCACAACTCGGCTTGATTTTTTTATTTTATTTTTTCTCTTTAGCATCCCCAGTCACTGTAAATCCCCATAAGTCTAACAGGTTTGACACTAGTGTCTCTATTTGGTTCTCATGTCAACACACAGCATAAGGGGCCCCATGCAGTCTTGCTCATTAAAACTCAGCAGAGTCTGGTAAAATGATTTCTTGCTCATATCTTAGCTTCTTTGGCATGTGGAACGTGACAGCTACAGTCATTGCAGATCTTGCTTGGGGTTGAGGAAGCTATTTCTGACAGAGAATTAAATGTCTGCAGACTGTAGAGAAGTAGTTAAATCAGCGTCAGTTTTAACATAAATTAAAAAGACTAAAAAAACGTCATGCTGTGGGGAGTGAGTCTATAGTGAAGATGATGTTGGTGCAGAAACAGAAACCTGACAGGAGTAATATCACCCACTGAGAAAAGCACAGAGTGAACTGTATGTGACATTAAGACAACTGTTAACCTGTCAGTGCTTTCTTAGTTACTGCTGGCTTCATTGAAGTTGTACAACTGAAAGAGGTTGTCTTATTTAACCCGCATATTTTTGGGTAGACATGTGCACTGGTGTTTTTGTGACACATACAGCTATCCTAATTATCCTTGAATCCCTTCAGTTAAGGAAAAGGAGACATCCAAATGATACCACAATGATTTCAAGCAAAATATATGCCAGAACCATAAAGATGATGCCGTTGGCGCTGGCCAATCTTACTGGCGGGACCAATACTATTCGACCCTGATGCTTCAGCTGTTCAATAAGGGAAAGAATGCATCTATATGTAGCGACGGCGGACTATAAGTGTAACCTTATGTGCCCTCCCCATCACTCATCCTTTATAGTTGTATCCCTTTAATGCTGGATGCCAGTGACTGTCATCATATTTGCGAGCCAACCCACTGGATTGTGGGACTAGTAGTCTTTGTGACCGGCGGTTCCATTGCCTAACTATACACCAGGACTACATATTCCAGGGATCCTTGCTACCATCCAGGGGACTTCTGGGAGAGACTATAAAGGAGATAGGAGTTCTGCCACACGCTCTCTTCTTCCTGGGCCTTGTGTAATGCATACCTCTCCGTGACGGAGAGGGAGAGGTTGCGGCCTACCACACGCTATAAAGAAACTCCAGCCCCGTCACGTAGAGCCCATCTCTGCGGCTGTTCGCCAGACATCTTCACGGCACCAACTCAGCAGCTCGACACCTTGTTCTTTCACACTCCGCATCTGTGTGTCATTGCTGGTGGCTCAATTGATGGACGTCTCTTCCCAGGTCGCTGACTTCAAGGCATCTAGTTCGGACCAGTCGTTGGTGAGAGGGCAACCGCCTACCTTCTGCATTATTTCCTTGGTTACTTTATTGGAACACTGTGTACAGACACTTTTACCTTTGGAAAACTTTACTGCACTTCTATTTGAACACTGTACATAGACACCTCTACCTACAACCACTTCAAGGAATATTATTAGCCTGTTTAAGCCAGTCAGTCTGTTAATTCATCACTGAGCCTTATTGGATATAATCTAATGAGCTCCAACTACTGGTGAAGACTATAAGGCCTGCACCATGGACATTGCTGTTCTCACTAATTAAAGGGCCCTACACTATCCTTATTCTGTCTGATCTCTCATTAGGATTTAAAGGTTGAATAGGCCTGTCTTGGGTTCCCCTTAGAGAGTAACTACTTGCATTAAACACATAAAGAAGAGAATAGAACGGTAATGCTATGCAATTATGGTGCCACATCCAGTATTAAAAACAAAAGAAAATCCCCTATGGTGGACTTTAAAGGCACGCTAAGTTAAAATTGGAGAGTATGGAGAGTATTATAGTACAAAAATTATTTATTCATAGTTAAACATATTAGCTAAAATATGCACATGAATATAGAATGTGTAAACAGTTCATAACATTGTCACCATATTCTGAAAAGACACATATGAGATCCTCTTGCACCCAACGCGTTTCGAAGTACAGTTTTCTCCTTCAGGGATGTATATTAAAGAGCAAACTATATCTATAACATAGTTGAAAAACAATGAGTGGCTGACAGTAAAAAAATTGCAATGAAAATAACAGTTGTGAAAGTAATTAGGGAATACACTTACATATGTTTTTTGGTGACAGGGTGAACTTTAACATTCCATCATATTGCGTTTAAAAACAGGAAGGGTACATATATCAGTGAGAACTGTGGTTGTTGACTCTCTACTTCAATAGCATAGGCATCAGAAGAGGTTTTTTAAGACTATATGGTAACTATATGGTATTTCAAGTCACCCAGGGAGCCGACTCACCGCCCCCACTCTTCTTGCCACTCCATACTCTCCAATTTTAACTTAGCATGCCTTAAAACTCCACCATAGAGGATTTTCTTTTGCCTTAAACACTTAACCATTCATTGTCCGTCAGGTCATGCTACCGGTGGTATACCATTATATGTATATTCCTACTGTTAAACTTTTCTTAACCACTTCAGCCCCAGACCATTTAACTGGTCAAAGACCACACAATGCTGCGTCTTAAAGGGCAATGTACAGGTAAGTTAATATGCCTGTATGTGCCCTTCTGCCGACGTATATCGGCGTGAGCCGGTCGGCAAGGGATTAAGCTGTCTTTGGGGAAATTCCTCTACTGAGTCTGTGCTGTTATTCAGATTTAGGTTGATCTATTGCCCTCATTTACAAACTAATACTACTTTGCTAATTCAGTAAAAGCTGAGATAACATAAATATATTGACTTGTGCGATGTGTCATTTAAAAATGCTTGTGAAAAGATGTCAGAACCCAGAGTGTGAGGTGGGTTGGAAGGATTCACAGGGTCATGGTGATGCAGATAAGTAGCTAAATCTAAGCAGTCCTTAAGGGGACCGTGCTACATATAGGAGCATAGGTGTGCACAGCTTATTGCGATAGGGTGTCGGGACCAAAGCACAAACACACATGCCTGTGTGTGTGTGTTTGTATGCAGTTCATTGAAAAAGTATTCATATCCCTTGACATTTTCCACATTTTGTCATGTTACAACCAAAAATGTAAATGTATTTTATTGGGATTCTATGTGATAGACCAACACAAAGCGGCACATATATGTGAAGTGGAAGAAAAATGATAAATGGTTTTCAAATTTTTTTACAAATAAATATCTGAAAACTATGGCGTGCATTTGTATTCAGCACCCCTGAGTCAATACTTTGTAGAACCACCTTTCGCTGCAAGTACAGCTGCAAGTGTTTTGAAGTATGTCTCTACTAGCTTTGAACATCTAGAGAGTGACATTTTTGCCCATTCTTCTTTGCAAAATATCTTATACTTTGTCAGATTGGATGGAGAGCATCTGTGAACAGCAATGTTCAAGTTTTATTACAAATTCTCAATTGGATTTAGATCTGGACTTTGACTGGGCCATTCTAACACATGAATATGCTTTGATCTATTCTAAACCACTCCATTGTAGCTCTGGCTGTATGTTTAGGGTCGTTGTCCTTCTGGAAGATGAACCTCTGCCCTGATCTCAAGTCTTTTGCAGACTCTAAAGCCGCGTACACACGAGCAGAATGTCCGACAGAAAAAGTCCGACGGAATCTTTTCATCGTCTATTCCGATCGCGTGTGAGACCTCATGAGGCTTTTTTTTCGAAAATTCTGATGGACCTAGAAATGGAACATGTTCTAAATATTTCCGATGGAACCAATTCCTATCATAAAAATCGCTTGTCTGTATGCTCTTCCGATGGACCAAAAACGACGCACGCTCTGAAGCAAGTATGAGACAGAAGCGCTCGGTGTGGTAAAACTAGCATTTATATTGGAGCTAGCACATTCCTGACGCTGCTAATTCTGTGATCTTTTAATACAGCGCATTATTTTCCTCTTTATAATGCTAGAAGAATAAAGTTGTTTTGCCGCTCATTTTCACACAGAGTTCTCACAAACCTATTTCTTCATTATTTATCCTCATCTCATATATAATATTCTATTTTTTAAAAGCCTGATCTCCATAATAATGTTTACATTTATTTTTTATACTCATCTTTTAGAATTTTTTATTTCATTAAGATTTCTTTTACGATTATTTAAAAATTATTTTCTAGTGATCTCCATATACGGTAATTTGTTTTTTTGTGTGTCAAGTTACCACAATAACATTATTATCTTGTATTTTTTATTAACCTCAAGGAGGTTGGTGTCCCTTGTTAATTTGACATTGTCTTTTAGAAATGTTGGAAAACAGAATCGCGCTAAAAATATGAAAAATATATAAAGTGAAAGTGTTCTCATGCACCAATCAGATGGCAAAAAGAGGTCATATGACTGAATAAGTATGACCCTATAGTGAACAACAAAAGTATATGAATTATAAATTACCAAATACCTAAACAGTTAGTGTATTAAAAGTGTAAAAAAATTTCCAAAAAATATCAGAATGGGCCAGATAAAGTAGTGTCCAAAAGGCCCACACAGTAATAACACCCGTGAATTGAAACAATGATTGGTGTCCATCCATAAATAGTGTGTTCTTCACAGTTGAATGAAGGACTAGTGCAGAAATCCACCACAAGAATATAAGGAGTTACTGCTTACCGGAAGCCCGTGATCCCCCGTTACAGAGGATCAAGGGAAGCCTGAATATAATAAGCCCTCCAGAACATATCAGGTACACCAACTGTCCTCGATGTATTGGGGGTGATAGTAGGATCTCCAGAAATACCCAACGACCCACATAACATTCTAACACTCCTCATTTCATTTCAAACTCATGAGTGGATGTGCATGGCATGGAAAGATAAAAAGTGCTCCATAGTGTAAAACCTTCAAGTTTATTAAGTATTAAAAGCAGTATTGCACTTACATAAGCAAGCAGATAAAACGCCTTGGTGTCTGGTGCGCCGGCCGGTAGGACACAGACCAACCTGTCCTTCTGGAACCGTCAACAGCACGAGCACGGGGTGACGTCAGCACGTCGCTCCGACCTACGCATTTCATAATAGGGCATGTCGTTCAGGGGCACGGGCAGCGCGATGCGTCACCTCCCTTTATATCATAGCAACACCACCAAGCCTCATTCTGGGTCCTAGTCCTTCTATGGACATGCGCAGTAGCATTATGGAAGCTGGTAACATCCGTAAACCACATAGAACGAGTCAAGTTCGGGGTCAATGGTTAATCACATAGATTATGATTGAAAAGAATAATATATGTTTGAGTGGCATGAAGATCGAATTAATAAACTCCTAAACATTCACTTGCTGGCCGAACCGAAGAGGCAGGGACGCAGGGAGAAACTTAAGTATGACAATAGACATTTTAAATGAATGCAGAATGCCTAGCATCAACCGGCTTAAGCGGAAGCGAGTTGGATGTTCACACCGGTGTCATCACAGCAACCACGCTGTGCGGCACCTGGTGGTCAAAACTAAGTATCACACTAAAATATAACTAAAAAAATGGAACCAGTATCAAATAGCAAGGGTCTAGGTCAAGATGAATGTTGTATGTACCTGCCTATTCACAACAATGCTCCGTGCTTAGAACGGAATAACCAACAGTATATATAGCATATATATAACATTGAACATATGAATAAATATGAATAAATAAATAGCAGCCGCTTGAATAATAAGTAATATATATATAGGCAATAGTAAGTCAGTTAAGTCAATAGCATTCCTTCAGTATTGCAGCAGCGCTGTATGACCCCAATTATTAGGATCCTTTTTTCCAATCAAGTTCATAAAGTGCAAAGACGGGAAACAGATGATAAAAAGATGATATACATCCCCCTAGTCAATAATCTAGTGTTCTGTGAGGGTAGTTAGTCCATTCACCAAGTGATACACCACGTGCTGGGATCCCCAATGAAAAACTCACTCACCAGAGATTTAATCAATATGAGCCTTGATTAGTATTAGTTGGTCTGCACCACTCTCCAAACGACCACCAGATGTCAGTCTAATTCTTGGTAGTTCCAATGCAATATGTGGGAGAAATAAATGTACACATAGTGTGATACCGCTAAACACTTTTATTAAAACATCTAAACATTTCCCTTTTAAAACCATGCGTACCAGATGATCATTCAATAAGAGCAAAGAAAATTAAGTGCACTGTGCCTGTTGTGTCCTTTAATCCGACAGGGATGGCAGGAGCGCTCACTGTGTGTGGTTACAGCTGTGCGCTTCCTGATTCCTCAGTCAATGGAGCGCATGCGTCACTTCCGGTGTATCACGTCCCTGACGTTCCGTCCTATCCCGGACTTCTTCTGAGGGCGGCTCTAGGTCCCTCAAAGACTTAATCCCACAATCTAATTGGGTCTAAAAAGTTTAGAGTCTAGGTCATTCCAAGACTCAATCCCACAATCTAATTAAGTCTAAAAAATGTAAGTCCAACTTCTATTCAGAGGAGGGACCCAAACTCTAATGATATAGGTTCCAAAAACATTTATATCCACCGGATATAAATCAAAGAGCCAGAAATGCAGTCCAAATATACACAGGGGTCACTCTACTACATTGTAAGCGACATCCAGTGATCACTAAGAGGATTGCAGGCTCTTGATAAGCCAATGGTCTAAATGGCAAATTAAAACAATGATAAATAAACATAAATGTGATGTAGGGAAAAATGAATAAAATCTTCTGATGTGACATATATGTAATATGGGGAATCCATATGAATGAAAACCCAGAACTCAGAAGCATGGTTAGAATTAATCCATACCTATTTAAACCCTAATAGAAATACTAAACAGCATCAGTACTAAATAAATCTGTCTATCTCACAAATATACTGTACATATACAAGAAAAATCCCCAAAATCCCATTGTAAGAAAATTGGATCAAGAATTAAAATTAGAAATGGAATAAAATAGTCGGACAGAATCAAGCATTAAATACTCAACACAGTATGGGCCCCTCATCAGGAATTATTGATGAAGGCATTCAGGTCTGTCTCGACGTTAAGGCCAAAGGGAATATAAGTCCTGAGTCTATGGTTCCAAGCCATTTCTTGCTTTGAAATTTCTCAGACTAATAGACTGCCCCTCCAATGGGGTCTATATTTGTCGATCCCTATAAACAGGGTATTCGATGGATCTCTGTCATGTACTTGGTCATAATGCCTTGACACCGGGTGTTTATCAAAACCTCTCCTAATGTTATTAACCACTTGCCGACTGCCTCACGCCTATATACGTGATCAGAGCGGCACGGGCAGGCAAAATCACGTACCTGATACGTGATGCCTTCCCGCGGGCGGGGGGTCCGATCGGACCCCCCCCGGTGCCATAGGCGGTCGGCTCTTGTTCGCGGGCGATGAGAGGTCAGGGAGAGGCCATCCATTGATGGCCACCCCCTCCCGATCGCTCCCAGCGAATCAAATGCTTCCTCTCCCTCTGTAATGTAAACAGAGGGAGAGGAAGTGATGTCATCCCTCCTGGAGCCGGTCTTTTTGATAAGGCGCCGTGGAGAGAAGACATCCAAGTAAGTGCACCAACACTACACTTCCAGTAGAACGTGCAGGCACACTTTTCACCCCCCTGTCACCCCCCGATCACCCCCCTGTACCCCCTGTCACTCTGACACCAATAGCAGTGTTTGTTTTTTTTGCATTGGTGTCAGTTTGTGTCAGTTACAAGTGTTAGGGCAGTTAGGTTAGCCCCCTTTAGGTCTAGGGTACCCCCCTTTAGGTCCAGGGTATCCCCGTAACCTCCCCTAATAAACGTTAACCCCGTGATCACCCCCCGTCACCAGTGTCGCTAAGCGATCGTTTTTCTGATCGCTGTATTAGTGACACAGGTGACGCTAGTTTAGGGAGGTAAGTATATAGGTTCGCTGTCAGTGTTTTATAGCGACAGGGACCCCCATATACTACCTGCTAAAGGTTTTAACCCCCTGATTGCCCCCTAGTTAACCCTTTCACCAGCGATCACCGTATAAGTGTTACGGGTGACGCTGGTTAGATAGTTTGTTTTTTGTAGTTTATTACAGTTTATTATAGTTTATTATAGTTTTAGGGCACCCGCCGTTTATTACCTTATAAAGGTTTAACCCCCTAATTGCCCGGCGGTGATAGGAGTTAAGTTTTTAGGATCAGATAAGGTCTGCGTCGCCCCAGGCAGCGTCAGGTTAGCGCCAGTACCGCTAAAACCCACGCACGCAGCATACACCTCCTTTAGTGCTATAGTATCTGAACGGATCGATATCTGATCCGATCAGATCTATACTCCCCAGCAGTTTAGGGTTCCCTGAAACGCAGTGTTAGCGGGATCAGCCCAGATACCTGCTAGCACCTGCGTTTTCTCCTCGGCCCAGCCCAGCCCAGCCCACCCAAGTGCAGTATCGATCGATAACTGACACTTACAAAACACTAAGCATACATAACTGCAGCGTTCGCAGAGTCAGGCCTGATCCCTGCGATCGCTAACAGTTTTTTGGTAGTGTTTTGAATCAGTCGCTGACAGTCAGGAGCTTTTTTGCCTGTGAGTCTCACTAGTGTACCCCTAAATTTAGAGGCCAAAATGGCAAATCGAAGGTACACTAGTGAAGAGGCCTACAGGTTTCTGAGCATGACAGATAGTGAAGAGGAAGTCACTCATCTGTCAGATTCAGGCTCAAAATACGATCCTGTAGAGGACAGCAGCTCCATGACAGATAACTCTGACGACGGAGTTGTGGTCCCTGCTAAGGTCAGGCGTACCAGACCCCGAACTTATTCTGTCCTTGAAGTGCAAGAACCGCAGGGCTCTCGTATGGAGCAGAGAAGTACTAGTGCCGCTATTCCTTCTGGTGAACTGGCAAGTACCAGCGGCCTAGTACACCCTGGTCGTACATCCAGCACTGCAGTAACACTTGGTGACGTGGCGAGTCCCATAAGTGCAGTTCAAGCTGGTGAGGTGGCAAGCACAAGTAGTGTCCCGCTGCCACCAAGAAGACGAACACAGGCCCGTCGTGCCCATAGTGCCCTTCCTGCTGCATTCGCCAATCCGAATTGGGTACCCACCACTTCTGCAGCACCCGTACTTACCCCTTTCACTGGCCAACCCGGAATTCAGGTGGAAACTGTTGACTTTACGCCACTGGATTTTTATTCGCTGTTTTTCACCGAAGATCTCTATAGATCTATTGTGGACCAAAGCAATTTATACGCTGGTCAACGCATCGCCGCTAATCCCCAGTCCTCCCTTGCCAGAGATTGGAGACCAATTACGGTCTCCGAATTTAAGATCTTTCTGGGCCTTTCCCTCCTCATGGGGTTGAATAAAAAGAGTGAGTTGCGGTCATATTGGTCCACTGACCCAATTTACCATTCGCCCTTGTTCTCTGCCTCCATGGCCAGGGTACGATACGAGCAGATTTTGCGGTTCATGCACTTCAACGACAATGAACTCTGTCGTCCTCGTGGAGACCCTGCATACGATTGGCTCTACAAAATTCGGCCCCTCGTAAACCACTTCAACCAACGTTTTGCAGACTTGTTTACTCCCCATCAAGTTGTCTGCATTGATGAGTCCCTGGTTAAATTTTCTGGCCGCTTGTCATTCAAACAGTACCTTCCCAGCAAGCGTGCCAGATACGGGGTCAAGATGTATAAGCTCTGTGACAGGGCCACAGGCTATACATATAGTTTTATGGTTTACGAGGGCAAAGATAGTCACGTAGAGCCGACAAACTGCCCTGACTACATAGGAAGCGCTGGCAAGATAGTGTGGGACTTGGTGTCACCCTTATTCGGAAAGGGGTACCACTTGTACGTGGACAATTATTATACGAGCGTGCCACTTTTTAGCCACCTTTTTGATCATCAGATTGGAGCATGTGGCACCGTGCGACCTAATCGCCGGGGCTTTCCCCAGCGGCTTGTAGAGTCCCGTCTTAGGCTGGGGGAGAGAGCCTGCTTGAAGTATAATAATTTGCTCGCTATGAAGTGGAGGGATAAGAAGAATGTTTTCGTTCTCACCTCCCTTCATGCAGACACGATGGTCCAAATTCCTACGGCGACTGGTGTTGTGGAGAAACCCCTCTGTGTCCACGAATATAACCTTAATATGGGAGAGGTGGACCTCAACGACCAGTTGTTGGCGCCGTACCTAATTGCCCGTAATGCCAGACGCTGGTACAAAAAAGTGTCTGTTTATTTATTTCAATTGGCTTTGCTGAATGCTTATGTGCTATACAGAGCTTCAGGACGGACTGGATCCTTCCTTAAATTCCAGGAAGAGATCGTCAGAGCCCTTCTGTATCCAGACGGTGCTCCACCTCACCATCCCCAACCAAATGCAGTAAGCCGGCTGCATGAGAGGCATTTTCTTTATGCCCTCCCGAGTACCCCTACCCAACGAACCCCCAAAAAAAGATGTCGTGTCTGCAGCAAGCGCGGATTTAGGCGTGACAACCGGTATTATTGTCCCCTCTGTCCTGGCAATCCTGGTCTTTGCATTGATGAATGTTTTGAACGCTACCATACACTAGTGGAGTATTAGCGTAGGGTACAGCACTGCACGGACTAGGACACACTTCCACAGGGTCTCCCAAGATGCTGTCGCATTTTGAGAGACCCAAACCTGGTACCAGTTAAAAAAGTTAAAGTTACAAAAAAAAGTGTAAAAAAAACAAAAAAAAGTAAAAAAAAAAAGAAAAAAACACAAAAAAATATATAAAATAAAAAAAACAAAAATAGTTGTTGTTTTATTGTTCTCTCTCTATTCTCTCTCTATTGTTCTGCATTCTATACTGCAATGTTTTATTGTTATGTTTTTATCATGTTTGCTTTATAGGTATGCAATTTTTTTATACTTTGTTTTTTTTATTGTTAACGACTTTTTTGTTTTCAGGTACGCCATTCAGCTGCAGAGCGGATTTATTTATCTTGACAGCAACAGCGTGACTCCAGCGCTGTCGGAGGTGATTTCACCACCACAGTTACATACTTCAGCATATATGCCGAAGCGTGGGGGCAGCAGTGGGTGGAGGAGCGATTTGCTCCTGCCTTTTGCGGGAGGATGCCCCCATGCTTCGGCATATATATTTTTTAGGTAGGCACAGGTTGCGTTAAATGTTTTATTTTTTACTATGTTTTTTTTGTATTTTGCTTTGCAGGTATGGTAAGTATTACTGTTTTACTGTAATGTTACTTTGTTTTTTGTTAACCATCATTTGCTTAGCAGGTACGCCATTCAGTTGCAGCATGGATTTATTTATCTTGACAGCAACAGCGTTTGCTCCCACGATACAAAAAGCCGTGACTCCAGCACTGTCGGAGGTGATTTCACCACCACAGTTACATACTTCAGCATATATGCCGAAGCGTGGGGGCAGCAGTGGGTGGAGGAGCGATTTGCTCCTGTCTTTTGCGGGAGGATGCCCCCATGCTTCGGCATATATATACGGTGCATGTATGCCCATCATTAGAAGTGGGTGGATGAAGGGAGGTATTCTAATGGTGGGCATACCCACCGATCAATATCTTTTTTTCGTTTAGCCCACAGGCTGCATGAAAAAAAAGTTTACAATGTATGCCCAACAAGGACCAGCAACGTACTGGTATGTTGCTGGACTTTGAGTGGTTATACCAGAATGATGCCTGCAGGTTTAGGTATCATCTTGGTATCATTCTTTTCAGCCAGTGGTCGGCTTTCTTGTAAAAGCAATCCTAGTGGCTAATTAGCCTCTAGACTGCTTTTACAAGCAGTGGGAGGGAATGCCCCCCCCCCCCACCGTCTTCCATGTTTTTCTCTGGCTCTCCTGTCCCAACAGGGAACTTGAGAATGCAGCCGGTGATTCAGCCAGCTGACCATAGAGCTGATCAGAGACCAGAATGGCTCCAAACATCTCTATGGCCTAAGAAACCGGAAGCTACGAGCATTTCATGACTTAGATTTCGCCGGATGTAAACAGCGCCATTGGGAAATTGGGAAAGCATTTTATCACACCGATCTTGGTGTGGTCAGATGCTTTGAGGGCAGAGGAGAGATCTAGGGTCTAATATGCCCCAATTTTTTCTAAAAAGAGTACCTGTCACTACCTATTGCTATCATAGGGGATATTTACATTCCCTGAGATAACAATAAAAATGAAAAAAAAAAAAAAAAATGAAAGGAACAGTTTCCTACTTTCCAAAATGGGGTCATTTGGGGGGGTTTTGAACTGTCCTGGCATTTTATGCACAACATTTAGAAGCTTATGTCACACATCACCCACTCTTCTAACCACTTGAAGACAAAGCCCTTTCTGACACTTTTTGATTACATGAAAAAGTTTTTTTTTTTGCAAGAAAATTACTTTGAACCCCCAAACATTATATATTTTTTTAAAGCAAATGCCCTACAGATTAAAATGGTGGGTGTTTCATTTTTTTTTTCACAGTATTTGCGCAGCGATTTTTCAAACGCATTTTTTGGGGAAAAACACACTTTTTAAAATTTTGATGCACTAAAACACACTATATTGCCCAAATGTTTGATGAAATAAAAAAGATGATCTTAGGCCGAGTACATGGATACCAAACATGACATGCTTTACAATTGCGCACAAACATGCAGTGGCAACAAAATAAATACATTTTTAAAAGCCTTTACAGGTTACCACTTTAGATTTACAGAGGAGGTCTACTGCTAAAATTACTGCCCTCGATCTGACCTTCGCGGTGATACCTCACATGCATGGTGCAATTGCTGTTTACGTTTGACGACAGACCGCCGCTTGCGTTCGCCTTAGCGCAAGAGCAGGGGGCGACAGGGGTGCTTTTTTTTTTTTTTTTTTTTTTCTTTATTATTTTTTTGCTTTTTTATCTTATTTTTAAACTGTTCCTTTCATTTTTTTTTTTTTTAATCATTTTTATTGTTATCTCGGGGAATGTAAATATCCCCTATGATAGCAATAGGTAGTGACAGGTACTCTTTTTTGAAAAAATTGGGGTCTATTAGACCCTAGATCTCTCCTCTGCCCTCAAAGCATCTGACCACACCAAGATCGGTGTGATAAAATGCTTCCCCAATTTCCCAATGGCGCTATTTACATCCGGCGAAATCTAAGTCATAAAATGCTCGTAGCTTCCGGTTTCTTAGGCCATAGAGATGTTTGGAGCCACTCTGGTCTCTAATCAGCTCTATGGTCATAAGCCGACCGCTGGCTGAAAAGAATGATACCAAGATGATACCTAAACCTGCAGGCATCATTCTGGTATAACCACTCAAAGTCGTGAATGGCGTACCTGAAGACAAAAAAATGGTTAACAATAAAGCACAGTAAACGGTAAAGTATAAAAAATTGCATACCTGAAAAACAAACATGATAAAACATAATAACAATAAAACATTGCAGAATAGAATACAGTAAAAAAGAGCAGAACAATAGAGAGAGAGAATAGAGAGAGAGAGAGAGAACAATAAAACGACAATTTTTTTTTATTTTATATATATATATATATTTTTTTACACTGTTTTTGTAACTGTAACTTTTATAACGGTAACCGGTTCCAGATTCGGGTCTCTCAAAATGCGATAGCATCTTGGGAGACCCTCTGAAAGTGCGCCTAGTCTGTGCAATGCTGTACCCTACGCTAATACTCAACTAGTGCATGGTAGCGTTCAAAACATTCACCAATGCAAAGACCAGGATTGTCAGGACAGGAGGGACAATAATAGCGGGTGTCACGCCTATATCCACGCTTGCTGCAGACACGACATATTTTTGGGGGGGGTTCGTTGGGTAGGGGTACTCGGGAGGACATAAAAATGCCTCTCATGTAGCCGACTGCATTTGGTTGGGGATGTGAATGGGAGAAGTACGGGCGCTGCAGAAGTGGTGGGTTCCCAATTAGGATTGGCGAATGCAGCAGGAAGGGCATTATGGGCACGACGGGCCTGTGTTTGTCTTCTTCTTGGTGGCAGCGGGACACTACTTGTGCTTGCCACTTCACCAGCTTGAACTGCACTTATGGGACTCGCCACGTCACCAAGTGTTACTGCAGTGCTGGTTTGACTACGACCGGGGTGTACTAGGCCGCTGGTGCTTGCCAGTTCAATAAAAAGCTTCCAAAAAAACTGTTAGCGATCGCAGGGATCAGGCCTGACTCTGCGAACGCTGCAGTTATGCGTTTAGTGTTTTGTAAGTGACAGTGATCGATCGATACTGCACTTGGGTGGGCTGGGCCGGGCGGAGGGGCAAAACGCAGGTGCTAGCAGGTATCTGGGCTGATCCCTTTAACACTGCATTTTTGGGAACCCTAAACTGCTGGGGACGCTAGTATAGATCTGATCGGACCAGATATTGATCCGTTTAGATACTATACCACTAAGGGAGGTGTACGGTGCGTGCGTGGGTGTTAGCGGTACAGGCGCTAACCTGACGCTGCCTGGGGCTGGTGCTTGCTAGTTCACCAAAATGCTACCAAAAAAACTGTTAGCGATCACAGGGATCAGGCCTGACTCTGCGAACGCTGCAGTTATGTGTTTAGTGCCTTGTAAGTGACAGTGATCGATCGATACTGCACTTGGGCTGGGCCGGGCGGAGGGACAAAACGCAGGTGCTAGCAGGTATCTGGGCTGATCCCGCTAACACTGCTTTTTTGGGAACCCTAAACTGCTGGGGACGCTAGTATAGATCTGATCGGATCAGATATTGATCCGATCAGATACTATACCACTAAGGGAGACGTATGCCGCGTGCGTGGGTGTTAGCGGTACTGGCGCTAATCTGACGCTGCCTGGGGCGACGCATATCACCGCCGGGCGATCAGGGGGCTAAACCTTTATTCGGTAATAAACGGCGGGTGCCCTGACAATATACAAAATAAACGAACTAACCAGCGTCACCCGTAACAGTTATATGGTGATCAGTGGTGAAAGGAATAACTAGGGGGCAATCAAGGGGTTAAAACATTTATTAGGTAGTATATGGGGGTCCCTGTCGCTATAAAACGCTGACGGCGAACCTAAATATTTACCTCACTAACTAGCGTCACCAGCGACACTAATACAGCAATCAGAAAAATGATCGCTTAGTGACACTGGTGACAGGGGGTGATCAAGGGGTTAAAACTTTATTAGGGGGGGTTAGGGGGGTATCCTAGACCTAAAGGGGGCTAATACTCACTGTCCCAACACTGTAACTGTCACAAACTGACACCAATGCAGTAATCAGAAAAAAAAAAAAAAAAACTGCTGGTGTCATTTTGTGACAGGGGGGGGGGGTGATTGGGGGGGGATCGGGGGGCGATCGGGGGGGGGGGATCGGGGTGTTTTGTGTGCCTGGCATGTTCTACTGTGTGTGTAGTGTTGTGCACTCACAGTGAAGTCTTCTCTCCTCGGCGCTGCAACGGAAAAGGAGGAGAGATGACATCATTTCCTTTGCTGCTGTTTAGCATACAGCAGCAAAGGAAGTGATCTGATTGGCCGGCGGCGATCGCGAGGGGGGGGCCACGAACGGATGGCTTCCCCCTCCCCTCCGATCGCCGGGGGACAAAACAAGACCGCCTCGGGCACCGGGGGGGGGGTCCGATCGGACCCCCCACCCACGGGAGGCAAATCACGTACATGTGATTTTGCCTGCCCGTGCCGCCTTGCCGACGTACATCGGCGTGAGGCGGTCCTTAAGTGGTTAAAGCTTTTTTATTTGCCAGCACACTTTCAATTGAAGTAAACTTAAACAAACAAGAGCTTGTGCTCAATTTAATTTGCAGCATTGTGCAAAGTGACAGCAATACATAGAAAATAAAAGCAGAAATGTGATTATAAACACAGCCATATATACAAAGCAGACTTTGGGCTCGTTCAGCCTAATTAATAAATGCTGATCAATGCTAGGACAAAGGTTGAAGTATCGTGCTAATGTAGCCCTCATCCCTAGAACATGTAGCATACAGAATACCCTCTAAACCAGGGGTCTCCAAACTTTTTTAAACAGGGGGCCAGTTTACTGTCCTTCAGACTTTAGGGGGGCCGGACTGTGGCCACTGGGAGGAGAAAAAGTCCTGACTTCAGTGAGGAAAAAAAATGCCCCATCTTTGGCGTCAGTGGGAGGAATTGTGCCCCATCATTGCTGTCAGTGGGAGGAGTTGTGACCCAACCTTGGTGTTATTGGGAGGAATTGTGCCCCATCGTTGGGGCACAATCGTTGAACAATTGGTGTCATTGAGAGGATTTTTGCCCCATTATTGGTGTCATTGGACCCAATTGTTGGTTGTTTGTGTCATTGGGAGGAATTGTGCCCTATCACTGGTCTGGGGGGGGGTATATATTAGGAACAATTGTTGGTGTCATTGGGAGGATTTTTGCCCCATTGTTGATGTCATTGGTCACAAATGTTGGTGTCATTAGGAGAAAGAGTGGCCATTTGTTGGTTTCAGTGGGAGGAGTTGTGCCCCATCGTAGGTGTCAGTGGGAAGCAGTGTGCCACATCATTGGTGTCATTGGACCCAATTGTTGGTGTCATTGGGAGGAATTGTCCCCTATCACTGGTCTTGGGAGGAGGGGTGGGAATTATGCCCCATTGTTTGTATCAGTGGATGAAATTGTGTCCCAAGGGCTGGATAAAAGCAAGCAAAGGTCTGCTTCTGGCCCCCCCGGCCTGCAGTTTTGGAGACAGCTCTAAACCATCAATTGGAGGGGGGACTATTATTGGCTACTATATATATAAAAAAGTTCTGACTTCAGTGGGGAAAAACAATGCCCCATCCTTGATGTCAGTGGGTGGAATTGTGCCACATCATTGCTGTCAGTGGGAGAAATTGTGCGCCAATGTTCGTGTTATTGGGAGGAATTGTGCCCCATCGTTGGAGTCATTAGGAACAATTGTTGGTGTCATTAAGAGGATTTTTGCCCCATTGTTGGTGTCATTGGACCCAATTATTGGTTGTTGGTGTCATTGGGAGGAATTGTGCCCTATCACTGTCTCGGGGGGGGGGGGGTTGTAAATTATGCCCCATTGTTTGTAGCAGGGGATGAAATAGTGCCCCAGGGGCCAGATAAAAGCAAGCAAAGGTCCGCATCTGGCCCCTGGGCCGCAGTTTGGAAACTACAGCTCTAAACCCTCAATTGGAGGGGGGACTATTATTGGCTACTTAGATATATAGAAAAAGTCCTGACTTCAGTGGGGAAAAACAATGCCCCATCCTTGGTGTCAGAGTGAGGAATTGTACCCCATAGTTGGAGTCATTAGGAACATCTGTTGGTGTCATTGGCAGGATTTTTGCCCCATTGTTGATGTAATTGGTCACAATTGTTGGTGTCATTAAAAGGAAGAGTGCTACTTTGTTGGTGTCAGTGGGAGGAGTTGTGCCCCATCGTTGTGTCAATGGGAGGAATTGTGCACTATCACTGGTCTCAGGGGGGGTTGGGAATTATGCCCCATCATTTGTATCAGTGGATGAAATAGTGCCCCAAGGGCCGGATAAAAGCAAGAACTGTGCCCATTTGCAGCCATAGGTCCCCCGAACTTCAAACTCAGTAGTTAAGGGTTCCTAGATGCCCCCTAGATGCAGCCAAAATTTGGGGTCTCTGCACCCTAAGGGTCCCGAAATGACATTGCTGCAGATGGACACAGTTGACTGAATTTGGGGCTCCGTATCTCGGGGCCACTTAGTTCTAGGCACCCCAAATTTGGTGTACAAACCCAGTAAACCTGGAACCTCAATATATCCAAAGCTGGGGATCCTTGCACCAAGTGGCCCCGAGATACAGGGCCCCAAAAATCGGTTCAGAAAATGTGAAGCACTTTTCTGCAGCAGAGAATGACATTTTCCGAACCGACTTTGGGGCCCTGTATCTCGGGGCCACTTGGGGCTAGGAACCCCAAACTTGGTGTGCAATCCCAGTCTGCAGTTTTAATCATGAAAATGAATACACTATGTCAATTGTATGTGTCATTTGTTCAAATATATTGACTTTATCTATAGGTACTATTTGAATCTAATATTTTATCATTTATCTTATTTATTTTATCCAGCTATATTTACTACCTGAAGGGTCTGGTATGGATTTTGGGGGGACCCCTATGCCATTTGTTGTTTTAAATTTGGCGCAGGGTTCCCCTTAATATCAAGAAGGTGAAATAATACCACGCAGTATCAATAATGAATAGCTGCTACACTAAATGTGACAAAAATCAATACAAAGGGTGAGAAAACAATGTAGCGCATAACCACTTCAGCCCCGGAAGGATTTACCCCCTTCCTGACCAGAGCACTTTTTACAATTTGGCACTGCGTCGCTTTAACTGCTAATTGTGCGGTCATGCAATGCTGTACCCAAACGAAATTTGCGTCCTTTTCTTCCCACAAATAGAGCTTTCTTTTGATGGTATTTGATCACCTCTGCCATTTTTATTTTTTGCGCTATACACGGAAAAAGACCGAAAATTTTGAAAAAAAATGATATTTTCTACTTTTTGTTCTAAAAAAAATCCAATAAACTCAATTTTAGTCATACATTTAGGCCAAAATGTATTCGGCCACATGTCTTTGGTAAAAAAAATGTCAATAAGTATATATTTATTGGTTTGCGCAAAAGTTATAGCGCCTACAAACTAGGGTACATTTTCTGGAATTTACACAGCCTTTAATTTATGACTGCCTATGTCGTTTCTTGAGGTGCTAAAATGGCAGGGCAGTACAAAACCCCCACAAATGACCCCATTTTGGAAAGTAGACACCCCAAGGAAATTGCTGAGAGGCATGTTGAGCCCATTGAATATTCATTTTTTTTGTCCCAAGTGATTGAATAATGACAAAAAAAAATAAAAATTACAAAAAGTTGTCACTAAATGATATATTGCTCATCACAGGCCATGGGCATATGTGGAATTGCACCCCAAAATACATTTAGCTGCTTCTCCTGAGTATGGGGATACCACATGTGTGGGACTTTTTGGTAGCCTAGCCGCGTACGGGGCCCCGAAAACCAATCACTGCCTTTAGGATTTCTAAGGGCGTACATTTTTGATTTTACTCCTCACTACCTATCACAGTTTTGAAGGCCATAAAATGCCCAGATGGCACAAAACCCCCCCAAATGACCCCATTTTGGAAAGTAGACACCCCAAGCTATTTGCTGAGAGGCATGTTGAGTCCATGGAATATTTTATATTTTGACACAAGTTGCGGGAAAGTGACAATTTTTTTTTTTTTTGCACAAAGTTGTCACTAAATGATATATTGCTCACACAGGCCATGGGCATATGTGGAATTGCACCCCAAAATACATTTAGCTGCTTCTCATGAGTATGGGGATACCACATGTGTGGGACTTTTTAGGAGCCTAGCCGCGTACAGGGCCCCAAAAACCAATTACCGCCTTCAAGATTTCTAAGGGTGTAAATTTTTGATTTCACTCTTCACTGCCTATCACAGTTTCGGAGGCCATGGAATGCCCAGGTGGCACAACCCCCCCCAAATGACCCCATTTTGGAAAGTAGACACCCCAAGCTATTTGCTGAGAGGCATGGTGAGTATTTTGCAGCTCTCATTTGTTTTTGAAAATGAAGAAAGACAAGAAAAAAAATGTTTTTTTTTCTTTTTTTAATTTTCAATACTTTGTGACAAAAAGTGAGGTCTGCAAAATATTCACTATACCACTCAGCAAATAGCTTGGGGTGTCTACTTTCCAAAATGGGGTCATTTGGGGGGGGGGTTGTGCCACCTGGGCATTCCATGGCCTCCGAAACTGTGATAGGCAGTGAAGAGTGAAATCAAAAATTTACGCCCTTAGAAAGCCTGAAGGCGGTGCTTGGTTTTCGGGGTCCCGTGCGCGGCTAGGCTCCCAAAAAGTCCCACACATGTGGTATCCCCATACTCAGGGGAAGCAACAGAATGTATTTTGGGGTGTAATTTCACATATTCCCATGGCATGTTTGAGCAATATATCATTTAGTGACAACTTTGTGCAAAAAAAAAAAATTTGTCTCTTTCCCGCAACTTGTGTCACAATATAAAATATTCCATGGACTCGACATGCCTCTCAGCAAATAGCTTGGGGTGTCTACTTTCCAAAATGGGGTCATTTGGGGGGGTTTAACTGTCCTGGCATTTTATGCACAACATTTAGAAGCTTATGTAACACATCACCCACTCTTCTAACCACTTGAAAACAAAGCCCTTTCTGACACTTTTTGATTACATGAAAACATTTTTTTTTTTTGCAAGAAAATTACTTTGAACCCCCAAACATTATATATTTTTTTAAAGCAAATGCCCTACAAATTAAAATGGTGGGTGTTTCATTTTTTTTTTTTTACACAGTATGTGCGCAGCGATTTTTCAAACGCATTTTTGGGGGAAAAAACACACTTTTTAAAATTTTAATGCACTAAAACACACTATATTGCCCAAATGTTTGATGAAATAAAAAAGATGATCTTAGGCCGAGTACATGGATACCAAACATGACATGCTTTAAAATTGCGCACAAACGTGCAGTGGCAACAAAATAAATACATTTTTAAAAGCCTTTAAAAGCCTTTACAGGTTACAACTTTAGATTTACAGAGGAGGTCTACTGCTAAAATTACTGCCCTCGATCTGACCGTCGTGGTGATACCTCACATGCATGGTGCAATTGCTGTTTACATTTGACGACAGACCGACGCTTGCGTTCGCCTTAGCGCGAGAGCAGGGGGGACAGGGGTGTTTTGTTTTTTGTTTTTTTTTCTTTATTATTTTTTGCTTTTTTATCTTATTTTTAAACTGTTCCTTTCATTTTTTTTTAATCATATTTATTGTTATCTCAGGGAATGTAAATATCCCCTATGATAGCAATAGGTAGTGACAGGTACTCTTTTTTGAAAAAATTGGGGTCTATTAGACCCTAGATTTCTCCTCTGCCCTCAAAGCATCTGACCACACCAAGATCGGTGTGATAAAATGCTTCCCCAATTTCCCAATGGCGCTATTTACATCCGGCGAAATCTAAGTCATAAAATGCTCGTAGCTTCCGGTTTCTTAGGCCATAGAGATGTTTGGAGCCACTCTGGTCTCTGATCAGCTCTATGGTCAGCTGGCTGAATCACCGGCTGCATTCTCAGGTTCCCTGTTGAGACAGGAGAGCCAGAGAAAAACACGGAAGACGGTGGGGGGGGGGCCATTCTCTCCCACTGCTTGTAAAAGCAGTCTAGAGGCTAATTAGCCGCTAGGATTGCTTTTACATGAAAGCCGGCCGCTGGCTGAAAAGAATGATACCAAGATGATACCTAAACCTGCAGGCATCATTCTGCTATAACCACTCAAAGTCTCGAATGGCGTACCTGAAGACAAAAAAATGGTTAACAATAAAGCACAGTAAACGGTAAAGTATAAAAAATTGCATACCTGAAAAGCAAACATGATAAAACATAATAACAATAAAACATTGCAGAATAGAATACAGTAAAAAAGAGCAGAACAATAGAGAGAATAGAGAGAGAGAGAGAGAGAGAGAGAGAACAATAAAACGACAACTATTATTTTTTATTTCATATTTTTGTTTGTGGTTTTTTTTTTTTTTTTTTACACTTTTTTTGTAACTGTAACTTTTATAACTGTAACCGGTTCCAGGTTCGGGTCTCTCAAAATGCGATGGCATCTTGGGAGACCCTGTGAAAGTGTGTCCTAGTCTGTGGAATGCTGTACCCTACGCTAATACTCAACTAGTGAATGGTAGCTTTCAAAACATTCACCAATGCAAAGACCAGGATTGTCAGGACAGGAGGGACAATAATAGCGGGTGTCACGCCTATATCCGCGCTTGCTGCAGACACAACATCTTTTTTGGGGGGGGTTCGTTGGGTAGGGGTACTCGGGAGGACATAAAGAAAATGCCTCTCATGCAGCCGACTGCATTTGGTTGGGGATGTGAATGGGGGAAGTACGGGCACTGCAGAAGTGGTGGGTTCCCAATTAGGATTGGCGAATGCAGCAGGAAGGGCATTATGGGCACGACGAGACTGTTTGTCTTCTTGGTGGCAGCGGGACACTACTTGTGCTTGCCACCTCACCAGCTTGAACTGCACTTATGGGACTCGCCACGTCACCAAGTGTTACTGCAGTGCTGGTTTGACTACGACCGGGATGTACTAGGCCGCT
Source organism: Lithobates clamitans (assembly GCA_037952925.1). Taxonomy (NCBI): domain Eukaryota; kingdom Metazoa; phylum Chordata; class Amphibia; order Anura; family Ranidae; genus Lithobates; species Lithobates clamitans. The sequence goes on from JBBGZY010000584.1 coordinate 350,041, forward strand.
GGCGCTTGCCAGTTCACCAAAACGCTACCAAAAAAACTGTTAGCGATCGCAGGGATCAGGCCTGACTCTGCGAACGCTGCAGTTATGCGTTTAGTGTTTTGTAAGTGACAGTGATCGATCGATACTGCACTTGGGTGGGCTGGGCTGGGCCGGGCGGAGGGGCAAAATGCAGGTGCTAGCAGGTATCTGGGCTGATCCCGCTAACACTGCGTTTTTGGGAACCCTAAACTGCTGGGGACGCTAGTATAGATCTGATCGGATCAGATATTGATCCATTCAGATACTACACCACTAAGGGAGGCGTACGGTGCGTGCGTGGGTGTTAGCGGTACTGGCGCTAATCTGACGCTGCCTGGGGCTGGTGCTTGCCAGTTCACCAAAACGCTACCAAAAAAACTGTTAGCGATCGCAGGGATCAGGCCTGACTCTGCGAACGCTGCAGTTATGAGTTTAGTGTTTTGTAAGTGACAGTGATCGATCGATACTGCACTTGGGTGGGCTGGGCTGGGCTGGGCCGGGCGGAGGGGCAAAACGCAGGTGCTAGCAGGTATCTGGGCTGATCCCGCTAACACTGCGTTTTTGGAAACCCTAAACTGCTGGGGACGCTAGTATAGATCTGATCGGATCAGATATTGATGCGTTCAGATACTATACCACTAAGGGAGGCGTATGCTGCGTGCGTGGGTGTTAGCGGTACTGGCGCTAATCTGACGCTGCCTGGGGCGACGCATATCACCGCCGGGCGATCAGGGGGCTAAACCTTTATTCGGTAATAAACGGCGGGTGCCCTGACACTATAAAAAATAAACTAACTAACCAGCGTCACCCGTAACAGTTATACGGTGATCAGTGGTGAAAGGGTTAACTAGGGGGCAATCAAGGGGTTAAAACATTCATTAGGTAGTATATGGGGGTCCCTGTCGCTATAAAACGCTGACGGCGAACCTAAATATTTACCTCCCTAACTAGCGTCACCAGCGACACTAATACAGCGATCAGAAAAATGATCGCTTAGTGACACTGGTGACGGGGGGTGATCAAGGGGTTAAAACTTTATTAGGGGGGGTTAGGGGGTATCCTAGACCTAAAGGGGGCTAACCCTAACTGTCCTAGCACTGTAACTGTCACAAACTGACACCAATACAGTAATCAGAAAAAAAAAAACCTGCTTGGTGTCAGTTTGTGACAGGGGGGGTGATTGGGGGGGGATCGGGGGGCGATCGGGGGGGGGGATCGGGGTGTTTTGTGTGCCTGGCATGTTCTACTGTGTTTATTGAAATGATAGAAGGGTTTGGCGCTGTTCCTTTTAGTTGAATGATTCCCTACCTGCATATAGGTTACTAGGTGCAAATTTAAATGTAAATTCCTAGGTATAAACAATACCGTGCATGTATCAGATTGGTGATATACTAAAATATTGGTAAATATTGTACAATTAGTGATACATAAACTTTAAATATATAAAAAAGTAAAGCAGATGTCAAATCCCATATATGGTGTTGCTGATAAGTATTCCAAAAAACATAAAGTGCAAAGTGTTGTGATAATAACCCTTCAATTTTTATATCCTTGCTCTGAAAGTGCAGCCATTCACCAGATCACTTCACCCCTGCAGGGGTATCAGGCAGTTACAGTTTTGCGCCACTGTACGGCGTTCGCTGGCGGGCTCAGGATCGTGGTGTATCATATGTAAAGAGAGAGGGAGTGTCTGAAATCTGAAATTATACAGGAGGTACATTGACGACATCGTCATTGTATGGGGGGGCACGACAGAGGAACTACAGAATTTCTTTGACGAGATCAGTGGCAATGCCTATGGACTCACCTTTTCGGGAAATTGGAATAAAGAAACTGTGGATTATCTGGATCTACAAATATACAAAGACAATGGACAGCTGAAAACAGGAACATATTTCAAAACCACGGACAGAAATGGGTACATCCCAACCAGTAGCTGTCACCACCCCCGATGGCTAGGAAATATACCCAAGGGTCAATTCATGCGATTATATAGGAATCGCTCCAGTAAACACGATTACGAGAAACAAACGGATACTTTAATAAACAAGTTTGTGGAAAAGGGATACAAAAGAAAGGACCTGGTGGCACTGAAACATAAAGTCGGGAAAATGGACAGAAATAAAATGTTGGATGAAACAGGAACACAACAAAGAAGAACAAAAAATGATAAAATGGAAGTAGCCTTCCTAACGGGGTATAATAGACAATACAAACATGCGGAAACTATAATTAAAAAACACTGGCCCATTTTACAATCTGATAGGGTCCTCAACTCTATACTGCCGAAGAAACCTGTTTTCATCTACAAAAAAGCACCAAACAGATGGAAGACCTACATGATTTCTGCACAAACTTAAATATTAGAGTTCCTCAGGACATGGAGGGCAGGTTCTTTTGAGGGGGGGGGGTGAGTTTGGGGTGAGTTTGGGGGGGGGGGTGGGGGGGGGTGGGGGGCGATTATAAAGCACCAGGGCCAAAATGTGATATTTAGAAAGGATGCTTTCACCACGAAAAGGTTTTAGTTCTCCGAACCCCCATCGCGGGAGCAACACCCTGCACACAGGGGGGCGTTGGCGGGAAGGTACCATGAGAGATGCCACGACCCTCAGCTTGGGAAACGGTGTGGGGATAGGGGGGGTGGGGGGTGGGGGGTGGGGGAGCGGGGGGAGGGCGTGGGTGGGGGGGTTTTGGGGGGGAGGGGGGGTGAGAGTGGGAGGAGGGGGAGGAAGGGTACCCGCAGACAGAGAGTACAACCCAAAAGATCTACCCTATGTGTTTCTACGCACCTATTTCCCTGTTTCTCTAGACTTGGGAAAAAATTTAAGGGCATATATCCTCCCTTTAGGTTTGGCCTCCCTAGGCCCTACGGTTATATCTTTGGTATTGCCTGGTGTAAGGGAAGAGGTCATACCCAGGGTAAATTAAAAGGCTCGGACCCCCCACCCGTGGGCAGGCAAGGACGTACCTGTAAGTCCTTTTCCCTGCCCGTGCCGCTCTGAGGACGTATATCATCGTGCGGCGGTCGGCAACTGGTTAATAAAATGAATGAACAAATGTTATGTGCATTAGTATAAAGATAATGTATATAAAGTCCAACATATGAAGTGATATTGAAGTGAGTCTCTGGCCAAATCAAACCAAATAGAAAAATATATAAATAGTCCTCCGAGGGTGGGGGGAGATTCCTTAGGACGTGAAAACAATGATATATAACACCAGAATCCCGAATGTGCAGACAAATGGGTACTCTTACCAGAGCCGGTGGACCCGGATGTCAGCGACACCGAATCATAAAAGCTTAGGGCTCGAATCCATGGCACTCTCAGATGGAAGTAGAAGTGGCACTCTCAGATGGAAAGGAAGCTCAGAATCTTCTGAAAGTAGACTCCAGGGGATCTGGATGACCCGACCGGACCAGGAAACAAGTAACATGCAGGAGCCTCAACGACAATTCTCAAAAACGATAACAAAAAGAGAAGAGAGGAAGGGCTCCAATAGTGTGGATCAAAAAGGTAGGTTTTATTAAAACCACAATAACAAAAAATAAATAAAATGTGATCACAATGAATAAAAAGCGTCGCTTATTGCTCCCCACATTGCTTTTTATTCATTGTGATCACATTTTACTTTGACATGCTTGCCTTGGGTGTAGGGTGACCACATTTGCAAACTGCCATTCAGGGATCCCCCCCCCCCCCCCAAAAAAAAAGAGATGATTTTTTACATCTTTTTTGCCGATTTTTGGAGCGGGGCGTATCATGAAATCAGCGAGCCAAGATCAAAAGTGGGCCCTAGGCAGGCCCGGACTGGGACAAAAAATAGGCCCGGGCATTTTAGACTGAGCAGCCCATTTTCCAGCAACCGCCCGTTCGCGAGGGTGGTTGGTGACGGGATAATCATGGAGTCGTGCCTACCAGTGCCCATCAGTGCCACCTATCAGTGCCGCTTATCAGTGCCGCTTATCAGTGTCGCTTATCAGTGCCACCTATCGGTGCCGCTTATCAGTGCCACCTATCGGTGCCGCTTATCAGTGCCGCTTATCAGTGCCACCCATCAGTACCCATTAGTGCCGCCTATCAGTGCCGCCTCATCAGAGCATATCGGTGAAGGAGAAAAATTACCTGTTTTCAAACTTTTATAACAAACTATGAAACAGTTTTGTTTGTTTTTTTTTTTTCAAAATTTTGGTCCCCTTTTGTTTTGTTTTTTTAGCAAAAAATAAAAAAACCCAGCAGCAATTAAATACCACCAAAAGAAAGCTCTATCTGTGTGAAAAAAATGATAAAAATTTATTTTGGGTAAACTGCAGCATGACTGCGCAATTGTCATTCAAAGAGTGAGAGCGCTGAAAGCTGAAAATTGGTCTGGGCAGGAAGGTGGTTTAAGTGCCCAGTAAGCAGGTGGTTAATTTCCTCTCCTTTGTCTCTCTTTTTCTGTTTCTTTTTTCCTTTTTTCTCTCTTACTCTTCTTTTTTCTTTATATATCCCCCCTTTCTTTCTATATGTTCTTCCCTCCATCCCCCTTCTTTATCTCCTTCTTCCCGCCATTCATCTTTATCTATTTACACTTTCCTGTGTCCTCCATTACTTCTTGGTCTGCCTTTTCTTGTTTACCTGTATTCCTTCTGTGTCTTCTTTCCTTGGATGCACGCCTGATCTGATGGCTTCGCTTCTCTCTGTGTACTTAAGCTCCTCCTTCACTCCCCTTGAATGGTTGTAATCTGCCTAGGTGGGCGGGGTCTCCTGACGTCATACGTTTCCATGACATCGGCGGCCCCAGCCCTGGCAGCGTCCCCGTTGCCTAGCTATCGCCGGCCGCAGTGCGCATGCGCGGGCAGCGATAGCTATTTTGATTGGATCCGACCTGCTGCCTAGCAACCACAGATACAGATCTCCGGCTCCTCCTGCCCCTGCTCTGCTGATAGATGACATCGTAGGCAGGGCAGGAGAGCCTGGAGAGGAGACACAGGCACGGCCGCATAGCGGGAGGTGAGCGGCGGCCGCGGCCTGTGTTAACCCTCTCCAGGCTGCGGTTGCCGCTTACCTCTCGCTGTGTGGCCCGGTCATCAACAGACATCAGACCGCGGCCCGGAAATTGAGCCTGACGGCCCGGCCCACCGGGCATTTGCCCGGTATGCCCTATGGCCAGTCCGGGCCTGGCCCTAGGCATCAAGAAAAACAACAATATGGCGCGCAAAGCGCATCATGGTAAACAGTGGACATGTCTTAACAGCCACTTTACTGCGGCAGGTTGGTTCCCCTGCGCGAAACCACGTAACTGTACGTGAGCTCGCGGGGCCCAGATAGCAGGCACACGCGCACCGCTGCACAGCGCCGATCCTCGTGGCAGACGGTTGCAATGACCACGGGCCACAAGCAATCGTGACCAGGAGACACAGAACAGGGACAAGTGTGTGTAAACACACACTTCCCTGTTCTGTTCCGACAGGAGTGACAGATCTTGTGTTCCTATGATCCGTCACTTCCTCTAGTTAGTCCCCTCCCCCTTCAGTTAGAATCACCTCCCAGGGAACACAGCTAACCCCTTCACCGCCCCCTAGTGTTAACCCCTTCACTGCTAGTGACATTTTTACAGTAATCAATGCATTTTTAATCGCACTGATTGCTGTATTAATGCCAATGGTTCCAAAAATGTGTCAAAATTGTCTGATGTGTCCACCAAAATGTCGCAGTCATGATAAAAATCGCAGATCACCGCCATTACTAGTAAAAAAAATAAATAAATAAAAATGCTATAAATCGATCCCCTATTTTGTAGACGCTATAACTTTTGCACAAACCAATCAATATATGCTTATTGCGATTTTTTTTTTTTTTACCAAAAAGATGTAGAAGAATACATATCTGTAGGAAAAAATGTTTTTTTTATATATTTTTGGGGGATATTTATTATAGCAAAAAGTAAAAAATAATGCGTTTTTTTTCTAAATTGTCGCTCTGTTTTTGGTTATAGCGCAAAAAATAAAAACCGCAGAGGCGATCAAATAACACCAAAAGAAAGCTCTATTTCTGGGAAAAAAGGACGTCAATTTTGTTTGGGTGCAACGTCGCACGCAATTTTCAGTTAAAGCAACGCAGTGCCGAATCGCAAAAAGTGCTCTGGTCAGGAAGGGGGTAAATTTTTCCAGGGCTGAAGTGGTTAAATTGTGCAAAATATTGGCTTAAAGGGGGTGATGTTAAAGAGAGTCTGAGATGACTTATATAGTGCAGAATGTGGTAATGTTAAATAGGGAATGCAGAGTGTATGGTGGTGAGTAGTATGTTCAGCAGAGGAGTGTGGAGTGTATGGCGGTGGGTAATATGTACAGAAGAGGAGTGTGGAGTGTATGGAGGTGGGTAATATGTACAGGAGAGGAGTGCAGAATGTATGGCGGTGGGTAGTATGTACAAGAGAAGAGTGCGGAGTATATGGAGGTGGGTAATATGTACAGGAGAGGAGTGCATAACCACCTCCTGATAGTCTGTCAGCCACTGCTATACCACCTTGGTGGTGGGGCACTCCCGAAGGATGTAAGGGGGCACTCTGGAGGAAGTAAAGGGGCACTCTGGAGGCACTAAGGGGGCACCCTGGAGGTTGTAAGGGGGCTGTAAGGGGGCACTCTGGCGGTACTAACTTAGTCAGAGCCCCCTTACATCCTCCGAGGTGCCCCCTTAGTGCCTCCTTACATCCTCTGGAGTGCCCCCTTACATCCTCCTCCAGAGTGCCCCTTTACATCCTCCTCCAGAGTGCCCCCTTGGTACTACTGTACTAAGGGGCACTCTAGAGAAAGTTAGGGGAGTAAGAAGGCACTCTGGAGGCACACAGATAGTACCTCCAGAGTGCCCCCTGCAGAGAGTCCTGAGGAGTGATGGCCATTAATCCATGCCAGGTCAATGTTAGGAAAAGCAGAGCACACAACCCACCTCATGGCTGCCCTATTCCAGTCCTGCTTGCTCTCTCCCTTCCACAGCCCTGATATAAGCCCGGCCCAGCCTGTGGTGTATGTCCCCATGTTATCTGTACCTGAATTACTGCAGTTCCTTGTAGTAGGTGTCACTCACTTCCTGCAGCACATGTCCTCGGTCTTTGCGGTGAAGTGCAGGGAGGAGGGGGGAGGAGAAGATCCGGGACTGGAGTCTGGACACTGCATGCGATGCTCCTCTTTGGTCAGTCTGACAGACTCTGCCACTTTTGTTTTCTCATGCCATCGCCGCACCCTCCACCTGTCACTTGAGCAGTAGCAGCAGTCGGGCACATTCATTCCTAGCTGACAGCGGGCGAATTGACAACACAGTGGAGCGCGTGGGCTGACACTGGAGAGTGAAGATCACACCAGACCAGTCCCTGCTAAATGCCGCTGGGGGCTAGAGGAGGAGGGGCGGGGGCCGGGGGGTGCCGAGGTGAGTGCAGAGGGTTGTGCAGCACTAAGCGCGGGCTTTGCTCCTGGCCTGTCTAATTCTGATAGTCTCTGACATCACTTGTTGCTAGATGCCAGGCGGGGCCGACCCTAGCAACCAGTCCAGGAACTGTAGGGTGGCTGTACTGGCTGACAGGTTGTGTCCTCTATTTCATTCTGTATTGTCCCGGAATGAAGGTGCCGGGACCTGGGACATACATAGCAATTGCGGGACATGTGGGCACCCTACTTGGGTGCCAAAGGAGGTTGTCCTGGCACTGGCTCTAGTAACCTAAATCGTTTTGACACTAGCCTGTAATGCCCCTTTGTTACCAGGCTATTTTTAGTTTTAGTGCGGTGATAGTTTGACTGACATGGTTTTTTTTTTCAGAAAGACAGAAAGAGCTTTATTTTTGAGTATTTATTTGTAGTCATGGTGTTAGCACTACTGACAAAGAATCCACCATTAACCCCACTGCCAGACTTCATGCATCCTTTCCAGAGACAATGAACAGTCATTTGCAAGCTTTGTTTTTGTTGTTTTATTGGGGGGTACAACTTGGATAGGGATTGGGATATGGGATGCCCATAGAAATAATCATTGCCATCATATTTACAGGTTTCAATATACTTTGATCATTTTTAGAGCCCGAAGATAGGGAGGCCTGGAGCGGGAGGAGTGAAATGGAGCTAGCAGAGGGCCGGCATGACAGGGGGATAAGGGTACAGCAAGGGTTAACGTGGAAGTTGTTTAGAAAGTTGGTGAGCTGGGGATTGGATAAAAAGTGTAGAGAGGGGAGTAGTTTAGTTTATTTAGGGGGCAGGAGGGGTGTCCCAGGCAACATTGCATCCCCCAGAGCATCTCGCCATATTAGGAGCCCTCCCGAGCGGGACCCGTCAGGCCCACCGGCGAAACGGCACCCGGTTTCTGCCGCAGTGGGTCCTGGACAGAATCCTCTTCATCGGCGGAGCTCAGTGGGCGGGGCATCGGCGCGAGCCAGCGTCTCCCCCCCGCCCGCTCGGCGAGGATAGCGTGATCGTACGGACACTCCCTTGGTTGCTTCCGCAGCCAGGGGGAGGACTCAGCGTGGGAAGATGATGTCAACGGCCGCCGGGCTTCCCCCATCCTCGGCTGGCGGCTCTGAAGTACGGAGCGGTACCCCTTCCAGGAAGAGTGGGCAGCCCAGCAGCCAGGTGTCCAGTGCGACGGTGCGGAGGACAGCGTCATCTGTGGGAGGAGCCAGTGTAGGGAGCCATGGCCAGCGTGGTCAGGAGACGGCAGCATCCAGGCCCTCATCTCTGGGGATGGATGACACAGAGCCCCTGCAATCGCCCAGTGATCGGTCGGAGGGGGAGCTGAGCGGGTCTGAAGTGGAGGAATGGCAGGAGCGTCCGGCGCCATCGGATTCGGGAACAGCGGCGGCGGGGACAACCGCTGGTCGGCCCGGTAAGTCACCTTCTGGTTCTTCTCTTACACTCACCAATGCGTTACAGGGGTTGTTGTGTTGGTACCTACTGTGGGGGGGTCAGGGACCACAATGGGTGGGCCGCAGTCTCTATCGGTCACGGCAGTCGACCTGCGGCTGGCGGGCCCGGTGCCCGCTGATGGGCAATTGCAGGCTTTGTTGGGGGGTCTTCGTGAGCTGGTACAGAGGTTTGCGACGGGTACGAGCGGGCAGGCGCCGCAAACAGCAGTGTGGGTGCCACCAAGTGAAGTATCGCCAGTGGGCGGGGGGGTCGGGGCAGTGGGGGTCCCCCCTCCAGCCGCTATGTATGTGACAGTGCCCACTGGGACGGTGCCCCTGCCGGTGTCTGCCCCGGCTACTACGGTGTCAGCAGTGGCAGGGGACAAAGAGGGTACGGCCCAAGAAAGTGGTAGAAAGACGGACGTGGTTTGCATCGCGGATGCAGCGAAATGCGAGGTATATGTCTGCTTCGAGGGGCCGCTGGGGTCACATCTGAAATCAGAGGTCAGGGACAAGATCGTGAAGGGGGAGTATGAGGAGATTTTTTCCCTTCTGCCCTTGGAGTAGTTTAACCTAGACAGGGTGAAGCCAGATGATAGCAAAAAGGAGGATGAGGAGAAACGGCGGTATAGGCTGATACCGCGCACGTTTTCCAACTGGCTGCAAGCATTCGCCATTATGGCGAGCGTAATAGGCGAGAAGAACCCCGAACATTGTTTGGCGCTCTTTTGCAACATGGACGCCATTGGGGAGGCCTACAGAGTGTATGGGGGTACAGCGTGGCTCAGGTACGATGAACAGTTCCGGCAACGTAGGGCGGTGCATCCCTCCCTTCGCTGGGACCATAAGGACATTAACCTCTGGATGAAGCTAATGTCCTCAGTGCGGGCCCCAAACCAGTTTTTTCCAGGGGGGGGGGCGGCGGTCCTTCTTCCCCCGGACAGCCGGCTGCCAAAAAGTGGGGCGTCTGCTGGCAATACAATGACGGAATGTGTAAGTTTGGAGGCGCCTGTCGTTTTAAACATGAGTGCTCAGGCTGCGGTGGATCTCATCCCGGATCCCGCTGTTTTAAAAAAGGGAAGGGTCGCCCCGGTGAGCTTGGTAACAAAAGGGAAGACTCCAGTGAGGGTAGAAAAGATGCAGCCTTTCCTAAATAGGTACCCGGATCGGGCGGCTGCTCGGCTTTTGCGGGAAGGGTTCTTGGAGGGCTTCAGAATTCCTAGTTCATTAACTGTTATTCCACCGGTCGCGAAGAACTTGCGATCGGCATTGATTTACCCCGGGGTGGTTGGGGAAAGGAAGTGGCATTGGGTCGCATGGCCGGGCCATTTCAGGAGCTACCTCTGCCAAATCTGGTGGTTTCCCTTCTGGGGGTGGTTCCCAAGAAGGAGCCGAATAAGTTCCGGCTGATACACCATTTATCATTCCCTAAAGGTGGATCGGTCAATGACACGATCGACCCGGATGCTTGCACCGTGTCTTACATGTCATTTGATGCGGCTTAATGATGGGTGCGCTGCTGTGGGAAGGCGCGGTTATGGCTAAAGCGGACATGGAATCGGCTTTTCGCCTGCTCCCTGTCTATGCTGACAGTTTTTGGTTGTTGGGATGTTGCTGGCAGGGTAGGTTTTACGTCGATTGTTGCCTGCCTATGGGCTGCTCAATCTCATGTGTGTTATTTGAAACTTTTAGCTCCTTCGTGGAATGGGTGGTTCTGGATGTTTCGGGTTTGAATTCAGTAATTCATTACCTGGACGACTTCCTATGTAAAGGCCCCCCAGCATCGCAGGCGTGTTCGATGCTGTTGGCCACATTACAGCACATGGCAGGTACATTTGGTATCCCGTTAGCAGGTTATAAGACGGAGGGCTCGACTACCGTTCTTAGCTTCTTGGGTATAGTCATCGATTCGGAAGCTATGGAATGTCGATTGCCGGAGGATAAGTTGGTGTCATTGAAGGGGGAAATTCGGTCGATCTTAGAGTTGCGCAAGATTCAGCTTCGGAAACGACAGTCATTACAGGGAAAGCTGAATTTTGCATGTCGCATCATTCCCATGGGCAGGGTGTTCTGCCGACGGCTGTCAGCAGCCACCGCAGGTGTTAGGTCCCCTAATCATTTTATTAGGATTACACGAGAACATCAGGCGGATTTGAGGGTGTGGGATACCTTCTTGTTGACATACAATGGTAAATCTTTGTGGATGGCCGGCCCGGTGAGCAACTGTGATTTGGAGCTGTTCACGGACGCAGCTGGGTTCTCGGGTTATGGGGCGTTCTACCAAGGACATTGGAGCGCAGAACCGTGGCCTAGGGAGTGGCAGGAGGCTGGATTCTGTAAAAACCTGGTGCTGCTGGAGCTGTTTCCAGTGGTGCTGGCAGTTGAGGTTTGGGGTGAGTCGTTCAGGGATTCGAAGATAAGATTGAATTGTGACACACTGGGAGTGGTGCAGGTCATTAACCGCATCTCAGCGTCGTCACTACCTGTCGTTCGGCTGCTGCGGCACTTGGTGCTGCGTTGCCTTCAGATGAATATCTTGTTGTATGCGGTGCACCACCCGGGGGTGGATAACACGTTGGCTGACGCCTTGTCTCGTTTCCAGTGGAACAAATTCCGGGACTTGGCTCAGGCAGTGGACCGGCAGGGTGTTCGGTATCCCCGATGGCTGTGGTCGATCGTTTTGGAGCCCTCGCTCGATGGATAAGGGGGTTCGGTGAGTGTATCCACATGGGGGGCTTACTAAAAAGTGTGGTCCGAGTGGTGGGCGCTTGTCAGGCAGGTCGGAGTGGACCCTGGAGCTGAAGAGGTAAGGTTGCTAGTTGTCTATTTTGTCTCCAGGAAGCTGGAGCAAGGGGTGTCGGTTTTAGCGATGGACCGCAAGCTCGCAGGTCTGGCATTCTTGTTCAAGTTGCAGGGTGGGACAGATTATATGAAGGATTTCTGGGTGCGACAAGCAATGAAAGGCTACCGTCGGTCGCGGAAAGGTAGGGACAGTAGGAGGCCAGTGACTTTTGGCAACCTGCTAGTTTTATCCAATCAGTTGGGCGCGGTGTGCACGTCGGCATACGAGGTGACCATGTTTCGGGCAGCGTTTTCGCTGGCCTTTTTTGGCGCCTACCGGATAAGCAAACTGGTTAGTCCTTCTAGGAAGGTTTGGGGACACAGGATGTGACGGTCACGGGGGTTGGCGTTGAAGTATTTCTGAGACGGTCCAAAACGGACCAGAGGGGAAAAGGCGTTAAGGTGCAGCTATATCGGATGCCGGACTCTCCGGTGTGCCCCGTGAGTGCGGTAAAGGATTTCCTGGGAGTTCGCCCATTAAGGGATGGGGTTTTGTTGATCCACAACGATGGGTCACCTTTGTCGAAATTCCAGTTCGTGGCAGTTTTGAAAAAATGCTTGAAAGCTGTGGGTCTGGATTTCACACAGTATGCTTCGCACTCCTGCCGCACTGGAGCGGCCACAGAGGCTGCTCGATGTGGGTTGGACGAAGCTGCTGTTAAGCGCATTGGCCGTTGGGAGTCACGGAGATTTCGTACTTACGTGCGGCCGCACTTGGTGGTCGAATAGAGAGCGGCCCACTGATTGACCTGGAAGAGGATGATGGGTTCTTAAGGGGATTGTTCATAGTGTATGTTATGTGACTTTGGTTATCTGTGTTTTTTTCTCCTTTCTTTCAGGTGGAATCCAGAGGGGTCAGGTATTGGGCCACTCTTATGTGTTTTGGGGGGCAAAGCGGGCTGACATGAGACCTAATGGGAGGCAATTGGGGATTTCCAGGGAGGAGGCATGTATACGCTGGTTAGGTAGGCCAGGGATGCAATGGGCTAGGGTATTGTCTGAGGTGCAGCATTTTGCGCGCCTTGACAGACCACCTGATGTGTTGGTGCTTCACGTCGGTGGTAACGACCTGGGGGGTCGTCCCATCCGGGAGCTCATCAAGGATGTTAAGATTGATTTCTTACGCTTGAGAATTTCCTTCTATGAGATGTTGATCGTTTGGTCTGATATTGTGGCTAGGACAGCTTGGAGGTTGGCAAGGTCTGTGGACCGCTTATCTAAAGCCAGGATTAAGGTTAGCAAAAGGGTGGGCCAATTCGTGATACGGAACGGAGGTTTGGTGGTTCGCCACTGGGAATTGGAGAGGGATGTTGGGCTGTACCTGCGAAGGGACAGGGTTCACCTGTCAGAAGTAGGAATTGATCTCTGGTCCCTGAGTTTAGAGGAGAGGATTCAGAGGGCGCTGAGAGTGTGGAGGGGCTCCCAAGGGTAAGGGGTCACCCTTGTTAGCTGTGGCGGTGGTGGTGGTGTTTGATGGTGGTAACTAACCCAGAAGGTGGAAGTGTGGGGGACTCAATTGGTTATGGGCCCCTCTTGGTGTGTACAGTTAACACGGATTAGCTGAAGATGGTAATGGTGACACTGCAGGTAACGAGTTGTCTTTGGGCTGATGTTATCATGGCCATAGGCCTATTAGGATAGAAGGCCCGCAGTGTAGAAGTGGAACAGAATTGGGAAGTGCCGTCATTGACCACCGGGGGGAGAAACTGACAGTTGATTTTGTTAAGTTTAAATGTTACATATATATATATGGGGGCAGGGTAGGGTAGATGGGGGCAGTCATTAAAAGGAAAGGTGTGCATCTTATATACACTGGTCGTGAATGTGTACACTTGACTAAGTAGAAATCTTCTCCTGCAGCTCCCTGCAGACTGTTACTCCCTCTGCATCTCCATGCAGACTATTGCTCCCTCTGCAATCTTCATGCAGACTGCTGTTACTAAGAGTTCTCTATCCATCACTGTGTGAGGGACAGAAACATCACTTTTGACCTTGTAAAAGTAATGGTCTTAGTTATCTTCACCACCTGCCCAAACTTGCTTCTCCTTGCACACTTGGTTTCCTCCTGCACAACTTGCAGTTACATTAGGGTATAACACATCCTCTTCTAATGGGTATGAAGAACTCACTCTGAATAAGCCCCTCTACTGGCTCTGGTGACTCGCTGCTACTAGGCCTGAGGCCTGCAGAACCTCTCCCCAGAGGCCTAGTAGGTTAAAGTGTATGTTTTAGGAAATGGACTACTGTTCCCAGCCAGCCCAACTTGCAAATCATGTGTTCTCTGGCCACACTGATTTGTCACACACATCCCCACAGTATCTTCTCTGATCCAGGACTCTTCACCATCCACCGTGTGCATGATAAAGACTCTGCTAGTGACCGTGTAGAAGCAGAGTTCCCTTACAGAATCCCTGGCACGTCCAGCCATCCACTGTGGTAACACTCACCGACCTTCCAGCCCTTTATGAGGAACTTTCCCAGACCATGCGTTCCGACAACTTCTCCTGCCCCTCTGCTCCAGGAGTTCCCTGCCACCGACCGTGTGGTGACAGACATTGCCAATGACCGTGTAAAGGCAATGTTCCCTCCTCCTGCAATCCCACCCCACCCCCCAGATGGGGGTGTGATCCTGCGGCTGTCTAGCACTCCATTCCTCACGTCACCTAGTTGACTACTCCTCCCCAGCAGCATGTGACCTCAGCAGATATAGGAGGTCTGCCCCCTGCCAATGCCAGTTAGGGATTGGTCAGAACTCCCACATGTGCTGCCTGTCACTCCAGCTCTAGGCCCAGCCTCCTTTTCCAGAACATTCTCCCTGGAAGCAGGGGAGGTGCCTCAGACTGAAGCACAGGTGGTTACACCCACTGCTACGCTAACCACTCCCAGCCCCAGAATCAAAACAGACAGGCCTAGCTTGCAGCATAGACCTGCCTAAATTTGCCTGTGCTGAACAAACCTAGTAAAACAACCCTTACTAGCACCTACCTTCTGGTAGAGGGTGCTACATATTAACCACTGGGTTTTTACTGTAAAAAGGAAAAAGGGCCAAAAATGTTGAAAAAAATTTCCCTTACTTACTGTTATAAAATATATCAAACATTATTTATCATTTTCCTACCCAGACTTAATGCCCATTTCATTCATTGGATTTCAGTTTTTTTCTATCAAGGAGGCTTAGCATCACATCAGCATTAGGGCATGTAAAAACAGTCTGGCTGGGACTACCCACTCCTCCAGACTGATATCCACTCATCAGGACATTTTGATATTTACATACCGTATTTATCGGGGTATAACACGCACTTTTTTCCCCTTAACCACTTGAGCCCCGGACCATTATGCTGCCTAAGGACCAGAGGTCTTTTTCCAATTTGGCACTGCGTCGCTTTAACTGCTAATTGCGCGGTCATGCAATGCTGTACCCAAACGAAATTTGCGTCCTTTTCTTCCCACAAATAGAGCTTTCTTTTGATGGTATTTGATCACCTCTGCGGTTTTTATTTTTTGCGCTATAAACGGAAAAAGACCGAAAATTTTGAAAAAAAATGATATTTTCTACTTTTTGTTATAAAAAAAATCCAATAAACTAAATTTTAGTCATACATTTAGGCCAAAATGTATTCGGCCACATGTCTTTGGTAAAAAAAATGTCAATAAGCGTATATTTATTGGTTTGCGCAAAAGATATAGCGTCTACAAACTAGGGTACATTTTCTGTAATTTACATAGCTTTTAGTTTATGACTGCCTATGTCATTTCTTGAGGTGCTAAAATGGCAGGGCAGTACAAAACCCCCCCAAATGACCCCATTTTGGAAAGTAGACACCCCAAGGAAATTGCTGAGAGGCATGTTGAACCCATTGAATATTTATTTTTTTGTCCCAAGTGATTGAAAAATGACAAAAAAAAAAAAAAAAATATTTACAAAAAGTTGTCACTAAATGATATATTGCTCACACAGGCCATGGGCCTATGTGGAATTGCACCCCAAAATACATTCAGCTGCTTCTCCTGAGTATGGGGATACCACATGTGTGGGACTTTTTGGGAGCCTAGCCGCGTACGGGGCCCCGAAAACCAATCACCGCCTTCAGGATTTCTAAGGGTGTAAATTTTTGATTTCACTCTTCACTGCCTATCACAGTTTCGGAGGCCATGGAATGCCCAGGTGGCACAAAACCCCCAAAAATGACCCCATTTTGGAAAGTAGACACCCCAAGCTATTTGCTGAGAGGCATATTGAGTCCATGGAATATTTTATATTTTGACACAAGTTGCGAGAAAGTGACTTTTTTTTTTTTTTTTCATAAAGTTGTCACTAAATGATATATTGCTCACACAGGCCATGGGCATATGTGCAATTGCACCCCAAAATACATTTAGCTGCTTCTCCTGAGTATGGGGATACCACATGTGTGGGACTTTTTGGGAGCCTAGCCACGTACGGGACCCCGAAAACCAATCACTGCCTTCAGGATTTCTAAGGGTGAAAATTTTTGATTTCACTCTTTACTGCCTATCACAGTTTCGGAGGCCATGGAATGCCCAGGTGGCACAAAACCCCCCCAAATGACCCCATTTTGGAAAGTAGACACCCCAAGCTATTTGCTGAGAGGCATGGTGAGTATTTTGCAGCTCTCATTTGTTTTTGAAAATGAAGAAAGACAAGAAAAAACATTTTTTTTTTTCTTTTTTCAATTTTCAAAACTTTGTGACAAAAAGTGAGGTCTGCAAAATACTCACTATACCTATAGATGATCTTAGGCCGAGTACATGGATACCAAACATGACATGCTTTAAAATTGCGCACAAACGTGCAGTGACAACAAAATAAATACATGTTTAAAAGCCTTTAAAAGCCTTTACAGGTTACCACTTTAGATTTACAGAGGAGGTCTACTGGAAAAATTACTGCACTCGATCTGGCCTTCGCGGTGATTTTTTTGCTTTTTTAATCTTACTTTTAAACTGTTCCTTTCATTTTTTTTTTTTTAATCATTTTTATTGTTATCTCGGGGAATGTAAATATCCCCTATGATAGCAATAGGTAGTGACAGGTACTCTTTTTTGAAAAAATTGGGGTCTATTAGACCCTAGATCTCTCCTCTGCCCTCAAAGCATCTGACCACACCAAGATGATAAAAGTGTGATAAAATGCTTCCCCAATTTCCCAATGGCGCTATTTACATCCGGCGAAATCTAAGTCATGAAATGCTCGTAGCTTCCGGTTTCTTAGGCCATAGAGATGTTTGGAGCCACTCTGGTCTCTGATCAGCTCTATGGTCAGCTGGCTGAATCACCGGCTGCATTCTCAGGTTCCCTGTTGAGACAGGAGAGCCAGAGAAAAACACGGAAGACGGTGGGGGGGCATTCCCTCCTACGGCTTGTAAAAGCAGTCTAGAGGCTAATTAGTCGCTAATTATACCTGAAAAACAAACATGATACAACATAATAACAATAACAATAACAATAAAACATTGCAGAATAGAATGCAGTAAAAAAGAGCAGAACAATAGAGAGGGAGAATAGAGAGAGAGAGAACAATAAAACGACAACTATTTTTTTTTATTTTATATATTTTATTTTTTTTACACTTTTTTTGTAACTAACTTTTATAACTGTAACCGGTTCCAGGTTCGGGTCTCTCAAAATGCGATGGCATCTTGGGAGACCCTGTGAAAGTGTGCCTAGTATGTGCAATGCTGTACCCTACGCTAATACTCAACTAGTGAATGGTAGCGTTCAAAACATTCACCAATGCAAAGACCAGGATTGTCAGGACAGGAGGGACAATAATAGTGGGTGTCACGCCTATATCCGCGCTTGCTGCAGACACAACATCTTTTTTGGGGGGTTCGCTGGGTAGGGGTACTCGGGAGGACATAAAAATGCCTCTCATGCAGCCGACTGCATTTGGTTGGGGATGTGAATGGGGGAATTACGGGTGCTGCAGAAGTGGTGGGTTCCCAATTAGGATTGGCGAATGCAGCAGGAAGGGCATTATGGGCACGACAGGCCTGTGTTTGTCTTTTTGGTGTCAGCGGGACACTACTTGTGCTTGCCACCTCACCAGCTTGAACTGCACTTATGGGACTCGCCACGTCACCAAGTGTTACTGCAGTGCTGGTTTGACTATGACCGGGGTGTACTACGCCGCTGGTGCTTGCCAGTTCCCCAAAACGCTACCAAAAAAACTGTTAGCGATCGCAGGGATCAGGCCTGACTCTGGGAATGCTGCAGTTATGCGTTTAGAGTTTTGTAAGTGACAGTGATCGATCGATACTGCACTTGGGTGGGCTGGGCCGGGCCGGGCGGAGGGGCAAAACGCAGGTGCTAGCAGGTATCTGGGCTGATCCCGCTAACACTGCGTTTTTGGGAACCCTGAACTGCTGGTGACGCTAGTATAGATCTGATCGGATCAGATATTGATCCGTTCAGATACTATACCACTAAGGGAGGCATATGGTACGTGCGTGGGTGTTAGCGGTACTGGCGCTAACCTGACGCTGCCTGGGGCTGGTGCTTGCCAGTTCACCAAAATGCTACCAAAAAAACTGTTAGCAATCGCAGGGATCAGGCCTGACTCTGCGAACGCTGCAGTTATGCGTTTAGTGTTTTGTAAGTGACAGTGATCGATCGATACTGCACTTGGGTGGGCTGGGCGGAGGCGCAAAACGCAGGTGCTAGCGGGTATCTGGGCTGATCCCGCTAACACTGCGTTTTTGGGAACCCTAAACTGCTGGGGACGCTAGTATAGATCTGATCGGATCAGATATTGATCCGATCAGATACTATACCACTAAGGGAGGCGCATGCTGCGTGCGTGGGTGTTAGCGGTACTGGCGCTAATCTGACGCTGCCTGGGGCGACGCATATCAACGCCGGGCGATTAGGGGGCTAAACCTTTATTCGGTAATAAACGGCGGGTGCCCTGACACTATAAAAAATAAACAAACTAACCAGCGTCAACCGTAACGGTTATACGGTGATCAGTGGTGAAAGGGTTAACTAGGGGGCAATCAAGGGGTTAAAACATTTATTAGATAGTATATGGGGGTCCCTGACGCTATAAAACGCTGACGGCGAACCTAAATATTTACCTCACTAACTAGCGTCACCAGCGACACTAATACAGCGATCAGAAAAATGATCGCTTAGCGACACTGGTGACGGGGGGTGATCAAGGGGTTAAAACTTTATTAGTGGGGGTTAGGGGGGTACCCTAGACCTACAGGGGGGTAACAGTAACTGTGCTAACACAGTAGCTGTCACAAACTGACACCTAGCAGTAATCAGAAAAAAAAAAAAAAAACTGCTGGTGTCAGTTTGTGACAGGGGGGGGGGTGATCGGGGGGGGGATCGGGGGGCGATCGGGGGGGGGATCGGGGTGTTTTGTATGCCTGGCATGTTCTACTGTGTGTGTGTGTGTGTTGGTGCACTCACATACCTGTCTTCTCTCCTCGGGCCGGAACGGAAACTACCGACCCGAGGGGAGATGACATCACTTCCTTTGCTGCTGTTTAGCATACAGCAGCAAAGGAGTGTTCCCATTGGCCGGCGGCGATCGCGAGGGGGGGCCACGAACGGATGGCCTCCCCCTCGTCTCCGATCGCCGGGGAACAAAACGGGACCGCCTCGGGCGGCGGGGGGGTCCGATCGGACCCCCCACCCGCGGGAGGCAAATCACGTACATGTACGTGATTTTGCCTGCCCGTGCCGCCTTGCCGACGTACATCGGCGTGAGGCGGTCCTTAAGTGGTTAAAATCAGGGGAAAATCGTGGGTGCGTGTTATACGCCGATCCCCGCTATTTTTGTGACATATCGGAGCAACCGCTGCGATCGCCGCCGACATTCATATAGCGTGTATTTTTAAATATGGCGCCGCGGAGTTCGGAGGGACTTGGCGGCGCTCGTTCAGCTGAACGAGCGCCGCCTAGAACACAGTGACTGGGCGGAGCCGAGATACACATACATTCTGCACTGGGGCAAAGCTGCACTGACAAGGCTGCACTGGGGCAAAGCTGCACTGACAAGGCTGCACTGGGGCAAAGCTGCACTGACAAGGCTGCACTGGACACTGGGGCAAGGCTGCACTAACAAGGCTGCAGATGAACACTGATTTCCTTAAACTTCCCTCCTAAAAGTTTTTTTCCTTAAAATTCCCTCCTAAACTTGGGGTGTGTGTTATACGCCGATAAATACGGTAATTCAGTACTCAGGCAGGGTGTTGCTGTGATGTTTTTAGGAAGCTATGTACAGCACTCTTTTAGCTCCTCCCACGAGCAGTGAGCTGATAGTACAGTATGTAACATATAGATGAGGTTAGAGAGGGACCAGGATGGCAAAATATAAGCAGATTACACCTTAACTTTAAGGCTAGATTTGCACAATTTTGTGTGATAAGGTGTGATGCATTAAAGCGGAGGTTCACACAAAAATTGAACCTCCGCTTTTCGGAACCCTCCCCCCCTCTGGTGTCACATTTGGCACCTTTCAGGGGGAGGGGGGTGCAGATACCGGTTCGGCTTTGGGTGCCGACACTGCTGGATTCGGGAACAGGTGAGTGTCCTTATTTTAAAAGTCAGCAGCTGCAGTATTTATAGCTGCTGACTTTTAAAAAAAATTTTTTCAGGGGACTCCCTCTTTAAGGCAGCCCATTCATTTTGAATAAGCTAGTAGTGCACCTGAATGCACAAAAACAGACCTATACCATTAGAAGAATATTGCAGCGCACCCCCTTAACAACTAGCCTACCGCCCACTTTCATATGACGGCGGGACGGTAAGGCTCTAGTTCTGAGTGGACGTCATATGACGTGAGCCCGTTTTAACGGCACATGCGTGCGATTGTGTGCGTGCAGCCCTGTACTCTCGGTGGCGGCGTGTCACCGAGACACCTCTCGTCACCGACAGGGGTGAACAGCCACTGGACATGGCTGTTTACCACAGGATTGGCTGTGATGAAGTCAGGGCCGATCACGAATGATAACTCCCCACATTGCATGGCACATGCGCGCGATCGTGAGCGCGCTGTGTGTGCACGTCGGTAGCGGCGTGTTCCCGGGAACACTACTCATCACGGACGATAGTAAACAGCCATTGGACAGGGCTGTGTACCACGTGATCGGCTGTGATCCATTCACAGCCGATCACTAAATGTAAACACAGAGCGGTAACTAGCTGTTACCAGCTCTTCTCTCCTCACACACCATTTCCAGTGTGAGGAGAGAAGAGCCAGGAGCAGTGAGTTACAGATCTGTGTTTAGTAGTGTCTGCACCAACACCACACCTGTCCCATCGCCCCCCCAAATTGTCATCTGTCACCCAACATTCACCCCATATAAATGCACCTGTCACATAAGTGACTGCCATCAGTGACCATCAGCGGTGCAACCGTCACCCATCAGTGACCGTGCCCTGTCACCCATCAGTGACCGTGCCCTGTCACCCATCAGTGACTGTGCTCTGTCACCCGTCACCCATCAGTGACCATCAGGGGTGCACCCATCAGTGACCGTGCCCTGTCACCCATCACCCATCAGTGACCGTCAGCGGTGCATCCGTCACCCATCAGTGACCGTGGCCTGTCACCCATTACCCATCACCCATCAGTGACCGTCACCTGTCAACCATCTGTGACCATCACCCATCACCGTCTGTGGCCTGTCACCCCTCAGTGACCATTGCCTGTCACCCATCAGTGACCATCACACCATCATCACCTCTCAGTGAATGTCACCTGCCACCCATTGCACAGCCCATCACTGACCGTCACCTGCCACCCATCTGTTACCCCTCGCACAGCTACCTGCCACACAGTCATGTCCAAAAGAGTATATAACAGTGAGGAAGTGCTCCAGATCCTCTCCATGACTGATGAGAGCACCAGGGAGTTCTCATCAGATTCCAATTCTGATTCCGAATCAAATTCTGCATTTGAACCGATCAAGAGTAGTAATGATTCGGATGAAGAATGGATCCCTCCTAAAAGAGCACGACACTCTGGAAACCAGGCAGCCGCCAGCAACCAGGGTTATATTCCCAGGCCCAGTACCAGCGCTGCCGCCAGCAATAGGCCCCAGGAACAAAGGCCCAGTACCAGCGCTGCCGCCAGCAATAGGCCCCAGAAACAAAGGCCCAGTACCAATGCTGCCACCAGCGATAGGCCCCACAAACAAATGC
The DNA here is from genome assembly GCA_037952925.1 of Lithobates clamitans. NCBI lineage: Eukaryota > Metazoa > Chordata > Amphibia > Anura > Ranidae > Lithobates > Lithobates clamitans. The sequence continues at coordinate 371,947 of JBBGZY010000584.1, forward strand.
CCAGGCCCAGTACCAGTGCTACCACATGACGCCTGAGTACCAGCACAGGAAATTCAACTCCCCCAACTACTGGAGTGTCACATCCCCCAAGAGTCAGGGCCGCTACATACATGCCAGATGGTCTTGCCAACCCAACATGGCTGCCTTCCAACTCGGGATCACCAATTATTCCCCCTTTCACAGCACAGCCAGGTGTGCAGGCCAACACCCAAAATTTCACAGAGATCGATTGCTTTCATCTGTTTTAGCCCGACACTTTGCTGCAATTCATTGTGGACCAGACAAATTTGTATGCCCAGCAGTATATTGCCTCGTCCTAAACATGGGCTAAACATGGGGCTTACAAAAAAAAATGAAGGACATGCCTATTGGTCAACCAACCCCATCCACCATATGCTCATGTATTCTGCCGCAATGCCAAGGTCCCAATATGAGATGATTATGAGATTCTTTCATTTTAACGACAACACCCAGTGCCCTCCCCGCAATCATCCAAATTCCGATAAGTTATATAAGATTCGCCCACTGATAAATTTATTTTCCCAACGATTTGCAGAACTCTATGTCCCCGAGAAGCATATATGTGTGGATGAGTCCCTGGTACCATTTTCAGGCTGGCTAGGAATAAAACAATATATTCCTAGCAAAAAGGGCAAATACGGAGTAAAATTTTACAAGCTCTGTGAGAGAGCCATGGGATATCTGTATGTGTTCCGCATATATGAAGGAAGAGATTCCCAGCTCCAGCCCCCTGAGTGCCCAGCCTACATGGGCACAACTGGAAAAATCGTATGGGACCTGGCTTACCAAATTCTGAAAAAAGGATATCATATACCTTGACAACTTTTATACCAGCCTACCCCTTTTCAGACACCTATATATAGAAAAAACCCTGGCCTGCGGAACCTCAAGAAAAAATAGGAAGGGCTTCCCACAATCCATAGTAAACAAAAAGCTGCAAAGGGGGGAAAGAGCAACACTGAGATGCAATGAAGTGCTGGCCTTGAGGTGGAAGGATAACAGGAATGTGCACATGATGTCCACCAGTCACGATGACACTACAGTTGTAGTTCAGCGAAGACGAGGTCCCATTGAAAAACCGACATGTGTCCAAGGGGGGGGGGGGGGGGGGGTGGATTTCAATGATCAAATAATTCAGCCCTATTTGTCAATAAGGAGGTCCCGGTTCTGGTACAAGAAGGTAGCAATGTATCTCATCCATTTGTCTGTTTATAATTCCTACATAGTCTACACAATATCCACAGAAAGCCCCGCCCCCTTCCTAAAATTCATGGAAGTAGTAGTCACGTCCCTTATCTATCAACAAAGACCCCCTCAGAAGACCTTCGCTCTGATGCTGTTAGCCGACTTCATGAACGCCACTTCCCGTACAACATTCCACCATCAGAAGCAGGCAGCAAAAAAGATGTCACGTGTGCAGCAGAAAAGGATTTCGAAAAGATACCAGCTTCCATTGTCCCCAGTGTCCCTCCCAACCTGGCCTTTGCATTGATGAATGCTTCAAACTTTATCATAGATCTCTAAAATATTAGCCCATATTTTCCCCATTTTCATCATCTGTGCTGACCATTTTCCATGCTTCTCCAAATAACCATGCCACTGCCTTCCACGTGAACTGACCCTGGCCTGCTTTTTGACTATGTCTCTGCCTACCGTTTGGACTGCTTCCACATGAACTGACCCTGGCCTGTTTTGTGACTATGCCTCTGCCTACTGTTTGGACTGCTTCCACGTGAACTGTCCCTGGCCTGTTTTGTGACTATGCTTCTGCCCACTGCTTGGACTGCTTGCAGGTGAACTGACCCTGGCATGTTTTATGGACTATGCTTTTGCCTACCGCTTGGACTGATCTGTTGCACTGCTACTGTAGTAGGGGTCTCACATATGTGAGGGGCTCCAGAATAGTTTTTCCGGATGGAGAAAACAATTTTTTTTTGTTTTCTCTGGGTTTTGTACTTTCCGGACTAGGGTCTGGAGTCCGGAGGCTTCATAGAGATTTGGGTGGGTCGAAGCCTCTACCCCTGTGCCCCTGTGCACAGGTCTTACCCGATTGCGGCTCTCAGCCTGCTGCTGACTTACTGCCATTATGCCTTTGCCCTCCGCATGAACGGACCACACCTCTGCCTGCTACCTGGACTATGCAAAGAATTAGCTGTAGCAAGAGGCAGTATGTTTATGAAGGCCTGGAGAGCGGTACAATAATGAGGGTCTGCAGGTAACAGTGTACCAGGACCAATAATATGGCTGTGCTGGCTGTCTCTGCCTGGACAATTTCTATGGACAAATGCTTTTCCACAATAGAATTTATTTTGGATTGTAATTCTTGGTATGTACATGCTATGTGTTAGAAATATGAAGGGCCTTCAAAAATGATAGGTTGCCAGGAAATTATCTATGTAATGTATGCTCCTAGAACGCCTGATGGTGCTACTTGGATGTTGGGCCTCTGTATGTGGCCAAGCTATGTAAAAGTCTCACACATGTGGTATCCCCATACTCAGGAGGAGTAGCAGAATGTATTTTGGGGTGTCATTTTTGCTATGTGTTGGAAATATCTTATAAATGGACAACTTTGTGTAAAAAAAAAAAATTGCGTTTTTGTTTTTTTTCCACATTCTCCAAAAACTTCTGGAAAAAAAATAACCGTTCAAAAGACTCATTATGCCTCATAGATTATACGTTGGGGTGTTTTCTTTCCAAAATGGGGTCATTTTGTGGGCAATTCCATTGTCCTGGTGCTCCAGGGCCTTCAAAAGTGTAATAGGTGGTTGAGAAATGAGATGTGCAATTTATGCTTGTAGATCGCCTAATGGTACTACTTCAATGTTGGGCCTTTGTATGTGGCCAGGCTCTGTAAAAGTCCCACACATGTGGTATCCCCATACTCAGGAGGAGTAGCAGAATGTATTTTGGGGTGTAATTTGTTGTATGCATATGCTGTGTGAGAGAAATAACCAGTTAATGTGACAATTTTGTATTTTATTTCAATTTTCAGTGATTGGCACCATAGTTTGTAGACTCTATAACTTTCACAAAGATATATAGCAGTATAAATTTTGGCCAAAATTTATGAAGAAAAATTACCGGCTGACTCCTCTGGAGAACTGGACGTGCTGACTCTCTCACGCTGTCCTCTCCCTACTCCTTTCCTCTGTGTGTTGTAGAGGGCCCCTCCAGCACCCAAGCCCCAGGCCCAAAGCTACCCCCCCAGACTAGCTGGCACCCGCAAGGGCCACTGACAGCCTCCTCAGTACCCCTTCTCCATCTTCCACCCAACTGCCCCGCTGGCATGACCCATGTGTATTTATGAGGTGCCTACCCCTTGACAGACTATTTTGCTGGGGATTGGCTGGGGCCCTCGTTAATACTCCAAGCAGCTCGTCCTAGATTCCCCCCTCTACTTCTGGAAGCTTCTCCAATGTTCCAGAGAGTAGGGGGATTTACCAAAGGTGCTGCTTGCTGAGTAATCCAGCCTCCCTTAGTCACTCAGCCCTGACATAGATTTAACCCAGGCCTGGCTTTGTACTATGTACACTAGCACCTAGCTGGAGGGTGCTACAATATGTAAACCCAACATTTCATATTCCTGATATAGGCCTGCTGTACCAGGTACTTGTATGAAAAAGTATTCTGTTCTCTTTGTATTGCTTCCTTTGTGTGATATCCCTGGTGTTCCTGCTAGTCCCTCAGCTTTCCTATTAAAGTCTGACCACACTAAGCAGGGGAACACACTGTGGTCAGTTCTCTAGCTATTCTGGGGTCCCAGCCTGCTCTTCTCAAATGGTGACTTGTCCTGACACATCCCCCCTCTGGGGAACAGCCTTTCACTGTACTGCTGTTTCTCCTTCCCCAGGTGGTCGTTCCTTCAGAGCCCATGTGCCAATGATGTCACTGGCTGCATGTACAGTAAAGATATCCTAAACAGTGAACGTTTAGGAGATATTTACACTACCTATAGGTAAAAGTCATACATGAGAGTTTGCTCCCACTTTAAAATAATCACATTTTGTTTCTTTGCCACTTGAAATCAAGACAGACACTGTTTTTGTTTTAGGCAGGTTACTCAGTGCAACTTATAACATCCAAGTGAAAGATATCACACCATGTCAGAAAAAAATAGAACAGAATCACTGAGTTGGAAAAGGATCACCCCATTGTGTCAGTATTTTGTTGAACCACCTTTTGCTGTACTTACAGCCTTTAGTCTGTTGAGATACGTATATACTCGAGTATAGGTCAATCCGAATATAAGCCGAGGCCCCTAATTCACCACAAAAAAATGGGAAAACTTATTGACCCGAGTATAAGTCGAGGGTGAGAAATGCAGCAGCTACTGTAAGTGGAAAAAGAGGGTCAACAATGCCCATCTGTAGCTGCATGCCTCCCTGTGCAGCCTATCTGTGTCCTGTGCAGCCTACCTGTGTCCTGTGCAGCCTCCCTGTGTCCTGTGCAGCCTCCCTGTGTCCTGTGCAGCCTACCTGTGTTCTGTGCATGCCTCCGTATGGTGATCTGCAGTCTCCGTGTATCAATCTGCATCCTCCGTGTGCCGCTCTGCATCCACCGATCAGCGTTTCATAATAACATTCGGCGGCCATTCCAGTGTTGAAAAGCCGCGCCTCCTCCTCATCTGTGATAGGCAGAACACTCAATTTCCCAGCAGTCAGTGTTCAGCCTATCACGGACATCCTCTCATCCTCGTCCGTGGTATGAGGATCAGCTGATGTCTGTGATAGGCTGAACACTGACTGCTGGGAAATTGAGTGTTCTGCCTATCACAGACAAGGAGGAGGCACGGCTTTTGAACAGTGGAATGGCCGCCGTCTGTCTGCATGACACGCTGATCATGTAGGCAGACGGCGATGACTCGAGTATAAGCCGAGGGGGGCACTTTCAGCCTAAAAAAAAGGGCTGAAAATCTCTGCTTATACTCGAGTATATACGGTATGTCTCTACTAACTTTGCACATCTAGACGTTGCAATATTTGCCAACTCTTCTTTGCAGAACTTCAGTTAAATTTAACGGTGACTGTTTGTGGACTGTGAACTTCAAGTATGCCACAGATTTTCAATGGGGTTTAAGTCTGGGTTCTGACTGGGCCATGTAAGGACATTCACCTTTTTCTCCTTCAACTACTGTGTGGTCATTTTTGCTGTGTGCTCTGGGTCATTGTCATGTTGGAAGGTATCTTTCTGGCAGAGGGCAGCAGATATTCCTCAAGAGCTTGATGTTATTTTGCCCATCCACTTTTCTTCTATCCTGACAAGTGCTCCAGTCCCTGCTGCAGAGAAACACCCCCATAACAGGATATTACCACCTCCATGCTCTACTGTAGGAATGGTGTCGTTTGGATGGTGAGCTGTATTGGATTTCCACCAGACATATCGTTTGGCGTTGAGACCAGCCCATGACTCTACAGAGCTTTAAAATCCTTTAGCTGTCATAGCCTGCAAAAGCAGGAGAAGGAAACACTTGTCATCACAACATCAAGTCATAGACAGTAAAGGGCTTGATCAGACGGGCATTGAGCCCTGTGTAGTGTTTTCCTTTCTAATAAACATGGACGTCTGTGATCCCTCCAGTGTCAGTTTTCTTCTTAGCACCTGGTCTGTCAGCGGAGATGGCTCCGCACAGCCACGTTTGACAGGTACACAGACCTGAACACACAGACTCTGTGTCAGACTCAGGCGTGCTCCCAGATCTCGGGTTTGTGTGTCTATTCACACAAATGCAGCTGCAGCTCGGCCCTGCAACCTCCATCTCCTGATTGGCTCACTGGCTGTGATTTACAGCCAATGACTCCCGCTGCTGCTAAAAGCTAGTCAGGAGTACAAGTCTCCAGAGAGGCAAGGCTCTCGAGGACATCACTGAATCAAGATGGGACTCAGGTAAATATTAGGAGGGGTTTTGCACACAGTAGGTTTTTTACCTTCAGAATCCATGAAGGTAAAAAACCTTGTGCCTTTACAACCACTTTAAACACTCAGCATAACTGTCATTTGTTTTTTATGTACTGTAGCTACCCTACACTCCAAATTTGGAGTGCCTAAATTTATTTCTGCATGGCTGCACTACATTAATGCTAATGTATAGTCTGTGTCTTGTTCAGCTTTCCTCTAAGACCCCATACATACTATCAGATTTTCTGCAGATTTTTGTCTTCAGATTTATCAAAACCATGTAGTGCAAGAGCCTGCCTGATTGCATACAAATTGAAACTCTTAAGGTTTGACCTCATATTATATGTTTTTGGTAAATCTGAAGACAAAAATCTGCAGAAAATCTAAAAGTGTGTATGGGGCTTTAGTCCAGCCCGGCTGTTACTTCTCCCTTCTGTCAGAAGGTGGCACTGTCACCTCTGGTATGAGTGTGAAATCACACAGAAGGTATGGATTATGGATGTTAATATATTTTCCAATCCCACCATTAGGATTTACCTGTGCCAGTGGTGCATTATGGTAAAGGGTATAAATATTTGGGGCTGACTGCTGCAAGCTCTCTTCCCCTCAGGCTCTGGCCTGGGGAGGGTGCATGTACTGCTTCTTTTGGGCTCACCTGCCTAAAAGGGCCTAAAGGTGAATAGGCCTGGAATTTGGGCATGAAAATAAATAGATTTGGATCTGTTCTTCAGGATGGAGGCGGGTTGACTCTCCTGGACAAGAAGGATGCTGTTACTACCAGTGATGTCTGCTAAAGAGTTCTAACACAGGAGTGTCTGCCTCAAATTGAAGGTCCTGCGCAGTGATGCATGAAGCATAAAAATCTGCTTTAATCTGAGCATTTGCAACCCTGACTCTCTCCTTCATGGACTGTAAGTAATAAAATCCTTTTTTTGTTTCACCTAAAAGTGACTGGCGCCCATCTTTCCTTATATACCTACTACGCCTAATTGATCTACCCCTGCGGTAAATGTCAGCCCACCCTGTCTCTGGGGGTACCATCATGACTCTGGGGGTCGGGGGGGTTCTACAATACTAAATGTAACCTTGCCACCGAGGGGAAGAGGGGCAAACCATTGTTATGGAGTACAGACACGTAGAGGTGCCTTCATATATTTGCAGCAGCAGGCTCCCAGACTCTTTTCTCACAGATAAATTAGGGACTGTTCTGAACAAGCTTCCTTGAAATAATAATTTTACAGTACTTTTGGATGAGACTACAGTCTTATCATATGATTTTGTTGTCGGCAGCTTCCAGAACTACAGAGGGTTATGACAATCCTCTAAACATCAATGCTCCGGAATTTGGTCCATAATCCAACTGCAAGACATACCGTATATACTCGTGTATAAGCCGAGTTTTTCAGCACATTTTTTATGCTAAAAAAGCCCCACCTCGGCTTATACTCAAGTGAGGGTCCCACTTACCTGTTCTCTGGTGCAGTGCGGGTGTTATCCAGTCTCTCCCGCTCATCTGCGGGCACCTGCAGCCTCTGTGGGTGGTCCAATGACTACTGATATCACCTCTCTTCTCAAATCTAGTCCACAAGGCCTTGTTATACATCACCCAGTTTTGCAGCCGAAATGTGGTGGAACTCCATTCTGCCATCTCCGGCTCTCACCTATTGTTCACGCTCCCAGCTGTCACTTGTAAACACAGAAGACTTCTGTGTTTACAAGGGATGACAGCTTTGCTCTTAGCGGCTCCCAGATCTAACAGATCCCTGCAGACAAGCACAGCGGGGACAAATCTCCAGAATCTGAGAGAGAGAATGATCTGCTTGCAAGGCAAGGCAGAGCTGCCTACACAGGGAGGTATTAGAGCCGAATACATGGGTAGTAGAGCCGCTTACACAGGGAGGTACTAGAGCCATGCCAGGTAGGAGAGAGTAGAGATGCGAAAAAGTTTTGGGAGGTGGGGAGTTGGGGTTGTTCTCCTTAACTCTGTACTCTGTACGTAACACCCTCCTTACACCCTGCACATAGCACACCCCTGAACCCTGTACTGTGTACATTATGCACTTCTGAACTCTGCACTCTATACATAGCCTAATCCTGAACTCTGCACGTAGTGCACCCCAGATATAACCGTCCCCTTGAGAGCAACCATACTGCTGATGTGGTCCGCAATTAAATTGAGTTTGACACCCCTTGCCTATGCTATCACAGGTTTAGGCTTAGGGACATTTAGAACATATGTTTACCAACATGGGAGTGCACCTTCCCAAAGTGACAGTGGTGCTGTTAGTCTGTATTGCCCTGTGATGCTTTGAAGTTCATTTTTTAATAAAGGTGAACTTTTTTGGAATGCGGCTATCCAGCGTTCTATTTTCCATATGTTTACCAACAATCATAGAGATTTAGCGAGCAGCTAAATGCCAAGATGAAAACTACAGCCACTAAAAGTGTACCCAGATTGAGTTTAAACGCTGAACTTTCATGTTTGACTGGAATTTACTTAGAAGGAATATCCACAGATGCTGTACTTACAACTGCTATTTTACCTTGATGCATTCCCAGAGTTGTGCTTCTCTGGTAGCTGTGTGAGTTTGCAAATTACAATTGCACTTCAAAATGACGTGCATGCTTGGTCACATCACCATGGAAAACCACCATTCTCCCAAAGAAACACGGAGTGCTACAAAAGCATGTTGTTTGCCTCGAGCTTACTTTAACTTGTTTCATCTTACTGCTTAGAACAGCTATATGCCCCATAACAGTGAAATGGTTCTACATCTAATCTCATGGAGGACATGTGCATGTTTTAAACTCATTTAAAGTGTGTCCCTTTTTAAGATCTTCATGGAATGGTTTTATCTGCTTGTCACACCAAGAAATCTAAAGTAGATTACAAGAAAGCCCTGTCAGGTATCAATGATTCAGTTTGAGGTCCACACTCTGATGGAATGACTCTTGCAGAGTAGCGGCTGCATCCTACTGAATGATAATGAGAGCAACTTCCCCAATGCATACAAATCTCATGCCGTGTAGCCTGATCCGTGACTAATTCCACCCCCGTCCTTTGACCCTCCAATGCCATCCCGAGATCATGACTAACATATTAAAATGCATTCAAAAGACATTTGCAATTATTATGTAAATGAGAAAATGTCTTCTACATTCCATAAATTATATGTTTGTTATTGTGTTTTACTACCCTGCACAATAAGAGTTCACCTACCAGCTCTCTAATAGACTAAAAGTCGTTTATACCCAGGAAAATCTAAATTAGTTTGACTCTAATGGTAAGCATGTAAGATCTTTATATGGTGATGCATTTGAGATTTAAAACACAATAATAGTGGCTCTCAAGCAATGTTGTTGAAGGTCTTCTAATTGTAATTGACACCTTTCAATGTATTCGTCCTAGTGGGCTGCATAATGTTTTTTGTGACATTGCATACAAACTAAAATTACAAGTGGAACATAAAAAGACTATTGGTTCTGGAAATGGGTATTGGTTTGCTCACTTGATTATGCCTTACTAGTCAAAATGTCTGACTCTGTAACAACCTCTCGCAAAAAGGATGACTGCAACTTTCTGACTTTTGGAAAAAAAAATATACGGTGCTCTTCCAGATAAACCATAAATAAAACCAGCTATCTACCCATCAGTTGATTCACCCACAAACACTGGGAGCAACGACCCCAGACACCTGTTGTAGGGGACCATTCACTCACACGTTAAACTTGTTGACCTTTAAAAGGGAAGCCTGCCTCTCGCCTGTTTTTTTATGTGTCAATGTGTACATATAGTAAAGATTTTGCATATGCTGTCTTGATGTTTGTAAACATACGCACAAAAAAATCAATTTTTTATGAAAAAGGCTGTAAAGAGTTAAATATCTGCCTTGTTTAAATTCTGTCTGTGTCCCTATTGAGGGGATTTTCTATTATCTTTTGCACTGCCTGACAACTGATACCGGTACAGAGAAGAGAAGCAGTTTAAGCTTACACTGCATAGAGGGTTCTTTACCGTCAGAGCGGTATGGATGTGAAACTCCCTTCCACAAGTGGTGGTGTCAGCGGGTAGTGTTGATAGTTTCAAAAAACTGTGAAATGGATATGTAATAATGGCAACAGAGGGATATGGGAATTTTTATTCACATAAACTCATGCACACCCACACAGGTTGAACTGGATGGACTGGTGTCTTTATTCAACCTTACCAACTATGTAACTACAAAATGTCAGAGAAGATCGCCTAACTGGGAGCAGACAGCATCAAAATCCAGAGAGGGATGACCCAACTACTTTTAAGAATAAACAATCTTTAGACTGGCTTATAGTTCCAAGTCTCAGCTTAATCAGCACTGATGGATACCACAGGAAAACCTATTGTAATGAAATTTTTAAGAGACTTAACCATAAAAAAAATCTTTGCATGCAACGATATCAGTTTTTGTAAGACCAAGTACAAGTACTATTACTTTTTCTCAAGTATTTGCCATTACCAATTATCGATACCTAGTTTTAGTGTCATGTGACAGCCTCGGTTCACACGTTTTCATAGTGCAAATTTTCATAACAAGTAAAATAGAATGGTTCTCTATTGAGGCCGTTCAGATAGATGCGGGCGAATTCACATTGCGTTTCAGAAAAACAGTCTTGTGCGAGTTTGGTCCGGTGAGATTTGAAATCGCACTCTATAGATTAAAATGGGTCTATTGAGAAAGCAATGAGTTTTTGCTTTGAATTATCTTTTGTACTGACTTTCCTGGGGGAGGCAGAAGGTGCTATGTGGCAGAGAGAGAGCCTGTTGGTGGTGTTTATGTTCCAGCGACTGCCTCAGCTTCCTTCTGGTGGTGCTTCCTCCGGTCCATCTTTTCAATGAGGCCCTTTGTGGATCAGCAAAGCTGTTGCTGGTCAACGGTATCTGTGGCTTTCAGCGACCTTTAGCGGTGCTTTCCACAATCTATCCCTCAACACAGCTCTCTGCTAATATGTGTTGATTGGCAGCTTCACACATCCCTCTGATGGCTACTGACAGACTCCTCTATCCCGATCCCCTTTGCACATGTAGCGGTACCCCCGTGAGGGCTTCTGATTGACTCTATACCCCACTGGCTACCCCGACTCTGCAGATCCTCTCTTATCTCTTACACCTTCCATTCTGTAATAGGATGTTATCAATGAGAAACTCACACAATGTCACTGAACCACTCAGAAAGTTTACTAGAGTGAATAATAAACACAATGAACCATGTAAATAAACACAAACAATAAATGATAGTTGGTAACAAACAATTTCAGATATGAAACTGTGGATTGAATAATCACCGTAGGGAGTATATGTAGACAGGTGCACAATGGGACAAGTATTCAATATCCTCCAATACCTACATTAAACACCTTCCCCCTGAGGGAATACACACACACCAATTTGCAATATAATGTCACTTACACTCAATTATACAATGCAATATATAAAATGTACTCAATGGCTCCCCCTAGGTTGCAATTCAAAGTTCAAGTTGCAAGTAGAACAGTAATGTTCTGCAGAAGATGATAAAAGTTCCTTGACTCCAGATATCTTCAGCTAGCCTGTAGTTTAAACTGCAGTATTTGTAATCCAAAAGGCAAAAGAGAGAAAAAGCAAACTGTAGAATAAATGGTACGTTGATAACTGCTTAACTGAAGAAATATGGCACTTGTAACTTCCTCCTTATGTGTGAGTTTAATACAGTACTGACCTTACAGCGCAGGGAACAACAAACCCCAGAGTTCAGCTGTATTTTGCCTGTAAAGAAGTAGATTCACATCCGTGGAACTACAAGTCTCACCAGCAATCTGTAAAAGAACTCACTCAGAAAACAGTGCACTTTACTGAAATGGGCAGGTGCCCTCTCACCACAACAGACTCTGAGACATCAGGAGGGGAGTCCAGATGGAGCCTCACAGCCTCTGTCTGATGAAAAGATGGCTCTGCCGTGCTGTACCGCTACTCCGGATGGCTGAAGTGCAGGAAACTTCCAGATGTTCTGGTACTGCAAACGATCCGCTTGCTAAGCTGGCAGGGCTGTACTCTGAAATACCTGAGAGGCTAGCGATCCGGCTCCGCACTGTACAGGCCACAGTCTCTCACTCCTGGTTATACACACAGACCTCCAGCGTCCAGAGAGGCTGAAAGATGGCCACGCTGCTCCTTTTATTACTGCTCCCAGCATGCAGCGCTACATGCTTTGCATTGTTGATATTGTAGTTCAGGGCTGATACAGCTAACAGAGTCACTTCCTCCTCCAAAATCTCCCACAATGCCTTGCTGCGTGCCTTCTCAGCAATTAAAAGAAAGTCCCAACAGAATTAAGAAGACACTAGAGGGAGCCAAACTCATTTGAAACAAAAACAACTGTAATGCCTTATATTAGCAAACCCTTGGCTACACACACATAGAGAGAACCAATAACACTGCTGTAAAATCACATCAAAAATGGACTAGTATTGATATACAGCCAAAGGTAAATTGCATAGCTGAATCGCACTACAAAACAGTGTGCTTTTATAGCGCATATATTTGAACCTAGCCTGAAGGTATCAGTTTTAGTATCGGAGCATTTGCACAAGTACAAGTACTCGTGCAAATGCTTAGTATCGGCACCGATACCGGAATCGGTGCAGCGCAACTCTATAAGCTTGCCTTCCCAGGTTAGGACCTTGTTTTTTTCATCCAGCCCATAACATCATAACAGTTTAAATAAATGTACTTCTTTTTGATATCCCTGTGGTACTTGAAATGTATCCCTTCTAATTGAGGTCACTTCAGCACAGGGAGTATTACAGCTGATTACATAGTACGTCCAAGGAGTGAAGGGCTAAGCAGAAGCTGATGGCTGCAGTAGTAGTCATCAGCTTGTGCCCATTTTCCTTAGCCCGCTACTAGCAGTATCCACCAGATCATTTTCACAGTGCGGGCGACGCAGCTCCCCCTTCATTGTGGTTCTCCTGGTAAGAGAGGGAGAGCCCGGACCACATCCTCTGGGTTCAGGATGGCGAGAGGGATTAGACTGAAACATCCGTTCCGTGATCTCCTCTGCAATGACTGAAGATGGAATTAACAATGATTTCTCCACTTCTAGTTTTTGAGTTGTCGTTCCCTGGCTTATACAGCCAGGCAAGCATCTAACCAGGCCCGGATTTGCCACAAGGCCACCGAGGCCAGGCCTCGGGGCGGCAGTGGTGCAGGGGCGGCGCCGCTCCTGCGACGACTTCGCAGCCGCCCCCCTATTCGGGCTGCCCATTAAACTTTATCAATGGCACCGGTGCCCGCAGAAAAGATGGCCACGAGCCAACCACCCAACTGCGCATGCGCCGTTCCGAAGCCGGCCGGGCTCAGGAAAGCTCGTACGCGCTCGGCCGGGCGGCGCACGCGCAGTAGCGTGATTTCGCAGCCCGGCGCCATTTTTGAAAAAATCAATGTATTGTCAGCGGTGCGGCAGCGGGGGAGAGAGATGACATCTCTCATTGCCCGCACCGCTGTTCCGCCCTCCTCCATCTGATAGAAGGCAGCATGGCATCCCCATCTGGTGGCAGGGTCCAGGGAGCATGGCAAGTGACACCCCCATCTGGTGGCAAGTGACATCCCCATCTGGTGTCAAGTGACACCCCCATCTGGTGGCAAGTGACATCCCCATCTGGTGGCAAGTGACATCCCCATCTGGTGGCAGGCATGGTGGCAAGTGACATTCCCATCTGGTGGCAGGCATGGTGGCAAGTGACATTCCCATCTGGTGGCAGGCAGCGTGGCAAGTGACATTCCCATCTGGTGGCAGGCAGCGTGGCAAGTGACATTCCCATCTGGTGGCAGGCAGCGTGGCAAGTGACATCCCCATCTGGTGGCAGGCAGCGTGGCAAGTGACATCCCCATCTGGTGGCAGGCAGCGTGGCAAGTGACATCCCCATCTGGTGGCAGGCAGCGTGGCAAGTGACATTCCCAGCTGGTGGCAGGCAGCGTGGCAAGTGACATTCCCATCTGGTGGCAGGCAGCGTGGCAAGTGACATCCCCATCTGGTGGCAGGCAGCGTGGCAAGTGACATTCCCATCTGGTGGCAGGCAGCGTGGCAAGTGACATTCCCATCTGGTGGCAGGCAGCGTGGCAAGTGACATCCCCATCTGGTGGCAGGCAGCGTGGCAAGTGACATCCCCATCTGGTGGCAGGCAGCGTGGCAAGTGACATTCCCAGCTGGTGGCAGGCAGCGTGGCAAGTGACATCCCCATCTGGTGGCAGGCATAGTGGCAAGTGACATCCCCATCTGGTGGCAGGCATGGTGGCAAGTGACATCCCCATCTGGTGGCAGGCATGGTGGCAAGTGACATCCCCATCTGGTGGCAGGCATGGCGGCAAGTGACATCCCCATCTGGGGGCAGGCATGGTGGCAAGTGACATCTGGTGGCAGGCATGGTGGCAAGTGACATCCCCATCTGGTGGCAGGCATAGTGGCAAGTGACATCCCCATCTGGTGGCAGGCAGCGTGGCAAGTGACATCCTCATCTGGTGGCAGGCAGCGTGGCAAGTGACACGTGATGGTGGCAGGTGACACGCTCAGGGCTTCCAATGATTCTGCATTATGGTGAGTTGAACTATTTCATTTTATATTACAATGTAATGATAGAAATAATGATTTTCAATCATCCTGACACCATAACAACCATGGTGCCGGGGATGATTGAAGCACTATCACCAGCCATTGCCTGCGAAAAATCCTTACCCTTCGCGCGCCTACCCTGAAGTATTTTCAGTCTGTACAATTAAAGTCAGTTATTTTCAGTGTTCTCGTGTGTGGAGATATGTTTTTAATTGATCTATTGTAGCAGTCATCGATAAAGAACGAGAATGGTGGTGTGTGTGTGTGGAGGGCGGCATTGAAGGACCCGGCCTTGGGGGGGCAAAGGGAGTAAATCCGGGCCTGCATCTAACCAAGTATAGTGCAACCTCTTAGGAGCCACAAGAATACTGGGATCCTCCACCCTGCACAGACAAACACACCAAATTTTCACAGACACTTCAGAGTCATAGAACAGTCCATGACTTTGTTTTTTGTTTTTTGTTTTATTGAGGGATAATAACTTGGATAAGGATAGGATACTATGGAGTGCCCACTTGACTTCTAAATAAACTTCCGAACAGTCTCTATATACAGCTCCTCTTCCTCCTCCAGCACTCACTTGCATACAGATCCCAGCTGGAACACTGTGAATTTTCCAACAGTCACTCAGCTAGATGAAGCAATAGCCCATTTCAGTCAGGAACCCGAGGCCCATTTGTTGTGTAGCAAAAAGTTCAGTGTCCAGCATACATTCCTACTGTGGCTACAGATCCCAGCACAGCCTCTTCATGCGCTGCCAACCGGCCTGGCTGCAGCTGCCCCTTTCACTAGCCCTCCAGGCTAACATCTTCCCACAGTCCTCCAGACTGCCACTCTATCCACAATCCTCCAGAGTGACACTCAGGACTCTCACAAGATCTCCCAGATGTGCTGACCTGCTCCTGCTGTCCTCTCTCCTGGCTCCTGTGCCTCCAGGAAGGGTTTCTTCAGTGTGTTTTAGGGGAATCTTCCAGCATCCAGGCTCCAGGTCACCCCCCCCCCCAGACTAGGGGGCACCCCAAGGGCCACCGACAGCCTCCTTAACACTCCATCTCCATCTTCCACCCGACTGCCCCTACTGGCATGACTTATGTCTATTTATGAGGTGGCCTGCCGCCCTCCAGAATCTTTTTGCTGGGGATTGGTCAGGGCCCTCATAAATATGCATGACAGCCCCTCCGAGCTTCCACCCGCTACATGTGGAACATTCTCCAATGCTCCAGAAAACAGGGGGAGGCAACAGAAGCGCGGTCAGGATGAATCATCCAGCCCCGTGAGCCAATAAAGCCTGATTCAGATTTAACCCAAGCCTGGCCCTCAGCCAAGCTAAATTTTCCTACACTAACAACTACTTCTAGCACACACTGTAGGCTGCTACACAAGCAAGACATGTGCTTGGTTAGATGCTTTGGAGAGCAGAGGAGACAATAGAGTTTCCCAATGTCTCCATAAAGACATGTTAGCTCCTTGTGATGGCAGTAAAGTTAAATAAAAATAAATAAATAAAATTATAATAAAATGTATAAAATAAAAATTAACCATAACCCCCACTGCCCTGCACACACCTACATATGCAAATGCACACAGGGTGCACATGTGTATGTAAACCATGATTGCACCACACATGTAAGGTATTGCTGCAAATAGTGTGAGAGGAATAATTCTAGCTCCAGAGCTCACAGTTAACTCTAAACTGATGAGCTGTAAAGGTTTATAAAGCATCGGCAATTGAGATCAGGGTCGCCACCAGGGGGGCAGTCCATACACATGTAGGAGGCGCAGGCATCCCGATGGGCCCGGTCACCCAGCAGGGCAGGGAGAAGGCAAGGGCGCCACGTGGCTGTGCTGGGTTTCTGTATACGTGCACTACAAGAGGAGTCAGCAGCTGCTGCATTTGCACTCTTTGTGTGTGTGCTACCTGTACTGTATTCTGGACTGTGCTTGGCTCCAGCTCCTCTCTGTGTCTCAGTGCATGTGTCAGTTTTGTGTAAACAGGAAGTGGGACTAGGAGGACCTCCTCCACAAGTAGGGGTTGTGTGTACAAGTGAATAGAGGGGGCTGTTTGTGTACAGATAGGGCCAGAGCTGTATGTGCGTTTACAGGTGTGTGTGTGTGTGTGTGTGTGTGTGTGTGTGTGTGTGTGTGTGTGTGTGTGTGTGTGTAGGGAAAGGCCTGCATATATACAGTGTGTACAGGTGTGAGGTTGGCTGAGTGCGTACAGGTGTGATGTTGGCTGAGTGTGTACAGGTGTGAGGGGGCTGAGTATTTACAGGTGTGAGGAGGGCTAAGTGCGTACAGGTGTGTGGGGGGGCTAAGTGTGTACAGGTGTAAGGTTGGCTGAGTGTGTACAGCTGTGAGAGGGCTGAGTGTGTACAGGTGTGAGGGGGGCTGAGTGTGTACAGGTGTGAGGGGGGCTGAGTGTGTACAGGTGTGAGGAGGGGCTGAGTGTGTACAGGTGTGAGGGGGCTAAGTGCGTACAGGTGTGAGGGGGCTAAGTGCGTACAGGTGTGAGGGGGCTGAGTGTACAGGTGTGAGGGGGCTGAGTGTACAGGTGTGAGGGGGCTAAGTGCGTACAGGTGTGAGGGGGCTAAGTGCGTACAGGTGTGAGGGGGCTGAGTGTACAGGTGTGAGGGGGCTGAGTGTACAGGTGTGAGGGGGCTGAGTGTGCACAGGTGTGAGGGGGCTGAGTGCGTACAGGTGTGAGGGGGGGCTGAGTGCGTACAGGTGTGGGGGGGCTGAGTGTGTACAGGTGTGAGGAGGGGCTGAGTGTGTACAGGTGTGAGGGAGCTGAGTGTGTACAGGTGTGGGGGGGCTGAGTGTGTACAGGTGTGAGGAGGGGCTGAGTGTGTACAGGTGTGAGGGGGGGCTGAGTGTGTACAGGTGTGAGGGGGGCTGAGTGTGTACAGGTGTGAGGAGGGGCTGAGTGTGTACAGGTGTGAGGGGGCTAAGTGCGTACAGGTGTGAGGGGGCTAAGTGCGTACAGGTGTGAGGGGGCTGAGTGTACAGGTGTGAGGGGGCTGAGTGTGTACAGGTGTGAGGGGGCTGAGTGCGTACAGGTGTGAGGGGGGGCTGAGTGCGTACAGGTGTGGGGGGGCTGAGTGTGTACAGGTGTGAGGAGGGGCTGAGTGTGTACAGGTGTGAGAGGGCTGAGTGCGTACAGGTGTGGGGGGGCTGAGTGTGTACAGGTGTGAGGAGGGGCTGAGTGTGTACAGGTGTGAGGGGGGCTAAGTGCATACAGGTGTGAGGGGGCTGAGTGTACAGGTGTGAGGGGGCTGAGTGCGTACAGGTGTGAGGAGGGGCTGAGTGCGTACAGGTGTGAGGGGGTGAGTGTGTACAGGTGTGAGGGGGGCTGATTGTGTAAAGGTGTGAGGAGGGGCTGAGTGTGTACAGGTGTGAGTGGGGCTAAGTGCGTACAGGTGTGAGGGGGCTGAGTGTGCAGGTGTGAGGGGGCTGAGTGTGTACAGGTATGAGGGGGGCTGAGTGCATACAGGTGTGTGGGGGTGAGTGTGTACAGGTGTGAGTGTGTACAGGTGTGAGGGGGCTGAGCGCATACAGGTGTGAGGTTGGCTGAGTGCGTACAGGTGTGAGGTGGGCTGAGTACGTACAGGTGTGACAGGTCACTCTGCTACGTGAACTGCAGAGTGTGGCCTCAACTCGTGTGGTGGGACATGTGAATATAAGCCACACCCTCTGCCCAATCTAAAGGTGACTCTGGCAGTTCTCTAATGATCTGGCTTCAGAACTGCACATGCGCAGTTCAGAGTCGCCAACATTAGGATTTTTTATGGGCACTTTTCTTCTGTCTATGGACATTTAAGGACAGGAGAAAAGTGCCTCTTTTTTACAAACCATCCTTAAACTTATGGACGGTTGGCAACACTTCTTCCACCACTACACTGCGGGACCTTTTTCCATGATAGGCTTCCAGCCGTACCACCAACTCAGAGACAACCCCCTGCAGTGCAACCATTACCGTATCCCAGCTAACTGTTCTGATACTACTGTTCTGATGTACCGATGAGCCCCCTAACACTTGCACTCGTATGTTTTCTGACATCATTAAAGACCAAAAATATTGCAGTTACTCCACTGCTCTGATGAACTGATTTCCACTGAACCTGAAATGAAATAAAAACAGACAGACACTGCTTCCTCCTCTCTGTCCCTTCCTCTGCTGCCCGGAAGTCCCCGCCTCCTCCTTAAATAATGCTCCACCCCCTCAGTCTTTCTCAAACGGTTCCAACCCCTTCCTGTTACACTTTCTTGTTTCACCATTTTGTTAACCCTTTGCTGTCTCCCCTTGCACACTGTCATGCCCAGCCCTGCACTACTTTCTTCTTTTCTTTCCGTTCCGGGCCTCACTATACAGTAAAAACATAATAGTGAAAACAGAAAAAACATAACAGAACAAACTTTCAGAAAGCACCTGCTTGCATGCGGATACATGCTTTCCTACAGCAATGATGGGTCTAGGCAGCTATCACTGCTGAGTCCCCAGCTGCCGCAGTCCCTGTTGCTGATTTTTCTGAATCCCGCTGAGATCCTCTTCGGCCATTGGGTGGCTGAAGATGATGTAAACTCATGCACTTGCAAACCTGCCTGGTTCCCTTACCAGGAATGGCGGAGTCGATTTGGTCAGTTAAGGCTGACGTTTAGATTTTTCTCCCTGAAAACATCACATCACTGCAAGAAGTGAGCTGGCTTTTGGGAATTATGCAAATACTAAAATATCTTATGCCGCGTACACACGGTCGACAGAATTACCGACAGAAAAGTCAGATGGGAGCTTTTGGTCGGATAATCCGACCGTGTGTATGCCCCATCGGACTTTTTCTGTCGGCATTTCCGATGGACTTAGAGAACAAGCTCTAAATTTTTCCGTCGGAAATGCCAACGGAGCATGTCCCATTGGCAAGTCCGAACGTGTGTACGCGGCATAAGGCTCTATTCACACCTGGGCGTTTTGGGATTGCGGCAGATTTGCTGCGATTCTGCCCGTGATCTCAAAACGCACTACAATGGCAAAACACATGTTCGGGTGCCATTATTTTCAATGGCACAGTTGCAGAAAATCGCATCATGTGAAGCTTGTCGCCCAAAAAGGAGCAGGAGCTTTTTTTTCGGGTGACAAGCTTCAGGCAATGCAAATTACAGTGCAATTGAAAATAATGGCACCTGAACCTGCGTTTTGTCATTGTGTGTTTTGAGATCGCAGGTAGAATTGCAGTGATTCTGCTGCAATCCCAAAACACCCAGCTGTGAATGGAGCCTAATGGCTCGTACACAGGATCAGAAAATCATACAAAAAATACCGATTTAGAAGCGATTGTACGATAATTTGATCTTTAGTACACAGCTTTCGAGAGCCGATCACGACAAATCATGCAAAATTATCCGAAGCATGAAAATCTTTCTCTTACGATACCAGATCGTTTAATCAGTACAGTTGTCGTCCAAAAATACAATACAAATACAATACAATACATCCGAATTTTACGTAGAGAATTTTTGTCACTTTAGTAACTGCTTTTATTTTTGTTATTTTTATTTTTTTGTAAAAAAAAATTTTGTTTATTTGGTATAAGTACATATCCTAACATACATTTGCAGTATTCAGTATTCAGTACAGTAGTAGTGTAGTGTAACGGTCACAGCCAAATAATTAGACCAGTGGTGATGTGCAATCTCTATTTTACTTAACAGTGAAGTTCAACATAAATTGTACCGGAAATCATGTGAAACTGGGTATACAGTACAGAACATTAACATGAACCATAAAGGAAGAGGATATAACAATTTCACTGCCTTTCAACTAATGTCCACAAGGTGACAGCAGCGTGTTCTGAGTCCAATCTACAGATAGAAATGTAAACTTAAGAATCTCACATGTTCCAACATAGTAATCGTTCATTCCACAGTCTGTGAGCTGAGTGGACCTCCTGCTGACACAAACTTCACGCTGGCACTGCTTTCTACTTGCTTTGGTCAGGGGGTTCTGGTGGCTGGAGATAGGGCCAACTCACTTCATGGACAGCTTCCACCAATGGACTGTAACAGAGTCCTCTCCAGTGACTGGGGCTTGGAAAGATACTGCGTGCTCTTGTGCTCACTGCTGGTGGCCCGCACACCAGACTTAACAGGGGAGGACCCAGCACCTGGGAACAGCTCACTTGCCCAGTCACTGCTGTCCCATAAGGCAGGATCTCTCTGAGCACAGGAAGCTGGGTGCAGCTGACTTTTATATCCCCCGGGCTCAGAGGATTGTGGGGAGTTGAGTTAAAGGGACCTGCACCAGAATCTGGACAAAAGGGCATCCCACTACAGTGACACATGTTTTATATTTGTTTTACCGTTGTAAACAAGAACGTAAGATAGACAAATAGAAACGTACATCGTATAAAGGTGTGTAAAGGTGTTAACTTGTAATTGGGTGTTAAATGGCTCTGTATCGCCGTCGGTCCACTGCTTAAAATAATGTTAGGGTTACAGTTGTCAACCATGTATTTGCCAGCAGGGGTGGGCTGCGCAACACAAAAACCATCTTTTCACTTCACTCTGACCCCAGCCAGCACTCTGGTCTAGATGGACTCTGACGCAACCCAGCCCAGACTTCACACCTAGGGAGGGGGGCAACTAATGCCTCCAGCATACCTCCCTCAGTACTTCGCCCAGGCCGCGTTCAAGCCCCTCCAGAGCACCAGCAGGGGACAAAGTAGTACTGCTATCTACTTGGCAACCCACCCCTTGTCAGCTGGAAGTTAATCCTACTGATCATCCATGGCAGCCTGAGGAGGCATGTAGACCCGACCTTAATACAGTATTAATATCAAGAGAAAAGTGAAATAGAGAAGGGGGTAGGGAAAGAGGGAAAGGGAAAGAGGGACAGGGAAGAGAAAATAGAAAAGATAAGAAAGAAGGATCAGGATCAGGATCATACCTATAAGCTCTTGGCCACTGTCGTCACTTGCACTGGGCTCCCACCAGCAGGGCAATTGTATCGTCTTCCAGGGCAGAAAGAGGCAATGTTCTCAGTCAGTGCTCCAATCAAGGGGAACTGTACTTTCACAACTACTGAGGTCGAGTACGCTGTCTAAGAGCGGGTTCTGCCAGCTCCAGCAGTGCTACATCTAAGCTCGAGGACACTTGGGCAGAGTCAGAAATATAATCCACCCACAGGGACCATATGTTAGTGTACCGTTCTCTGGAACCTCTACAGGTAGCGATCCAATCCCCCACCTCTCTGATCTCATTCACTCTGCGCACCCACTCCTCCCGGGTCGGAACCTGCTTTCACTTCCAGTAAATAGGGAGCAGTCTCTTGGCTGCGTTCAGCAAGTGAGGCAGCACACTTTTTTTATACCAACATTATTGGCATTGGAGGAGTAGGAGAAAATGGACCAGGGGATAAGGAGATATCCAAACCCATTACTTCTTTAATCTAGTCTCTATGATCCTTCCAGAAAAGGACAATTGCTGGGCAATCCCACCATAAGTGTAGCAGTGTGCCTCTGCCCCCACAGCCCCGCCAAAATAGCTCAGAGGTGGAGGGTATATCCGGGCCATGTCAACAGGCACCCTGTACCAGCGTGACAAAATCTTGTAATTCGTTTCCTGCATTTTAGAGTCGATAGAACTTGAACGGGTAAGCTGGTATAAGTGTGTCAGCTGAGCGGCAGTAAATTCCAGTCCCAATTCTCTCTCCCAGGCCCGGATATATATAGGTTTAGCAGCCAAGGATGAGGAACACAGAGCCATCAGAGACTCAAAGGGTATCAGCTTGCCATTCCTCAATAGTGTCCCACAGCTAGCATTCCCCCCAGGGTCCAAAGAAAGTAATTTTCTTTCCCAAGGGGAACCAAAGAAACCCTCCCAGTGGCACCAGTGGGGACACAGCTGGAGCCAAAGCCAGCATTCTGTTGACACAGTCCCATGTCCTAAGTGCATGGGTTGTCAATAGGGAAGCATTTTCTGACAACCCCCTGTGCTCCCGAGGATGCCAGAGGGCATAGGATAGGTTTCTGCCTGCCATATATTTCTCCATAGAGACCCAGAGTTTGAAATGGGTATGGAAGCGCCAGTTCAGGAACAGCTGTAGCACTATAGCCCAGTAGTATCTCTGTATGTCTGGAATTCCCAAGCCACCGGAACCCTTTAAGCGTTTCAGTACTGTCTGAGCGATTTCTGCGAGTTCCAAATAAACCTAGTAAACATGCTGGATAATTGGGCGAAGAAACTTCTGGGTAGGGGGATTGGGAGCATCTCCAGGTAAAATAGTATCCTAGGGAGGATGTTAATTTTAATGATATTCACCCTCCTCAGCCAAGTGAAAGCAATCTTTGTCCATTGCAAAAGATCACGTTTAAAAAATTGGGTGGCCTGGCTCCTTTAAGGAAATCCCACATGATATCCGACCATCCTACTCTATGAGGGATGAATTGACAGTGGATGATGGATTAATCCTGCGTGGTCAGAGATATGCAATGGTTCCTGCTGCTATCAATCTATCCAATGAGGACCCGAGACACCGGCTGGAGCTGGTGTGCTTGTTTTCATCACTGGAAAGACCGGATAAATTATAGAATGCATTAAGGTGAAAAATATTGAGGGTTTACAACCCCTTTAAGTGGTCAAACAAGGATTACCTGGTCTTGGTAGATTCGTACTCTGGCTGGTGGGAATTTCATGTCCTCCCAAACACTTCCAGTAACACAGTGATCAGCACATTAAAGCGGATATTTTCCACACATGGAATTCCCTATCAATTGATGACTGACAATACAACATAATTTTCAAGTAGCGAATTCAAGAACTTTGCTCACCAATGGGATTTTCAGCACATCACTAGCAGTCCCAATTATCCTGGATCCAATGGTCTTGCAGAGTGTAGTGTAAGATCGGCCAAGCATCTCCTAGAGAAATGTTCACGTGATGGTTCTGATGTTTATGCAGCCCTACTAAACCTCCACAACACACCTAGGGATGGCATGCCTTCTCCGGCACAACGCTTACTATCACAACGAACCAGGACTTTGATTCCCATGGTCCCATCCCAGCTCCTGCCAAGAGTTGAGACTAATGTTTAGGCTGCTTTATTTACACTCAGGCAAAAAGGAAAGATAAGCCATGACAAAACAGCCAGACGCCTTTCCCCTCTGGAGCCTGGGCAGGTGGTAAGGATGGAGACAACTAGTGGGTTTGACAAGATGGCCACGGTTCATGGAAAGGCCTGCCAACCAAACAGCTAAGTTGTCCATTCTGATGGTAGGACCTATGTAAGGAACCGCCATCACATCCTACAGGTACCTGAATCATACTGTACTGTCGCTGCCCATGTGCCTATGATCACTTCAGGACCCCAAGCACAGTCGTCTGCTGCTGTGCCAATTGACACTTCCTCCAACAGATGTAACACACAACCACAACAAAATTATGATGGCAACAGGCAAGAAGTTTCAGACTCGCAAGCCCCACAAGTTGTTACTTGATCTGGAACAGGGCCAGATGAAGAACATCATGGGCCTGGTGCTGAGGATTTTGGTGGGGCTTTTTGTAAAAAATAAAAATGCAAACAATTTTTTGTTATAACAAATTAAATAGTAATTAAATAGAGAGAGGGAGGATGAGAGAGAGAGAGAAAGGGGGTGAGAGGTAAGGGAGGGAGGATGAGAGAGAGAGGAGGGATGATAGAGAGAGGATGCGCATGAGCATGCGTGGGAGTGACAGCAACACAGCCTGACCAAGGCAAGTGAATGAAGGCACAGAACCCGGAAGGAAGACCGGGTGAAGATGGAAGCGCCCAGGACCCACCGGATTGATCACAGCGCAGCACTGGAGCGCTCAGGCATAACCTACCTTGGGGCCTCTAAAAAGTAGTAATGTTAGTGAAGTTTACTACCGCTTTAATATCACAAGATCCCAGGAGCCTCTCATGGGGCCCCCTACTGACCCGGTGGCCCTTGGGCAGTGCCCAAGTGCATAGTTGTCAATATTTCAAAAATATTTTCAGGGACAATTTTTTTACCAGTGGTATAGTTAGAGTAGTTGACATCCCCTATGTTCCTCTATACATCACAGTAGTAATCACAAAATTAAATGAGTACTACTAATGGGCAGAACAAATATGGACTGAGAAGATTTCCTTTAGTTGAAGAGGCATAGGGGAGGAGTATGGATGATATAAAAGTGGGAAGTATGTGCAGGTGAGGGAGAGGGATGTGGAGGGTATAACAGTGGGCACTATGTACAGGAGAGGAGTGTGGAGGGTATGGCAGTGGGCACTTTGTACAGGAGAGGAGTGTGGGGGGTATGACAGTGGGCAGTATGCACAGCAGAGGAGTGTGGAGGGTATGGCAGTGGGCAGTATGTACAGGAGAGGAGTGTGGAGGGTATGATGGGGGCAGTATGTACAGGAGAAGAGTGTGGAGGGTATGATAGGGGCAGTATGTACAGGAAAGGAGTGTGGAAGGTATTATGTACAGGAGAGGAGTGTGGAGAGGAGAGGAGTGTGGAGAGAAAGACAGCTGTCAGTATGTACAGTAGAGGAGTGTGGAGGGTATGACAGTTGGAAGTATGTACAGGAGAGGAGTGTGGAGGGTATGATGGTGCAGTATGTACAGGAGAGGAATGTGAAGGATATGACAGTGGGCAGTATGTACAGGAGAGGAGTGTGGAGGGTATCACAGTGGGTGGTATGTACAGGAGAGGAGTGTGGACAGTATGATACTGGGCAAAATGCACAGGAGAGGAGGGTGTGACATCCGGGACTATGTATGGTAGAAGAGTTTATGAAAGTGGGCAGTATGTACAGGAGAGGAGTGTGAAGGGTATGACAGTGGGCAGTATGTACAGGAGAGCAGTGTGGAGGGTATGAAAGTGGGCAGTATGTACAGGAGATGAGTGTGGAGGGCAAGACAGTGGGCAGTATGTACAGGAGAAGAGTGTGAAGGATATGATATCACTAATAGGTCGAATCAATTTAATAAAAATGATATGGATGCCTCAGCTCTATTTTTTACATAATGCTCCGATTTGGATACCTATCCGGATCTTTATTAAGATAAACACTATATTTAGGCGATTAATATGGCAGAACAAAACCCCTCGTATCAAACTGGAGACTTTACAGCATCCCACAAATGCCGGCGGCCTGGCAGTTCCTAATCCAAGGCTTTATTTTCTCGCCTCCCAATTACAGCATTTTGCCGGATGGGAGTCTGAACAGATATCCTGCTCGACAAATATCTTCTTTTGCATTTAAGGGTCAGTCTCGACTCTTTGTCCTCGATGGTGCAAGAGGGGGTGTCTCACTTGCTGATATGCCTGCTTGGTTGTTAATCTGTAAAGTATGGGATACAGTTAAAAAAATGTTGGGTGTCTCATATCCCACTAGATACACTCCCTTATGGGAAAATTATAGACTTTCTCAAATTTCGGCTCTTAGAGGCTTTCAGAGATGGGCAAAACTAAGAATAACTACTTTAGCTCAGCTATATCAGAATGGTATCCTTTGAAGATCTGAGGGGAGAGTTCTCTGTAGAATCCAAATGGTTTTACCAATTCCTTCAATTAAGACATGCTCTACATGCCCAGTTTTCTTCTGCTAAGATATTTTTCCCCTCTATCCCCATCTTAGATAAAATAGTACAGGCAGGGTCAACAAAGGGTCTTACCTCGGTTACTTATAGGGTACTATCAGATGGGTTTCTTCTCTATTGAACTTCCCCATCCGTTCTCGGGCTGGCTGGGAGAAAGATATTGGTCCCGTCTCTGAGGAGATTTTGGACGATGTCCTCCGGTCCCCGTCCAAGGTGTCTCTTTCTCCATCACACAGACTGACCCAGATTTTTTTTCTCCATAGGGTCTATAGAACTCCACAGTTTCTCTGTGCAATTGGACTGAAATCTGAGCCAGCCTGTGCTAGATGCAGTAAAACAGGTACATTATTACATCTTTTGTGGCAAAGTCCAAAACTTCAAAGATACTGGGTGGAGGTGATTGGTACCTTAAATAGAATATTGGATATTAATATTCAGGTTGAACCGCTTATATGTATATTGGGTTACTGTGACACCTCTATCTATACCTCCCCTATTGGTAATACTATAAGGCGTGCACTATTTGTTGCCCGTAGACAGATTGCTCTTAAGTGGACCTCTCCACATCCACCGACTGTGTCCGATTGGATTGAAGATCTCAATAGGTTTATTCTTTTTGAAAAGCATACATATTCCCTAAGGGACTCCCTGAATACGTTTGATGTTATCTGGTCTAGATGGCTTCAATCTATGACTTAGGTATCATGTCAACCAATGTGTACTATGTACTTTGTAATGCTGCATATTGTTATTCCTTTTTTTGTGTGTGTCATATAAACTCCGAGTGTTGGGGGGGGGGGGGGTTGGTGGGGCTTGTTAAAGGGAAGTGGTTTTGTTTTTTTTTTCTGGGGGGGTTTTGGTTTGGTGTGATTTCTATGTTTGTGGTTTTGTCTGTATTGTGTCAATGTCATTTTCATATAACATAATAAACAGGATTTGATTTAAAAAAAGAAGGATATGACAGTGGGAAGTATGTACAGGAGAGGAGTGTGGAGGATATGACAGTGAGCAGTATGTAAAGGAGAGGAGTGTGGAGGGTATGAGAGTGAGCAGTATGTACAGGAGTGGAATGTGGAGGATATGACAGTGAGCAGTATGTACAGGAGACGAGTGTGGAGGATAAGACAGTGGGCAGTATGTACAGGAGAGGAGTGTGGAGGGTATGACAGTGGGCAGTATGTACAGGAGAGGAGTGTGGAGGGTATGACAGTGGGCAGTATGTACAGGAGAGGAGTGTGGAGGGTATGACAGTGAGCAGTATGTACAGAAGAGGAATGTGGAGGGTATGTCAGCCAGCACTATGTACAGGAGAGGATTGTGGGGAGTATGACAGAGGGCACTATGTATAGGAGAGGAGTGTGGAGGGTATGACAGTGAGCAGTATGTACAGAGAGGAGTGTGGAGGGTTTGACAGCAGGCAGTATGTACAGGAGAGGAGTGTGGAAGGTATGACAGCGGGCAGTATGTACAGGAGAGGAGTGTGGAGGGTAGGACAGTGAGCAGTATGTACAGGAGACGAGTGTGGAGGGTAAGACAGTGGGCAGTATGTACAGGAGAGGAGTGTGGAGGTTATGATAGTGAGCAGTCTGTACGGGAGAGGATGTTACAGACCACCAGGACCGAAGACAAACCTCCTGACACCCTTCACAGAATTCATGTCAACTCACACCCTGAAAACCAAAAACTTTTTGGCACTTGGAGATTTCAACTTCTGGGCAAACTCCACCCAAGTCCCTATCGCCACCCCCTGCATTAACCAACTGGAAGAATGAGGTCTTCAGCAACTGATAAATGCTATCACACATGGTTCATGACACATTCTGGACCTCATCTTCAAACAAAATATGGACGTCAACATATTCGACAATCTACTGCTACCATGGACGGATCACCACGCTATCAAATTTAATATCGCTACCAACACCACCCTCCAAAAACAGAAACAGGCAATTACAACACACTGGACAAGATCTCAGAGGAAACTACACTCCGAACTCTTCAAAACCACATTAGCAAACAAAATAGCAATGTTAAACTTAAACTACTCAACGGAACAAACACTCAACTCCTTAAACAAGGCATTAATACAAACTGCGGACTCAGTGGCTCCAAAACGTAGAACACACATCCATAAAACAACCTCTGGATGGTTTAATGGCACTCTTACTTTATTAAAGCAGGAACGCAGACGAGCTGAAAGAGCCTGGAGAAGAAACTGCACAAAGGAAAACCACACAAACTATAAAGCACTCACGGAGAAATATCACAAAGCAATCTTCAAAGCAAAAAAGGAACATTTCTCAAACACCATCTCATCAGCCTTAAACCGCCCTCGGGAACTCTTCAAAATAGTCACCAAGACTATGAACCCTACCTGCCTAGAGCCCCCAGGAAACGAAACCCAAGAATTCTGCAATGAATTATCGGATTTTTTTATCGATAAAATGGACAACATCCGGAAAACAATTCAACAGAAAAAAACAACCAATCTCATTCAACCAAAGCAAAAAGAAAAAATCAATACGACGATCATCACACATGCACCGAATTTTTCACTGATCCCAATCACCACTGACACCACCAAAAACATCATCAGAAGCCTCAGAGACAGCACATCACCAAACGACATCATTCCCACAAAACTCCTGAAAGAATGTTCCGACATTTTGGCTCCCACTATAACACACCTCATCAACCAGTCATTCAAAGAAAGGACTGTTCCAATCGCCCTCAAACATGGCATCGTCAAACCCCTCCTAAAGAAACCAACCTCGACCCTAAGGACCCTAACTATCGCAGACCGATAACAAGCCTCCACACCATCTCCAAGATTATGGAGAAAGCAGTAGTACAACAGCTCAACACCACCTGGACACGCACAAACTCCTGGACCCTCTGCAATCAGGCTTCCGCCCAGGCCATGGCACAGAAACGGCACTTCTCAAAATATGGGACAACGCCCTTGAAGCAGCTGATGATGGAGAATCATGTCTACTATTGTTGGACCTCAGTGCAGCGTTCAATACAGTGGACCACAATACTCTACTCATCCGCCTCACAGAAGTAGCAGGAGTCACAGATTCAGATCTACAATGGTTCGCTTCCTTCTTAGGAAATCGCTCTCAGACAGTGAAACTAGGAGCTTTCACCTCTGAAACCTGTGCAATCTCTTGTGGAGTCCCACAAGGTTCACCCTTGACACCAGTGCTCTTCAACATCTACATCCGCCCACTCCTCAAAATCATCAGAAAATCGGACCCCTGCTTCCACTCATACGCTGATGATACCCAACTCTACCTTCGCATCACCGGTGAAAAAGACCATCATCAGCAACTAGAAAAATGCCTCACTTTGATAGATGACTGGATGACCACTAGCTCTCTTAAACTCAATGGATCAAAAACAGAGTTTCTTCTCCTACACGCAAACCAAAATTCCAAAACTAAGACCCCATGGACACCACCCACCATCTTTGGACAGACCATCTCTCCAAGCACCAAAGCCAAGAGTCTCGGAGTCATCTTTGACTCAGAAATGTCAATGGATGCATAAATAGGATCAGTAGTCAGCCGATCTCACCATCTCCTCCGCCTGCTACGTAGACTCATCCCCTTCGTCCCAGAAGAGGACAAAGCAGCAGTAGTTGGAACAATCATCAATTCCAGACTCGACTACGCAAACTCCCTCTACATAGGACTACCCCAATATCAGCTTGCGCGCTTGCAACTCATCCAAAACAGGGCGGCAAGACTGTTAACAGGAAAAAACCCTGGGAATCCATCTCCACTTCCCTGAGGAGCCTACATTGGCTAACCGTAAAGAACCGAATCACTTTCAAGACCCTCTGCCTCACCCACAAATGTATACAAGAAAACGCTCCTCAATACCTATCCGAGAAAATAAAGCACTACACACCCAATCGCAGTCTTCGATCTCCTAACCAAAACCTCCTCCTTATTCCAAAAACCCGCTACAAAACAAAAGGAGAACGAAGATTCGCAGTCCAAGGACCACGGTTATGGAACGCTCTACCTACTCACATTCGCATGGAAGAACACCATCAGGCCTTTAGGAAGAAACTAAAGACCTACCTCTTCTAAGAAGCTGGACAACACAGGACAGATCTAGCGCCTTGAGGCGATTTAGTTCGCATTTGCAGCGCTATACAAATCATTCATTCATTCATTCATTCAGGAGTGTGGAGGGTATGACAGTGGGCACTATGTACATTTGGGGAGGATGAAGGAATCTGGGAAGGAAAAATGTAAAGGTTTGTGGAAGGATGTTTAGGGACTGCGTAGAGGTTAAGCGGGCCATACATGGATTGAAATTAAGCCAATTAAGCAGAGATCAGCCATAGTCGATCTATGTATGGGCTAGCTGGTTGTACACAAGTCAATCTATTAATCGACTTGAGTACAACCAGCCTGTCAGGTTTTTCCTAAAATAATCAGTGCTGCCAGCTATGGTTAGCAACACTGATCATTGTATTCTGTGGGTAGGGAAGGATCCCCACTGGCACAACACAATAACACTGAGGGAGTGATTATCCCATTTACAGGTCAGCAAGTGAGAGGGTGTGTGGGGACAGGCTGGGAGAGATGTCTGTCAGCAGGGGGGTGTGAGGTGGTCATGGAGGGATATCAATCAGCGGATGGGGGGAGTAACTGGGAGTGATATCTTTTGAAATAGGGTCTGTCATCTGCAGGTTGGGAAATGGTCACCTGTGATATAAGTTGAAGGTGAGGTGGCTAACATTGGAGGTGGCTGGGGGGTGACCTGGTTGGTGGTGAGTGTGAAATGAATGATGTGTTTCAAGTTTCTTTCACATTTGCGGTAATGCTTACTGCCCTCTGAAAAGTGATCTGTGGTGGATTGCTTTTCAACAAGTGGTATAGCAGCATCTGACAGGCATTCATGAGGTGCTACTGCCGCCTCCTTGTTTTTTTTTTTACATTGCTGAATGGTAGTTTTACATTGTTGGACTATGCTTCTACTGCGAGCGAGTTTGGCTTGCAGTTGCAGAGTGGCCCCATTGAAATCAATAGGCCAGTTTGACAGGCGGTGCTGCCTGTCAAACTCTGCAGGCTCTGTATGTAGCTTCTGACAGGCTGCACAAGGATCCCCATATCTCCGGAACCATAGGTCGTAGGAGCCCCAAATTTTGACCAATGGTGGAGTAGGCTTTCAGCTACATAAATTGTGCCTCCTGGTCGTTGAGCAAATGCAAAAAAATTGCATTTGTAAGACTGCTGGGCAAATACGGTGTGACATAAAGTATTGCAATGACCGCCATTTTATTCTCTAGGGTGTCTGGAAAAAAAATATATATATAATGTTTGGGGATTCTAAGTAATTTTCTCTAAAAAAAAAAAAATAGATTAACTTGTAAACACTAAGTGTAAATAATAGGCTTGGTCCTTAGCAGACAGAAAAGCTACCACATTGCGCTAAATGCTTACAATACTCATCTAAACACTTCTGCTTACATTTTATGTGACTGCAATCTAGTGTACCAGTACATAATGCTTGTTCATTTTCAAGTTATTGTAACTACCAATGGAAGCTGTGCTTTATGCCTGATGCTTTTATATAACGACTGACAATCCCATTGGTTCATAAAAGACAGCTGAAAGCTTATGTGTGTTGCCAGGGTACCCATGCACCATGGCAATAGTGACTAAAAGAATTCTTAAGTACACCAAACAATTTCTGGCTGACAATTATTCTTTCAGTAAAACCTCTGAAGTGTTGCTCATGGCTTTGTTCTGGAAATGATGCTGTGTTCTCCAATGCTGAATGGGGAACCCAGATAAATTAGGGATTGAGTGGTCTGAAGGTGACTTTTCTTGTCATTCAGAAGACAGCCAAACTCTGGCTAAGTGGCCATCGCTAGATCTATAACATGAACTGAAAGGTTTTGAGAAAAAGATAATATTGTCAAGACAATGGTAAACCAAATCACTATTTCTAACCAGAAAATAAAATAGGAAAACAGTTCACAAAATGTCCCTATGGCTGCATTGCTTTTTGCTCAAAAAAACATTTTTACAGACTATATCAAATAAAAATACTACTTTATTATTCTTGGAATAGTGTAATATTGCAGTGATTACAAGATCGGAACCCATAATGTTTTTTCCTTTACAACATTACTTTGTTTCTTCACAGCCCAAAAGAACAATTATCTCTAGGTCTCAAACATATTGGCCTTTATTCTATTTTATAGATACTAGAAGATAAGCATTGATCTATCAGACTAGCATTCAGAGCCATACCATACCTATAACTACAGTCAGGTCCATAAATATTGGGACATCGACACAATTCTAATCTTTTTGGCTCTATCCACCACAACAATGGATTTGAAATGAAACAAACAAGATGTGCTTTAACTGCAGACTTTCAGCTTTAATTCGAGGGTATTTACATCCAAATCAGGTGAATGGTGTAGGAATTACAACAGTTTGTATATGTGCCTCCCAATTGGGACAATTGGCTGCTCAGCTGCTCCATGGCCAGGTGTGTGTTATTCCCTCACTATCCCATTTACAAGGAGCAGATAAAAGGTCCAGAGTTCATTTCAATTGTGCTATTTGCATTTGGAATCTGTTGCTGTCAATTCTCAATATGAGATCCAAAGACCTGTCACTATCAGTGAAGCCAGCCATCATTAGGCTGAAAAAACAAAACAAACCCATCAGAGAGATAGCAAAAACATTAGGTGTGGCCAAATCAACTGTTTGGGACACCCTTAAAAAGAAAGAAAGCACCGGTGAGCTCAGCAACACCAAAAGACCCAGAAGACAACTGTGGTGGATGACCGAATAATTCTTTCCCTGGTGAAGAAAACACCCTTCACAACAGTTGGCCAGATAAAGAACACTCTCCAGGAGGTAGGTGTATGTGTGTCAAAGTCAACAATCAAGAGAAGACTTCACCAGAGTGAATACAGAGGGTTCACCACAAGATGTAAACCATTGGTGAGCATCAAAAACAGGAAGGCCAGATTAGAGTTTGCCAAACAACATCTAAAAAAGTATTCACAGTTCTGGAACAACATCCTATGGACAGATGAGACCAAGATCAACATGTACCAGAGTGATGGGAAGAGAAGATTATGGAGAAGGAAAGGAACTGCTCATGATCCAAAGCACACCACCTCATCAGTGAAGCATGGTGGTGGTAGTGTCATGGCGTGGGCATGTATGGCTGCCAATGGAACTGGTTCTCTTGTATTTATTGATGATGTGACTGCTGACAAAAGCAGCAGAATGAATTCTGAAGTGTTTCGGGCAATATTATCTGCTCATATTCAGCAAAATGCTTCAGAACTCATTGGACGGCACTTCACAGTGCAGATGGACAATGACCCAAAGCATACTACGAAAGCAACCAAAGAGTTTTTTAAGGGAAAGAAGTGGAATGTTATGCAATGGCCAAGTCAATCACCTGACCTGAATCTGATTGAGCATGCATGTCACTTGCTGAAGACAAAACTGAAGGGAAAATGCCCCAAGAACAAGCAGGAACTGAAGACAGTCGCAGTAGAGGCCTGGCAGAGCATCACCAGGGATGAAACCCAGCGTCTGGTGATGTCTATGCATTCCAGACTTCAGGCTGTAATTGACTGCAAAGGATTTGCAACCAAGTATTAAAAAGTGAAAGTTTGATGGATGATTGTTAATCTGCCCCATTACTTTTGGTCCCTTAAAAAGTGAGAGGCACATATACATACTGCTGTAATTCCTACACCGTTCACCTGATTTGGATGTAAATACCCTCAAATTAAAGCTGAAAGTCTGCAGTTAAAGCACATCTTGTTCGTTTCATTTCAAATCCATTGTGGTGGTGTATAGAGCCAAAAAGATTAGAA
The DNA here is from genome assembly GCA_037952925.1 of Lithobates clamitans. NCBI lineage: Eukaryota > Metazoa > Chordata > Amphibia > Anura > Ranidae > Lithobates > Lithobates clamitans. Next base: position 405,957 of record JBBGZY010000584.1, read on the forward strand.
TTGTGTCGATGTCCCAATATTTATGGACCTGACTGTATGTAGAGCATACTGCATAAGGTACCTCACACTGTATACATCATGCAATGGAGAACAGTATACAAATTCTGTTTTCGACGATCGTCACACTGACATTGGTAGATATCAAAACATCATCATAAATAATGCACCTTTGACTGTGCTTGTGCAGAACAATAGCAGTCAGGTACCGAATGTTCTCTTTGTTCAAATGTCAATGTTCCTCTTTTTTATGTGCCTGTTTTAGGCTCTGACCTAAAGATGACCACCACCAAAAAAAGAGAAATTTTGACTTACCTGTAAATTCTGTAACTTGCAGTACAGTGCAGGACTCAGGCAAAATTTTCACAGACCCTAGGTTATAAGCTCATACCTTCAGGTGATTGGACACTAGAAATGCTTTCAAGGACACGACCCCTGGGCGCCTCCCAATGATCCAAAAAAAAAACAGTTTTGTGGTAAGCAATGCAAAGTAACCAAGGAATGGAAGGGGTGTCCTGTAATGTATTTCAGGATATGGAAATTACAGGACACCAAGTTCATTTTAACCTAATCATACAGTACAGGACACCTGTATGTCCCCAAGCAATGAATGAAAAGGGTGGGTGTGAAGGGAGTCACTTTGGGCGGAGGGCTAGTGGAACCCAGCTTACCTTAGAGAGGTCAGGAAACTCCTTGTCCAGCTCCCCCAACTCCTTCTATGTGTAAGTGACCCTGTGTCTATTAGGGGCACAGGGTGACCGAGAACCCCAGTAGGATCTGTACTAACCAAACTCACCGTACAACCACACTGGACTCAACATTTTGTTTTACCCCTGTTATCCTGGGTCTTATTTGTGTGGTTTGTGTTGAAAGAATGAAGGGGCTCTTTCACTTGGGAAGGTAGTATTTCTGAGCAATATCCCTCAAAAAATATATTCCACCTTTCGTCTCCAACCATTGCTAGATGGTTTGAGGTGGGGCGGGGGTTGTTATGTGTTTAACCACTTAAGGACCGAGACTCTTTCTGAGATTTGGTGTTTACAAGTTAAAAACAGTTTTTTTTTGCTAGAAAATTACTTAGAACCCCCAAACATTATATATTTTCTAACACCCTAGAGAATAAAATGGCAGTCATTGCAATACTTTGTGTCATACCGTATTTGTGCAACGGTCTTACAAGCACACCTTTTTTAGAAAAAAATACAGTTTTTTAAATTAAAAAATAAGACAACAGTAAAGTTAGCCCAATTTTTTTATATTGTGAAAGATAATGCTACCCCGAGTAAATTGATACCCAACATGTCATGTGACAAACTTTTACCCTTACAAATCTCCATAGGGGACGTTTAAAAAATTAATGTTATTATTTTTTTCTTAATTATTTTACCTTTTATTTTATTTTTTTACACTGTTCTTTTAAAAAAAAATGTGTCACTTTTATTCCTATTACAAGGAATGTAAACATCCCTTGTAATAGAAAAAAAATGACAGGACCTCTTAAATATGAGATCTGGAGTCAAAAAGACCTCAGATGTCACATTTACACTAAAATGCAATAAAAAAAAAAAAGAAAAAAAAATTTTGTCATTTGAAAAAAAACAAAATGAAAATGTCCCTTTAAGAGCTATGGGCGGAAGTGACGCTTTGACATCGCTTACTTGTCTCCATTCCTAACAGGAGAAAGGATCCGATTGCCTCTGCTGCTGAGACTGCTCCGGTATGCGGCGGAGGGCACCAGAGCGCGGCGGGAGGGGGGCCCTCTCCCGCCACCGATAAAAGGGATCTTGCAGCGAATCCGCCGTAGTGACCACTTTTATCTGAAAGAGGACCGCCCGCTGAAGAAGAGGATACTATATTCCTCTTCAAAGTAGCGGGCGGTCCGTAAGGGGTTAAGTGCCTGTATCCCATTGTTCTATTGTTTATATCTGCCTTGGGAGCAAAGTATTATGGGGTGTATATGTGTATGTGGATTAGATGCTAGAGGGGGAGGGGGGATTTCTCCAGCAGCCCCTCCTAAAGATTATCTAGTGCTGAAAAGTTGAATACACCTGTGTGTCATGTTACTGTAATGCCCCGTACACACGGTCGGACATTGATCGGACATTCCGACAACAAAATCCTAGGATTTTTTCCGACGGATGTTGGCTCAAACTTGTTTTGCGTACACACGGTCACACAAAGTTGTCGGAATTTCCGATCGCCAACAATGCAGTGACGTCAACCACGTACGACGAGACTAGAAAAGGCCAGTTCAGAACCAAGCGCGGCACCCTTTGGGCTCCTTTTGCTAATCTCGTGTAAGTAAAAGTTTGGTGAGAGACGATTCGTGCTTTTTCAGACTCGTGGCTTTCAGATCGTTTTCTGCGGTTCAGTTTGTGCTTGTGGGTTTGTATCTGCTCTTCAGTGCGTGCAAGCAAGCTACGCGTGACTTTGTCATTGTGTTCTTGTTCGTTCGTTACTGTTTTTCAGGTCGCTCTTCACAGGCCTTGCTGTTCTTCAGTGCGTTCTGTTACTGCGTTCTGAGCAGCCGACCGTTTTCTAGCCATGTTGCGTATACGTACTCCTCGTACAGTTCGTGCTGTGCGGGGGCTTGGTGTTGGGGTCCTGATCTTGACACAAGTCCAGTCCATGAACAGGGTGGGCAGGAGTTCATGGACCAAGAATTGGTTGCTTCAGCGTGACCATTTCTCTCATATGCCTTTGCTCCGTGAGATCCGTGAGAATAAATCTGATGATTTCAGGAACTTTCTCAGGATGACGGACCCCGTATTTCACAGTTTGTTGGCTTCGCTGACCCCCTATATCAGCAGGCAGGATACCTGCATGAGGCAAGGCAACACTCCGGAGCAGAGACGCGTCGCTACCCTGCGGTACTTGGCGACAGGGAGAAGCCTGCAGGACCTCAAGTTCTCGACATGCATCTCCCCCCAGGCTCTGGGTATCATTATCCCAGAGACCTGTTCTGCCATCATCCAGGTCCTGCAGAAGGAGTATATGAAGGTAAGATTTTTATCCTTTTATATCACATTTTATTGTATTGAATGTTTGCTAATATATTGTATTTCTTTCCTCATTCCCTAATTACCATGATTGGAATATGCTGTTAATGTCCCCTTTGTTCTAATGCATGCTGGATTTTTATGTAATTATTTTTTTAGTCCTTCATACATATTTGCCTTCACTTACCTCCCCAGCATGCTCTCCTGGCCCTATATTCACCTCATGTAGTCACTTAACAATGTATTTTATCAGCTCCATAGTAGTTGTTTACCCTAAAAAAAAACTAAAATGTTTTAAAATGTGATTTGTGCTTTAAATTCAGGCAGAGTGCCAGAGGCTTTTTTTCGTGGTGTCCCCAAATCATTTTTATTAACCCTCCCTCCCCCCAACTGCTAAGTCAGCTGATCCCAATTCTCTATCTATCCTCAATCATCTATCTGCTGACTTTGCCAAACCCATACACACTATACTCACCTCTTTTGTAGTCAGATTTATGGATGAATTCCCCAAAGCATGTAGTGCAAGGGCCTGCCTGTATACTTTCAAATGGTACTGTTTAAAGTTTTTGTATCCTATTATTATCTTGATAGGTAATAGTAGAATGTCCAAATGTGCTCAAATGTGTACAGTGTGTATTTATATCTTTGTATTATGACATTTCTTACCTGTCCAGTGGGCTGCCAATAGTGTAACTAAGGAGGGGCTGTTCCAAGTAATACCCATTATTTAGGCATTTATCTCTCAATGAAGTGGAGAGGGTTACCTGTCCAAGATCCCCCCCCCTATAATGTTAGAAATGGCCCATGAGAGGGGAGGGGTATCTGATAGTTGTACCTTATACTTTGGTGTTTTAAAATTCCCCTTAATAAATGTTATCTGGATGTTTGAAAAGAATGTTTGTGTCTAATCTGCTTTCCATGTTAATGTGCAAAAATACTTTTTTAAATTTTTTTTTGTTTTCCTCAACACGCCACAGGAATGGCAGACTGTGGTCTCCCACTTTGCCCAGCGGTGGGACTTTCCTAACTGCGGAGGGGCAATTGATGGGAAACACGTCCACATCGTCCCACCACCCAACTCGGGGTCGTACTATTATAATTACAAGGGGTTCAATAGTATTGTGATGTTGGCGGTGGTGTCGGATAATTACGACTTCCTGTATGTGGACGTGGGGAAGAATGGCCGGATGTCCGATGGTGGAGTCATCGCCCAGATGGAGTTTTACAGGCGTCTCCAGAATGGCAGCTTGGATTTAATTTACCACCTCCAGAAGAGAATGTGGAAGGACTCCCATTCGTCTTCGTTGCGGATGAAGCATTTACGTTGGAGGACTATCTTATGCGGCCATTCCCGATGAGGACCCTCACCCCGGAACAGAGGGTTTTTAATTACCGGCTGGCCAGAGCCAGAAGAGTGGTGGAGAACAAATTTGGAATCATGGCCAGCTGGTTCCGCCTATTTCATACACCCATCCATATGGCGGAGTATAAACTTAATCATATAATCCTGGCGTGCTGTGTTCTACATAACTTTTTACGGCAACATTCTGCCAACTATGCTGGCTCAGTTGGGCCTGAGGCTGGAATTATAAATGAAACAACCCTGACGGCGCTTGAAAGTGGCCGTCCTGGCTTGCCCTCCCTGAGTGCCCGTGATGTCCGGTTAAGATACCTTGAGTTCTTTGCGGGTAGGGGGGCCATCAATATGCCAGACAATTTGTGAAGCCTTTATCAAATAATAAAAAAAAAAGCAAATCTTTGGTGACATTTACTGCTTGTGTTTGTTTTAGCTGACCCTGACAGAAATGTGGGGAGTCCTGAAAATGGCGTGATTGTGTAACCTTATACAAAGCACTGTTGGGTGTTATTTACTAAAGGCAAAGACACTTTGCACTACAAGTGCACTTGAAACTGCACTGAAACTGCACTTGTAGTGCAAAGAGGATTTGCCCTTAGGAAATAACCCCCATTTTCACAGAAAGCAACAATTACATCACCACAAAAGTGTTGTAGCGTTCAGACAATAATCCACACATTCTTGATTAACAATCTTTTTAATACCTGCACAATCACATGTGCATTTAGAAAAGGTTTTTTAAAACAAACCAACATGTTTGTTGTATAACAATTTTTGGGGTGGCATTATCAAAAATAGAAATGTCCATTTAAGATAAAACAGGCATGTGTAAAACCAACAAGAAAGACACAAATCTTGAACTTACAAAGTTCACATTTGGTAGAACTTGAAGGCAATATCAGACATGAGTATTTAGGAACTGCGTTTGATATTGCGTTCAGATGGGGTGAAGTCACCACAGGAAAAGCCAAATTTGGAAGATGCACACAAATTTGCCAATGTCAACATGTGCTAGCTGCCATCACGGGCGATCAAGGGACGTGTTTTGGGGGAGAAACCCCTTCCTCTCAGCTACTTTATTATTGAGGAAGAGGTTACACCCCCAAAACGCCTACATTGATCTCCCGTGATGGCAGATAGCACATGTTGGCACACTGTGTGCATCCTCCAAATTCTGCTTTTCTAAAAATCGTTAAAACATTTGCAATTTTGTAGCACACAAAAGAAGAAAGTGATTTGGAGGGGTTTTAAACTCGCCCCAAAACATCAATGATGTTCTTATTTTTTTGAATAACATCATTGATGTTTTTCTGGAGGTTTTCCAAAGCTAAATTACACCCCATCATCTCCCCCTCCCCGATCAGGATCTGGGCACTTTCTGATGTGAAAGGATCTGGATCCACAACATCACGATCACCTAAAAAGAGAGAAATCAAACAAAAACAGGTATCAAAAATATGCCGGCATCCATCTCTTACCTGAGCCTGTGGTCGCAGACACTCACCTGTTGTGGTAACTAGTTCCACCACGTCTTTTTCCTCCTGCTCTTCTTGGGTTGGGGGGAATTCCCCTTCTTCCAGAGGTGGGGGGGTCTGTGGTCTCCTCGGATGAGGGGTGTCCTCCGAGTCTTTTCTCCCCTATGTAGAACAAAAATGGTATACTTAGCACACAGATATTTGATGGCAGAACTATAAATAGGAAACATTGCTTTGAAGAGGGGTACAATTGTCTATTTTGGCAGAGTTCCAAGATGTAGAATTTTCAATGTCCTTTGTCAAGCTGCAATACTTTACCTGTTTAGTACAGGCTTCCAGATGGAGACCCCCCTATAGTATACACTGGAGCACCTGTGTGGACCCCCTAATAAAAATGGTGTTCTGGTGTCCCACACTAGTGCTCCAGTGTCCAGATGTGAAAACAGCTGCTGAGTGTCCTCTCCTTACACAGAATCTAGTTTGCATTTCATTCTAGTAACAAAGCCATCTGCACAACCAAATTAGTTTCATACAAGTAGGGCGTAAAAAATTTGGCCAAATGCATATGGCCAAAACAACGGTGTTTTATAGGCCGAAAGATAACTTTTTGATACGAACGAATAATGTGCCCATGAACATGAAAGTTGCCATTTTAAAATGTACACTTTTAAGAAAAGCACATGGAGCAGCACGAATGTAATAAACATAAAGAATAGGAACACAGCACAACTACTTACTTTTTTGCAGCACTCTCCGGATCTTTCTGTACTGCTCATGTTCTCGTAATTTGAGGTCCGACCACTGATTCCTGAGCTGATCTTTCGATCGTCGTACCCTGAAATTCCGGTGCAGACTTTTGACCACTTTCGCCATGATCTTGGCCTTTCTGACATTGGGGCTGGGGTAAGGTCCATACTTCCCGTCATAGTCTGCCTTCTTCAGGATGTCGACCATCTCCAACATCTCCCCAAAGGACATATTTGAGGCCTTAAATCTCCTTCTGGATTGGGATCCGGGCTTTCCTCCTCCTCGTTCCTGTAATTAGCACGCACCTGCTGTGTATCCGCCATGTGCTCTTCCCCCACTGTGCAGAACGAAAAGGGGTGGGGAATAGACTAGAAAGAACGTCAGGGGCGGGCGTAGTAATACGCATGCGCAGTGTGTATAAAGCGTAACACGCGTGCATATTGCGTACGATCTGTGAGCGGAGGAAGGAGCATTGGAGGCGCCGAACGTAATAACGAAGGTAAGAGCCAAACTTGGGCCTAAACTGCTTCTAGATTGAGGCCTATATTGTAACAAGATTAGGAGAGTTTTGCCTGACATTAGGGTTTGTCTTGTGTTGTGTCTTGCAGTGAAAAGGGATATCTTGAACAATACCGACTTCACGGCAATATTCATTGACATGTTCAGGGAGCTGCCTTGTCTGTGGGAGATAAACCACCCACATTATAAGAACCAAACAAAGAGGAAGGCAGCGCTGGGTCAATTGTTGGAAATTGTGAAGCAGGTGATCCCCACAGCAGACATCACCTATTTGAAGATCCTAATTGGTGGCCTGAGGAGCACATATGTAAGGGAGCGCAAGAAAGTCCAGGATTCGCGGAGATCCGGAGCAGCAGATGACATCTATGTCCCCAGGATGTGGTACTATGACAGGCTGCATTTTCTGGCAGGTCAGACTGAACCCAGATCATTACTCTCCAGTCTTCCTTCCACGCTTCCTTCCCCCACAGCTGAGGCTTCTGATGCCCAACCTGGGCCTTCCAGGCAGCAACATGTGGAGGAGCCCAGATTGAGCCAGGTATAGCATTCCTCTAAATATTTCTGCTTGTCCAATCGATGATGTTAACTAGATGTTAGTTTGGAGTACTAATTTATGATTGTGATTGATGATGCAAAACATTACAACCATGTCCCTTTTTCATACACAGGGAAGTCTCAGCCAGGAGGTGGCCGGGCCAAGCAGGCTGCCTGATATGCAGGTTCCTCCCCTACACCCGCAAAGAGAAAGTGTCAGGAAGAGGAGTACCCTAGAGGAGGCTGCCATAGGCCTCTTTTGGAAGGCTACAGAGGCCCTGGGAGCACCACACACTGTGGAGGAGGACTTTACTGGCATAATTGCCTGTAAAATGCAGCGGATGGAGGAGGGCCAACAACTCATGTGTGAGTCATTAATGTTGGAAGCTCTCAATAAGGGGTTGAGGGCCCAAATAACATCTGATACCCACATTTGTGACCTCACACATGGTCTTCCTCCTCCTCCTCCAGGTCCTACTACTCCTCCTCCTCCTCCTCCTCCTCCTCCAGGTCCTACTAGTCCTCCTCCTCCTCCAGGTCCTACTCCTCCTCCTGCCACATCTCCAACAGCAGAGCCACAGCCAGGAAGGAAGCGTGGAAGGAAGACCAGAAAGTGAGGACCCTGGATCCAGTCTGGTCTGGCAAAAGATGCAGCCTCTTGTGGTAGCACAGCCTGGGGACACAGATGTCATCTGCTTTCCAGATCTCTGGGACTTCTGGACCAGACTGCACTCTCTTACATATGGACTCCTCAGGCCACCAATTTTGATGTTCAAGAATTGATGTCTGCCCTGGGGGTCCAAGGCTTCGCTAATTTCTGCTGTTTCTCCAGCATTGCCTCCCTCTTTGTTTGGTTCTGAGCCCTTAATAAAGGATTTTTGGTTTCAATTATACTTGCCTATGTGTGTTTTCCTTCAAAAAGGACAGTTTGTTTGTGAGGATTCAGGTACATTTCAAATATACAATGTGAAATTAACAAGGGACACCAACACCAAACAATCTCCTTGAGATTAAATAATACAAGACAATAATGGTGTTGTGGTAACTTGACACACAAAACACACACAAAAATATTCTGGAGTAAAACTAAAAATAAAGTAAAACAAATATCAGCCTTGGAAAAAATTCAAACCTAAACTAAAAAAAAAAATGTGACTTTAAAAAAAAAAAATATATATTTTTGTCAGATGTGACAAATCAAAATATATTAAGGGAATCCTGATAAATAATAAAGAAATAAGTTTGTGAGAAGTCTGTGTGAATATGAGCAGCAAAACTACTTCATTCTTCTCACATTATAAAGAAGAAGAGAGTGCGCTGTATTAAATCATTTTTAACATTGCACCGTGACGAAAGTGTTGTATCCATTGCGAACGCTAAGTTTACCAGACTGAGCTGTTCCGTCTCGGAATTTCGTCTGAGCATGCGTGGCACTTTGTGCGTCGGAACAGGCCACACACGGACGGAATTGACACGATCGGATTTTGTCGGAAAATTTTATAGCCTGCTCTCAAACTTTGTGTGTCGGAAAATCCGATGGAAAATGTCCGATGGAGCCCACACATGGTCGGAATGTCCGACAACACGCTCCGATCGGACATTTTCCATCGGAAAATCCGATCGTGTGTATGGGGCATAAGAGGTGAAGTTTACCCCGCCCTGTATCAATATGCAAAGAAGAAGGCATTGTCCCCTGAGTGTATATCTCTTTGTGCCTGTGTTTGAATAAACAGTCTTATGTTTGTTACCACCCTACACTGATGCCTCGACAAGTGACTGAGTGGGCTAAGGAGTCTTGGATCGCACTGGTACCGGACAAGGGAAGCTTATATGGTGGACATACTCCTCTTGAGTATGGGGGTTAACAGCTAGGGAGACAAAACTGTGCCAACAGGCCTGATAAAAACATGGGTCAACAGACCCAACTTCAGAGAGCTACTTCAAGATCCTTGTGCCTGAAAGTTGCATCCACAGAAAATTGGACGTCCACCTGACAGAACTTAGAAAGGTATGAACTGGGTGTCAACCTTACCAAGATGGGCTACAGGGGCTTGGTGCTGGAATTCCCAGGAAATGCTAAGATCTGGTAGATTGTACACATAAAAGTGCAAAAGGAGATTTGTCCTTTGAGAGTGTAAGCTCTATTGATTAGATTTCTTATCCATCAACTGATGGTGGACTTGGAAGCAAGGTGTCCTTTGTCTTCATTGAGATGGAAGACTAATACCACCTTAGGCAAAAATAATGGTTTTGGGTGTAAGACTACTTTGTCATTTTGAAGAATGAGCAACAGCTCCTTACAAGAGAGAGGTAACTCAGACGGACATGATTGCAACCAAAAAGGCAATTTTACAAGAGAGGTCATCTAGGGGTATATAATTACATATAATTATTGGTAAGGTTGAACAAAGACACCAGTCCATCCAGTTCAAGCTGTGTGGGTATATGTGTTTATGTATCTATGTCTCTGCCATTTCCCATACCCCTGTATAATGCGTTCTCTAAGATGCCCAGCTATAGAGGAAACCAGAGTACCTGGAGGAAACCAATGCTTGCAGAACATAGAATGAAAACATACAATGCAGATGGTGCCTTGGTTAGGATTCAAACCAATTACCCTACTGTTGCAAGGTAGAAGTGCTAAGCACTAAACTAACTAACCATCTGTTAGCTAACTAACCACCATATCCCTGATGGGTTCACGGGGTAGGGTCATACAGGGCAGAGAGAACACAGCTGATATCCCAAGGAAGTACAGAGTGCTGCAAGGGGGGGCTTGATACACAATACTCCTTGAATAAAGGTATTGAAAAGGGCGAGTAAAGCCAGAGGCTTTTGAAAAAGAATGGACAAGGCTAAAATCTGTCCTTTCAGAGTGCTGAAGGCCAAGTACTGGCCAAAATGTGAGGCACTGAAGTGGAAGGCTTCATTGAGGACTGATATCACCTTAGAAAGAATGGATGGTCTTTGGTGTAAGACTATCTTGTCATTGTGAAGAATGAGGAGTGTCTCTCTTACAAGAGAAAGCTGCCAATTCAGAAACACATCTGACAGGCATGATAGGGACCAAAAGGGCCACCTTGAAAAATAGGTCATCTAGGGAATATCCCTGGTGGGTATAAATGGTGGTTTCTGCAGGGCAAAGAGAACCAAGTTGATATCCTAGAAAGCACAGGATTGACACAAGATACAGCTTGAATAAAGGTTTTGATAATTGAGAGCAAAGCCAGAGGCTTTTGAAAAAGGATTAATAAGGCCAAAATCTGTCCTGCTTAACGATAAGTTCTGGTCAAGACCTGATTGTAGGAAGGGCAGAATATGAGGCACAGAGTAAGCTCTAGAATTTAATATCTTGTGTTCACACCAGGTAAAGAAGCATTTTGAGGTACAATAGTACAATCTTTCCTGAAGTGGCTTTTCTTGTCCTTACAAGGTAGGAATCACAGACTCGGAGACCCCTCTGTCTCTTAGAACCTGGGCTTTAACAGCCTTGCCATTAAAGCCAGAGACTAAGAAGCAGAATGGAACAGAGGGCCATTTGACAGCAGGTCTGGCCTGTTATGAAGAGGCCAATGGTCCCCTCCCAGTAATTTGTGTACAAGTTACTTCTGGGACAGTTTGGAGGAATGAGATTACTGGCTTTTTCTCCTGCTTTATCTTGTGGAGCAGACAAGGTAGAATTCGCACTGGGAGAAAGGTATAGATTAGCCTGAATTGAGACCAGGGGATTATCAAGGCATCCAGTGCCAGTGATAAGGGGTCCTTGGTCCTGGCCACAAACCAAGGTAGTTTCTTGTTGCATCTGGAAGACAGGATGTCCATATCTAGGGTCCTTATCTTAGATATATTAGGTTGAAGATGTCTTCAGAAGGGTCCATTCCCTGTGATCCAGGCAGTGGTGGCTGAGGTAATCCACTTTCCAGCTGTCCACTCCTGGGATGTGGACTGCAGAGATCGCTGGACAGTGTGCCTCCATCCAAAAGATTATCTGGCTTGCTTCCTTCAAGGCTGCATGACTCTTAGTGCCCCTTGATAATTGATGTAGGCCACAGCCCTGACATTGCCTGACTGAACCCTGATTGGGTGTCCTTGAAGGGGGATCCAATGTTGCAGAGCTATTTTTATTGTTCTGAGTTCCAGGATGTTGATTGGGAGCTTAGCTTCCACAGGTGATCATGTAACCTGGACCGTGAGGGACTGGAACACTCCTCCTCAGCCTGAAAGACTGGCACCTGTTGTTATCACTTTCCAGTGATGAGGAAAGAAGGATTTCCTTATTGTCAAGGCTGGGCTGGAGATCCACCAAGTTAGAGGAATCCTTACTTGGCTGGATAGGAGCATAGGTAGGTTGAGAGAAGGAGCTTGCTTGTTTTAGGTTGACAGTGGGGATGATCTTAGGCATACTTAGATACTAGTCCAAACCTGCCTGACCTGTCCCCGTGGCTGTGCATTGTCAGGAGATTTGAATGATTAATTGGGTGAGCTATATCGATCGTTTATTCAATAGATAAATAGATAAGATAATTACACTGACCAATTAATTATTCCTGAAATTCATTGCTCTATGCAGATATTCTTTTAAGCACAGTAAAATTGTGTAAAAGTACAGACTGAGAAACTAGAAAAAAATTAAGATTTATTTTACAATTAAACCGCTAACAATCACAGATAGCAGTTAGCAGAAACGCGTTGGGTGGACCCCTCACCATTACCGCTTTTCGAATCTGTTTTAGATGTTCTTCTAACATGTGAGTCTATTTTCAACATTTTATAAATAAACCAGTGTTTACGTTATTACACTATGTGAGTCCTTTCATCCATTTCTCGCATGGTATACGGAAATTCGTTTGTGGCCTCCCATTGGAATACTATTTTCTATGCTGTGCAGATAACTGTGGAAGTCGAACTGCCATCTTGGTTCGGAAGTTACTTCGGGTATCTGAGAGGACACACCATTCTAACCAGTTGGTCTCTAAGCCTTTTCTGACTTGGATGACGTAAGTCTCCCCAAGTCAACAACATCTGGTAAGCCTCTCGATGTCTTCGGTGACTGTTCCTGTCTTTGGTGACGGCTTCTGAACTACCATCAGCTTTTCTGTTTACTTTTGTTGTCTCCCAATCTCTACATACCTAATCTATACAGTTGATCCCTCTGCGCTTTGGACTTGATAGACATAGGTCGTGCCTGGGTATTTGCCCTTGGCAAGACCCCTAAGACCCTGGGTGGTGTGGTTTTTATTTTTTTACTTAACATTCTTTACTAGTTTGGTGGACTTTTGTTATATGTGTTCTAGATTATGTCAACCCCATCTGATCTTTTTGGACTATATCGACATTTGTTTTTTATTTATTTTTAGGTTGTGTTCACACTATCTGTATATCACATACATATTATACACAGTGTGCTATACTTGGTTCATACTAATACTACACAGTGTTTTTTCAAATTTTTTCACTCTGTTTATAGTTTGTACAACTGTATTTGTACTATATATAGTGCATCATAATTTTTTATTTTCTTATGATAACACTTAATCGTAAGTTACACACTTAAGCTTTGGTGTTAAAACTATTCACTTAATTTTCTAAATCTATAGCGCTACACTTTTTTGTATATTTTTAATTATTTGGGTCTATAGGTGTGTTGGCTGCTATTTACTTTCTTTTTTTACGCAGCTCTGTATTACCTATTTTTTGACAGTGGAAACCAGACACCGAACTAATTTGATAACGAATCCCTAACTTGATATGGCTAACACAGACTAATGCCCCGTACACACGGTCGGACTTTGTTCGGACATTCCGACAACAAAATCCTAGGATTTTTTCCAACGGATGTTGGCTCAAACTTGTCTTGCATACACACGGTCACACAAAGTTGTCGGAAAATCCGATCGTTTTAAACGCGGTGACGTAAAACATGTACGTCGGGACTATAAACGGGGTAGTGGCCAATAGCTTTCATCTCTTTATTTATTCTGAGCATGCGTGGCACTTTGTCCGTCGGATTTGTGTACACACGATCGGAATTTCCGACAACGGATTTTGTTGTCGGAAAATTTTATCTCCTGCTCTCCAACTTTGTGTTATGGAAAATCCGATGGAAAATGTCCGATGGAGCCCACACACGGCCGGAATTTCCGACAACACGCTCCGATCGGACATTTTCCATCGGACAATCCGACCGTGTGTACGGGGCAATACAATAGATACTGAGAACATATATTATAACCTATATATAACATATATAACCAACTGTAACTAAACCTAGCAGACAATAATCTGTGTTTGACAGACTATACTTGTTAAAAAAAAGGAATTATCTAACCCTATAGGTTATGATATTGTGAGCGAAATATCACATTACCAACAAAACTATTGCAATTAGAATATTAAATTAAACAGGCAAGAATCATCTAAATAATAGCACACTATTAGTTACCCTGAGAAGCAGATGAAATGAATCAGTTGACTACCGGTGGGTGGAGCTGGATGAAGCATAAAATAGAGTCTGTCTTTCAAGATGGAGTCGATCTCAGATGGAGCTGAACTGGAGACCATCAATAGTGATAATGATGATGATGATGATGATGAATGGTGATCGTGAATGGTAGTGAATGGTGCTCCTCCAGCATCTCTCTGAGCTTTCCTATTTATCCTCTCAAAATGTATTTACAGAGGGTGTAGTTTGTAATATTTACCCACTCCTGATTGGAGGGCAATATTTAGTGGGAATGCTTCAGCAGTCCCACTATTGTTATTCATTTTTATTTATCTAGTGGGAATGCTTCAGCAGTCCGACTATTGTTATTCGTTTTTATTTATTTTTAATTTTATTATCATTATTCTGTATGTTTTTTGGCTCTGCGTAACTTCTGCATACTTTCAGCTATTAAAACCATTCAACTTTTAAAATGTTCAGCTCTTTCAGCTAATGATGGGACTTCTTCAACTTTTTTCCTACTATTTATACTTTTTAAAATATGAAGCTTTTTAACACTTTTTTAACATTGAAGTGAAAGAGAGCATGCTTCAAATCCTTAAAATCTTCTTTTGTTCCCAAAAGTTTCAGCTCCTTCATACTTTCACCTACGGACACCAAACAAACTTTAAAATGTTCACAAAATAGTCTGCTATCTGGCTATATCTTTTTAGTTTGATATCCTTTACAGTTTTTGTGAAAAAGCTGTTTAAGTTTAGTGATCATTTCAGAAAATTTTATTGATTAAACAGAGTGTGCATTGGGCTGCTTAGAGTGGATGATGTCATACCTAGAGCACAGAGCCTTAAAAAAATTATCTTAGTTCCTTCTCTATAAATTGCTCTCACGCCCACAAGATCTACTTGTCATACACAATTTATACATGAAAACGTAGGTATTTTTGTCTAGTTTAAGGCAATGTGCTCAGTTTTGTGATACGCCTTTTACTTTTGGCTGGTTGAGCTTCTAAATGACAAGAGTTCTACACTTTCTTCAATTGACTGACCTGTATAAAATTCTTCACATTATCCAGCGAAATGCACAGCCAACTTCTTTTTTAAATCGTTGACATGCCCACATTTTTAAGTTTATCAACATACATTTTATACTGATACGTTCACAAAGGCCATGTGTCTCTAAGGGTGAAGTCGCTGTTTCGATAGCATGTTCTGTTGTGGATTTATTAAGGCTTGTTTGAAGGGTTCTCTCACATTGTCTCTCACTCATTAGGTGTGGGGATTAATGATCAAAAAGCTTTTCAAAAAACCTTTAAATATTCCACATCTTTCATACATACACATACAAGTAGTTCCTACTTTTTCAACTATTCTCACTTCTTCAACTTTTTCTTACGGATTTAAGCTATTCATCCAGTTAGCTTTAGCAATTCAGCATTCCCACTCATTTTCTCCAGGAAATTAATTTTCTAGTATCAATTAACTATTTGTTTGCATAAGCCATAACTTAACTTGACCACTAAATGGCACACTAAACTAGAAATCCCTATATTAGGTTTTTGAGAATAAAAGGTGGATTCCTTTGATTTAATCTTTATAGGATAAACCAATTTTATCCTTAGATTGCTTTAAATGTCATTTTATTTAGATCCCTGTTAAAATATTTTGTATACTATTTCCATTTCCCTTCTGAGCTAAATTATGAGACACATAATTCTTATGATACTGATTATTTATATATATATTATTTATATATATATATATATATATATATTTTTTTTTTTAATTGACAAGTGTCTTTATACTTTAACTTGTTATAGTCTTTTCTAAAGTGTCCCAATAGCAGGGCTAATGCAACCTTAGGGTGCCAGCATGGGTGAAGCGGTTAAATCTGTATCATCAGCCACATGCTGGGGATTTAGATATTTAATCAAACTGCAGACGTGTTTTTTTACTTACTCCCGGCCGCTATACCAACTGAAACACTTCAGTAATGCCGATTGTGTGTGGAAGTGATACAAGGGGCTGAGAATTTGCCTATCACTTTCACAACAACCGCCGTGATGTGCCGTCCCCCTGCCATGTTCACCAGGCTCTGCTGTCCCATCTGTGGGCCTGGTGCAGTGATGGTGGGTGTTGCTGGGAAGGGCGACTAGAGCTTAGCGGACCGCCGTCTGCTAAGCTTCTCTCCTGTGCACAGTATGACATCACTTCCTGGTCATAAGCTGTCAACCAGTGCCCAGGGAAAAGGCTGATGGAACATGATCTGTGTTCCATCAGCTGCAGTGGAGTACAGAGAAAACATCCAGGGTCTAATAGACCCTGAATGTCTCATAAAGAGAACCTGTTACCTATATGTCATTATGTTATCACATAGGGGACCAATAGCTCCCTATGTGATAGCAATAAAATAATTTTAAAAAAAATCGAAAGTTTTAAACCTTTAAAAGAAACACATGTAAAATAAAAATAAAAATGTTTTAGAGCCCCCACTTGAACAAACTTTTTGCCCTTGGATCATTCGCATATACGATTGATCTGTATCCTCCCATTACAATGAACTGATATAGCTATTCATTACAACACCATCTTGTGGTCACTTTTCCAGATAGCGCTCTGGTTTGTGTGTTTTTTCCACAAGATTCTGTGCATATGAATAGAGATTAGGTCCATTCTGGAAATGTTGTAGGGCATCCACATAAAAGAGCAGAGCAGTAGGTAATTACTATAATTGCTTCATTAAAGCCTGGTCCTGTAATGCAGGATCATCTTGTTTGTTCATGGTCCCAGTCCAGTTTGCTGCAGTTTAATATATTGAAATTGCAGCCATAGCTGGTTGCAGGGCTGGTCCTGCAAGAGTAAAGATAGCCTTTTAGGAGCATCTCAAACTTTCTATCTGCAGAATGAAAGAACATCTTCAATTAGTAAAGTGAGATATTTATTTAAGACAGATGATCAGCTTACAAGAACATACCACTTTTTAGTGCTTTAGTTGTCCTTTTCCACTGGATAGAGTTCAGCAAAGATTTTTGGAGTTGTGAAAATCTTTCCAGCAGTGATCCAGTTATAAAAGATTGTGCGTTCTATTTGTTCTTGAACAGGGAATGATTTATAGATTTTTCAGGTCTCTTTGTAGTCAAAGGTGCTTGGCAAGATGGAGGGGAACCAATTTCTACAATGCTGAGGCTTTTAAACACAGTAGCAGTAAGTATCCTAATTAGAAAGCATGTTGTGGGAAGCTCCTGCTTCAGGCATAAAAGAATGTGAGGGAGAAAAATCTTCTGCAGCCTCCTCTAACACTCCATTTGCATTCTCCTCATTTCCTTCTGTGTTTGCCCAGTCCAAAGCAGGCATATTGGGATCCAATCCAGTGACAGAGGAGCTAGAGAAGGGGCTTAGTATTTCATAGACCTGGACTGAGATAGTTGTATTAAAGCAGTTAGTTGTCAGGGGAATTGTGGTAGGCCACTTGTTATGTACCTGAAATAGAATTAGAATCGGGTGTAGAGACCAGTGTTAAAATTGGTTCTTGTTCCAGTGCAAGGGAAGCATCGTCACTCTGAAACTGAGTGTTGTGGGGACCTTGGGCAGAACAAATGTTCACCTTTTTGCCTGATTTTTACTATAGCTACGGGTAAGAATTTTACCCTGTGGGGTGCTAATAGAGTAGGGAAAGTAATATAGGGTAAGCATGCATGAAGGACTACACAGGAACTCCTGTCCAGAAGGAGTGTTTAACAGACCATCTTATAGGGAAGCTCTTGCTGCAGAGGGAGGGAAGAAGCCCCTGAGTACCTTATATTGGCTCTAGATGGAAGTAGGGTAAAATTTGCAACCAGTGGTGTGATGTAACACCTGGCCATCCAACTTTGACCAAGCTCTGAATGGGTAAGTTTTAGAACCAAGTTTGAAAATTTTACACTTTCAGACTTAACCCTGGTTTTTACAGTAACGGTTAGAGATACAGGGTAACCCCATCTTACCTGTCCATGACATTGAAGCATATATAGTGCCGAGGCTTCGCTGTCACATACCCCTGAAGAGATCTTCAGGGTCTAGATTCCATAGGGATGAACCACTGCCCTTACCTGTACAGCACCTTGCGCTGACTACACGTGAAGATATGAAACCTACATACTACAAACCCTATGACCAACTGAAGGTATGAGCCTGTAATCCAGGGTATATGAATAATTTATCCTGTACTGTACTCCAAGATATTACAGGTAAGTGAAAATTCTTCTTTTTTGTATTTTTTTTACAAATCCCAAACACAGCACTAGTTTACTGATATTTATGCACCTGTGTGTACAGGTTCATTGACAGCATGTATTCAGTTCAATAAAAAGAAAAAAAATGGAATTTTACCCATTGCAACCCTCCCCCTCTGCTTTAAAAAAAAAAAAAAAGCTGATAACTTTTGTTTGCTTAAATTTGTAAAAAAAAAGTTTTTTACTCTGGCCTGCTCCCTGTCCCAGTTATGGCCTAGAATAGAATGATGTGTTCCCTGCTCATGCAGCTTCTTGGAATAGCCCGGTCATATATCCCGGGAGGCTCCAGGAGCAGGGTCACACAGTCACTGGAGGGTGTACCTGGTTGTGCATCATCGGAGGTTGGCTGCTGGAACCTAGAAGAGACAGCCAGCTCCTGGTGATGAAGAAAGGGAAGATGGCAGTGCGGGACCTGGGGTGTGGCAGCATGTAGGCAGGTTACCTACGGTAATGGTATGGTAATGGTATGGTATGGTAGTTAGATTAGCATGGCTGCCCAGGTTGGGGAGAGGAAGGATTAACTCCCTTTCCCCTTTATGTTCTACTGCTAACACTTGGTGGGCCTTTGGAGTCCAGCCTCCTGTCCTGTGATATATGACAGAGGTTTGGATCTCAAGGGTCGGGTTGGGTCAGCGAGATCGGGACTGTGCTGAGATCTGCATGGAGTTCTTGTATGGAGTGTTGGTTTTCGTAACTTGCCCAGCTTTGGACTTCACCTGTAAGGACTTTACCCACACAAGTACTGGGGCAGATATTATTAGCGTTATATAGGGAAAGGACATTCTGCCATGTTGTGTTTATCATGCCATACTTTTAGTAAAAGTTGTTACCGCACAAAGCCTGGTCTGAAGTTATTCAAGGGATGTACATGGGGTCCTGGGGCACAAGGGTTAAAGTCGATAACAGCCTGTAACAGCACACAAAGGGTTCTAACAACATTTCAGTAACAAAAGGTCAACTGCAACTAGTTGTGCTTGGCAGGACCCCATTCTGCTGCTGGGAGTGAGAGGCAGCGTTGACTGGTGGAGTGGACCAGGTGGGCTCTGCTTGTCCCTCCTAATGCAACACATACACCTGTGCAAGTGTGTAGTATACAGGATCATCTCCTCCGCAGGGATTCCACATAACACTGGACACAAGCAACTCATTTTTGAGTGGGAGGACAGCCTTAATGTTTGATTCGTCACATTCCCACAGTCCTTGTTGGGTCCTGGCTATGACGAGTGTGCCCTCGGGAAAAGTGTAAACACGATATTACATCAAATGATCATTTTGGCGTAGCCCAGAAGAACGCATCCGGAGTAGGCCTCCTGTGTGACCTACACTTGGTGCCCAACGAGTTCATGGGGATCACATGGAGGAAAGGTCACCTGTCCATCACAAGATGTACACCCTACCTTTACAAGCAGATCGCAGGACAGTGCTTGATTCACTAGGTGTAAGTATGCTTTTTTTTTTTTTAGGTAACCTTGCAAAATGGTAAGAGGAGACAGAAAAAAGCAAGGGGGATGAAGTTAATCTTTATGTGTAATCTATTTTTTATTGAACAAGCACTTGTTAAAGTTACAGAAGCGTAAAAAAGAAAGAAGGGATTACACATGACATATTACACAGTGCAAGGTATAATAAAATATACATGTAGCCGGTTGGTAATTGTATTGGGTCCCTTTTGCCTGCCACCTGTGATGATCCGCCTCGTTTCCTGGACCCAAGAATAGTGACACACCTTGAAGGTTTAAAAGGGCTTTATTAATGGTAAAGCTCTAGAAAGGAATGAGTTAATTAACAATTTACTATATACCAATGTAGGCACCTTGTTAAGTGACACAATTCACAGGGTGTCATTGTTCGTTCACCACATCCACCTGGGAAGCAACTGGTGCAAAAATGTGCATTAGGTGAGTGCTAGTGAGCGACACTGGCTTGTAATGGCAGATTAATGACAATCCAACACAGTACAGATATCCAAATGGTATTTGCAATGCCAATACAGCCTACTTACTGCCTAATGCAGAGATGCCCCCACCTAACCACTGGCCAGTGGGACTATGTAGTCTTCTGGCGATAGGTATGGTGTAGTTCCTCGCGCTAAATCGAGTAAGTAGGTGGTGTAGATGTAACAGTAGCAAACTAGACTAATATATGTGTAAAATGTTGCAAATGAGGGGTGATGATATCTAAATAGATAGCAGCAAAATCTAAAGTGTTCACTTTCACTCAACAAAATAGAATAAAAAATGATTTCGCGCTTTAAAATCTATCACCTCCAAGTAAAGTGCATATGATGATACCAAATATACAAACGTGCAATATCTAAAGGTGCTCCATAGTGCAACAATACATCAAAGTGCTATGTGCATAAAATACAAATCTGTAAAAATTAATAAGAATTAATCATAATTGATGCAAAGTTCATATTGTGAATCAATATTGAAAGTCTATGTAGTGCTGTTCCACTGGGGTCATTTGATAAGGGTGAAAAAGTGAAAGATGATCTTAAATTTTGTGATCCGGTGACACCGGGCTCTCTAGACTCTCACCTTGAATAAAATTAATAAGGGCATCAAAACCAGGTTCTCTGTTCTTGGTAATGATATGGTGTAGAAATGGGACTTCTCTGGTGCTGTAGCGATCTCTCTGCTTAGCAGTACCTGTAAGATGTAGGGGTAGAAGGGGGGTTGCCCACCTGGGCTCCACCAGTCCGGTGGTGTGAACAGGAAGGGGAGAGAGAAAAGATGCCTCCAATGGTGTAGTATGTTTAAACAAGTGACTATTTATTAAAAGATGAAGTGGTCTCTTACATATAAACAAATAAAAACAGCTTTAGAAGTAAAAGAGATGAGGAGCGGCGTTGGGGACGCCTCCTTACTAGTTTCCGGTTTCGTCTGTGCTCGGCCACGCCCTACGCGTTACGTCACCGCCCGTGACTTCAACTGGGGAACCGGATTGGTCCGAGAGGGATGTCTTTTATGTGACGATACCGGAAGTCGTGTGTCGGCCATCTTTGTTGTGGTAAAGTGCCCTAGTATTCTTATTGGTCTTTTGCGCAGCCATTTTATGTTATTTAAATGCGCCTGTGCTACCGCGGCCATTTTACAGGTGGCACTGTATGTCGAATAGCGGCCATATGTAGAAGGGTCAAGTAAAATCTAGAACGCTGTGTTAATACGAATTCTGTCCTTGTCATCTGAGTTTTTCCTTATACATTTAGTCAATCCTGATGTTAATAGATATGGAGAGTTACTGTTATAATGTTGTTGTATCTTTGATCTAAGTATAAATAAAAATGTTTTAGATGAGAAAGTCTTGCCCGTCGGCCATTTTTTTGTAGTCTAGAATTGTATCTGGTCTTCATGTTAATTAAATCATATGGAAGGCGGACCTTTTGGAGGAGGGGATTAGTGTTGTTGTCCGCCATGTTACTGTCTGCAATAGAGGTATTATACACTGACTGATGATAGGGTCTATCAGTCGATGTCCAGGTGCTTAAGGAGGTGTCCCAATTCTCATATCATAATAAAATGTTCTCTGACTATAGTTCAACTAATTAATACATATATATAGAGAACTCCATGGGGGTTAATATTAGTCTAGTGTATATATATCCTATAGACACTATTTAATAAACAATCCATAAAGATCCACGGTTACATTGTATCTGTCACAGTAATTAATACCAATAAAAATCTGAACAAGATATAAAATTAAAAATGCTAAGATTAAAAATTGCTTAAAAAACAGTTTAAGTCAAACTCTACGTTCATTCCTCTAGGTGTAAGTGTACGTAGAGTATGTATCCAATATGACTCTCTTTGGCTGATGCTTCTAATTTTGTGGCTGCCTCTCCATGTAGCTTTATATTTTTCAATGCCCCAGAATTGAAGGTGCGAAGGGTCTCGGTTATGTGTTGTCGCAAAATGTTTGGATACATTATGTTTGGGGTTGCCTTTTAAAATATTTTGAATATGTTCCTTGATCCTTACTTTAAGAGCCCTTTTCGTTCTTCCCACATATTGCAATTGGCAGCTGCATTGGAGTACATAGACTACCCCCTCTGTGTGGCACCCCACAAAATCTTTGATTTTGTATGTCTGTTGTGTTGTCGTGCATGTGAATTCTTGTCTTTTGCCTTGAAATTTCTTTGCATGACTACATGCATAGCAATTTCTACACGGATAAAATCCTTTACCTGAAAAAAAGGAATATGTTGCTTCTTTTGGAGGTTCTATGACTGATTTGACTATCATGTTTCTCACCGTTGGTGCTTTTTTGTATATAATGTTGGGTCTTGTTGGTAATATTTGGTTTAAATCTTTGTCATTTCTCAAGATGTGCCAATATCGTTGAATAATGTTTGAAACCTGTTTGTATTGTACACTGTAATCCAAAATAAGGCTTGGTGCTTCTTGATTGAATGGGGTTTTTGAGTTTTTTTCCAGCATTTTTGTTCTATCCATCCTATTTACTTCTTCTGTTTGTTGTTGTATCCAAGTAGGTTCATATCCTTTTTCTATAAATCTGGATCCTATAAGTCTAGCCTGTTCTTTATAGTCGTTTTCATTCGTGCAGTTTCTTTTTATTCGGACTAGTTGTCCTTTGGGTATATTATAAAGCCACGTTTTATGGTGGCAGCTGTTTAAAGAAAGATAACTGTTGGTGTCAACTTGTTTGAAAAACGTTTTGGTGACTACTTTGTCTTGTTCCAGATTAATTTGTAAATCTAGGAATTCCACGGTTTTTTCATCTATATTCCATGTTAAATGTATGTTTTTTTCATTTTGATTCAGTTTTTCTAGGAATTGTTCGAGTGCTTCTCTTTTCCCATTCCATATTATGATGACATCGTCGATGTATCTTCTGTATAGCGTGAGTTCTGGCGGGGTATCTTTGTATATGGATTGTTCCTCCCACTGGGCCATGAACGCGTTTGCCACACTAGGTGCGAACTTGGCACCCATTGCTATACCTGTGGTTTGTTTATAATAGACATGGTTGACACATGTTTTTCAAACATGTGTCTAGGCATTTAATGAGAAACTTTCTTTGTTGACACGCTAGACTACTGTATTTTCTGAGAAGCCACTTTGTAGCTGAACATGCCTCATAGTGTGGTACTATGGTGTATAGCGAACTGACATCTGCCGTGGCTAATAAGGTCCTTCCTTCCAAGACTGGTGTTTCAATTAATAGCTGTAAAATATGTTTAGTATCTTGTAAATAGGCGGGTGTCTGTTGTACTGCTGGTTGTATAAATTCATCCAGATATTGCCCTACTCTAGATGTGAGGGAATCTATCCCGTTCACTATATGTCTCCCCGGTGGATTTTCTCTGGACTTGTGAATTTTGGGAACAGTGTAAATAACAGGTATCCTGCATGCCTCTGGGATTAAGTATTTAGCTTCTTTTTTGTTGAGAATTTCTTTTTTTACACCCAATTGTATGAGATGTTCCAATTCCTTTTTATATTTCTTGGTGGGATTGCCCAGTAATTTGGTATATGTGTTTTCATCTTGTAGTTGTCTTTCCAATTCTTTTAAATATTGTTCCTTTGATAGTATCACTGTTGCTCCTCCTTTGTCGGCAGGTCTAATAACAATATCCTTTCTTTCTTTCAATGATTTGATTCCTTTCCTAATGTGTATGGGGTCCGACATTTTCTTGACTTCTAGAGCTTCTAGATCTTTTAATACCAATTTTTTAAAAACTTCAATCTGGTGGTTATCTGATACTTGTGGATTAAAAGTAGAGTTGTTTCTTAATGTACTATGTTTAATCATAGTAGGGGGGGGTAATTCTCTCTGTATTGCTGGTTTTGTATGGATTGGACAGATAGTATTTTTTGATGTTGACTTTTCTGATGTACTTCAAGATGCCTATATATGTGTTGAATTTGTTGAGGTTGTTAACTGGTGCATGTTTTAAGCCTTTATCAAGGACTGATAGTTCTTCTGTTGAGATTGGGCATCCACTTAAATTGACCACATTAGCACCTATTGCTCTCTTTTTCGCTTGGATTCTCTTTCCCGCTCTTCCTCCTCTCTGCGATCTGAGCTTCTTCTTCTTCTGCCTTCTTGTCTTCTCCTTGGTGAGGGGTAAGGGTTTGGTGGATATCTTCTCGGAGAGTGGTCTCTTCTCTCTCTCTCTAAAAAATGTTGTTGTTGATTGTATTCTTGTTGGTGGTACTCTCTAGGATCGTTGTAATAAGGTTCTGGCTGATTCCTAATGGGGTCGAACCTATTGTAGGTGGGTATTGGATATCTTGTAGGTTCTCTATAAGTATCTTGATTGTTGTAGGGTCTGTTATATTCCCGTTGATCTCTATCGTTTCTTTCATTATATGTTCTCTGATTGTGAGATCTTTTATGCGATTTTTTGAAGAATTTTTTCCATGGTTGTTTCAAGAAATGAGGACGCCGCAACAAGATTACAGACATTACACCAACTACAATCAACATACTCCGAAACAACCATGGAAAAATTTCTTCAAAAAATCGCATAAAAGATCTCACAATCAGAGAACATATAATGAAAGAAACGATAGAGATCAACGGGAATATAACAGACCCTACAACAATCAAGATACTTATAGAGAACCTACAAGATATCCAATACCCACCTACAATAGGTTCGACCCCATTAGGAATCAGCCAGAACCTTATTACAACGATCCTAGAGAGTACCACCAACAAGAATACAATCAACAACAACATTTTTTAGAGAGAGAGAGAAGAGACCACTCTCCGAGAAGATATCCACCAAACCCTTACCCCTCACCAAGGAGAAGACAAGAAGGCAGAAGAAGAAGAAGCTCAGATCGCAGAGAGGAGGAAGAGCGGGAAAGAGAATCCAAGCGAAAAAGAGAGCAATAGGTGCTAATGTGGTCAATTTAAGTGGATGCCCAATCTCAACAGAAGAACTATCAGTCCTTGATAAAGGCTTAAAACATGCACCAGTTAACAACCTCAACAAATTCAACACATATATAGGCATCTTGAAGTACATCAGAAAAGTCAACATCAAAAAATACTATCTGTCCAATCCATACAAAACCAGCAATACAGAGAGAATTACCCCCCCTACTATGATTAAACATAGTACATTAAGAAACAACTCTACTTTTAATCCACAAGTATCAGATAACCACCAGATTGAAGTTTTTAAAAAATTGGTATTAAAAGATCTAGAAGCTCTAGAAGTCAAGAAAATGTCGGACCCCATACACATTAGGAAAGGAATCAAATCATTGAAAGAAAGAAAGGATATTGTTATTAGACCTGCCGACAAAGGAGGAGCAACAGTGATACTATCAAAGGAACAATATTTAAAAGAATTGGAAAGACAACTACAAGATGAAAACACATATACCAAATTACTGGGCAATCCCACCAAGAAATATAAAAAGGAATTGGAACATCTCATACAATTGGGTGTAAAAAAAGAAATTCTCAACAAAAAAGAAGCTAAATACTTAATCCCAGAGGCATGCAGGATACCTGTTATTTACACTGTTCCCAAAATTCACAAGTCCAGAGAAAATCCACCGGGGAGACATATAGTGAACGGGATAGATTCCCTCACATCTAGAGTAGGGCAATATCTGGATGAATTTATACAACCAGCAGTACAACAGACACCCGCCTATTTACAAGATACTAAACATATTTTACAGCTATTAATTGAAACACCAGTCTTGGAAGGAAGGACCTTATTAGCCACGGCAGATGTCAGTTCGCTATACACCATAGTACCACACTATGAGGCATGTTCAGCTACAAAGTGGCTTCTCAGAAAATACAGTAGTCTAGCGTGTCAACAAAGAAAGTTTCTCATTAAATGCCTAGACACATGTTTGAAAAACATGTGTCAACCATGTCTATTATAAACAAACCACAGGTATAGCAATGGGTGCCAAGTTCGCACCTAGTGTGGCAAACGCGTTCATGGCCCAGTGGGAGGAACAATCCATATACAAAGATACCCCGCCAGAACTCACGCTATACAGAAGATACATCGACGATGTCATCATAATATGGAATGGGAAAAGAGAAGCACTCGAACAATTCCTAGAAAAACTGAATCAAAATGAAAAAAACATACATTTAACATGGAATATAGATGAAAAAACCGTGGAATTCCTAGATTTACAAATTAATCTGGAACAAGACAAAGTAGTCACCAAAACGTTTTTCAAACAAGTTGACACCAACAGTTATCTTTCTTTAAACAGCTGCCACCATAAAACGTGGCTTTATAATATACCCAAAGGACAACTAGTCCGAATAAAAAGAAACTGCACGAATGAAAACGACTATAAAGAACAGGCTAGACTTATAGGATCCAGATTTATAGAAAAAGGATATGAACCTACTTGGATACAACAACAAACAGAAGAAGTAAATAGGATGGATAGAACAAAAATGCTGGAAAAAAACTCAAAAACCCCATTCAATCAAGAAGCACCAAGCCTTATTTTGGATTACAGTGTACAATACAAACAGGTTTCAAACATTATTCAACGATATTGGCACATCTTGAGAAATGACAAAGATTTAAACCAAATATTACCAACAAGACCCAACATTATATACAAAAAAGCACCAACGGTGAGAAACATGATAGTCAAATCAGTCATAGAACCTCCAAAAGAAGCAACATATTCCTTTTTTTCAGGTAAAGGATTTTATCCGTGTAGAAATTGCTATGCATGTAGTCATGCAAAGAAATTTCAAGGCAAAAGACAAGAATTCACATGCACGACAACACAACAGACATACAAAATCAAAGATTTTGTGGGGTGCCACACAGAGGGGGTAGTCTATGTACTCCAATGCAGCTGCCAATTGCAATATGTGGGAAGAACGAAAAGGGCTCTTAAAGTAAGGATCAAGGAACATATTCAAAATATTTTAAAAGGCAACCCCAAACATAATGTATCCAAACATTTTGCGACAACACATAACCGAGACCCTTCGCACCTTCAATTCTGGGGCATTGAAAAATATAAAGCTACATGGAGAGGCAGCCACAAAATTAGAAGCATCAGCCAAAGAGAGTCATATTGGATACATACTCTACGTACACTTACACCTAGAGGAATGAACGTAGAGTTTGACTTAAACTGTTTTTTAAGCAATTTTTAATCTTAGCATTTTTAATTTTATATCTTGTTCAGATTTTTATTGGTATTAATTACTGTGACAGATACAATGTAACCGTGGATCTTTATGGATTGTTTATTAAATAGTGTCTATAGGATATATATACACTAGACTAATATTAACCCCCATGGAGTTCTCTATATATATGTATTAATTAGTTGAACTATAGTCAGAGAATATTTTATTATGATATGAGAATTGGGACACCTCCTTAAGCACCTGGACATCGACTGATAGACCCTATCATCAGTCAGTGTATAATACCTCTATTGCAGACAGTAACATGGCGGACAACAACACTAATCCCCTCCTCCAAAAGGTCCGCCTTCCATATGATTTAATTAACATGAAGACCAGATACAATTCTAGACTACAAAAAAATGGCCGACGGGCAAGACTTTCTCATCTAAAACATTTTTATTTATACTTAGATCAAAGATACAACAACATTATAACAGTAACTCTCCATATCTATTAACATCAGGATTGACTAAATGTATAAGGAAAAACTCAGATGACAAGGACAGAATTCGTATTAACACAGCGTTCTAGATTTTACTTGACCCTTCTACATATGGCCGCTATTCGACATACAGTGCCACCTGTAAAATGGCCGCGGTAGCACAGGCGCATTTAAATAACATAAAATGGCTGCGCAAAAGACCAATAAGAATACTAGGGCACTTTACCACAACAAAGATGGCCGACACACGACTTCCGGTATCGTCACATAAAAGACATCCCTCTCGGACCAATCCGGTTCCCCAGTTGAAGTCACGGGCGGTGACGTAACGCGTAGGGCGTGGCCGAGCACAGACGAAACCGGAAACTAGTAAGGAGGCGTCCCCAACGCCGCTCCTCATCTCTTTTACTTCTAAAGCTGTTTTTATTTGTTTATATGTAAGAGACCACTTCATCTTTTAATAAATAGTCACTTGTTTAAACATACTACACCATTGGAGGCATCTTTTCTCTCTCCCCTTCCTGTTCACACCACCGGACTGGTGGAGCCCAGGTGGGCAACCCCCCTTCTACCCCTACATCTTACAGGTACTGCTAAGCAGAGAGATCGCTACAGCACCAGAGAAGTCCCATTTCTACACCATATCATTACCAAGAACAGAGAACCTGGTTTTGATGCCCTTATTAATTTTATTCAAGGTGAGAGTCTAGAGAGCCCGGTGTCACCGGATCACAAAATTTAAGATCATCTTTCACTTTTTCACCCTTATCAAATGACCCCAGTGGAACAGCACTACATAGACTTTCAATATTGATTCACAATATGAACTTTGCATCAATTATGATTAATTCTTATTAATTTTTACAGATTTGTATTTTATGCACATAGCACTTTGATGTATTGTTGCACTATGGAGCACCTTTAGATATTGCACGTTTGTACTTCTGGCGATAGGGCCCCTACATTGGATCGTTCAGTAAAGTAAACAAGATGGTGGCTGGAAGCCTCTCAGGACTAATGACTGATTCTGCTCCTGAGGGGACCCTTGGTGGCTGGCAAAAGGGTCCTCCCTCTCGAGCCAGCTCTCTGCAGCTTTTGCAGGTAGCTGGAACACATGGTCACTGTGAGCAACTGGAACGCAATGGAATGGAAGTACAGTCTCTCCTCCCTTGCTGCAGATAGTAGTGCTCAGCATATCAGCCCAAAGCCTGGTCCCTGCACACAGTTTGGCATGTGATTCAGGTGCAGCACACTTCTCCTGGCAGAACAGATTTTCTGGCAACAGCATGTGGTCAGCAGCTCACAACAACAGTCCTGTGGCTTCTTGCAGCCCTGAGCTCTGTAACACAAGCTTCCAGGCTAACACTCTCAGGGCACACACAGCACATTTCAGCTCCCAGGCTCCATAATCGCAATCACATAAAGTTCTCAATCCTGTTTCCCTACTCACAGAACACTTCCTAGGCATATATTGTATCAGCCAGGTACTCCTGTTCCCCAAATGGTTCCCAGGCTCTCTAAATGGCTCCCAGAGCCCTCTAATCAGATCCCACATGGATCTCCTGCTTCTCCCAGTGGTGATGGGGCTAAAAAACATCCCCCAACCAATCGGGAACCAGCCAGGCTCAGGCAGCCAATCAGAAGTCCTCCTTCTCCGGGTGTTGCTAGGGGCAGGTGCTCTTCAGCTGTAGCAATAGCCAATCAGGGCAAAGTCCTAGGGCAGGGATCTCCAAACTACGGACCTCCAGCTGGTGCAGAACTACACGTCCCATGAGGCATTGCAAAACTCTGACATTCACAGACATGACCAGGAACTACAATTCTCATCTTGCCTAAACAACTGGAGGGCCATAGTTTGGAGACCCCTGTCCTAGGGCATAGTCTGTTTTTTGTCATTGTCAAATACGATAATAGACTAGTTGTGACACAATCTGAAATTTGTGTTGCATGTACTGTATATGATGATTAAAAGAGATAATAATTTCTTGCAATTATTTTATCCCAATGCAATATAGTATTCGTTTTAACTAGTCCTCCCTTGTTGTAATAAAGACTGTCAGGTGATATTCCACTAGCACTGAAAACAATTATGAAGTTCCTCTTTAAGTCACCAACAGAATAATCCAACACAGTGGTATGTCAAGGCACATGAAACAAATTGTATCCTTCCATTCTTCTGCTAGAACACTAATTTTGTAAGGCAATTCATGACTGTTAGCTGGATTAATCCATCGGAGACTCACATAGGTCTAATTTATTTAAAAACGCAAATTGGACCTATTGGGTATTGGTACAACCCCCCCCCCCCGCGCACTCGCTCGATGGGCAATTCACTCACACCCCCCCCAGCATGATCAATCGGGAATGCAGTGATCGACTTACACCAAATTCCCCCCATGGCCTTACCTTATGCTGCGGTGCTGCGGTATAGGTGCGGGGAGGAGACCAATGGCTAGCTGAATCCGGGGTAGGGCTCCAGGAAGAGGCTGTTGCTGATGGGGCAGTTGCTTCTCCTCCTGGCCAAATAGGAAGCGGGTCCTGAGACCCGATTGGCTGGGAGTCCTAAGACTCCCTGGCCAATCGGGTCTCAGAACCCGCTTCCTGATTGGCCGGGAGGAGAAACAGGAAGACATTTGCGAATATTATTATGCTAATGTAACACAACTGGGTGGGCTCAGGGCGCAGTGCTCTACTCCCCGAGCCTACCCCTTTTTAAGCCAATTCGAACCTCAGGCTATAATCATGTGCTTAAAAAAAAACCACCATTGAAATCCATGCGTCCGGTGCCCCTCATAGAGATTAGGGGCTGGGCGCTTGGATTAGGGGGCGGCGCCCCTGCACCCCTAATGAGCGGCCCATCGCTGGTCATTACTTTAGTAAGAGTCCATTAGCCTTGTACATTCATACAGGACAGCTTTTGTCTTTGCCAAAACCTCACTATAAGTTGCAGACCTCTCACTTCCCACAGAGTATTAAAAACTCTTCAAAAGTAAGTAAAAAGAAACAAAACCAGTAGTTAATAGTATTTTAAAACGTTTAAAGTGCCTCAAACTGCAATACAAAATTTGATAGAAAAGGTTAAATTATTCTTATATTACTACCAAATGTAAACCTGTGAAAACTGTAGAAAGCTTGACTTTTGTGACCTTTTCTACTGAAAATGCTAGTCGCCTGACTGTAATCCTTTTCTGCCTTACTAACCCAGGACAAGTATGCAGATCAGGAGCTCCATCCTCACAATTCACATACATGTTTTGGGCAGCAACTCAAAGTATTGACACTTGAGGAGACCACGCAATTAGCATTTTTAGAAAGTTAGCAATGACAGCATAAATACTGTATGTAACCCCTTTTTTCTTTAAGAGCAATCAAACAGAATTACTTTTGTGTCAGTGTAGATACTACACATGCAGAATATCTAACAACTGAAAATTATATAGCTATTCCAAATCTTTTAAAGAGAAATGACTTCCACTGTGTATTTTAGCAGAATGTGAAGCATGTATCAGCATTCTTTTATTGTATAAAAATGGAAGTCTTTCTATTGAAACATTGTTGACCCAGGCTTTAAACTGCTTATTTTTGGCAGACATGGCATAAATTAGGCATTAGAAAAGAAAAACACACAAAGATCTCTTTTTCACAATAACCATGTTCTAAACCTAAAATATTAGCTGTCACCTATTTAATAGACACGAGCAGAAAAGAAAGTTTTGTTAACACTTCTTGTCCTGAGTGCATTTCAGAGACATATTCAGAGCCTTTTATATTCACGTAATCTCTGATTGTGTTGTTGACACCTCAACAATGCAACTCAGCTGACGTACCTGACAGCTCCCACTAGTGACATGGCTCTCACAATAAGGAACAAGCCTTTGTTGGATGAGTATTACCTACCGCCAGGCATAAAATAAAAAAAATAAAAAAAGAGAACTACCAAAGCTCTGAGAAAGGTAGAAAAAGATCATGGCATATTCCTTTCAGGACCCATCCTAATCCCTGCTGTTTTCTTTTCTCTTCCAATGTAAGGCTAGGAAATGTAACATCAAGTAAAGCCTACAATGTACATAGCTACCTAATGAACACATTGTTTATGGAACACGAAACCATCTCATTAAGCATTTAGGTTTTTAATTAATACAGACTAAAATGTATATTGCGAAGCTGCACCTCACACTAAAGGCACTGTTTTATTAAACAATTGCTTTTCTTTTGTTCTGCATTACCAATTAGATTTAATTTATTTAGCATGGCAGCCTAATTACCCAGGGGCTTTACACAATTAAAAAAACCCACAGAATTTGCAGATAACTTGTGTTTAAATCAAACCTGGAGGGCTTGGTCTGTTTTTATATACGGTATTTAGATGTTCATTTCAATCCAAAACAGATTATTCCACTCGCTTCCTATATTCTTTGGGACCACTTGGCTCCTGCATTAGGGCTCTTGCACATGACTGTAAAAAAACTACACATTTTTAGGTGTCCAGGCTCTTTTTTTTTATTGATCTGAATGCATATTTTCAATGGGCTTGTATACACAGGATTGTAAATATCAGTAAACTACTGCTACATTTAGATCAGTAAAGAAATACAAAAAAGCTGATTTTTTTACTTACCTGTAATATCTTGGAGTAAAGTACAGGACACAGGCAAAGTATTCTCAGACCCTGGGTTAAAGGCTTGTACCTTAAGGTGATTGTAATGCAGTAATGCAGAGTAGCCAGGGAATAGAAAGGAGGTTGTCCTGTGTTCTGTACTGTACTCCTCTTATTTTAATTGTACAGTACATGACACAGGCAAAGTGTTCATAGACCCTGGGACGTCCCCAAGCAATTAATGAGGAGGGTGGGTAACACCTAGGCAAACAGAACTCTGCCAACAGACCCAACAACAAGGGTCAACAGACCCAACTTCAGAGAACTGCTGCAGGAACCTTGTTGCATCAAAGGAAGATTGGACGTCCACCTGATAGAACTTTCAGAAGGTATGAGCAGAGGACCAGTTGGCAGCTTTACAAAACTGGGCTACAGAAATCTGCCACTGAAATGCCCAGGAAACTACCACCAACCTGGAAGAATTGGCACATCCAAGCACAGGAGAAGATTTGTCCTTGAGAGTGTAAGTTTTCATGTTCAGGTTTACTTTCCATTGAGCAATGGTGGAAGCAGGGTGTCCCTTGCAAGGTCCCAAGGACAAGACAAATAGGGACTCTGTCTTCCTGGTCAAAGCTGTTGTTTTAAGGTGGACTCGTATGGCTCTGACTATATCCAAGCAGTGAAAAGATGTTTCCTCTGGATGCTTTGCAGCAGGTGGAAGACTAATAACACCTTAGGAAGAAAGGATGTTCTTTGGTGTAAGACTATTCTGTCATTGTGAAGAATGAGTGGCTCCTTACAAGAAAGAGCTGCCAACTCAGAAACACATCTGACAGACATGATAGCGACCAAAAAGGAAACCTTGCAAAAGAGGTCATCTAGGGGGATATCCCTGATGAGTTCAAAGGGTGCTTTCTGCAGAATAGAGAGAACTAAGTTGATATCCTAGAGGGCACAAGCTTGATGCAATATACACCTTATATAAAGGCTTTAACAAGGAAGAGCAAAGCCAGAGGCTTTTGAAAAAGAATGGACAAGGCCAAAATCTGTCCTGCTTAAGGCCAAGTTTTGGTCAAGACCCGTTTGTGGGTAAACTCTGGAACTGAATTGCTTGTGTTCACACAAGGCAAAGGAGGATTTCCAGGTACAATAGTAGATCTTTTTGGAAGTGGATTTTTTTTACGTTTAGCAAGATGAGAATTACAGACTCAGAAACCCCACTGTCTCTTAAGACCTGGACTTTACCAGCCATGCCATTCAAGCCAGGGACTGAGTAGCAGGATTTAACAGAGGACTGGGGAGAGAACACAAATGCTGTCTAAGTGTAGTATGCAATGAGCTTAATAGAAGTGTAAAAGAGTATTACTCTGTGAAAAAAACACAAGCATATAACACCGCTGATTAGGTCCTCAACATCGCTATCCTGGGTATGTTCGATTGGTGTGGAATCTGGGCTTCCACAGTGGTGTACACCGGTGGATTTCGGTGCTTTCTGGTTCCGTGGAACGCACTGTGAAGCAGTCGTGACGTCATTCCTGGATGTAATGTATGGACATTGGCGACGTGTTTGTGAGGCATGCACTCCTTCAGGCAATGCGAGTGCCATTTTGGAAAAGGGCTTTTATGGGCAAAGCTGCGGCCGCTGTCTATGGAGTCCCGCTGCGGCTAGTGTTTAATCAAATAAGTCCATATTGCAATTTGTATATACAGACAGAACATACTAATAAAACATAGGAATAAAACACATATGGCTATCATATAAAGAAGAATCATTTGCTGGGGGATACATGTCTGTGATCAGAGTACTGTATCTGTGGGAAACTGATAATTACACGAATTACAAATAACTAATTATGTGAAATATGACTAAAATACTCACAAACTTCATTTTTCCACCATCTACAAGAGAATATAATACCCTCTATATATGTAAAGTATTGTATTATTTTTATACAGTTTGCCCTGTTTATTTTTTTACTTATTACCAATGTACAGTATACCATAACAATGTATACTGTATCATGTTTTCCATTCAGGTATATTATATACATCGCCCTGGACTCTTAAGGTCTTGACAGATACATTAAAAGTAAGTACCATACTACATAAAATATCAGAAAATATAAGAAACAAATTTATTATATATTAGGGTATCATTAATTCATGCCTAAAGGACTTCCAGATAGCAAATATACAGTATGACTTAAAAGAAGATGCAGTTTTTTATCTCTCCTCTTTCGCTTTTACCTTCCCCTTTTTAATTTAGTTTCTACCATCCACAACTAACCTTAGTGGGATTTTAGTCATATTTCACATAATTAGCTCTTTGTAATTCATATAATTATCAGTTACCCACAGATACTCTATTTACAAGCATGTATCCCTCAGCAAATGATTCTGCTTTATATGGTATCCATATGTGTTTTATTCCTGTTTTTATTAGTATGTGGAGTCTTTATATTACAAATTGCAATGACTTATTAGATTAAACACCAGCCACAGCAGGACTCCCCAAGAACGATGCAGCTCCTGGATGCGCTGGCAGCAGGGTTTTTCTTTCTGCCTCTAAATGACAATGTGTGCATGGCCTGATGCCCCTAAAAGCTGCCTTTTTAACGCTCAGTGTGTATGAGGCCTTTTAGGGCTGGAATATCGAGATCTGACTCAGAGATGGAGGAGCTGGAGAAGTGGCTTGATGTTTTGTAGCCTGGGGCAGAGCTGGCTGCATTAAAAGCATTAGTTGTGAGGAGTTGTGACAGATACAGAGAGTTCTGCTTATGTTAGTGTAGGCTCCTGAAACTAGAATAGGATGCAGAGACCAATGTTAAAAACAGTTCCTTTTTCAGTACAAGGGAAGTATCTTCACTACTATGAGATTGGGTGTTGTGCAGGCCTTTAACAGATCAAATGGTTGCTGGAAATTCTACCGTGGCTATGGGAGGAGGTATTCCCAGGTGGAGTACTCATGTGGGATGTGGAATATAGGGTAAGCTTGTCCAGAATGAGTACGCAGCAACCTGTGTGTACAAGCTGTGTGTAGACCATCTTGTAGTCCTTGTGGGTGGGAGGAAGTGCCTGAGTATCTTTATGGGGCCTCAAGGTGGAAGTGGCAGTAAAGTGCGCTATCAGTGGAAGGTTGTAATGTCTGGTCATCCACATGAAACTAAGCTCTGAATGTTTGAATGTTTGTGCCAAGTTTGAAAAGTTTACACCAAAAAGATTCCAAACATAGTTTTTACAGTAAATACAGGGCAACCCTTTTTTACTTGCCTATGATGCTGGACTGTATATAGGGTTCAGGCTTCATGCAACACAGTGTTATATACTCCCAAAGGGTGTTCAGGGCCTGGGTTCCATAAGGATGGACCACAGCCCTGGACCTGAACAACTACACACATTGCACTAACTGCCAAGGTGAGCATCCATGCAGGATCCAGTGCCTGAAGCAACATTAAAGGCCACCCCCACCCTCCACAGCTTGGGGTCCACACACAGCTCCCAAGGTTTTACTGAGGTTACGATGATCTGGATGCACCTCTCTTATTTGTGGCATTAGAATGCAGTTGGGGGGGATGAATGATTTCTCCG
Source organism: Lithobates clamitans (assembly GCA_037952925.1). Classification (NCBI taxonomy): domain Eukaryota; kingdom Metazoa; phylum Chordata; class Amphibia; order Anura; family Ranidae; genus Lithobates; species Lithobates clamitans. Next base: position 442,101 of record JBBGZY010000584.1, read on the forward strand.
CAAGGGAGAAGAGGCCCATCACCTTATGCCGCGTACACACGGTCGGACTTTTCGGCTACAAAAGTCCAACAGACTTTCGACAGACTTTATAACGAACGGACTTAACTAACTACGATCACATAAAAGTCAGACGGATTTCGTACGTGATGACGTGCGACCGGACTAAAATAAGAAAGTTGATAGCCAGTAGTCAATAGCTGCCCTAGCGTTGGTTTTTGTCCGTCAGACTAGCATACAGACAAGCGGATTTCTGGGTCCAGCGGAGCTACGACTTAAAGATTTGAAGCATGTTCCAAATCTAAAGTCCGTCAGATTTGCGACTGGAAAAGTCCACTGAAGGTCCGGTGAAGCCCACACACGATCGGATTGTCCGCCTGATTTGGTCCGTCGGACCAGTCCGGTCGAAGAATCCGACCGTGTGTACGCGGCATTAGAGCACCAGCAAAAACCTGAGGACTCATGAAGTGAGTTAGGGTTTTAGGGGCGATGCCCAAGGAGCATGTCCTCAAAAGTTTTGCTACTGTTCAATTATGTGAAAGTATGAGCTTATAACCTAGGATCTATGAATGCTTTGCCTGTTTCCTGTACTGTGTTACTGATGTGTATTTTACACGTGAAATCAATACCCCCTTAAATAGTGGATTATATTTGAATATTTGCCTTTCTGGGAGCTATAAGATTTTATACAGGCGTGTGGATACACACGCTATATTGACCGTTTTTTTGCATGAGAGAAAAGAAAAAAGACCCCTCAGAGAGTGGTGGGACTTTAAAGGCAACAAAAAATGAGAATAAAAAAGCAGGTTTTATTAATACAATTAAATAAAATTATACATTTGAAAAGGATTTTTACAGATACAAACATATGAATCAGTTTGACAATAAAAACAGTATTCTGCTGGTGAGCGAACAAAAGATGTATTCATGTAGTCTTCTACCTGAGCCTACGCGTTTCGGGGCTGTTAAAGTCCCTTCATCAGGGGCAATGGTAAGCAGACTTTACACTAGTAAAACATGAAATATCATAATTAGGTACAATTGTATTGAACATGTTTGCTGCATTTGATATCATTCTAGGAAAGAAAGGAGATGAGGGAAAAAAAAAAAAAAAAATTACACACCCAAGCATGAGCAGGAGAAGAGGCCAACCGTCGGAAGCATTCCTGGGGGCAACCACACATAGGACGCCAGAAAACCAACTTGGGAAACGGGCGTGTCTCCGGCCCCACCTTATCCACACTGGTCCCAGTGTATCACCACAAAAAGGGGGACAACGCTACCCCAAGAGGTCCCAGCGACCATAGGATCAAAAGGGGAGAGGAGGAAGAGAAGGGGATTGTCTGAAAATACAAAAAGGGGAAAGGAAAAGCCTTATGTGCTGAGATGCTAAAGAGGGGGGGCTTGTGTAGTAATTAGATGTATATCTGCTAAAGACGCATAGAACACATGCGTCGGAGCAGCAATATAACCATATATTTAGGATACACTACAAACTGCGCAGATGTGCGGGTATTTCTAAAAAACAGGGGTTAGAAAATAATCTCAGCATATGTAACTTACCCCGGTAATAGTGTGTAAAAAAGTATATGCCCAGTAGCAAGTAGCAAAAGCAGGTGTGCTAGAAGCGCAAACTCAGCTGTAATTATAATGATAATGATGAGTGGAGACCTCATATAAGGAAATCTGTAAAGAGGAATGGAGAAGGTGTTGGCTGAATGTAATGCAGCCCAATGTGTATGACCATGGTGTTCCCTGGCAAGCACATTGAGCGGCGTATTCATATACAAAGGATAAGGTAAGAGTAATCCTAGTGGGTAGTGTAAAAAGAGCCTTACCTAGGTCTCTAATATTGCCGGTATCGTTGGTGGTTAGTAGCCGCCTCACTCCGCCGCCGCCGTGTCAGACAGAGACACCGACACAGGCGTTGGGGGGTGGGATATAAGAGGAGGAAGAGGAGGTGGGTGCGGCAATGATTGGCGTGGAATCCCGCCAATCATAGTGCTGCTCCTATTAGTCGCCGGTACCAGGGGATCTGACAGCGTCAACAGACGCTGAGAAAGAGAAACCAAAGTGACGTAGTATGGGAAGAGGGGAAAGGGGTGGATGCGGCAGTGATTGGCGTGAGATTCGGCCAATCATACCGCAACTGTCAATCGATTACAGAGGTCAGGGGAATCCTACAGCGTCGACAGACGCTGAGAAAGGGATACCATGGTAACAGCCAAACACAACCCCGGAACGCATCATTACCGATGCGATCCAGAGGGGGGTGCCGGGGAAACAGTGTCATTCCAGCATAGAACGCTGGAGAGGAGAGATGCCCGGCAACCCCGGACATTTGTATTTCAAAAACGAGGGGGGGCCCAAGCAGGGGTGACCTGTCACTACACCGATGCATGGGCGGAGATGTGTACCTAACAAAACAGTGCAAACCACCCCATAAGGGGAAGGTGTGCACGCAGTGTGTTGATGTATAGAGGGAATGACAGTTTGGGAAATACTCTCCGAGGGTCGTCACGTGGACACCGCTGGGGCAGAGGGACCCTGGGCGGGGACTGCACGGCACCCCCCCACGTGAAACCGTGGGGGGGGTCATGCAGAGACCGCCCACCGACGCAGAGGAGGGAACCGAGGATAGCGGACATGGACTGGCAGAAAGAGGGGCTGCCAGACATTCCGCGAGTTTGTTCCGGGCACCCATATAGAGGCCCCCCGAAGGACAAAAAATTCCAGGGGGGCCCACGTGCGCCGGGCGGGACAAGGAAGGGCCAGAGCTGCGGTTGAAGGATGTTACCCAAGCACGACCGACAGTGTGCCTCAAATCCCGGCACGCCTGTAGGTGACAAGAAAAAGGGGGGGGGGGGGGAAAGGGAGAATGAGGTAAAAACAAAAATAAACCAAAATAACAAGAGAAAGACATACATGGAGGCAACCAGGACGGGCATAGGGGCATCAATATTTTACAGATCTTTTTCGCAAACCCCAGAAGAAAAACCCTCTAGAAAGGGTCTAAAACTCAAATGATCATTAAGGCCGGGGGGTGAGGTGGCAGCAAGGTCTGCAATCCAGCGGGCCTCCCGTTGCAGTAAAGCCTTGTTCCAATCACCGCCCCTCGGACTCGGGTGTACTCTGTCCAGGATTAGAAAATAGATGTTGGGAAAAGTGCCGTGGTGCACATTCGCCACATGTCTCCCCAGTGGAAGATCGGGATTCGCTTTCCTCATGGCAGAAATGTGCCGTGAGGCTCGCAACGAGAATTTTTGTTTAGTCTTACCTACGTAGAATTGGAAACACTGGCAAACTAAAAGATATATCACACCCTCTGTTTTGCAGTTAGCGAAATGGCGTGGTCTATATGGATGTCCATTGGGGAGGGTCACATGCTGTTGTGTATTCATGAATCTACATGTGGAGCATCCTCCACATGTGAAGGTTCCAAACCTCTTACAGGGGTCCCCGCGTGTTTCACCAGCAAATTCACTGCGGACCAGATGGTCACGCAGGGAACTGGTACGTCGGTAGGTGATTGCCGGCCGAGCAGGTAGGTATGGGCGTAGAGTGTTGTCAGAGTGCAGGAGGTGCCAGTGTTTGTTGAGAATGGATTTGATAGATTCATGTTGGTTTGTAAACCGCATGATGATCCTAGTGGTAGAATCCATACTAGCCTTTTTCTGAGAGCCAAAGAGGAGTTCCCGCCTGGTGTGTCTGTTAGCACGTTTAAACGCTTTTTTCAAGAGTGTGGATGAGTAGCCCCTCAGAAGCAATCTATCTCTGAGAGCGGCGGCTTCACTTAGATAGGTCTGTTGGTCAGAGCAATTCCGTCTCAGCCTCAAGTATTGGCTGTAGGGGATCGCTTGGATCAGTGGTTGGGGGTGGGAACTAGAGGCGTGTAGGATGGTGTTGCCGGCGGTAGGTTTTCGGAAAAGGCTGCTGGAGAGCGTCCCATCAGGGTTCTTATTGATGGTTGTGTCCAAGAATGTGATGTTGTGTGCATTATGGGTCACGGTGAACTTTAAATTGAAATTGTTGGACTGCATCATATGGATGCATTCATTAAGTTGGTTTTCGGAACCCTCCCATAACACCAAAATGTCGTCTATGTAACGATACCATGCGACTATGTGTTGGGTGTGTGATCTGAAGGCCTCATCAGAGAGGAAGGACTGCTCCCACTCCCCCAGGTACAGGTTGGCGTAGGACGGGGCACAGGAAGTCCCCATTGCCACGCCCTGCACCTGGAGGAAGTGGGAGCCGTCAAAAGAAAAAACATTATGGTAAAGGATGAACTCCAGGGCCATAATGACAAATTCACAAAGTTTTTTGTCATCTCTGTGAGTTTGGGTGATGAAATGTCTGACTACAGTCAGCCCTAAATGGTGGGGAATAGAGCTATAGAGGGCCTCGACGTCGATAGCTACCAGTAATGACTGTGCTGAGACATGTAGGCCTTCCAGGGATTGTAAGAGGTGGATGGTGTCACGCACGTAAGAGGGCAGGTTTTCAACGAAAGGTTTAAGATAAGAGTCTACAAAGAGACTCAGGTGTTCCGTAATGGCTCCGTTGCCGGAGACTATGGGTCTACCTGGTGGAGTTATACAGTTTTTATGAACTTTGGGTAGACAATAGAAAGTGGGAATTTTGGGAAACTTAGTTCGTAGAAATTCCCAAGTGTCCTGATTGATGATACCCTGTGAGAAGGCACCATCAACTAGGGCATAAAATTGGATCTCAAACTTCGTGATATTGGATCTGGGTATAGGCTTATACCAGTCCCGATTAGACAGTACTTTCTGGCACGTTTTTATATTGCTCGTTGGTCATGATCACAATGTTGCCCCCCTTGTCGGAGGGCTTAATGACTAAGGAGTGACATTTTTTAAGATTGTTTAGGGCGAGCATTTCGGAAGGGGATATGTTCCCGATCCTTTTGTGTATTTTAAGTTTTTGAATTTCAGATGTGACCATAGTAACGAAAGACGACAAATTGGGGTTAGAGCTCAAGGGAGGGAATTTGTCCGATTTGTTCTTAAATTTAATGTTAACATGAGATGGGATGGTTGGTTCCGTAGGTGTATCGGAGAGGAGGGAATCTAGATCAATAGTGTCGATCAAGTCTGGGGGGTCCTCATTCTCCAACAACGACAAAAGGACATCTAAGTCTTTGTCGTATTGTTCATTGATGGTTTCAGGTTTGGTTTTGGCCTTAGAATACATGCTCTTTAATAACAACTTGCGAGCGAACAGGTTTAGATCTTTGATGGCTTCAAAGGTATCAAGGTTGGAGCTGGGACAAAAACTTAGACCCTTGGATAGTAATGATTTCTCATCATCGGATAGCGTATAGTTAGAAAGGTTGATGATATTTCTATCATCGACATCAATGGTGTTGGATTCAGTACTTATTAGGTTTTGGATTTGGGAATGGCGCCCTGTGGAAAAAATCGACTTTGTCCCACCTCCCTTTTGGATGTTAAGCTCGCACTAGATTGCGAGAGCTGAACAGTCGTAAGTGCCGAGGGGGCGATGTTACTGCTAGGGGTTCCTGTAGGTGGATGGGGGTCCTCAATGCATGTACCGCTGTTGCCCGGTATCTGCAAGGTAGATGGAGCATTATTGGCAGGGTGGTCGGGGATGTGTTTCTTGTGTGCATTCCCCCCTTCCCCGGACAAAGGGCGTTTGGGTTTGTTGTGCCTGTTCCTATTCCGGTTACGAGAAGAGGAGGAGGCAGGGGCGGAGGAATTGATAGAGGAGTCTGATCCGCGTTCCAAAGTAGATTTAGTTAGGCCTCTATTTTTAGAACTAGAGGTGTGATTATTTTGAGTCCACTTGTATGCTCTCCCTTCCTGGAAGGACAATTTGTTGCGCCAGAACTTTTTATCTTTTTTGCGGAGAGTTTCAGTGGTGATTTGGTCCAAATGAATTTTAATTCTTTCCTCATGTTCCTTTAATGAGGGAAGACTTTTAAAAGATTGTAATTTTAAGTATATGTTATCAATCTCTTTATCGAGGGCCAAACTGCGAATCTTATATTCCTCTATAAGCATCCTCATCATCTTGCGTGTGCATGCCTGTAGGTTATCCTCCCACTGTTTTTTAAAGTCGGGGCTGATGTTGTCAATCAGAGGGAAGATTTGAATGCGCAATCCGTAAGGATTGATATCCTCTCTGATATATCTTTCAAAATTGTCAATGTGCCAGAAAAATGCAGCTTTTTTCTCCACATATTTGCTTAGTTGGTTGCAAAGGGAGGATAATTCTGACTGAACTGCTTCTCCTTCCCCGTGATTTTTAGAATAATCTGCCATAAGGGCCGCCCAACTTGAACCCTGAAACATGTTGATATAACCAAAAAAGGAACAAAAAATGGAAATAAAAAATTGAAACACTAAAGGAAGGGGATACTCACATATACAAAGGGAGATTCCTAGATGAGAAAATGACAGAAATAACATGTAAAACACAAACCAGCTAACCTGTAATGATAATTTAGATTAAGTAAAAGGAAATTTAGTGGCAGAGCTGGATGGGGAGGAGGGGTATGGGTATTTGCTACCCGGAATATAGAATCAGAAAAAGGGGAAGGTACCATCCAACGGTGTCACAAGAGTTGCCACCATCCCTAGCATACGAGAAAAGAAAAAAGACCCCTCAGAGAGTGGTGGGACTTTAAAGGCAACAAAAAATGAGAATAAAAAAGCAGGTTTTATTAATACAATTAAATAAAATTATACATTTGAAAAGGATTTTTACAGATACAAACATATAAATCAGTTTGACAATAAAAACAGTATTCTGCTGGTGAGCGAACAAAAGATGTATTCATGTAGTCTTCTACCTGAGCCTACGCGTTTCGGGGCTGTTAAAGTCCCTTCATCAGGGGCAATGGTAAGCAGACTTTACACTAGTAAAACATGAAATATCATAATTAGGTACAATTGTATTGAACATGTTTGCTGCATTTGATATCATTCTAGGAAAGAAAGGAGATGAGGGAAAAAAAAAAAAAAAAAAAATTACACACCCAAGCATGAGCAGGAGAAGAGGCCAACCGTCGGAAGCATTCCTGGGGGCAACCACACATAGGACGCCAGAAAACCAACTTGGGAAACGGGCGTGTCTCCGGCCCCACCTTATCCACACTGGTCCCAGTGTATCACCACAAAAAGGGGGACAACGCTACCCCAAGAGGTCCCAGCGACCATAGGATCAAAAGGGGAGAGGAGGAAGAGAAGGGGATTGTCTGAAAATACAAAAAGGGGAAAGGAAAAGCCTTATGTGCTGAGATGCTAAAGAGGGGGGGCTTGTGTAGTAATTAGATGTATATCTGCTAAAGACGCATAGAACACATGCGTCGGAGCAGCAATATAACCATATATTTAGGATACACTACAAACTGCGCAGATGTGCGGTTATTCCTAAAAAACAGGGGTTAGAAAATAATCTCAGCATATGTAACTTACCCCGGTAATAGTGTGTAAAAAAGTATATGCCCAGTAGCAAGTAGCAAGTAGAGGAAGCAGGTGTGCTAGAAGCGCAAACTCAGCTGTAATTATAATGATAATGATGAGTGGAGACCTCATATAAGGAAATCTGTAAAGAGGAATGGAGAAGGTGTTGGCTGAATGTAATGCAGCCCAATGTGTATGACCATGGTGTTCCCTGGCAAGCACATTGAGCGGCGTATTCATATACAAAGGATAAGGTAAGAGTAATCCTAGTGGGTAGTGTAAAAAGAGCCTTACCTAGGTCTCTAATATTGCTGGTATCGTTGGTGGTTAGTAGCCGCCTCACTCCGCCGCCGCCGTGTCAGACAGAGACACCGACACAGGCGTTGGGGGGTGGGGTATAAGAGGAGGAAGAGGAGGTGGGTGCGGCAATGATTGGCGTGGAATCCCGCCAATCATAGTGCTACTCCTATCAGTCGCCGGTACCAGGGGATCTGACAGCGTCAACAGACGCTGAGAAAGAGAAACCAAAGTGACGTAGTATGGGAAGAGGGGAAAGGGGTGGATGCGGCAGTGATTGGCGTGAGATTCGGCCAATCATACCGCAACTGTCAATCGATTACAGAGGTCAGGGGAATCCTACAGCGTCGACAGACGCTGAGAAAGGGATACCATGGTAACAGCCAAACACAACCCCGGAACGCATCATTACCGATGCGATCCAGAGGGGGGTGCCGGGGAAACAGTGTCATTCCAGCATAGAACGCTGGAGAGGAGAGATGCACGGCAACCCCGGACATTTGTATTTCAAAAACGAGGGGGGGCCCAAGCAGGGGTGACCTGTCACTACACCGATGCATGGGCGGAGATGTGTACCTAACAAAACAGTGCAAACCACCCCATAAGGGGAAGGTGTGCACGCAGTGTGTTGATGTATAGAGGGAATGACAGTTTGGGAAATACTCTCCGAGGGTCGTCACGTGGACACCGCTGGGGCAGAGGGACCCTATCCTCGGTTCCCTCCTCTGCGTCGGTGGGCGGTCTCTGCATGACCCCCCCCACGGTTTCACGTGGGGGGGTGCCGTGCAGTCCCCGCCCAGGGTCCCTCTGCCCCAGCGGTGTCCACGTGATGACCCTCGGAGAGTATTTCCCAAACTGTCATTCCCTCTATACATCAACACACTGCGTGCACACCTTCCCCTTATGGGGTGGTTTGCACTGTTTTGTTAGGTACACATCTCCGCCCATGCATCGGTGTAGTGACAGGTCACCCCTGCTTGGGCCCCCCCTCGTTTTTGAAATACAAATGTCCGGGGTTGCCGTGCATCTCTCCTCTCCAGCGTTCTATGCTGGAATGACACTGTTTCCCCGGCACCCCCCTCTGGATCGCATCGGTAATGATGCCTTCCGGGGTTGTGTTTGGCTGTTACCATGGTATCCCTTTCTCAGCGTCTGTCTACGCTGTAGGATTCCCCTGACCTCTGTAATCGATTGACAGTTGCGGTATGATTGGCCGAATCTCACGCCAATCACTGCCGCATCCACCCCTTTCCCCTCTTCCCATACTACGTCACTTTGGTTTCTCTTTCTCAGCGTCTGTTGACGCTGTCAGATCCCCTGGTACCGGCGACTGATAGGAGCAGCACTATGATTGGCGGGATTCCACGCCAATCATTGCCGCACCCACCTCCTCTTCCTCCTCTTATACCCCACCCCCCAACGCCTGTGTCGGTGTCTCTGTCTGACACGGCGGCGGCGGAGTGAGGCGGCTACTAACCACCAACGATACCGGCAATATTAGAGACCTAGGTAAGGCTCTTTTTACACTACCCACTAGGATTACTCTTACCTTATCCTTTGTATATGAATACGCCGCTCAATGTGCTTGCCAGGGAACACCATGGTCATACACATTGGGCTGCATTACATTCAGCCAACACCTTCTCCATTCCTCTTTACAGATTTCCTTATATGAGGTCTCCACTCATCATTATCATTATAATTACAGCTGAGTTTGCGCTTCTAGCACACCTGCTTCCTCTACTTGCTACTGGGCATATACTTTTTTACACACTATTACCGGGGTAAGTTACATATGCTGAGATTATTTTCTAACCCCTGTTTTTTAGGAATACCCGCACATCTGCGCAGTTTGTAGTGTATCCTAAATATATGGTTATATTGCTGCTCCGACGCATGTGTTCTATGCGTCTTTAGCAGATATACATCTAATTACTACACAAGCCCCCCCTCTTTAGCATCTCAGCACATAAGGCTTTTCCTTTCCCCTTTTTGTATTTTCAGACAATCCCCTTCTCTTCCTCCTCTCCCCTTTTGATCCTATGGTCGCTGGGACCTCTTGGGGTAGCGTTGTCCCCCTTTTTGTGGTGATACACTGGGACCAGTGTGGATAAGGTGGGGCCGGAGACAGGCCCGTTTCCCAAGTTGGTTTTCTGGCGTCCTATGTGTGGTTGCCCCCAGGAATGCTTCCGACGGTTGGCCTCTTCTCCTGCTCATGCTTGGGTGTGTAATTTTTTTTTTTTTTTTCCCTCATCTCCTTTCTTTCCTAGAATGATATCAAATGCAGCAAACATTTTCAATACAATTGTACCTAATTATGATATTTCATGTTTTACTAGTGTAAAGTCTGCTTACCATTGCCCCTGATGAAGGGACTTTAACAGCCCTGAAACGCGTAGGCTCAGGTAGAAGACTACATGAATACATCTTTTGTTCGCTCACCAGCAGAATACTGTTTTTATTGTCAAACTGATTCATATGTTTGTATCTGTAAAAATCCTTTTCAAATGTAAAATTTTATTTAATTGTATTAATAAAACCTGCTTTTTTATTCTCATTTTTTGTTGCCTTTAAAGTCCCACCACTCTCTGAGGGGTCTTTTTTCTTTTCTCGTATGCTAGGGATGGTGGCAACTCTTGTGACACCGTTGGATGGTACCTTCCCCTTTTTCTGTTTTTTTTGCATGGGAACTGTCTGCCAGGAAGATCTGGAGTTTAAACATTAGTGCTGTGTGCAAGGACCCTTACAGTACTGGAACCTCTTAACTACAGACATACCTTGAAACCCTCTTTGTGGGGGCTATAAAGGCACAGACTGTACAGTATATACTTGAGTAAAAGCAATATAGAAAGCTGTATTTTTAAAAATGTAAAAAGAAAGCATATACATACTGTAGAAAGCGGCTTCACAAATGACAACAAATCATCTCACAATGTTACTTTATCCCTACAAATTTTTATTTTACTTATTAATTAGAAATTCCTTTGTTGATTGCTCCACCAGTTCTTTTTTCTTCTTGTTCCCCACCTTGTTTTCCTGGAAGCAATTCGTTAATTCTGTGGTACCCCTCTACAAAGCAACATATTTATCCCGAGGATGTCCCAAGAAATATGAAAAGGTTTGGCACCTGTGGACGGACTCAGATTCCACGGTAGATGATCAGGAACCGATGGGCTAGACCAGTGGTTCTCAACCCTGTCCTCAAGTACCTCCAAAATGCCATGTTTTGGGAATTTCTCTTAGATAAAATAGCTGTCCAAAATACCAAGCCATTGACTCTGATTTAAAGCACCTGTTCAAGATAAAGGAAACCATGCAAACATGGCCTGTTGGGGGTACTTGAGGACAGGGTTGAGAACCACTGGGCTAGACTAATTCGGCTTCTGGAGTATCTACCTTGATTTATAGTGAACTGAGGTTTATACTTGAGAAGCATGGGCAGTATTGTAGTACAGGCTTGGATTATAGTATAACAGCAATTGAAAACTGCTATTCTTGCAGCATCTTTGGGGTGGGTTGAGAGCGCTGTATTTAGTGCTCCCAAAATGCCCTGCCCATTGGAATGAATGGGCAGCGTTTTTAAAGCGCCTGAAAAGTGCTTTTAAAGCACTGCAAAACTATCGTTCTTAACCCCTTTTTTGGGGTTAAAACCACGCCGCTAAAACGAGCGGCTCTTTAGCGCTAACGTCCGGCGCAGTGTGAAAGGGGTCTTACTGATGTAGATCTGAGCAATGTGTGGTTAGAGATATTGCACATGGTTATAGGCAATTGTTAGCCGGGGCATGCCTCAATGGCTAAACCAGTTAGATTTATTTACTGATTAATTACTGGCAAATTAATTCAGCAATAGAAAATTTGTAACATTCAGGAGACAAGATAGATACAGTTAAGTACCTTGGTGACAAAACCAATTAAATAGACAAATATGAAATAGACAACTAGAACACTTTAAGAATGTATAACCAGCAGACGTTAACCCTGGATATGGTCTATGGCTACAGGCATAGAAAGTATAAAGGAATGACAGGACCTCCATCAGACCCCTCCCTTTAATCCCTTGAATCCCCTGACACCACAGCCCCAGTAATGTATAAACTCTAAATTCACATTAAACAAACAACTCTAGGGTCCCTATTTCTTGAACAGATAAGAGTCCTTGGTTGCTGTGTGGGCCTAGGTAGGCACCAAATGTTCTTATCCCTTGTGGGGGGAGGGATATTCCCTAGTCCTTTGAAGAGAAAGGGTTTGAGTCTTCAGCTAGCTCTTTAAGATGTGCACAATGTGTTCTGGCAAACAAGATGGACACTAGATTCTTTCACTGTGTGTGACCACAGCACTTTCTCCCCATCCTTCTCTGAATCATTTAGATATTCATTGGCAAACTTCAAACAGGCCTGTACATGTGCCTTCTTGAGCAGGAGGACCTTGCGGGAGCTGCAGGATTTCAATCCATGGTGGTGTATTGTGTTACCAATGGTTTGTTTGGTGACTGTGGTCACAACTGCCTTGAAATCTTCTCCTGTGTAGTTCTGAACTGACCCCTCACGTTTCTCATGATCATCCTTACGCCATGAGGTGAAATCGACTTAGGGTGATTGATAGTTATTTTGTATTTCTTCTTGCGAATAATCGCTCCAACAGTTGTCTCCTCACCAAGCTTCTTGTTGATGGTCTTGTAGTCCATTCCAGCCTTATCTAGATCTACAATCTTGTCCCTGACATCCTTCAACAGCTCTTTGGTCTTGCCCAGGATTAGGGATTAGCCCGCGATTCGAGTTGAACGTAAGTTCGACTCGAACATCGGGTGTTAGTTTGCTCTCAAACTAACCGAACATATGGGGCGTTCGCGGGAAATTTGAGCGCCGAGGAACGCCCCATAATGCACTGCAAGATCGCAGTGCACTGATGTCTGATGACTGGCCAAAGCATGCACCTGACCTGCACATACCGCATTTATCGGCGTATAGCACGCACTTTTTTCCCATTAAAATCAGGGGAAAATCATGGGTGGGTGTTATACGCCGATCCCCCGCCGATTGTGAGCCTCAGGGAGGCTTTCGGCCATTCTCGGCAGCTCTCATAGTCCCGCGTGAGCCGCCGAGAACGGCAGCGCCATTTTTAAACTTGTACTGACTAGTAAATGACACAGGGGCAAGGCTGCAGATGGACACTGACAAGGCTGCAATGATGGACAAGGCTGCATTGATGGGCATTTAAATGTAAGTTTTTTTCCTTAAAATTCCCTCCTAAACTTGGGGTGCGTGTTGGGGTACGCCAATAAACACGGTATATATATATATATATATATATATATATATATATATATATATATATATATATATATATATATATATATATATTTATATACACACACACAGTGTATATACACTCATACTCTGCATTTAGTGTAGACTCTATATTGAGTCAGAGTATATATATATATATATATATATATATATATATATATATATATATATATATATATGCACTGATTTTATATATATATATATATATATATATATATATATATATATATATATATATATATATATATATATATACATATATATATATATACATACACACACACACTCTAGTATATTTATACATACTCTGCATTTAGTGTAGACTATATATTCAGTATACACTCTATATTCAGTCAGTATATATATATATATATATATATATATATATATATATATATATATATATATATATACATACACACACACACACTCTGCATTCAGTGTAGACTCTATATTGAGTCAGTGCAGGCAGTGTAGTATATATAAACACAGTATATTGAAGTGGTTAAGGGAAACCCCACGCCAAAATGTAAAAATATAAATGCTGTGGGGGTCCCCCCAAAATCCATACCAGACCCTTAACCGACCGTGCAACCTGGCAGGTCAGGATATATGGGGGGGGGGGGGGCGAGCATGCCCCCCCTAAACCATACTAGGCCGCTTGCCCTCAACATGGGGAGGGTGCTCTGGGGTCCCCCAAAGCACCTTGTCCCAATGTTGATGGGAACAAGGGGATCATTCCCACAACCCTTGCCCAGTGGTTGTGGGGGTCTACGGGCAGGGGGCTTATCAGAATATGGAAGCCCCCTTTAACAAGGTCCCGTCTCCCCCATGTGAATGGGTATGGGGTACATTGTACCCCTGTAAGCAAAAAGTTCCGCGCTAGAAGCACAAAAGGATAAGCAGCAGTAAACAGTGCAACAACACCAAAAGCAGAAAAAAATATATATAAACTGCGCTAAACAAAGGTTATATGTGTTGAGGTGGATAAATAATGTGATCTATCACCAACAAAAAAAAGGTTGTCAAAATACACAAATCAAATGAATAAAGTCCAAATTTCCCACGTGGTAGGTATTCAGTATAAATGTGAAATGCTGATCCAAATGAGCTATGATTGCTCTTACCAGAACTCCAAAGAAATATGCGGATGGCAAAAAAACCCTTGCCGGGGCCTCTGGGGTATTGGACCAAACAGCACCGTCCGTGGTCAGATCAAAGTCCCCTCAATGGATACAGGATAAAGCAAACACAAGAAAAAAGACGACTCACGGTGATACACAGGCTTTTATTAGGTTAAGAGCTGACATATAGCTGGCAAGAAGCACCTTGATAAGTCCTCATTACACGAAGTCCACATCGTCAGTATAGCACCTGGTTTCAAACTGCCAATACACAGTGAGTATCCCAGCAGCCAATGAGGGTTGTGCAGCCCCCAGCTGCACAACCCTAAGAGCTGTCAGCTCTTAACCTAATAAAAGCCTGTGTATCACCGTGAGTCGTCTTTTTTCTTGTGTTTGCTTTATCCTGTATCCATTGAGGGGACTTTGATCTGACCACGGACGGTGCTGTTTGGTCCAATACCCCAGAGGCCCCGGCAAGGGTTTTTTTGCCATCCGCATATTTCTTTGGAGTTCTGGTAAGAGCAATCATAGCTCATTTGGATCAGCATTTCACATTTATACTGAATACCTACCACGTGGGAAATTTGGACTTTATTCATTTGATTTGTGTATTTTGACAACCTTTTTTTTGTTGGTGATAGATCACATTATTTATCCACCTCAACACATATAACCTTTGTTTAGCGCAGTTTATATATATTTTTTTCTACATTGTACCCCTACTCATTCATCAAAAAGTAAAAACACAAAAGACAGTTTTTGACAATTCCTTTCTTAAAAAAAAAAAAAGTGATGTCCATCCCTCTTCAATCACAGCGCCGCTGTCGGACCCAAAAAATAGAGAAAAAAAAAGCTCCGCCTCAATGGGAGGCATCCCACCGTCTGCTGTCTTTTCGGGGTGACAGCTGTTAAATAGGCAAGGGCGGTGCCACCTGACATAACTGAGTGACCCTTCCCCTTTTGATATAAAAGAAAGTGTAGCGCTAATAAATGATAATAATAAAAAAAAATATATAAACGTAATCAATGATGCAAGAAATTTTTCAAGGAAAGGGCAGAGCCCAAAAAATACCACAATGGTACAGAACAGAAGGGGGGAGGTCGCAGCCTCCCGATATTACATCTTAATAATACATAATACATTTTGGAAGACTTGTTGAACAAGTCCTGTTTTTATGCTATTACTGAAACGTACATGTTTTCTTTGTTACTCCATCTCAGAACTTCAAATTCTGTGGACACATGTAGAGACCAGCGGTCTAGATCTCCAGCTGAATATCAAGTCTTTTGTGTGAAGACCTATCCACATCAGTCAGGAGGCAGCAACCAGAGAACAAGATAGAGAGATAGAAAAGCAAGTAATAGAGAAGAAAAGAAAAAAGATGGGGGGGGGGGGGAAGGTTGGGGGGGGGTTGAGGGGAGGCAAGTGGAGGCCTTTATTTAAGTAAGTCATCCTATATCAGATGGGCCGTAAGTTGCTAGTGATTTGGATTCCCAAAAAGGGCTTTTCCTTCTGAATATTTAAACATATTCCAAAACGTCCAAGTTTTCTTATAAATTGCTTGTGGCCGTCATTATGAGATCTTCCATTTTGTTTATGTCCTCTACTTTCCATAGCCACATCGATGTGGTTGGTGGAGACTGCTGCTTCCAGAGCATGGGGATGCAGGACTTGGCTGCATTTGTTAGATGGCGTAGTAAGGATTTTTTATAAGTTTTGAGCGGTATGGTAGATATGTGGAGTAGAAAAAATGCCGGGTCGTTCGGAATCTGAAAGTCAGTGAATTTTTGGGAAATAGAAAAGACTGCAGTCCAGAAATTTGTCAGTCTAGGACAGGACCAAAATATGTGTAGTATCGTTCTCTCCTCAGTATTTTGACGTATCGAGAAACATGGTATGTAAGCGACTAGGTGTTAAGTACCACCTCGTCAGGATCTTGTAATTCATCTCTTGAATTTTAGTGCATATTGAGGATTTAAGGGAGAGAGCGATCATGTTTTGTTTCTGGACTGCTGTAAAAGTCCCACTTTGTGATACATGGTAAGCTAGGTGTTTGTGGAGGTGTGTTTAATAAGGTGTACATCTTGGATAAAACCTGTGGTAGTGGTTCTGTGTTTGAGCATATTTCTTCAAACGTGGTCAGGGTTCTATTGTAAGAATGAGGGTTCGGAATTGCCTGAAGAAAATGGTGGATTTGTACTGCGCTCCAAAATACAAGTTTGAACGGGCCTGTCGGGTCCACTAGTTCTGAAATGGAGGGCCATTTATCTTGTTTCACAAATTGCGAAGCTCCAACGCACTTAGAACTCCTTAATGCCTGAAACTGCCCAGATGAGATCCCAGGGGGAAATTTGGGGTTTCCCAGAATCGGGGTCATAGGAGATTCTTTGATCGTTAAGGAGGTCTGTAACGTTGCCCGAAGGCATTGCTTAATAGTGTTTCCTATGAAAGGATGAGACTTCAATTCTAACGGAAGGGAGTCACAGCACCACATTGCCGTCTGTAAAGGTATATTTGGTTGATGTTGTTCTATTTGTGCCCATAGTTTAGACTCCTTATGTCGGTGCCAATCTACCACTCTGCCTAGATGGACTGCTTGATAATATTTCCGGATGTCTGGAAGCGCAACCCCCCCATAGTGTTTTGGTATGGATAGCTGGGATCTTGGGATGCAAGGTTTTTTATGTGCCCAAACAAAGCGAGTAAAAAGGGTTTGCACTTGTTTAAAGTATGTGGGGGGTATCTTAATTGGCAGGGCTTGGAAGAGGTATAAAAATTTTGGTAATATACTCATTTTGATTAAGTTACACCGCCCAAACCAGGAGTGTAGTCCTGCATTCCAATCATCCAATAATGTTCTAGTCTTAATTAGTAGGGGAGGAAAATTGCTGTCATATAGTAGGGCCGTATCTGGTGGTATTCTCGTGCCTAAGTAAGTCAAGGCGGAATCAGTCCACCTGAATCTAAAGCTCGATTGCAAATTTGGAAGACTGTTGGCTGGTATAGATATTCCCATCGCCTCTGACTTGGAGAAATTAATTTTTAGGTTTGACAGCTTCCCATATATTTCAAATTCTCTGAGGAGATTGGGTAGGGACACCACCGGGTTGGTCAGTGAAAAAAGCAAATCGTCTGCATAGGCTGATATCTTATGTTGCATGGGACCAATTGATATTCCTTGTATGTCAGGGTTTAATCTTATTTTGGAAAGAAAGGGCTCTAGAGAAAGGGCAAAGAGGAGAGGGGATAGAGGGCATCCCTGTTTCATCCCATTTGTTATTAGGAAGGGATCCGACAGGACTCCGTTCGCCTTCACCTATGCTGTGGGATTGGAGTATATACAGGCTATTCGGCTAAGCATCACCTCCCCCAGGCCTATGTGTCTAAGTACCATAAACATAAATTGCCAGCTTACTCGGTCGAATGCCTTTTAGGCGTCGGTATTAAGAAAAACACATGGAAATTTTCTAGACCTGGTGACATGCAATAGATTTAGCACCTTTATAGTGCTATCTCTGGCCTCCCTAGAAGGAATGAATCCAACTTGGTCTAGGTGGATAAGTTGCTGGAGGTGCTGCGCCAGCCGAACAGCCAGAATTTTAGTGAATAGCTTAAGGTCAAGATTTAACAACGATATGGGTCTGTAGCTACCACATGCTGTCGGGTCCTTCCCCTCCTTGTGAATCACAGAAATATGGGCACCCAAAGTTTCTCTAGCAAAGGCTTTACCCGCCCCTATCATGTTAAACAATGTGACCATGCGGGGTCCCAGTATTGGAAAAAGGGTTTTATAGTATTGTAGTGTATAGCCATCAGGACCTGGGGCTTTACCTGGTTTCATTGTCCCTATGGCTCTTTGGACTTCTGTCAAGGTTATGGTTGAGTCTAGGTCTTCTCTAATCTCCTGAGGGAGGGATGACATTTGGGAGGACATGATGTAGTTCTCTATCTCGGTAATGGGGGGAGTCAATTGTGGCAAGTTATATAAACTAGAATAGAACTGTTTAAATTCTTCAGTGATTTGTGTGGGTAAGGTTACTTTTTTGCCTCTTGTGGTGGTGATATGTGGGATATAGGTCGCTGATTTGTGGTTCCTAACCATTCTGGCTAATAGTTTCCCGCACTTATCCCGATTCATATGTCCTTTTGCGACATAACTATAGGGCTGCTTTTGCCCTATAGTGCAAAAGGTCAGTGATAAGTCATCTAATAGTTGTCAGATCCATCTCAGATGACCGTGTAGGGGCGTGTTTGTGTCTGGCTTCTGAGGTGGGAAGTTCCTGTAAAAGTTGGGATAGCTGTTTATTTCTCTCTTTTTTGATACGGGCACCATGGGATATGAGGATCCCCCTAAGAACTACTTTATGAGCTTCCCACAGTATCCCCGGGTCACAGTCTGGTTGGTAATTTTCTTGAAAATATAAATTTTGTGCTCTAGTCACGTCTGTCAATACCTCAGGGTTTTGCAAAAGGCTTTCATTAGGACGCCAAAAACGGTGTCTGGGAGAGGAAGAGTCCGACAAGTGGTAATTCAGAAATATAGGTGCGTGGTCTGACCATGTCCTATTCCCAATTGAAGTCTGCTCTACGGCGTGTAGCTGTGTATGGGAGATCAAAAAGTAATCAATTCTGGTATATAGCTGGTGCATGTGTGAGTAAAATGTGAAGTCCCATTCTCCCGAATGTTGTAAGCGCCAGACATCTATTAGCTGTGATTTGTGTAGCGTTTTAGCTATGCGTTTAAGTTGGTTCGGTGGGATCGACGTTCTACCCGTCAACGTGTCTACCGAGGGAATTAATGGTGTATTGAAATCTCCCCCTATAATCAGTTGTCCTTCCTTAAAATCGTTTAATCGGTCTATTATAGAGCTCTGATGCTGCCAGGGAATCTTACTTGAAATTAAAATGGAAACTCCTTTGGACTTAGACTCTGGATTCATGGAGTGATAGGTTACTGGGAAGTGTCTGCTTTGTAAGTACGGTAATCTATTAGTCTTAAAGTGTGTCTCTTGGATAAAGGCTATCTGTATGATTCCGCTTTAAGTCATCTATCAACATACGTCTCTTCTCTGGTATATTAAGTCCTTTTGCATTTAGAGACATCACTTTAATTTTGCTGGCCGCCATGTTATAATGGGACGGGGGGGGAGTAGGTTCCGGTCAAGGAGAAGGAAGAAGGGGGAAAAGGTGAAAATAGAGAGGGAAGTTAAGGTAGGAAGAATAGTCAGAAATTAAGCAGAGAAATAAAAGATACAGACAAGGCCTTTGTCTTGCCTGTTACGTACCCCTTGTAAATTCGGGGATTATATTCTTGCATATGACCCCCGGAAGGCACAAATCCATCCACCAGGGGATATGCTGACCTAATCAGGAGAGAGGTAGGACAAGGCTCAAAAAGGAGAGTCTCCCGTCCGCCCCCCCCACCCCAGCATGTCTGAAAGATATAACCATAAAAAATTACTATGCATCTTTACCAACAGATTAACAGATCAACTCATTATAACGAACCGGGCAAACGCTGTACACTCCTTTTGCCAACAGCTCAGCCAATGAAGTGAGTAACTTTACTGTGGCAACAAAACATGCCAAGCAAACCGACCCATTTCTTAATTACAGCAGCCCAACATAACCCGTGACCCAAAGCTAGGCATAACTAACTTCATATGTCACTGATACCTATCTTTGCATTAACATACATCCTGCCTCTAGAAGATTTCTTGCTTCTCAAAGTGCCGTGTCATGGCTGCAGGGTGGCCACCTCATATCTCCACTAACCAGGAGCCGACATGTCCACCCATGAAGCCACCAGGGACAGGCTTTGCAGGCCATAATTCCCTCCAATCATCTAAGGGTAAGTGACCATTTGCATCTCCTTCATGTAATGTGTCCGCTTCAGTCGCTGTTCATATAATCTGGCCACCTATGTGAGCTTATAGGGCAATAGCGGGAATACCTGTAAAGTCTTGGGACAGTTCCCGTTAGACAAAATGCCTATGGCTAGGCCTACCATCTCGAAATTTCCGCAGTCCATGACAGCATTCCCAGGTTGTTGTGTCTTCTGCACAGTCCAGCGGCCTATCTTAAGGAGAAAGCATCCAACACATCATATAAGTTGCTTAAATATAGCAACTGCAGGGGTAGAGA
The DNA here is from genome assembly GCA_037952925.1 of Lithobates clamitans. NCBI lineage: Eukaryota > Metazoa > Chordata > Amphibia > Anura > Ranidae > Lithobates > Lithobates clamitans. The sequence goes on from JBBGZY010000584.1 coordinate 462,421, forward strand.
TAAGAGTTCGGCCCGCCGGAAGTGATGGTTTGAAAGACCTCTCACCCAATAAGACTCAGATGATTTTCAGTCCCCCGTGTGGCCGAGATAGGCTAGTGACAACTGATGAACGATAGTGACAATCCAACCAAAACAGTGGGAAACAGAACAACCAAATCGTCACTCCTCATAAAATGGATGTTTTGCAGAAAAACATGCGTCTCACGACTCACGTGCGTCTTCTTGAGAAGGTGCTCTGGGTTGACGGCGGTTCCGCTGCTGTCTCGGTGGAAGATTGCTGCCTATTCCCGGCATGGACGGGTGTCCTGATGTGCGCGGGAGAGGGCCAAGCCAGTTGGGAACATCTATAGGGTCTGTGTCAAGAAAAGTGAAGAAGGCTGGCAGGGCATCTGGTTTGCGTAAGGTGAAGATCCTTTGGTCTTTTCTAAATGTGGCAGATAGGGGGTATCCCCAGCGGTATGTAGCTCTTTTCCGCCTAGCCAGATCCAGTAGTGGCTTCAGGATCGCACGCCTCTGCAGGGTTGCACGAGAGAGATCTGGAAGGATCTTTATCGTGATGCCATCCAGTTCCGGGTCCTCTGCTTCCCAGGCTCTGCGCAGGATTTCTTCTTTTCTTCCCCTTTTGATGTCATGTGTCGTCAGAGGGGGGTGGGGTCACCCAGTTAAGTCAGTGGGTGGCCTTTATAACAACTGTCACCGCGAAAAGACAACCAGCGGGACGCTTTTTATTTTTATTCATATTTTTCAGGTCCGTCGGCGCCATGTTTGAAGTAGGGTGCACATCTTGGGACACTTTTTTTTTTTTTTTTTAAATAAAGGAATTGTCAAAAACTGTCTTTTGTGCTTATTACTTTTTGACACTTTTTTGGTGAATTGGTAGGGGTACAATGTACATGGGGGGACGGCGTCTGGTAAAGGGGGTTTATAGATTATGATAAGACCCTTGTCCCCATCATGTTGAGGGCATGTGTCCTGGTATAGTTCAAGGGGGGCGCTTGCTCACCCCCCCCCATCCTGTCCTCCAGGCTGCATGCTTGGCAAAGTGCCTGGTATGGATTTTGGGGGGACCCCACCCCAAAAAAATTTGGCATGGAGTTTGCCTTAATATCCATAACAGATCCAAAGGGCCTGGTATGAACTGGGGGAGGGAGGGGGAAACGCCTTTTTTTCCCTTGATTTTTATATTACCGGCAATACAATACAGCCGCAAGCAAGTTAAACTGCTTGCTGCGTGCCCACCGTCAAATGACGGCGGGGAGATGCAGCTTTTGTTCTGGGACAACGTCATATGACAGCGTCCCAGAAAAGGGCGCACAGCGCGGCGATCGCACCGTGTTGCTAGGACATGGCGTGACCCCGATCTGTGTAAAGAGCCGCATCCGCCATGTCAAATCACAGCCGGTCACATGTAAACATGGAGATACCAGTAATCGGCTCTCCTCGCCTCACACTGACAGAGTATGTGGCAAGGAGAGCCGATCAGCAGCATCTCCTCACAGGGGGACATGTAGAAATGTAATCAGGGCACTGGTCATCAGTATCCTGATTACAATAAAGAAATAGTGTCACAATACAGTGCCCACCAATGCCAGCAGTGCCCACCACTGCCCACAAGTGCCACCAATCAGTGCCCATTAGCCATGCCAGTCAGTGCCACCCATCACTGCTGCCCATCAGTGCCACCTACCCGTGTCAGTTTTTGAAAGCAGCAGGGCTCCCCCCACATGGCTGCGTCATTCATACACAGAGCCTTAGCAGCGGTCGGCTTGTAGTTCTCAATAAACTACCACGGAGGTGTGGTAGTTAAGGGAATCTGTCAGCGAGAATCGGCTTACTCATACAGGATGTGTGCAGGAGACCTTCATGACATCAGTGATCTCCTGATCGCTGGTGCAATGCTTCACAGACTCCTAATACAAAAAATAAACACATTTTTTTTTACCTGCAAAAATATGTGGATTTTATTTTTGTACAAAGGTGAACTTCTCCATTAAATGAATCTCTGCTGCAGGATGACCAGATTAAAACATCACCAAAAATGATGATTGAACTAGATCTTTTATTCCTCATATTGGCTCAGGAAAAGAGAAATCTGTTCATTGCACTGAAGAGATTGCAAAACTTTCCCGAGACTTCTACAGAGGTATCAAACATCCCTCACGTACCTACAGACTCCAGCACAGTCAGAAAAACTGGATAAAATGAACCTTTATCCCTCTACCTCAGGCCTTCTATGCCTCCCAATGAAGGAATGTCATCCATTGGAGGAACCCATTACAATGGAAGAATGTTTGTGCACCCCCCTCTTCTTTTTTTTCTAAATGGCTTCAATGCCATCCATGAGGGAGATCAGTTCCTGGTAGACACTCCTGGGCAACTATTACTGTAATATTACTGTAATACCAAAAAGGAAGAAACGATGACGCACATCTAATGCACATGTGCCAATTTTAGACCCATTCCTATACTAAACGTAGATTTCAAAATCTTTACTAAAATATTGGTCCTGATGGATATTTTTTTGTATAAATAGGAGAAGTCTAGTGGCCAAGTGGGTTTTGTTCCACGATAAGACTATACGCCACTAGGCATATAGTAAGGTGGTTCCTACACTTCTAGCTGCAGAAAGTCTTTGACCAGGTAGACTAGGCCTTTATGAAGGCAGATTTACAGTGTATAGGTTCTGAAAGTTCCCAACATTGATAGATGCAGTATATTTACCCAACAGCGAAAATAAAAATCAATTACACATTATCAGAATTGATCAAGCTTTGTAATGGAACCAGGCAGGGTTGTCCATGGTCTCCCCTCATTTTTAGACTGCCCCTTGAGCCATTACTGTGCTGGATCAGGGCTAACTCCAATATTAGAGGACTGGAAACCAAACTAAGAGAACACTGCAGGATATGCAGACAACCTGCTTTTTTCATAACTCAGCCTCTGGTCTCCTTGCCCAATATCTTATAATCTCGAAGTTACAGTGCTCTATGAAATTTCCAAAAAAAACCTTCAGATGTTGGAGGCCCTGAATATCAATGTTGGCCAGGCAACAGTACAGAATCCTATAGCCCAATTGCAGGTCCATATAAAATACCTGGGTATTTTTCTCATCCCTCTTTAGGGGACATCTTTGCCCTCAACTCTCTTCCATTCTTAAAGTTTCAACAAGACTTAGCCAACTAGTCATGAGTCCTCTCGTGGTTCAGGGGAAATAGTGTACTCAAAATTAATGTGCTTCCATGACTCCTATGCCTTTTCTAGATGCCAGTATGGATCCCAAAGTATTTTCTTAATGGGGTGAAATGTAAAGTTGGAAAGTTTTTGTGGCCAGAAATCTCAGACTTAGCAAGTCCTTAATGCAGGCCAAAGCCAGAGGAGTCGCATGCCTTCCAGATATAGCCAAATATCATTAAGCTACTGATATGAACCAAATACTTGACTGGTGCAAAGTCAATACTGGGAAACATTGGGTACAATTGATACAGATATTTACAGAGATACCACTCAAGGAACTCCTCTGGTAGTCCCAGGACATAGTCAGATTGCTTTACCATCATTCGGTAATTGGTTAAATCCTAAAATTGTTTGCGAATGACAGACTGTCAATTCTGACTGAGCAGATACGCCCCCCATATAAACTGTAATAGATCACCCAACGGTTCCAACAAGGAATGATATAAGGAATACTCCCTTCTCCACTTGGGAAATGATGCCTTTCTTCCAGATTGAAGTTCTGACAGTGGCTGCAGATATCCAAGCATGTTTGACCCTCCTCTCCCCCTAAGGCAAGCATTGCTATTACATCATCTCGTTTCCCAACTCTGGAGCAAATCTTGTTCTTTTTCTCCACTGATACAGCTTGAGACGCTTTGTTAGGAGACCAAACAAATCTAACCAGGCTTGTTCCAGTCCCAGGATATTCTGCCTCATCCTACTAAAGTGACCTTTTTGAAATATACAGTACACTGGGAAAAATACCTCAGATGACTCACAAAGAATCCATATCTTGTGCTATACAGGAAAAGGGATATAAGATTTTTTTTTCAAGGCAGTACAGGGTTCCCCAGACACTGATTATCTTTTTCCACAATGCTCCTCATTGTGCCGAAGATACAGTTGTGCTCATAAGTTTACATACCCTGACTCTATGATTTCTTGGCCATTTTTCAGAGAATATGAATGAAAACAAAAACTTTTCTTTCACTCATGGTTAGTGTTTGGCTGAAGCTATTTATTATTAATCAACTGTATTTACGCTTTTTAAATCTTAATGGCAACAGAAACTACCCAAATGACCCTGATCAAAAGTTTACATACCCCATTTCTTAGCATTGTGTATTGCCCCTTTAACATCAATGACAGCTTGAAGTCCTTTGTGGCATTTGTGGATGAGGCTCTTTTTCTCAGATAGTAAAGCTGCCCATTCCTCTTGGCAAAAAGCCTCCAGTTCCTGTAAATTCTTGGGTTGTCTTGCATGAACTGCATGTTTGAGATCTCCCCAGAGTGGCTCAATGATATTGGGGTCAGGAGACTGAGATAGCCACTCCAGCACCTTCACTTAATTCTAGGGGTGCAACGGATCAAAAAACTCACGGATCGGATCGATCCTCGGATCAGAGTCACGGATCGGATCATTTTCGGATCAGCAAAAAAAAAACAAAAAAAAACAAAAAACCAAAAAAAAAACAAACAAAAAAAAAACCACACAAATCTTGTTACACCCACCGGAGTTTTCGATTTAAAAGCTATTTTCAACACAAAACCGAGCTTATATGCATAAATACAGTATTTGTAAATCGGACGGACTGTTTAGATGTCAGATTTTAAAAGCAACAGCAAACCTGCTGACCTTACATGGTTGCTAATGTGACGGAACACCTCTGATTTTCACATTTAAGATGTCCACTTGCCCCCTTATTAATCATTACTGTACTGTGCAGGAGTGTGGGATGTAGCAAGATGGCGGCGACAAAACGTCACTTTCTGACGAGACAGCGACCGCTTCCGGGTGTACCAAGATGGCCGCCGCTCCGGAGCTAGGCCGAAGCCACGGCCTTTCCTATGGCCGAGGCCGCAGAGCGCTCCGCGGATCGTGGGTGTGCCGACGATCCGTTGCACCCCTACTTTATTCTGCTGTAGCCAATGACATCACTCCAAATGACTTTGTGCCAGAAGGTTTAAAGCTTGTCTCTGTGCTGTTTGGCATATAAGCGGTGTACTTTGTGGCATTTGCGTAGTAATGGCATTCTGGTGAATCGACCATGCACCCATCTTTCTTCAAGTACCTCCTTGTGCATCTTGAAACAGCCCCACCACGTTTTCAGAGAGTCCTGTATTTCACCTGAAGTCATTTATGGGGGTTTTTTTGCATCCCGAACAATTTTCCTGGCAGCTGTGGCTGAAATTTTAGTTGGTCTACCTGACCGTGGTTTAGTTTCAACAGAATCACTAATTTTCCACTTCTTGATTACAGTTTGAACACTGCTGATTGGTATTCTCAATTCCTTGGATTTCTTTTTTATATCCCTTTCCTGTTTTATACAGTTCAACTACATTTTACAGCAGATCCTTTGACAATTCTTTTGCTTTCCCCATGACTCAGAATCCAGAAACATCAGTGCAGCACTGCATGGAAGATGCAAGGGTCTGTCAGGAGTCCAGAAACTCAATGACCTTTTATACACACACACACTAATTATAAGCAAACAGATCACAGGTGAGGATGGTTACCTTTAATAGCCATTCAAACCCCTTTGTGTCAACTTGTGTGCATGTTATCAGGCCAAAATCACCAGGGAATGTAAACTTTTGACCAGGGTCATCTGGGTAGTTTCTGCTGTCATTATGATTTAAAAAGAGTAAACACATTTGATTGATAATAAAATGGCTTCAGCCAAACACTAGCCATGAGTGAAAGAAACGTTTTTGTGTTATCATTCATATTCTCTGAAAAATGGCCAAGAAATCATAGATTCTGACAGGATATGTAAACTTATGAGCACAACAGTACCAAAGAGGAAGGATCCAAACGACATATTTTCTGGTTCTGCCCAGGAATCAAAGGCGTCTGGGAACAGGATGACACTGGTTATATTCAAACTGACGGGAGTTCAGATGACCTGGTGGCATTCCTCTTTCATTTGACCCCAATGCTAGCGATAGCGATAATAAAAGCACAACAAAATCATGGCAGCATTTGACATTTATTATCCGACAACCCATTAAATCTCAACAACCTAGTCCCTCAAGGCTGTAGATTTTAGAAACCAAAGAAAATAAAAAAACATATCAAAAATGATAAATAACTTTATTGCTCATTTCATTTATCTTAGTTCACCAAATGTTATTAACCAGGAAAGCCTACTTCTTCAAATTGAGAACACAGCAGAAGTCTAAGGCACATTGATGGAGTCTTTGGACAAGTATTATACACACATTAAATACATGCAAAAGAACACAAACTGCAATTCAAATTTACAAATCTGGGTATCAAATAGAACATATTCACAACTGGAAAAAAAAGAGCAGAGAAAGAGCAGAAAACTGGAGAAATAAATATATTTATATCAAATGGAGAGAGCTGAAAAAGACAGAGCATGTTCGGTGTCAAACTTAAAGATATATACATACACACACACACACACACACACTGAAAAGTGCTGATGCTTTGTAATGCAAATTTACATATTCTGACACTCAATTTGATTTATTGGGCCCAGATCAAAAAGAAAAGGAAATTTTCATTAAAAAAACCCCAAAAAACAACCAAACACCTCAAGTCAATGCATCTCAAAAAGCTGAATGAGCATAATTCAAAAGCCTGGTGTACTGCTTGTAGCATGTTATGCTGTTAAGTGGAGAGGTGTGAACAGGCCATTAATGTTTCTGCTACAGTATCTTACAGTGTGTGAGAAATCTCATTCCTAACCAGTGGGCTAGGGAGATGGAGGGAGAATAAAAGAGGGTTGAATAAGGCTGGCCATATATTATACAACTTTCTTATTCAATTTCCTTAAGTTTTACCTTCAACTATGTAGTACAAGGGCCTGCCTGACTGCGTACAAACTGAAAGTGTTTTGTTTGACCTCATATTTTATGGTTTTGGTACTTCTAAAAGAAAATTGTATAATCCACATTATTGGGTTTCACATGTCACTATATGCAAGTCTGCAATAACACAGTATACATCCTAATCTCTTGCTCTCGCCAATACTAAATGGGACTTTGGCACCACTGCCTCCAACAAAAAAATTGTTAATGGAAATAAAGCTGTGCCTTTAAAATAGTTCCACTGTACATGGACATACAACACAAACTTATTTTCAATTACATTTACATTCTCTACAGAATAGCTTAGAAATGGGGTTGATTTACTAAAACTGGAGTGGGCAAAACTGGTGCAGCTCTACATAAAAAGCAATCAGCTAACCTTTTTTTGTCAAATTGAACAAGCTGAAGTTAGAAGATGACTAGCTGCTATGCACAGCTGCACCAGATTTTGAACTCCAGTTTGAACTCCATTGTATAACCAAGGAAAGAGTACAAAATGGGCATAGACATCTATCCTAAAGGGTATGGTATGTATAGTACTACCAAAAGTGCATCACTCGATTACAACATGAAAATTCATATGGGTTTAATCAATAAAGCTGTGCAAAATGTTAATGTGCAAAGTGCAGTAAACAGCTTCCAATTTACTGTAGTCAGGTTAGCTGAAGATGATTAGATTGGCTGGAATAGGTTACAGCACTTTGCATTTTGCCTTACTGAACCCAATAATTTATTACATTTTTCAATTCTGCAAGTGAATGTCTAATAGCAACATTAGATTGTTGTGGAAACATCATCTCTTGGCCAGTGCTTCACCAACAAGTTGAATACAAATATCTTCGGCGTCTGTCTGAACAACAAGGCAACCTTCGAACTTGCCCATGGTGGATGGTTTGAATTTCACTGGTATGTTGATATAGTGGTGAGGTCTATAAAAGTAAAAAAAATAAAATAAGCATCATAGCAAGGTGATCCCACAAGAACAAAAAACAAACCCATTATGAATTGAATAGACATGGTAAGCAGATAAAACTACATTGCTGTATGCGTTTCGCTTTAGAAAGGAGGTGCACTTAGAGGGAAATTATACAGCATTGACAAGTAAATTTTCAAAGATGTGGCTGCAGTGTTTTCTTAAAGCAAATGTTTGCTTCACCTGTGCAGGTCAAAGCAACAGGTTTCCTCTACTGACCCCTTTCCCCAGCAGTAAACGCTCATCTTTCCTTAATTGTCTCATCAATGGTTAACTGACTGCAATGAGAAAAGAAGTTTTATATTAGTGCTAAGCTTGTCTAGTAGGAGCTTACACAGGCCTGAGGACCTGTTCCCATTCTCATACGACAGCTCTAAACCCATTGCCAAGCTGTCTGAAAAGACAAAATTAAGTCACACGTTTCTATATCCAAAGTACCAGGTATTTTTTTTATCACTCCTGGTGGCGGAGCAAAGAGAAAGAAAAAATAATTTTCATCTTATTTAGGTGAGGTTGAATAAAGATACAGAGCACCGGATCGCTGGGCTGTGGAGGGGGTGGCTCAGGCTCTCAGCAGCTTGCCGAGAAGATGAGCCGGGTGCTGGTCCAGGCATATGGGCCAGATTCCCGAACCTGGACTGGCTTTGTGACGTCAGCCTACTGTAGGCTGAAAACCACAGGAGTGCAGAACAAACTGCACTCCTGTGATTCACAGGAGAACAGCAGCCAAACAAGCTTTGACTCTACTCATCCTTTAATTACAAGCACACACAGAAAGGAGATAGGACTTTAAAAGGATATGAGGCGGTCACTGAGGTGAGCACACAATCAATATGGTTAAAAAATTGTATTTATTATTGATCAAACATGATTAAAATTACATATAGAAAAACAAAGAAATTGAAATATATGAACAATAGCACTAAGCTACAGTTGATATTTGATACTTATTTCCAGCAAGAGTATGAATAGAGTTCAATAATCTAACATGTTTCACAGAGTTGAACCTCTGCTTCTTCAGGGAAACTCAGTATATAGCTAGTACTTGTTAAAATGAAAGAAACACATCACTACAATCACAACAATATATATACATATTCATCTTAGTCAAAGAAATTCATTAATGGTACATATAGAAAATAAACCATTAAAAAGTGCTCACCAACGTCATCAAAATATGACTATATGTTACTATGGATGAACAACCAGACTGAGGTGTTGTTTCGCAGAGCCTGGTCCAGTTAGGGACAGTTTGGATCACAGCCACCATTTATCCCCTGACCCACCGTTGAAGGTGCTGTGGGTACCTATCGTTGCGGTGGATTTTGACCAGTGCCCCTGGGTTTGGGGGGGGGCATACACTCCTACAGCTGCACTACAGAAGATTTTTAACCACTTCAGCCCCGGAAGATTTGGCTGCTCAATGACCAAGCCATTTTTTGCGACATAGCACTGCGCGGCCGTGCAACGTTGTACCCAAACAAAATTGACGTCCTTTTTTCCCCACAAATAGAACTTTCTTTTGGTCGCATTTGATAGTCTCTGCGGTTAAAAAAAAAAACAAAAAAACACCAAACAATAATATTTTGTACTTTTTGCTATAATAAATATCCCCCCCCCCCCCTTTTTTTTTTTTTAAGAAAAGCGAATTTTTTCCTCAGTTTAGTTCAATATGTATTGTTCTACATATTTTTGGTAATAAAAATCGCAATAAGCGTATATTGATTGGCTTGTGCAAAAGTTATAGCATCTACAAAATAGGGGAAAGATTCATGGCATTTTTAAATTTTTTTAGTAATGTCGGTGATCAGCAATTTTTATTGAGACTGCGACATTATGGCGGACAGATCGGACACTTTTGACATTTTTGGGACCATTAGCATTTATACAGCGATCAGTGCTTTAAAAATGCACTGATTACTGTGCAAATGTTACTGGCAGGGAAGGGGTTGACAATAGGGGGCAATTCAAAGGGTTAACTGTGTTCCCTAGGGAGTAACTGCGGGGGGAGGGGACTGACTGGGTGAGGAGGTGCATACCAAGTATGAACAACAGATCGCTCTCCTCACACCCTGACAGCACGGAGATCTGTCTGTTTACATTGACAGATCTCTGTTCTGTCTCTGTGTGGAGCGATTGCGGGTGAGTAGCGTTCACCGTGAGCGCCGGGCACGCGCATCGGCTCCAGTGTCGCGGGCGCCTCCTAGTGGTCAAAAGGCGAACAGACGTTCAATTATGTAGGTACGCCCAGGGGAGCCAATCTGCCGCAGTACAAATGTGGTGGCTGGTCGGGAAGGGTTGTATAGGTGTCAAAGAACAATACACTGCAGAACTTTACCAAAGGTTTAAACACTGTAAACCATCATTTAGAGAACAGGTTAACTTCAAGCAGTTGGTAAAAAAAACACACTATGATAATGTTTAAAAGAAACCCAAAATGGGTACAAAGCACAACAAAGGCAGACTTCATACGCATGCTAATTGGCTAATGGAACATAACCCATTCATATGGAAGTACAATTTTCAATATCAAAACAAGTACTGCGAGCTTACCTCAATGAATATTTGGAATGCTTCATGTGAAATGGCTCTTTAGGACTAACAAATTTCAGCTGCAAATCAATACAAGATGCAGTAAACACCCACATGCATATTACAGTCTTAGTATTAATAAAACATGCACAGATTCAATGCGGAGGAAATCATTGCAAACTCATGTCAAATGTGTTATTGTTAACAAGTCAGGTCAATATTAATAAGCTTCCTACAGACAGTGAAACCTTTGGAAGCTCTTGACCACATACAGGTTTTAGATTACAATATATTAACCCATTCCCACCATGTGCACACATATATGAGGCCTCACAGAAAGGGTGTCTTCTTCCATTGAGCTAATTTATTTGGGGTAGTTCTTTGGTGGTAGGTTATGGTAATATTAAGAAATATACAGTTACATTTTTAAATTGATTTTTAACTTATTTGTGCTAGTTTTCCTTTGATAAAAATCAATTGGGACAGATCCATTACCATTTCCCACCAAATGAAAGCCAATTTGTCCTGCAAAAAACAAGGTATAATCGACCTGGATACCCTAAGTAGTTGCATAGTTTGGCTAAGACAGGTCAAATTAGCAAAACTGTGTTCTGGCGTTAGGCTTTATTTTATTTACACTTTGTCACAAAGGGATTAGGCACCGTTTAAAAGCAAACTGCATAAAAGATCAGGATATCCATTTTAAAAACCATGCAACTGAACACTAGGAACAAACCTGAATATTTCTTTAAAGCAGTTGTAAAGTCTTTTTTTTTACTAAAATGATAAACATGTTATACTTACCTGCTCTGATAGTATTGCACAGAGCAACACCAAACATCCTCTTCTGGGGTCCTCCACCAGTGCTCTCAGCTCAACCTCATTTGTGTGTGTGCACCCACTGCTTGCCGAGCTGGACGGTATTTGTTCGTGCTGCTCCGGCCAAAAGTTTTGAGCCTTACACAAATAATTTTCACAAAGTCTGCCAGCTCAGTTTTTATCACAGCAATTTGCATGTATACTCCAGAAAGTTATGAAGAGTGATCAGATGAATTGCTATTGAAAATGAACTTAATCCAATAAAAACATTTCCACTGCATTTGTAAAGGCGGCTTCAGGGCCCCCAAGAAGGTCCAGCAAGCACCAGGATAGTCTCCTACAGTTGATTCAGCTGTGGAATCGGGGCACCACGAGTGCAGAGCTTGTTAAGGAATGGCAGCAGGCAAGGGTGAGTGCATATGCATGCACAGTGAGAAGACTTTTGGAGGATGGCCTGGTGTCAAGAAGGGCAGCAAAGAAGACACTTCTCTCCAGGAAAAAATCAGGGACAGACTGATATTCTGCAAAAGGTACAGGGATTGGACTGCTGAGGACTGGGGTAAAGTAATTTTTCTCTGATGAATCCCCTTTCCAATTATTTGGAGCATCCGGAAAAAACCTTGCCCGGAAAAGAAAAAGGTGAGTGCTACCATCAGTCCTGTGTCATGCCAACAGTAAAGCATCCTGAGACCATTCATTTGTCGGGTTGCTTCTAAGCCAAGGGAGTGGGCTCACTCACAATTTTGCCTAAGAACACAGCCATAAATAAAGAATGGTAAAAAAACATCCTCCGAGAGCAAACTCTCCCAAGCAGGAACAATGCCTTTCCCAGCATGATTATTATTATTATATGCGATGATGGAGCACCTTGCCATAAGGCAAAAGTGATAACTAAATGGCTTGGGGAACAAATCATGGAAACTTTGGGTCCATGGCCAGGAAACTCCCCAGACCTTTAATCCCATTGAGAACTTGGGCTCTGTCCTCAAGAGGCAGCTGATCAAAAAACCCCCCACAAATTCTAACAAACTCCAAGCATTGATTATGCAAGAATGGGTGCCATCGGTCAGGATATGGCCCAGAAGTTGATTAACAGAATGCCAGGGTGAATTGCAGAGGTCTTGAAAAAGAAGGGTCAACACTGCAAATATTGACTCTTTGCATTACCTTTATATAATTGTCAATATAAGCCTTTGACATTTATGAAATGCTTGTAATTGTACTTCAGTATACCATAGTAACATCTGACAAAAGGGTCTAAAAACACTGAAAAAGCAGACTTTGTGAAAATTTATATTTGTGTCACTCAAAACTTTTGGCCACGGCTGTAGACACACACACACACACACACACACACACGCCACCCTTCCTTAACCTCGCCCCCTCACAGGATTTGATTGACGCAAGATTCAAGTAAGTATACAAGAGGGCAACAGAGTTACAGGGACATTTTTTACCTTCATGCAGGTAATGCACGAAGGTAAAAAAAAAAAAAATGTGTTGCATTTAGAACCACTTTAAAGCATTTTTTTACCCTCCCCTGTCCCTAAACACTTACCTGACACCTTCCTGTCTGCAGCATTGCCATTACCTCTTATCACAGGAGACTTTGGCTGGGTGGTTCCTGCTGCTATCAGTCAAATCCTGCGAGGAGTGTGAGGATGGAGGGAGATGTGGCTGAGCCGCAATGTGCGTCTACAGACGCACACTCCCCAGCTCTGGCGCACACCCACACAGGTGCCCCCAAAGCACATAGCTTACTGAAAAGGCACGCACAAGGAGTAGAGAGCACGGGCAGGGAACTCTAGAAAAGACGTTGGGTAAGGGACCATCTGGGCAATACCAATGCGCAGAGCAGATAAGTCGAACATCTTTTTTATTTTAAAATAAAAAAGCCTTTACAATCACTTTAAAATTATCAGTGTAGCTCTGGCTTAAGGATACACATTAAAGTGGTTGTAAACCCTATTCATGAAATCTGACCTGGGTACATACAGGTGCATCTCAAAATTAGAATATCATCAAAAACAATTAACTTATTTTAGTAGATCAATTCAAAAAGTCAAACTCACTTTTGCTAACATACCACGCCGCATTGATGCTGTCATTCGTGCAAAAGGAGCTCTGACCAAGTATTGAGTGCATACTATACTGTACATGGTCACGCTTTTCAGTAAGCCAACATTTCTTATTAAAAATCCTTTTATTGGTCTTATCTAATGTTCTAATTTTCTGAGATACAGAATTTTGGGTTTTCACTAGTTGTAAGCCATAATCAAAATTAAAAAGAAATGCATAACTGTTTGTAACACATCTGTATAAAATATAAGAGTTTCACTTTTTGAATTGAATTACTGAAATAAATTAACTTTTTGATATTCAAATTTTGTGAGACGCACCTATATATTTATAGTGTGTACTTATCTCTCTCCAAAACTCCAAGTCCTGTTTCTGCTTTGTTCTTCTGTTATCAGCAGAGTCACTTCTGACAAAATCCCCAACACAGGAGATAAAAGCAGCTGGAAATTTGTGTCAAGGAGGGTGCTTACAGATAGATAAGCAGAGAGCTCGTCTATTCACAGTACAGCTTTGCATGACCCTTCATTCCTCAGCATTTCCTCCAAACAGCTCTCACACAATGTATGCCCAGACCCCACACCCACTGCCAAAACAGGAAGAAAGATTTCCAACATGATGTGCACTTTCTAAAGAGTGTAGACAGCTGAAGACAGCAGATATACATGTAAAACTTACGTGGGGAGATGTGTATCTTCTGAGGCTATTTACTTCACTATAGGAGAGGGTTTACAACCACTTTAACAAAAGGGCAATTAAGCACACGGGGCATGTTAAATATATCAGTTCCCTTTAAATCTCAATACTCAGAAGCAAGTTGTCCAACTACAGTTATGTTCTCCAGATTACTTTAGGCTTTCCAAAAGTTATTTTGAAAGTTAAAGAAAAACACAAAAAATCTTACCATGTATGTTGTAAAAGAGTTGTTTCGTAGGTTTACTTTTAATGTACTGGATTCACCAAGTGGTGTAGGAGGAAAAGCGTATAACTGGTCTGAAGCAAAAACTCCCTTGGCAGTTACATCTTGCCTGGGAATCAAAATACAAGAGTTTAGGTAGAGCTATGAGCAAAACATTTTTTCCCCCATTTTGGATAGAGAGGGTTATAACACTAATGCCCCGTACACACAGTCGGATTTTCCGACAGAAAATGTGTGATAGGACCTTGTTGTCGGAAATTCCGACCGTGTGTAGGCTCCATCACACATTTTCCATCGGATTTTCCGACACGCAAAGTTTGAGAGCAGGCTATAAAATTTTCCGACAACAAAATCCGTTGTCGGAATTTCCGATCGTGTGTACACAAATCCGACGCACAAAGTGCCACGCATGCTCAGAATAAATAAAGAGATGAAAGCTATTGGCCGTTTACAGTCCCGACGTACGTGTTTTACGTCACCGCGTTCAGAATGATCGGATTTTCCGAGGAACTTTGTGGGACCGTGTGTATGCAAGACAAGTTTGGGCCAACATCCGTCGGAAAAAATCCTAGGATTTTGTTGTCGGAATGTCCGATCAATGTCCGACCGTGTGTACGGGGCATTACAGTTTTATCCAAAACATGACGTAGGAGGAAATTCATACAAAGTGAGGGAAACCTGGTGTGCCAGAACTAGTGTTCCCATTGGAAGATTGCCCTTCTATTAGTGTTCTGATGTCAACTCTATCCAAATCAAACTAGCATAGTAGGAATGCAACTATGCCTTAAAGTGGTTGTAAACTTGAGGATAAAAAAAACAAATAAAAATAAAAAACAACCTGCAAGACAAAGGCATAGCTCATTATGAAATTCCTATCCTATAACGAAGCTGTTGCAGCAGTCCCCGTACACTGCTGTGACGGGCGTCATGTCTCCGGAATGTTACTTCCGGGTTCGCAGGCTCCAGCACTGTGAGCAGGAGCCTGCTGTGCCATGAAATGGCATGAATGAGCCGTTTCTTCAGTGCGCATGAGCCGATAAGGTTGGCACTTGCGGATACAGTGCATATCTCTCAAACTGTGCAAGTTTAGGAGAAATTCACGGTGCCTACAGGTAAGCCTTATTATAGGCTTACCTGTAGGCAAAAGTGGTTATAAAGGGTTTACAACCACTTTAATGAACCACTAAAAATTAAAACGTTACATAGGATTATGAACATCTATTTTACAAATAAAGTTATTACATACACAGTTCTCAATGAAGAAGCTTCAGAGCCGGATCTTCTTCTTGGATGGACTGGAACTTCTGTATTTACTGAAGCATGAGCTCTCACCAACACATTTTCAATCATGGTACCCTGTAGAAGAAGATAACAGTCAGCCATGCTTTTAATCATTTCAAAATACAAACACAACACCCACCTGCATAAAATTGGACTTCTTTATCTGCAGTTTTCCTAAACTGCAGGGGAATAGATCCAACCTGTTCTTGTTGCAATGCCAAGGAAACTCCCGTTCAGGAATATCTATTTGTCTGAAATCTCATCTTGGCATACAGCACAGGACTTTCATGCAATGCCCACTCCATGAGACTCGTGTTTTTTTTTTTTTTTTTTTTAACAAGAGAAGGAGGAGTGATCAAGACACAAGGGGTGGAAGTGCATGTGTCCTGTACTATATTGCAAGATAAGGAAAGTACAGGAAAGTCATAATTCCTGTTATCTTAAAGTGACTGTAAATATTCACCTTGTAAAACAATCCATTCAGTTTAAAATAGAAATAAAAAGCAACACATTTTTGTATACAGTGCCTTGAAAAAGTATTCATACTCCTTGAAATTTTCTACATACCCTGTTTACATACCCTGGCAGAATTTATGATTTCTTGGCCATTTTTCAGAGAATATGAATAACACAAACTTTTCTTTCACTGTGGTAAGTGTTTGACTGAAGCCATTATCAATCAACTGTTTACTCTTTTTAAATCATAATGGCAACATAAACTACCCAAATGACCCTGATCAAAAGTTTACATACCCCAGTTCTTAACCAGTTCAGATCCGCGCTATAGCCAAATGACGGCTACAGAGCGGATCTACATTGCCAGGACTACGTTTATTGACGTCGTCCCCTTTCCTCGCTGTCGTGAGCGTGCATTGGGGAAAATCTGTGTTGGCCGCGTCCCTTGGACACAGCCAATCACAGATCGCTGTAAATGGCCAATCATAGCGCGATCGCCGTGGCAAATGAGAGATGATCTCAAATGTAAACATATGAGATCATCTCTGAGAGATGATCTCAAATGTAAACATATGAGATCATCTCTCATTGCCGGCTCTCTCTCCTCACACAGACAGCGTATGAGGAGAGAGCTTCTGTAAACAATTGTGAGTTTATTTTACAGTAGAAAAAACAAAGTGTGCCCAAACAGTGCCCACGGTGACAAATAGCATCTTAAGCTAGTGCCATCTGTGCCCACTTGTACCACCAGTGCCCATCTGTACCACCTCATCAGTGCCCATCTGTACCACCTCATCAGTGCCCATCTGTGCAATCAATCAGTGCCCATCTGTACCGCCTCATCAGAGCCCATCTGTACCGCCTCATCAGAGCCCATCTGTACCGCCTCATCAGAGCCCATCTGTACCGCCTCATCAGAGCCCATCTGTACCGCCTCATCAGAGCCCATCTGTACCGCCTCATCAGAGCCCATCTGTACCGCCTCATCAGAGCCCATCTGTACCGCCTCATCAGAGCCCATCTGTGCAATCAGTGCCCATCTGTGCCGCATCATCAGTGCCCATCTGTGCAATCAGTGCCACCTCATCAGTGCCCATCTGTGCAATCAGTGCCCATCTGTGCTGCCTCATCAGTGCCCATCTGTGCAATCAGTGCCGCCTCATCAGTGCCATCAATCAATGCCACCTCAGTGCAGGCTTAGCACACACCTGTGCAGTCTCATCACCACCAGCAACCATGTCCAAAAAAAGCTTTTCCGCCGGGGAGGCATGCCAAATTATTTCAACGGCGACGAGAGCAACGGGGAGCTCTCTTTTTCGGATTCCCTTTCCAATTTGGATTCTGATGTAAATTACGAGCCAGTCCTCAGTAGTGGAACACTGACAGACTCAGAGGAGGAAGATATCCGGCCCGACAAACGAAGGCGTTCTGGCGAGGAGGCAGTGCCATCCACCAGCACCGCAGTGCCATCCACCAGCACCGCAGTGCCATCCACCAGCACCGCAGTGCCATCCACCAGCACCTCAGCAAGAAAGGCCAAGTACCAGTGGGGTGTCACCTCAGCCCCAAAGGGTTAAGACCCATGCCAGCCTTCCCTATGCCCTTCAGAACCCCTTGTGGCTTCCTCCTAATTCAGGAGAAGCTAACGTTCCCCCTTTCACTGTCCAGCCAGGAGTCCAGGTAGACACGGAGAATTTTACCCCAATTAATTTTTTTAACCTAAGTTTTATGGACGATATGTTGGCGTCAATTGTGGTCCAGTGCAACCTGTATGCACAGCAATTTATTTTGCAAAACCCAACATCATATTATGCCCGTCCGTACGAGTGGAGAGACCTAACACTGGAGGAGTTCAAGGTTTTTTTTGGGCCTCACATTTAATATGGGACGCACCAAAAAAAAAAAAAAAAAATCAACTGCGTTCCTATTGGTCAACCCACCCCATGCCGCTCTTCTCCGTGGTAATGCCCAGAACCAGGTATCTGATGATCATGAGGTTCCAACATTTCAGTGACAATACCCAGTGCCCTCCCCGAAATTACCCAAATTATGATAGGCTTTACAAAATTCGGTCAATACTAAATTATTTTTCTGAAGTATTCCCCCAGCTGTTCACCCCGGACCAACACATATGTGTGGATAAGTCCCTTGTTAAATTTAGTGGCAGGCTTAAAATTAAGCAATTTATCCCCAGCAAAAGGGCCCGCTATGGGGTGAAAGTGTACAAATTATGTGACCGAGCCACAGGGTACACATATGCCTTCATAGTGCACAAAGGGAAGGACACCCAGCTGCAGCCCCCTAATTGCCCGGACTACTTGGGAACCAGTGGGAAAGTTGTTTGGGACCTCATATACCCCCTACTGGAGAAAGGCTACCACCTGTATGTAGACAACTTCTACACATCTCTGCCCATTCCAAAACCTTCACCGGAAGAAGACGCCAGCATGTGGCACGGTGAAAAACAATCGGAAGGGCTTTCCTCAAAGTCTTGTCAATAAAAAGTTGAGAAAAGGAGAAACGGCAAGTCTGCGAAACAAGGAGATTCTGGCAGTGAAGCGGAGGTACAGAAGGGATGTCTACATTTAGTCTTCCATCCACAATAACACCTACGTGGAAATCCCTAGAAGGAATGGCCCCATTCAAAAACCAACATGCATTTATGAATACAATTTGTTTATGGGGGGAATCTACTTCAACGACCAAATGTTGGAACCATACCATGCCACAAGACAGACATACCATTGGTATAAAAAAGTAGCCATTTATTTTTTTCAATTGGCCATATTCAATTGCTATATCATTTACCGCAACTCCACCCAAAACCCCCAACCCTTCCTTGGCTACCAGGAGGAAATTTACACTGCCCTTATATTCCCGAACGGCCCACCAGAAAACATCTGATCCGATGTTCTTAGTCGACTCTCCGAACGCTACTTTCCAGATGTACATACGGCTGCCTGATCTGGAACGGACTCTGGACTGTTATTCGACCATGTTTCTGCCTACCGATTCTGTACATACTTCTGCCTGATCTGGAACTGACCTTGGATTGTTTGAGCATGTTATTTGCCTGCCTCTTGGACTGATCTTGTACCCTGCAACTGGACTAGTGGGATTCAACACAGGGGTCTTACATATGTGAGGGGCTCCAGAATAGTTTTTCTGGATGAAGAAAACAATTTTCTTTGTTTTCTCATTCCTAGATTAGGGTCTGGAGACTTGGAGGCTTCAAAGAGATTTGGGTGGAAGAAGCCTCTACCCCTGTCCTCATTCTGTTCTGAACGAGGCCCTATTTCTGTCTGCTGCCTGTAGGACTTACTTCCGTCACGCCTCTGTCTGTCGCACTGACCACAACACATGGACCATGTTCCTGCCTACTACCAGAACCAATATTTTTGGCACTGCTGACAATATCTCTGCCTGCACTGACCCTGGACTGTATATGGACAGTATCCCTGCCTGCTGCCAAAAAATTGTGTTCGCTGTTGCTGACCAAGTCCCTACCTGCTGCCTGGACCAGTGCTATCCTCCTGTGGACAACTGTGCTACTAAAACCACAGGTAATCTTTTGTTTACCCTTTTCTCAGCATAATGTATTTTGGGGTGTAATTCTTGGTATGTACATGGTATGTGTCCCTGGAACACCTGACGGTGTTCCTTGCATGTTGGATCTCTGTATGCAGCCAGGCTGTGTAAAGGTCTCACACATGTGGTATTGCCATACTCCGAAGGAGTGGCAGAATTTATTTTGGGGTGTCATTTTTGCTATGTAAATGCTATGTGTTGGAAATATCTTATAAACCGACAACTTTGTGCATTAAAAAAAAAAAAGCGTTTTCATTTTTTTCCACATTTTCAAAAAACTTCTGGAAAAAAATTAACCATTCAAAAGACTCATTATGCCTCATATAGATTATACGTTGGGGTGTTAGCTTTCCAAAACGGGGTCATTTTGTCCATTGTCCTGGTGCTCTAGGGCCTTCAAAAGTGTAATAGGTAGTCAACAAGTTAGATGGGTAATTTATGCTCCTTGAACACCTGATTGTGCTCCCTGCATGTTGGGCCTCTGTATGTGGCCAGGTAGTGAAAAAGTCCCACACATGTGGTATTGCAACTCACCATGCCTCTTACTAAATACCCTGGAATGTCTACTTTCCAAAAAGGGGTCATTTATACTTTCCTGGCTTGTTAGGGTCTCAAGAAATGAGATGAGCCTCAGTATATCAGCTGTGATAATTTTTTAATGATTTGCACCATAGCTTGTAGACTCTATATATTTCACACAGACCACATAATATCCACTAATTTGGGTTATTTTTACCAAAGATGTGTAGCAGTATAAATTGCTAATTTGCAAAATTTTATCACAGAAACAAAGAAAAATGCAATTTTTTCAAAATTTTTGGTCTTTTTTCATTTATAGCGCAAAAAAAAACAAAAAAAAACAAACACAGAGGTGATCAAATACCACCAAATGAAAGCTCTATTTGTATGAAAAAAAGGACAAAAAAATCATTTGAGTACAGTGTTGCATGACTGAGTAATAGTCATTCAAAGTTTAAGCGCACTGAAAGCTGAAAATTAGTCTGGGCAGTAGGGGGTTTAAGTGCCCAGTAAGCAAGTGGTTAATACCGTGTATTGCCCCTTTAACATTAATGACAGCTTGAAGTCTTTTGTGGTATTTGTGGATGAGGCTCTTTATCCTCTCAGATGGTAAAGATGTCCATTCCTCTTGGCAAAAAGCCTCCAGTTCCTGTAAATTCTTGGGCTGTCTTGCATGAACTGCACGTTTGAGATCTCCCCAGAGTGGCTAATTAATATTGAGGTCAGGAGACTGAGATGGCCACTCTAGAACCTTCACTTTATTCTGCTGTAGCCAATGACAGGTCAACTTGGTCTTGTGTTTTGGATCATTGTCATGTTGGAATATCCAAGTTCGTCCCATGCGCAGCTTCCCGGCTCATGAATGCAAATGTTCCTCCAGTATTTACGATAACATACTGCATTCATCTTGCCATCAATTTTGACCAAATTTCCTGTGCCTTTGTAGCTCACACATACCCAAAACATCAGCGATTCACCTCTGTGTTTCACAGTAGGAATGGTGTACCTTTCATCATAGGCCGTGGTGACTCCTCTCCAAATGTAGCCTTTATGGTTGTGGCCAAAAAGCTAAATTTTGGTCTCATTCCAAATGACTTTGTGCCAGAAGGTTTGAGGCTGGTCTCTGTGCTGTTTGGCGTATTGTAAGAGGGATACTTTGTGGCATTTGTGTAGTAATGGCTTTCTTTTGGCGACTCGACCATGCAGCCCATCTTTCTTCAATTGGCTCCTTATTGTGCATCTTGAAACAGCCACACCACATGTTTTCATTGAGTCCTGTATGTCACCTGAAGTTATTTGTGGGTTTTTCTTTGCATCCCAAACAATTTTCCTGGCAGTTGTGGCTGAAATCTTAGTTGGTCTACCTGACCGTAATTTGGTTTCAACAGAACCCCTCATTTTCCACTTCTTGGAGTTTGAACACTGTTGATTGGCAGTCTCAATCTTTTTATATCCCTTTCCTGTTTTAAACAGTTCAACTACCTTTCCCGCAGATCCTTTGACAATTCTTTTGCTTGCCCCATGATTCAGAATCCAGAAACGTCAGTGCAGCACTGGCTGAAAGATGCAAGGGTCTGTCAGGAGTCCAGAAACTCATTGACCTTTTATACACACACCCCAATTACAAGCAAACAGATCACAGGTGAGGATGGTTACCTTTAATAGCCATTCAAACTCATTTGTGTCAACTTGTGTGCAGGTTATCAGGCCAAAATCACCAGGGTATGTAAACTTTTGATCAGGGTCATTATGATTTAAAAAGAGTAAACACAGTGGATTGATAATAAATGGCTTCAGCCAAACATTTACCATGAGTGAAAAAAAAGTTTGTGTTATTCATATTCTCTAAAAATTGGCCAAGAAATTAAATTCTGCCAGGATATGTAAACTTATGAGTAAAACTGTAAATGTATTTTTATTGGGATTTTATGTGATAGACCAACGCAAAGTGGCACACAATAGACCAACGCAAAGTGGCACACAATTGTGATGTGTAAGGAAAATGATAAATGATTTTCCAATTTTTTTTACAAATATCTGAAAAGTGAGAGGTGCATTTGTATTCAGCCCCCTTTACTCTGATGCCACTGACTAAAATCTAGTAGAACCAATTGCCTTCAGAAATAATCCAATTAGTAAATTGATTCCACCTGTGTGCAATTTAATCTCAGTTAAAATAGAGCTATTCTGTGAACCCCCCAGAGGTTTGTTAGAGAACTTTCATGATGCTGTTTGCTCATTAAGGCAAAGGAACACACCAGACAGGTCAGTGATAAAGTTGTGGATACGTTTAAAGCAGGACTAGGTTATAAAAAAAAAAAAACCCAAGCTTTGAACATCTAATGGAGCACTGTTCAATCCATCTTCCGAAATTGGAAAGAGTATGTCACAACTGCAAACCTACCAAGACATGGCCATCCACCTTAACTGACAGGCCGGACAAGAAGAGCATTAATCAGAGAAGCAGCCAAGAGGCCCATAGTAACTGTGGAGGAGCTGCAAAGATCCATAACTCAGGTGGGAGAATATGTCCACAGAACAGCTATTAGTCGTGCACTCCACAAATCTAGGCTTTATGGAAGAGTGGCAAGAAGAAAACCATAAGAATTCCCATTTGCAGTTTGCGGGAAGCCATATGGGGGACACAGCAAACATGTGGAAGGTGGTGCTCTGGTCAGATGAGACCAAATGCTATGTGTGGTGGAAAACGAACACTGCACATCACACTGAACACACCATCCCCCCACCATAAAACATTGCGGTGGCAGCATCATGTTGTGGGGATGCTTTTCTTAAGCAGAGACAGGGAAGCTGGTCAGAGTTGATGGGAAGATGGATGGAGCCAAATACAGGGCAATCTTAGAAGAAAAGTCAAGTTAGACTTACTGGTAACTACTTTTCTGAGTGTCTTCCAGGACAGCCCATGAGACCTAGGGCTCCTCCTACCAGGACAGGAAACCTGTAAAACCCCACCAGATAAAAGGGCAGTCCTCCAGG
This sequence comes from Lithobates clamitans, assembly GCA_037952925.1. Taxonomy (NCBI): domain Eukaryota; kingdom Metazoa; phylum Chordata; class Amphibia; order Anura; family Ranidae; genus Lithobates; species Lithobates clamitans. The sequence continues at coordinate 485,631 of JBBGZY010000584.1, forward strand.
CCCCATGTCAGTATTTCTCAAGAACCGTAGGATGTACCTGCAAAACATATGCAGAACACACAACTCAAGACATAACCGGGTGGAAATCTGGCTGTACTGGAAGACTCTCAGAAAAGGAGTTACCGGTAAGTCTAACTCGGCTTTTCTCAAGGCGTCTTCCAGCCCATGAGACGATGAGCCAGAACGTACCAGTCTATTGAGCGACGACCACTGCCTGAAGGAGCTTACGACCAAATGCCTGCTCCTAAGATAGGAGGTCCAGGCGATCATGTTTAACAAAAGTCAAAAAACTGGACCAGGTGGCAGCTTTGCATATTTGTTCCGGTGAGGCTCCAGTCCTTTCAGCCCAAGATGCACACAAGGCTCTTGTTGAATGCGCATTGACAAAAGGCGGAGAAACCTTCATAACCCTGTAGGATTCAGCAATAGCCTGCTTTATCAATCTGGCTAAGGTGGCTTTGGATGCACACTCTCCTTTGTGTGTCCCCGAAAAGAGAACAAAGTATCTGTTTTCCTAAAGGTTTTGGTCATTTCTAGGTAGACAAGAAGAACTCTCCTGACGTCTAAGAAACTACATTTCTTTTCTTTCCTCACCCTTCAGAATACTTCACAGGGTTGGTAGCAAAATATCCTGAGATCTGTGGAAGGAACTGGCTACTTTAGGCAAAAACCCCGGATGTGTTTTTAACACAATCCTCAAAGATTGAGAGTTAAGGCTCCCTGACTGAAAGGGCCTGCAACTCACTACCTGCAACTCGCTAATAACCCTACAAGCTGAGGTAAGTGCCACAAGGAAAACTGTCTTTAGAGTAAGTGATATAACTGAAGTATCTTTCAGGGGCTCAAAAGGGAATTCTGACAGAGCCTGAAGGACTTGAGAGAGAATACTGGAGGAAAACACGAATAGCCACTGCCTGTACTTTTAACATACTAAAAAATGTAAAAACCCTTGTCAACACCTCCTGAAAAAAATTCCAAAATTGATGGAACGTCGTGAGACAATCTTTGATTTTCAGATAACCAAGAGTTACATTTTTCCAAACGTTGGCATATATAGCTCTAGTAACTGGCTTCCTACAATTAACCAGGGTTTTGATCACTTTGTCCGAAAATCCCTGGGAACAGAATATTTTCTCTTCAGATACCAAGCCATCAAGTTTAGGGCTGCATTCACACCTGAGCATTTTCAGCTATTAAAATGTCCAAAAAAAAACAACAAAAAAAAAATGCCTGAAAAACACCCAACAAGCAAAATCACATTCATGTCAATGGCACCTGTTCACATCTGAGCGTTGTGTCACCTGAAGCAAAACGCCTGAAAAATGCCCTAAGCTCAAAAAAGAACATGAGCTCCTTTGGGGCAGATTACAGGTGTTTTTCTGCCTTTTACATTGGTGACCTGTACAAAATCGCCCGACTTTGAAACGCTCAGGTGTGAATGTAGCCTAAGAATGCCACCTGCGGGTGCAACACTGGATCCTGAGACAATAATTCCTGTCTCTTCGGGAGGATGAATGGAGCCTTGGAAACCAGAGTCTGCAGCAGGGAAAACCATGGCCTCTTGGGCCAAAAAGGGGCTACTAGGATGAGATCTGCCTCTTGCATAAGAAACTTCAGAAGCACTTCTGGAATTAGCCCAATAGGTGGGAAGGTGTAACAGAGGCTGAATGGCCAAGGATTTGCTAGAGCATTAAACCGCAAAGATTGATCTGCTGGGTTCAGGGAAAATAATTTCTCTATCTTGCAATTGCTCTGATTGGCGACAAGATCTATTTTGGGAGATCCCAAACTGTCGGTAAGTTCTGCAAAAAATCTCCAGGTGGAGAACCAATTCAAATGTTTCGACATACCTGGTAGCAGGCTGAGAGATAATCTGCCAGATAGTTTGGTGTACCTTTCATGTGTACTGCTGTGATCGAAGCCAGGATTCCCTTCCGCCCATAAGTTCCCCCTGGGCTATAAATGGAAGGATCTGACTTCTCGTTCCTCCTTGTTTGTGGAGGTATGCAACAGTAGTATGCTAGAATCTGCAGATTGTGACCCCTGACCTCCATCAGAAATGCTTCAAAGGCTTTCTGAACAGCCAAAAGCTCCCTCTGAATCGATAAAGCCTTTGCTTCCCTGGGAATCTTGCCTGTGCTACTGTGTTGTTTAGATGGGCTCGCCATTCCCAGGAACTTGCATCTGTTTTGATGCTCTGGGATATTGGAATGGACCATTGCAGACCTTTTGTCAGGTGAGTATGTGACCACCACCACAAGCTTCTGGAGGGTATTTGAAACCTTCTCTAGGGAACTTGTGTATCCGTCCCAGTTTCTTAACAGAAACAGTTGCAGTGGTCGTTGGTGTAACCTTGCCCATGGAACTGAGGAAAGCAAGAGGTCATCAGACCCACTGTTCTTGAGATTTCTCTGAGCGAGATCCAGGAATTGGTCTGCAAGGCTGAAATCGCCTTTGAGATTTTTTCCTGCGGGAGGAAAATCCGCTGATTTACCGAACAAATTTAGTATCCCAGATAAGTCGCCCTCTGAGCCGGAATCAGGGAAGCCTTCTCTCTGTTGACCAACCAGCCCAGAGACTGTAGGAAGTCCTGTACGGTCTGGAGATCCGCCTCTAGTTTCTGGTATGACTCTGCCACCACTAGGAGGTCACCCAGATAAGGGATGATTGTAATCACTTTTAACCTCAATGGAGTCAATGCTTCTCCCAAGACCTTTGTAAAGATGCGTGGGGCTGATGACAGCCTGAAGGGTAGGGCCTGGAATTGATAGTGACGGATCTCTGATCCCATCTTGACGGCTAGCCACCAAAGTTTTTCGGAAAGCTGGATGAATAGGGATGTGCAAATATGCATCCCTCAAATCCAGGCCCTCAATCTTCCTCCCACCGGGATACAAGTTATTGTGGCTTAGCAGGTTGTTGAGGAGAGTTAAACAAGACCCCCCCCTTACCTCTGCCTTTGTGCCCTGTCCAATGCTTTTTGGGTCTGTTGTCTTTTTCCCTTGGACCCTGCTGACTGCTTTGGCCACAAAAATTTTTTCTGGCCGACGGCTTTTTCTTGTTTTCGGGAAAGGCCTTTTTCCTGTCAGCCATGCGCTATAGTGCCACTTGCAGACCAGGGCCAAAAAGATGGTTGTCTGTTAAGGGAAGACCACATGGGTGCAACTTAGAAGTAGAGTCGCCTGACCAAGTTTTAAGCCAGAGGCTTCTTCTGGCCGAATTCACCAAGGCCGAGGTCCTAGCTGTCATTCTAACCGTAAGAATCTGCCAGAAAAACAACTGCCCAGAAGTGAAATGGGACGGATTTAAGCATTTGTTCTCTTGAAGTTCCTGCCAAAAGATGCATTTGTATTTGTGTCAACCATACCTCCAGGTTTCTGGCCTGTGAGGCCACCCACTCTCTGGCTACAAAAGTAGACGTTAAGGCTGGTTTAAGACTCACAATAGATGAGTCCTAGGCCCTGCGTATAAGGATATCTCCTCTTTTATCCATGGGATCCCTAAGTGTGCCCATATTGTCAAATACTAGGTCTGTATTTTTAGAAATTTTTGATAGAGGTGCATCTAACTATGGGTTTTTGTTCCAAGGCTGCGCTGTGTCCTCAAACAGAAACCTTCTTTATAGGTTAAGTTTTCTTTCTGGATTTTCCTATTCTAGCTCCTGATCACGCAGCCCGTGCTGCTGGGGCTACAGACATTACAGCGGTCCTGGCCTTCCCCAGGCACTGAGAACAAAGAAGAGCAGCAACACCCTACTCCCCCCCCCCCCCCCTTCCCGGGTGGAGGTGCCACTCTGGGACAGAGAAGGTAGGAAATCTCTCCCTAACAGCAACAAGAGCATTGCTCACGAGACCTAGGGAAACCAGGTCCCAGGAAACATGATTCCCCCTTGTCCGAGGAAACACTAACGCTGACATGGGGCCTGGAGGACCGCCCTTTTATTCGGTGGGGGTTAACGCATTTCCTGTCCTGGTAGGAGCCCTAGGTCTCATGGGGTGTCCTGGAAGACGCCTTGAGAAAGCTTGTTAGAGTCTGCAAAAAGCTTGACTGAGGCCGAGGTTCACCTTCCAGCAGGACAATGACCCTAAGTATACAGCCAGAGATACAATGGAATGGTTTAGATCAAACCATATTCATTTGTTATAATGGAGCAAACTCCAGACCTAAATCCAATTGAGAATCTGTGGCAAGACTTGAAAATTGCTGTTCAGACACTCTCCATCCAATCTGAGCTTGAGCTATTTTGCAAAGAAGAATTGGCACAAATTTCACTCGCTAGATGTGCAAAGCTGGTAGAGACAAAAAAAACTTGCAGCTGTAATTGCAGCAAATGATGGTTCTGCAAAGTATTGACTCAGGGGGGCTGAATACAAATGCACACCACACTTTTCACATATTTGAAAAAAAAAAAAAAAAAATGAAAACCATTTATCATTTTTCTTCCACTTTACAATTATGTGCCACTTTGTGTTGGTCTATCACATAAAACCCCAAAAAAATAAATTAACATTTTTGGCTGTAACATACAACACAAAATGTGGTAAATTTCAAGGGGTGTGAATACTTTTTCAATGCACTGTATATTTGCAATTTCGTAAGGTTAAAACCATCAACCAACCAACCGGATTACACTATTATGGTTCCTTCTACATTTGTTTCATATCCCATGCGTGAAATCTTGTGGTGTGAGGGCAGGAGTTCGGTCTACCAATTTTCTCCATTGCAGCAAGCATAATCTTGCTAAAGCCTACTTGACCTTTTTTTCATTAATTAGGTCAACTACATCTGGTAAGCTGACACCCATTTCATGAGCACTTTTGGGTGATATCCCTAGGCGGTGAAGGGGTTCCATTGTTCACTTGATTACCAGATCCAGACCCAAGATCTATTTTAATTATGGACTTTTAATGCTTTATGTGTGATTCACATGTCATGTTATATGATTCATTATGAGATTGTTTTGATTTATAGTTACTTAAGAATTGCAACACTTTGTGTATACACTGATTAACAATTTGGGCACAATAGTAATTGTATATTATTGATGCTTTTTGGGTTTACTAGGTAAGTTGGGGTGTAGCAGTTTGTATACTGCCGACACACGTGCACTAGTGATTTATCACTGTTTGGGCATAGCTGCTATTTTTTATATAGGTTGTTATATCACATAATTTAGGCGCGGGATTTTTAAATTTTACCTTGTTCAGGCTGTGGAGAGTCAGCTACTGAGGCTAGTTTGAACCGCGTCAATTAGTGTGTCCAAATTAGAAAGCATTTGGCATGAAGCCATAGATTTTAAATCATATAAAGCAGGGGAAGAAAATTATCTTTTGTTGCCTTTGGTACAAAACAGGGGTCCTCAATCCATTTCTCTAACATATCCTAAAGGAAAGGAAGTTTCTCCTCTGAACCCTAAACAGAGTCAGGGTGAATAGCAGATATGTAGTGTTTCTGGTCCCAGGAAACTGAAGGTTGTTGAAGCACCCAGATAATTCCACAGAATTCAGACATTGTGGAAGAGAAATCTGCTTTTGCTAGACAGGCTGCATGGTGAATGCCCGAAAGGGAGCTAAATTCGATAAGGGGAGCAGTGTCATAATAGGACATTACTCCAGGACAAGAGAACAACTATCACCCTTAACTGTAGTTTGAGTTTCCTGTAGGCCACCTACAAAACTCATGCTCTGTGGTCCTTTTGTCCCAGTTTCCTTGCACCTGTGATCACTCATTGCTAAATGAAGGGTACTCTCACACAATTGAGGCTGAAACGGATAGGGTTTTGCAATTCCAGACACAGATGCCATTATAACTCAGGACCTGACTGTTCCGGTGGCTGTGCAGTTCAGGCAGAAAAGGTAGTTTTTGTTTTACAAACAAAATTTTTGCTTGGATCATAGACCTTGTAGGAATTATTGGGCTGATAGTTACAGACATGCTTTAGTTCTGCTAAATAGTATATTAATCTATATGACTGAAATATCAACTTTTAAGCAGGCAAAGTAGCCCAAGTACTCTGTTAGTAACAAAGGAAATACAGTACACTAAGCCCTCTTCAAAAGGTTTTAAAGTAAAATTCTTTCTACTTACTTCTCCACACATTTGAAATCTCACTTTATGCTTGAAATGTGGTTCTGATATTGGATGGCATTCAATGTCCCAAAATTGGGTATAGTCGCCCTGATCTTTGGGGAAGAAACTAACCGGTAGCTTTAAAAAAAAAAAAAAAAAAAAAAAGTAGTTATGTATGTACCACAAACAGAGACTGGAATTAAAAAAAAAACCTGACACTTTTGTTACCTTTAATCTGTCAAGTGCTGCAATCACACCCGACACGTGAGAACATCTGAAAACTGTGTAGGTGGCACGATAAATATCATTGCAGTCAACTCCCTGAAACAAATATATAATTGTGTAACATTGTAAAATGAATAAAATAGCTTATTTTGTTAAATCATATGCATTTACCACCTCACAGTCTTAGGGCCTACCTGTACGTCCTCAGGTGTAAGTGGTTATACCAGGATCAAGGCTGCAGCTCCGATCCTGGTATCAAAAGTTTCATCCAGTGATAAGCTTTCCTGTAGAAGTGATCTGAGTGGCTCTACAGCCACCCACTCATTCTACAGGGCGTGGAAGGGGGCCACCAATCCCTGGCTCTCCGGTGCGATTGGGGAACCCAGGACTGCCGTGACCTCTGGTCTGGTAAACACGGTAGTAAAGCAGCTGATCAAACCCATCTCGGTTTGATCAGATGTTTTTGATGACAGTGGAGAGATCAAATAGACCCCAGATTTCTCAGTAAAGAGTACTCGTTACTGTCCGTGCTACCACAAGGGATGCTGTTAACCACTTGCAACAAAGGTGAGCCAAAAAAAAAAAAAAAAAAAAAGTGTAAAAGAGACCGTGGAAAAAAAAAAATAAATAAAATGGTTAATTTTTTTTTTTTAAAGTGGCCCATCCTCCCATGGTAACTGGCAAATGCAAACGAACACCTAGATTGTGCATGCCTTTATAGGCAGTGATCGCACCAAACATGTGAGGCATCACAGTGATCATGAGAGCAATAATTCTAGCACCAGTACCCACTAGCACTTTACAGGTTACTAGTTCAGAACTAAAGGCATAAAGCATTTCCAGGGGATAATTTAATGTACCGTAATTTGTCACCATTCCACAGGGTGTGCAATTTTAAAGCGGGACGTTCGGTTTCTATTTACTCGACACATCTTTTTAGCTCATCTTTCATATTTTACAAAACAATTGGGCATTAGATTGTGTTTGAGTGTACTAAAATTTCACTATTGTATTCATTTGTATTTTTTTTTTTCTGAAAAAAAAATGTGGTTTTAAAAATGGCTGTGCACTCTCATAGTTGGGCTCTCTCCCACCAGGGGGGTATATTCTCGGTTATAAATATTTTCAAAAATATTGTGTTGCCATGTAAGATTTGTACACGTAAACAAATATCGTGCAACACAAAAAAATTGCAAAAACCACCATGTTATTCTCCAGGGTCTCTACCTAAAAAAAAAAAAAAAAAAAAATATATATATATAATCTGGGGGAAAAAAAAAAAACACAGCAGCTTTAATCATGTAAGTGAAAAATGTCAAAAATGGCCTGGTTTTGAAGTGGTTAAATAAAGATTAGGCTGTATTCAATTACATACCTTTATGTAGGGGGGTGCAAAAGATGAGAGATGCCATTTCAAATTTTCATTACCCAGATTTTCTATATCCAAAAAAGTTTCTAAACAAAAAAAAGAAACAAGGTTTATTCAGCGCCTACTTAAAAAAACAAAAAACAAAAACAAAATTGAAGAACTGAAGTTCACCGAGTGGAGAAGAAAAAGAAAAAAAAAAAAAAGTTGAAGATGCTTTTTAGGCATCTTGGCGAACCTAAAATATCTGAGGAAACAAAAGCATACTTGGAAGAAAGGAAAAAATGCTACATCTCGGTAAATTAAATTAAAGAATACATATAGTGATCTTGTACACAAAATGATGTACTTCCATCCCTGATAATGTAATTTAACAAAACCTCCAAACGCTCATAGTATTTTTCAGAAGTGCATCAAGACAAATGAAAACAGTAAATGAAAACATCTGAGGCAACTGCAGGTACTTTCAAGCATGCCATAGAAACACTGTACTCAGGAGCAACCTACAGGAAGAATATGTGGGCACTGTAATACTTTTGTTAATCAGCCTTATATACAAACATGGAAACTAAGTAGTAAATATGGCTTCCTATCCGGTGATCAAAAGCAGATGGGTGACTTCCAATGATCTATATAATGCAGGGTTGTAAGTCAAGGGAAACCATTTATTGCAAATTATACAGTATGAAAGCTGTAATTTCACAAAAAAAATAAAAATAAAAATAACACCTCCCCCACCCAAAAAAAAACAAAAAACAAAAACGGCTAACAAGCTAGGCTGTTTTAAACATCTCAAAAGCTTTGCTTATCATATAAATTGAATAAGTCTGTATGACAAAGGGTCAGAATGTGTCAGTGATCCCTGTGGACATCTGATAACTAAAAGTTACCTGAGCTTTCACCTGCTGCTGTTTTAGGAAATACAAGGGTAGGATTCTTTATTTCCAGTACAGATGAAGTTTTAGGTAGAGGTTTTGCTACATGAACAGGGGTCTCCATACGAGGCGAAAGCATTGGAAGGGATTTTCGTCCTCCCTCTCTAGGCCCGCTCATTGTAGTGTCGTCATTAATTTCGACTTTAACAATCTGAGGGATTGAAAAAAGCCAGAAGTTTGAGTGACAGGAATAAAAATAAATATCTTTGCAGGTAAAAATAAGATTAAGAACAGTTAAAAGGGTTGTAAACCCCTTTTAAAAAAAAAACAAAACATACATGCCTATACTTACCTGTTCTGTGCAATTGTTTTGCACAGAGAAGCCCCGATGCTTCTTCCGGGATGCCCCGCCGGCGATCCAGGCCTCTCCTCTTTATTGGGTGCCCCCACAGAAGGCCGCTTTCCCTGGGGGCACCCGTGCGTGCTTGCTCCGGAGTCCTGCTGCTGCGTCCATTGACACCAACAGTGGGACTCTGCCCCGCCCCTGCGTCACTGGACTTGATTGATAGCAGCGGAAGCCAATGGCTCCTGCTGCCATCAATCTGTCCAATGTGGAGAGAGACAGCGGCTGGAGCCGCTGCGCTCGTGCACATCGCTAGCTCAGGTAAGAAAAAAAAGGGCGTTTGGGGGGAGCTGCAGCACAGGTTGCATTCTATGCATTAAGGTGAAAAACCCTGAGGCTTTACAACCACTTTAAGGTGTAACGAAAAGGACAGAAACAGTGTTTTCTAGTTTTGAATAGTGTACGGAAATATTCAGATTGCCTGTCAGTTTTTTTTTTTACTGTCCTTGTCCAACTAGTACAAATTTCCTTTCGTTCCCTGGCTTCAATGAGACAACAGGAACTGAGAAAAGGTCTCTCCAAAAGTGAGGTGAAAATCCTCCTAGTTAACTGAACCAATGGACATTTAGGATTTCTAAGCACATCATTTCTCTCGGACAAAAGGTTTCTGGCACAATTAGAGCATGACATAAATGGACAGTAAAGTTACAGTGTCCATTTCTACAGCATTTGAATGGCTCCCCCCAAATACCAGTCATTGGGCTTGCATCATACTAAACCTAAATAAGGCAAAGTGCAAAGAATAAAAAGGGAACTGTGTAGGTTACATTTAAATAATGGTTCAAATTAACAGTTAGATGCTACATTTTGCCCATTTAAACAGCTCTCCACAACGGTCAATGGACTTACATTTCATTATTTCTAATAATGGAATGTAATCACCTGACAGCGAAGCAAAAGTAAATGGGTTACTACAAACTATGGAGAGAGATGCACAGACGGCAACACTGAGCTGCTCTTTTTCTGGTTTATACCAGCACACTTTAGTGTTTCCAAAGGTGGGTAATGTTTAGAAAGCTCTCAGAGAAGTCCTCAATATTCCCTAACAACCTCCTTTTACAGGTTAAAAGTGTAAAATCAATCTACAACATCAATTTTAACCAGTTACCCTCAAATGGCTGCAAAATAATGAACAGCATAATTAAACCAATTTTATGGCAAGTATACTAAGAGACAGGTAATAGCCCCCTCTAAGATACAATTTGGGTAAAACAGTTATACCTTTTGTCCGTTATCACAGTGCACATAAATCTGACCATTCCAAGGCAGCAGAGTCTTCTTTTTTGATAGAGATGGATTTGGACTTACAAGTATTAGTGTGTGACTCCTGTAAAAGAAGACATATGTTTAATGTACATTTTGACAAAGAAATAGGAAAAAAAAAAAAACTTTAAAGGTAGCAGGGCTTACTGTGGCTCAATCTTCCCATGCTGTGGTGTTACAGTAAGCCAGTGAGCTGGCCAGGATAAATCAAACTCTAACAATCGTGAAGAGTTGTTGTGAATCTGTACTTGACCTGTTCCAGCCACTTCATCTGGGACAGGATTGAAGAAAAAAACATTATGAACGTTATGACCTCATACAAAACAACTAAATAATTGATATTAGCAATACTGATGTCTTGCCTTCGTAAGAAGAGCAAGTGGTTCTTCAAAATGGTAAAATATTTTAACATGAATGGGTAAATTCACATACACTGCTGTTTATTAAACAGACATGACTATTACTAACGTGACTGAGGCTCACAGAAGGATCCTGAGGAAAACTCGGACCCCAATTCTCACAAGAGGTCACTACAACACCGTACAGAAGTGTGTTCAAGGAATATGGGATCCTCAATTTTCCAAGATCCTGCCAAAAAACACAGGGACATCACCTTGTCTAGGGGAGCTTAGGAAGAAACCCAATGGTAATATACATTTTTTAAAATGATTTTCTTCATCTTTTCATTAATTTTCATAAATCGTAAATCTTCCATTGTGGTTCAAGGTTCACGTTAAAACAGAAAGACACATTTTTCTTTTTCTGTATTTTTTTTTAACTTGTCAATTTTTATATCTAAACTCCACAAATAAATACAAAGTTAAAATACATACATGGGAGCTATTTATACCTGTCAAATATATAAATCCTGTATAATAAATCCTGTATAATATATTGAGATCAAAAGCTTTAATAAAAAATAAATAGCAAGGAAGAATTTTTTTGGTAGATGTACAAAAACAGCTTTCCCCTAACAATTTATTCACTTTGTCTATATTGTTCAGTGCATTAGCCATGCAGCGTACAACACCAACTCAACAGAGGTGGGTGTTAGAGACAATATAACTCCTGTGACAATGTGCAGGAGTTACATCATCAATTGCTACCCAAGGTCCAAAGAGGATGACAGTGGACTCTGAGGTAGTACAGTAGTCGAGTTAGTGCTGCAATATTAAGGAGAGATTCAAAAACCAGAGTTGGCTTTTAGGGATATTACACATTTGTGCACATGGTGAAATCATGAACTGGTAAATTCTATTTATGGCAAGTAGTCAGTGCACTCTCTCTCTCACGATTGATCATATTACAAAAATAAAATGCTTTATGATAGTTCTTTTTCCAACCTTGCACTATGACCATGGATAATGGCATCAATTAATCTAAAAAATGAAATGTTTTATGGAAACACAAAGCAACAACTGCCATAGCATATAACATGTAGTCATGACAAACCTTTAGTCGAAAGTTTTAACTGGAGACACTCTGGTTGCACAGTCAAAGTATTTTCAGATCTGTTAGCATTTGACAAACGAGGTCCTTGCGGGCCTTTGACAGGCAGATCATCCAAAGAGGTGTTACTAATGCTTCTTTGTGTATTTTGAGCAGTTCTAAATAAAGACAAACATGAAAAACTTCTACTACACAGGTTACAATACTTTCAGACTGTTTAAAGAGGAGGGCCCATTTAAAAAAAAAAAAAAATTAAAAGTCAGCAGCTACAAATACTGCAGCTGCTGACTTTTAATTGGACACTTACCTGTCCCAGGGTCCAGCGATGCAGGGGATCGAAGCCCTACTCGTCTCCCCCTCCGTTCAGCGGCGCCGGCATTGCAACTGTGGGCGCCAGGCTGTGGCTTCACAGCCGGGCACCCACTGCGCATGCCCAAACGGCGCCGCGCGCTGTGATTGGCCGCACAGTCACCTGGGACCTGTAACGGGTCCTAGATGTTTGACAAGAGGGAGGGAGCAGAGCTGAGCCCTTCCTGTGCCGAGGGGGAAGTGATGTCACCAGCTCAGGCACTGAAAGAGGCAGACTATGAGGGACCCCCTAGCAACAGGCATTTGGAGGTGAAAAAAAAACATTTCCAAATGTTTTTTTGTATTTTTTTTTTAGGAATTTTCATGCATTTTTTGGCATTTTTTTTGGGTGGAACACCACTTTAAGTAGCACTAAAGCTTCATCAATTCTAAAACAACTCTCTATAGATTAAACACAAAAGAATAAACAAGTGTTTCCCAAGAAAATTTGAAAGCACTCAAATTTTTAGCCTTTAAAAAACATAATGTTGGTTACTGTGCACAGATTCCCTGAACTTTAAAGCGGTAGTAAACCGCTGAAAAATAAAACAAGAAAAAAAAATAAAGAAAAAAAGCCTTGCAAGACAATAGGATAATGTGCCAATTTGCATCACATACTAGCACATTATGAAATACTTACATTAGAACAAAGTCCCCGCAACGGAGTCCAGTCATGTTGCCTCTGCGTTTCTTCTGGGCTCGTGGCTTTGCATGCCCCTGCATTCATAGCATTTGCGACAAATGCTGCCTGCAGCAACATGCACAGGCAGTATGGAAAATGTAAAGGAAACACCCTCTGATCCTCTTCCAAGGCAAGTGATTGACAGCAACTCCAAAGGCAGAGCCTCAAAAGCCACTTATCAATTCCCCTTAAGATGGAGCAGAGGGAGGGTTCTGTGTGTCCCCTGTTGGGCAGACTGCAGGTTGGAGTACTGTAGGCAGCATCAGATCTCATGAAATTGCAGAAAAGGGTGGCTCTATAGGACAATGCAGGGGAAGGGAGCCATCCTGAAATAGGAAAGTGGGGGCAATGCAAAGGCACAAGCTAAATGGGGAGGTGGTGCTAAATTCACAGTAGCACTGATAGAAGTGTGTCCTGTACCGTACTCAAACATATGGCATTTACAAGTCAAAAATCCTTTTATACTAACAGAGTACAAGAAACAGGCTGGATATTCATAGACCTTGGGTTGTCCCCAAGCAATGAATAAGAAGGGTGGACAACAAGGCAACTTTAATAAGGCTTACCTGTAGGTTGGGCAAATATCTCATAAATTTGTACCATTTAGGAGATACTTTAACAGTGCTGATGATGCCACCAGCGCATGCACACTGCGCTCTCAATGGACAGCATGCTGTCCATTAAGAGTGCTGTGCTGCGTGAATGACGTCATTGAGGCTCAGCCATGAACCTAATATAGGAAAACCGGGTGAAGATGGAAGCCCCGTTAGCGGTGACAGCTCACCACTGGAGGGCTTCATTTTCAGGCAAGTCTTTCATAAAGTGCTAGTATGCCATGCATACGAGCACATTATGCTCTCGATTTGGAGAGAATTTTTTTGTTTTCTTAAGCGTTTTTCCAGAGTAGGGGTGAAGCTCTAGAGCAGGCATGCTCAACCCATGGCCTGTGGGGTCTGATGAGGCCCACGACCTCAATCCAATGGCAACCCGCACAGCCTCCTTCGGGTGCTTGCTGCTCTACTGAACGATTGCCGGTCCTCCATAATCGCAGCGACTGGCATACACTAGCCGCTATTGTGGTTGGCTCTCCACTCTTTCTTTCCTAAACACACAGACACAGGGAGAGGTGCCTTTAGTAGTGTTAATTAAATCTAGCGGCATCCGGGGGTTCTGAAGGTGGATTCTCACAGTTGTGTGATGAGCTTAGTGTCATTTTGGGAGCATGCGAGTGCATTATGTGCCATTTTATCTTTGCTCAATAAAGATGTTTTTTGCAACTACTAGAGAATGCATTTTTTTTTTATATAATTGTCCACAGACCTCGTTTCAGCAAATTCAAGGGATGGCTGCAAAGACCCTGATCTAGTGAAGGCTGCAACACTGGTTTGGTGCTTTTTCAGCTGGTCACACCTAAGCACAAGAGTGGGATTAATGGTGATTTGTTAATGAAATTTGATTTTTATGATTAAACAGTGAGTGAAGATCCAATGGGGATTGGTCCCCAAAAGGATGATCCTGACTGTTTATTGTTTGACATATTATTGTGGCCCACGATTGGTTACCAAATCACCTAAGTGGCCTGCGCTCTTCAAAAAGGTTGTGCACCCCTGCTCTAGAGTGAAACCTGAAGGAGTCATAAGTTTCCACCAACAAGATCTTTAACAGCAGAGCTGAGGAAAAGGCATCCAACCTCCCAAGGTGTTAACCAAAAACTGAGGCATGAAGTTTGAAGATGGCATGATGGGGGCTGACAACCTTTTTTTTCTTGCCAATGTCCAAACCTTCAATAGACAGCAGCACAAGTCATACTACAGACTATTCTAAAAACTTGTGATTCTCTATTGACAAAAAAGAAAAGTATTTTTACACTTTTTTTTGCGGTCAAACAATACACAAGCATGTTCCACTGTAGTCGCCATAAGGGAACTAGAAAGGAGATGCAACAGTTGCTTGATTTCACACACACACACAGAGACAGGATGTGGCCACAAATCGATTACAAGAGATCAACAGAACAGAAACACAGCAAATTTAGAAACAAAAAGGTGACAGCCATCAGAAAAAAAATTAAAAAAAAACCACAAAGACATAAGCAAACTAAAAAGTAACATAGCTAGAGTTCACATGTACTTTACAGAGTACAGGTTTACTTTGCTGAACTATTTAAGTAATTTTCCATATTCTCTGTAATGCCACTTCTGATAAAATCAACATCACAACACACGTTATCACTTTGTGAACTGTACAAAAACAATTGACGGTACTTAAAACGGAACTAAACTTGTCATAAGCTCTGAGTAGACAACTCTATTGCATTAGAGACATGCACGCCTGTTCTGCAACAATAGACACCCTCCTGCCTGCAGTTTTATACTGAATGTACATGGAGGTGCGCATGCGTAGCTCAGTGTGCAGTCTTGGCACACACTGGCTATATATGGTAAGTGTGCAGCACTTTAAATCCCAAAAGGACAATGCAGGAACAAAAGTTCAATAGTAGTTCAATATGCGAGAGACAGGGAATAGGGAGACCCGTCACCAGCACCCGACAATACAGCCGCTTACCCCATGTGGTGGACCCTCATCACAAAGAACACATTCAGCTTATGTAAAGTAAACTCAGGTAAGAAGGAAGCCAATCTTCATACACTTAGTGGCAACAGACCGGATAGTGGATGCAGCAAACCTGGATGTGACTCCTTGTTCAAAAATTACCCTCTAGCGGTAAACATCAAATATATGTCATCCTGTGCAAACAAAAGGAGATAAACCTCATTGTTCAGTACATCATAACAGTATTTATTCAGATAAAAACAAACAATTGTCAGCAGTGTGAGTGCAATTTCAAACAAAAGCAAGCTCTGTTTGTGTACAGCCTCTCCCCACCAGAAAGATGGCCGCCATGTCCCAACATACAGCAGCGTCATGTTGCCGACTCCTCCCTCCCGACAACGTGACGCTACTGCATGCTGGGACACGGCAGCCATCTTTCTGGTGGGGAGAGGCTGTATACAAACAGAGCTTGCTTTTGTTTGTCAGCAATGTGAGTGCAACTTCAATAGTTTTTTTATCTGAATAAATACTGTTATGTACTGCGCAATGAGTTTTATCTACTTTTGTCTGCAGGGGATGACATATATTTGAAGATTACCACTGGAGGGTAATTTTTGAAGGAGAGTCACATCCAGGTTTGCTGCATCTGGTCTGCTGCCACTAAGAGTATAAAGATTGATGGGCTTCCTTCTTACCAGAGTTTACTTTATATAAGCTGTGACCTTTGTGATGAGGGTCCACCACATGGGGTATTGTCAGGTGCTGGTGATGGATCTCCCTATTGCCTGTCTATCGCAGATTGAACTACTATTGAAATTTTGTTCCTGGATTGTCCTTTAGGATTTAAAGGGCTGCACACTTACCATACAGTATATATCTTGTTATTGACTGGCTTTAATATTGTGCTGACTGCTGATATCTTATTGAACCAACTGATACTAATGATCTATAGCGCAAAAAATTCTTCTTATTTTTTTTTTTTACACACTAAGAGCCCTTTCACACCGGGCCGCCCATAGCAACGGCAGTAAAACGCCACTATTTATAGCGGCGTTTTACCGTCGGATTAGCGGCGCATTTCGGCCACTAGCGGGGCGCTTTTACCCCCGCTAGCGGCCGAAAAAGGGTTAAAACCGCCCGCAATGCGCCATTTTGCCAGCGGTATCCCTGGCAGGACTTTTTTTCCCGTCCTGCCAGTGCAGCGCTCCGGTGTGAAAGCACTCGGGCTTTTACACTGGAGACAATGCTGCAGCTGTTTGAGGGCAGATTGCAGGCGTTATTTTTAACGCTATAGCGTCTGCAAAACGCCCTCGGTGTGAAAGGGGTCTAACTATGCCAGAATGAGCGACCCCTGTGCACATGCATGGGATGAAGTCATCCCTCCCTGGCCATTTAAGAGGCTGAAAACCTAGCACCTAGGAAGAAGATAACAGCAGCCAGCGAGGGATGTAACTCCTGAATCGCTGAAAAGTAGAAGGGAGTATATTTGGGAACTTAGTTCAGCTTTAAAGCGGACCTTCAGTCATTTTTTCCTCTTTCAATCTATTAAATCTTCTGCCCTTGTTTTAACTTTGGATAGTAAAACTTTTTTTCTGCCAGTAAATACCTTACACAGCCCACTTCCCGTTTGTCTGGTAAAAAGCCTAGGCTTCTGACACAGCTCTCTCACTCCTGAGCGTTCGACAGGAAGGGAGGGGGGTGAGTCATAAGAGGGCCAATGAGAGCTGAGGGGCTGCAGAGCTGCAGGTGTGCCTCTGTGTGTGTAAATCCAGGCGGCAGCTTGTTGCCCACAGTTAAAATGGCTGCAGCCAGACTCAGTGGAGGGAGATTTCTGCAGCACATTTGGCAAGTACAGAATCACAGTATATATAAAATAATACGCAAAGTGGTTGGAGGGAAACATCAGAATGGCAAAGATGTTTTTATTACAAATTAGGTGAGCAGGCTGCAGTTCCTTTAAGTTCTCACAACCCTGTTGTTTTAGACCAAACATTTTTGATACAAGGTACTGGAGTAAGTACAGCAGGTGTCAACATGTCCATTGACAGCCGCCGCTCCATAGAGGAGGCTGGAGGGTCCGATCGGGTCCGCCTGAAAAACTGACAGGTGGACCCGATCGGTCAGCGAGTGTGAAAGGGGCCTTCAATGGTAAACTATGGATACAAATCTTGACATATCTTCTGAGCCCCCCAGAAATTGTTTACACTGACACATACAATTGGAATAAAATGTCAGCTCACACTTCACAAATCTTTTATTCATCACATTAAACAGCCTAACTGTTTTGAAGAAATAGGACACTTCTTACCTGCCTAAGCCAGTGCCCAGAGATGGTTGAACAGATGTTCTGGCTATGGTAAGATCTGTGCATCCAACAACAGATAGCACAACTTTGCGCATATTTCCATAGAAAAGCTGGATGTCATTTGGTCTTTGAGGCAAATCATAGACTGGGAAATTAAAAAACACACATTTAGTGTTCTGACAAACAAAAAAAAACATGCTGCGAGTGATTAGAGAATAATAGAAAATAAATAAAAATAAAAGTGGTTTTTAGCATGAACATATATTTTTAAGCTATTTATCGTAAGGACTCATGTACCCTAGATGTTTCAGCAGCTGCTCCTAGGAGCGTCTGATTTTTTTTTTTCCCTATGCCTCTAAACATCCCTCCATGCTCACATACAGTGAGGGAAAAATTATTTGATTCCCTGCTGATTTTGTACGTTTGCCCACTGACAAAGAAATGATCAGTCTATAATTTTAATGGAAGGTTTATTATAACAGTGGGACAGAACAAAAATATCCAGAAAAACGCATTTTAAAAAAATTAAAAAATTAATCTGCATTTTAATAAGTGAAATAATCCCTTCACAACATGACTTCGTACTTGGTAGCAAAACCCTTGTTGGCAATCTCAGACGTTTCTTGTAGTTTGCCACCAGGTTTGTACATATCTCAGGATGGATTTTGTCCCACTCTTTTCAGATCCTCTCTAAGTCATTAAGGTTTTGAGGTTGACGGTTGGTAACTTGAACCTTCAGTTCTCTCCACATATTTTCTATGGAATTAAGGTCTGGAGACTGGCTAGACCACTGCAGAACCTTCATGTGCTTCTTCTCGAGTCACTCCTTTGTTGCCTTGTGTTTTGTGTCATTGTCATGATGGAATACCCATCCACGAACCATTTTCAATGCCCTGGCTGAGGGAAGGAGGTTCTCACTCAAGATTTGATGGTTCATGGCCCTGTCTATTGTCCCTTTGATGTGGTGAAGTTGTCCTGTCCCCTCAACAGAAAAAACACCCCCAAAGCATGATGTTTCAACCTCCATGTTTGATGGTGTTCTTGGGGTCATAGGCAGCATTCCTCCTTCAAACACAGCAAGTTGAGTTGATGCCAAAGAGCTCAATTTTGGTCTCATCTGACCACAACACTTTCTCCCCAGTTCTCCTCTGAATCATTCAGACGTCCATTAGTAAACTTCAGACAGGTCTGCACATGTGCTTTCTTGTGCAGGGGGACCTTGCGGGCGCTGCAGGACTTCGGTCCTTTGCAGCGTAGTGTGTTACCAATTGTTTTCTTGGTGACTATGGTCCCAGATGCCTTGAGATCATTGATAAGATTCTCCTGTGCAGTTCTGGGGTGATTCCTCACCATTCTCCTAATCATTAAAACTCCACGAGGTGAGATCTTGCATGGAGCCCCAGACCGAGGGAGATGGACAGTTATTTTTTGTTTCTTCCATTTACGTATAATCGCACCAATTGTTGACACCCTCTCACCAAGCTGCTTGGCGATGGCCTTGTAGCCCATTCCAGCCTTGTGTAGGTCTACAATCTTGTCCAACATCCTTGGACAGCTCTTTGGTATTGGCCATGGTGGAGAGATTGGAATCTGATTGATTGCATCTGTGAACTGGTGTCTTATACAGGTAACAAGCGGAGATTAGGAGCACACCTGGGAGCCAGAAATCTTGCTAATTGATAGGGGATCAAATACATAATTCACTTATTAAAATGCAAATCAATTTATAACTTTATGGAAATGTGTTTTTCTGGATATTTGTGTTATTGGGTCTCTCACTGTTAAACAAAAAAAACAAAAAAAACTACCATTAAAATTATAGACTGATTATTTTTTTGTCATTGGGCAAATGTACAAAATCAGCAGGGGATCAAAGACTTTTTCCCCTCACTGTAGCCTTTTAGCAGCGTTTAGTGGCAGGAGCTTAACCCTGCTAAAAGCTGATAGAAGCTGCTAAAAGTGCCTAAAAGCTACTGTTTGAGCATTAATTTCAGTGGACAGAATTATTTATGCTGCCCAATGAAATGAATTAATGCCTAGAGCTTGGGGCCTAAAATTTTGATGTGGCTTTCACAATTTAACACGCATTTCATAGCCTGTGTTATTATATTAGAGATATGTAAATTCGACAATAGAAGCAGCTCTGTATTTCACTGCGCTTACTACTTAAAGTAGAGGGCAAGTTTTTATAAAGTCTCCTAAAACCAAAGCACCACTAAGATTATTAGTGCCGATGTCCAAATTGGGACACAGGAAGAGGGGCGTGGCCGGAAGCGGATGGAGGTGAGAGGAGTGGAGTGAGTACGTGATCCCATCCCGCTCCATGAAGCACTGTAAACCCCGCGGCTAATTGCTAGCCGCTTCACCGCTACCCACCTGGATACCTGCAGAGCTATGCTGGGCCTCTGTCCCTCCTTCTGTTGTCCCTGCTGCACTGCTGCGCTGCCCCGGCCCTGTGTGGACTCGGAGGGCTGCGGAGGGACCCTGCCTACTGGGACTGCTGGAGCGATCGCTGGTGCGGCGTGCGGGGGCGTTGCTCGAGACGCCGCTCAAGGCGGTGTGAGCTCGGCAGTGATTGAGAGAGGAGCGAGAGAGGACACAGAGCCTGGCGCTGACATCACAAGCATCGCGAGAGTGAAGAAAGAGAGCGTGAGCTCGGTTTGGCTGTCAGCGAGGAGACGGAGCCTCAGAGAGACCGCTGCAAGCAAGAAGCAGGTACACAATAATTGTATCCTGTTTGAACAGTGTGGATGTCTGCTAGCCATATGCTGCATATTGAGAAATAGTTAACGGAGGAACCCTGAACTCTGAAATAAAAATAAAACCTCTGAAGTCTCTCTCTAGGCTGATCCCTAGGCTGACCCCTGTCCAACAACCGGTTTAAAGCACCCCCCTGTAGTATGGAAGAGAGACACTGAGCTGATTTCCCCTGTTGTCTCCTGGACTGTTCTGACCCCCCTACTGCTGGGAACTGTGAGGGGCTGTATTAAGGGACCCTGGGTGACCTGTAATAGAGAAGAGAGACTGTGAGTTCTGGAGGGGGAGACCTAATATACAAGGACTTTGCATGACTCACTGATACCTCATTAAGATCCGGGACTAAGGGGGAGAGAGGTCAGATACTAGACCAGATCTGTTGTCAGACATCTGTGTATAAACCTGAACTTCTAGTAAATGACCAGGTTGGCAATAAGGAGTAATTAAAAGGATATCAACAGTTGGTGGTGCGAGTACATAAACATATAAGAGGAGAACAAGATAACTCGGGGAAAACCAACATGACAGGGAGAAGAAAGGGAGAGGAGCATCCTAGCCAGGAAAATATGGGAACCCAATCCTTGAGGTCAGCTAAAGACAAGGAGAAGGAAAAAGGCCCACATCTTACTGTGGCAGGGGCAACAGCTGCGGTGGTGGCAGCATCCGCTAAATTAGAGAAACTGGTCCTGGCAGCAGAACATACCCCAAATAAGGGTGGACAACAAGCACCGATCAAATCAGTAACAGATAGGAAAAGCCAGGGTCATGCGGGACAGTCTGTAGGCAACCCTAGTACAAAGAGGGGAGGGGGGGAGGGGGTAAAGAGCACAGAAAAAGCAAAATGCAATATAAGGTACCAAACAACACATTAAGTATAAGGTATATTACACTATATAAAGACATAAAGGATATGGATAATGGAAATTGTATAGTTGATATTATAACCAAGCACTGAGGTAGATTTGATAGGGAAATATGTATTTTTTCTCTCTTTTTTGTTTTTCTTGGATATAATTCACGGAATAAGGAGAAATACTCCCATACCTGGTCACTGGGGCTTGGTGGGGTTTTTTTTTTTTTTTTTCCCCTTGCTTCTTGCAGTGATAACCTTATTTGCAAATAGGTAATGGGAATAAAGATTGGTTCATGGAACGTTAGGGGACTGGGTACTCCCCTAAAGAGAGCACAGGTATTCGATTTGTTAGACGCACTTAGAGTAGATGTTGCCTGCCTGCAGGAAACGCATCTGACCAGGGAAACAAAAGTAATTATTAAGAACAAGAAATTTCAGAATCAGTACCATGCGGTACACTCCTCTTATTCGAGGGGAGTGGGAGTGCTGATTAGGAAAGGGATTGTGTTTTCCTGCAGACAGAGCAATATAGATGAAGGGGGCCGATATGTTTTTCTGCACTGCACGATAGGGAACCAGGAATGCATAATAGCAAACATCTATAACCCACCACCTTTTAAATTAGAAATTTTATATAGCCTGCTGGAGTTTGTGATAGACAAACCGAGGACCCCTGTCATTGTAGTAGGGGATTTTAATGTAGTAATAAATAAAGAATTAGATAAATTTCCCCCAGGAAAAGCGGGACAGAGTCCATGTGGGATCCGAATGGGACAGTTTCTGGAAGAGGCCGGGCTGATGGACCTGTGGAGAGTGAGAAATCCTGGGGTACAACAGTTCTCGTGTCACTCTAGTACCCACGCCTCTCTGTCAAGAATAGATTTAGTTTTGGGAAATGACATGGCCGCTCTTTTGGTTAGGGATATAACCTATCACCCAAGAGGAATCTCGGACCACACACCGGTGACAGTTACGATGGATATCGGGATAAGGAAACAGTGGGGTACCTGGAAGCTGAACCCAGTGTGGCTCGAGATTCTTGAGGACCCGAAGGAAACCATGGCAAAAATGAGAGAATTTATAGTGCTAAACGAGGGCTCAGTAGCAAGAGGGGTGATGTGGGATGCGTTGAAGGCATACATGAGGGGAATATTGATCCAGCAGATATCAAGAGTAAAGAGAGCATCAAAGGCTGTGAAAGAGAAGGCTAGAGATGAGATCCTAGTAGCAGAAAGGGAGCTAGTGGGAAATCCATCCCCGGAAAAATATCAAAGGTGGGAAAACAAGCAATCAATATATAAAGAGGTAATGTCTAGGAAGGCCGAAAATAAAAGAGCATTCCAAAAACATATAATGTTTGGAGAGGGGGAAAGAGTAGGGAAGATATTAGCTCATATTGCTAAAGTGGATGCCCCCCCCCAATTATTCCTGCCATTAGTAATAGGGAAGGTGAAATTATATATCAACCAGATAAAATAAATGAAATATTCAAGAAATACTATGAAGAACTATATAAATCCCAGGGGCCAGTGGCAGGAGAGATAATGGAAAGATTCTTTAGGAAAATAGAACTGCCCTCCCTGTCAGAGCTGGAGATTGAGACCCTGGAGGCCCCAATCTCATTAGAAGAGGTCAAAGCCGCCGTAAAACAACTGACTAATCAGAAATCTCCGGGTCCGGATGGTCTCCCGGCAGAGATATACAAAAAATATGGGGAGTTATTGATACCCGAACTTCTCAAGGTGCTTGAGGGGGCATACCAGGAAGGGAGGCTGCCCGAATCAATGACGGAGGCCACAATTATAATGATACCAAAGGAGGGGAAGGATCCCTTGGAACCTGGATCGTATAGGCCTATTTCCCTATTGTGCTCAGATGTAAAAATCCTGGCAAAAATTTTGGCCACTAGGCTTCAAAAGATAATCCATAGCTTAGTTCAACCGGATCAAACAGGTTTCATCCCCCAAAAGGTCAACAAGTGAGAATATAAGGAGGCTATTTCTGAACCTGCAGATCCCAACAGAAAATATGGGTTCTAGAGCTGTCATGATGTTGGATGTAGGGAAGGCTTTTGATAGTCTTGAATGGGGATTTATCTGGCAGGTTCTGAAGGTGTATGGCTTCGGACCTTCATTCAGGAGGTGGGTGAAAATCCTATATAGCTACCCCATAGCTAGGGTTAGAACTAACAATGTACTCTCTAGCAAGTTTCAGTTGGAGAGAGGGACAAGACAGGGGTGTCCCCTTTCACCCCTGATCTTTGCCTTAGCTATGGAACCAGTGGCCGCTGCGGTAAGACAAAATAGGATGGTGGAGGGGTTTCAGAGAAGGACCAGGGAGGAGAAGATCGCGCTATACGCGGACGATGTCCTTATTTTCCTGGGGAATACGGAAGGGTCATTAAGACAGGTGATGGGTGTGTTTGCAGACTTCGGGGAGGTCTCGGGCCTCACTATAAATTGGGAAAAATCTGTCCTCCTGCCAATAGACCCCATCAAACAAGGCACCTTCCTGGAAAAAACCCCATTTAAAATAGTGGAGAAAACCAAATATTTAGGGATCCAGGTAACAAGGGATCCAAACTACTTTTTAAATAATAATATGGCCCCATTATTGGAGAAATTTAAAAAAAAGGTTGATATATAGAAAGGTCTCTCTTTGTCGGCAGCTGGAAGATGCAACCTGGTTAAAATGCTGTGGATGCCCCAACTATTGTACATCTTACATAATTCACCAGTTTGGATATGTGGCAAATGGTTCAAAAAAATAGATATGCTGTTTAGAGGGCTTGTGTGGAGGGGGGGGCATTCAAGGATAAGTCTACAGACCCTACAGCTTGCAATAGGTGAGGGGGGCATGGCGGTCCCGCATCCACGCTGCTATTTTCTGGCAGCTCAACTGCAACACCTAAGGACAGGTGGTGGATCTATGGGTAATAATAATCTTGGTATAATGACTGCAGGTGCACCCCATAGACGTGTGCTGGAGGTATTGGAGGCAAACTCGTTTGCATATAGGACCCCCACAGTCAAATTAATGCTAAAAGTTTGGAAAAACATTAAAAGCCTGAAAGATATGGAGGGAATAGTGAGAGATATGCCTCTTTGGGATAACAAAAGTCTTCAAGAATTAACAAAGATAGGAAAAATTAAATCATGGGAGGCAAGGGGGATAACTAAACTAGAACAATTATATAATGGCAATGCTCTGAAATCCTTTGCCTCCCTAGAAGAAGAGTTTGCTGTCCCAAAGCAGTCATACTTTGGGTAATTCCAAATCAGGCATGCACTGCAGGCCCAGTATGGGGAACAAGGTCCGAAATGGAGCCAATCACCCATCCCTCGGATGATAGAGAGTTTTGAGGGGTCAAGAGGATTAATAGCGGAACTCTACCAGCATATCTTCAGAAATAGTAGAGAAGGACCAAATAAACTTAGGTGTAGGGGGAAGTGGGAAAGAGATCTGGGGACAATATCGGATGCCCAGTGGAGGGAGGTGTTGAAGGGGGGCTACCAGGTCTCAGTCTCGCCAGCTCAGAAATTTTCACACCTAATGTTACTGCATAGGGCATATTATACCCCCCAAAAATTGTTTAAATGGGGGAGAAGAGTAGATCCCAAATGTCCGAGATGCCAAATGAATGGAGATTTGCTACATATGATATGGAAATGCCCTAAACTATCCCGCTATTGGTTAGAAGTGATTGAGGATATAAACAGGTTTCTCAAGCTGAGTCTTAAACTAGACCCAAAGTTATGTATTTTGGGGGTGGGTGGGGACTTGGGTAATGGGAGAGACAAAATAAAAGCAGTGCGGAGATGCCTATACCAGGCAAGAAAGGGAATAACTAAGAGATGGCAAGCTGAGAAACCCCCTTCGGTTGCTGACTGGCGTAGAGAAGTTTCGGAAACAATAGGAAAAGAAAGGACAGTGTTCATAAGGGCAGGAAACTTAAAAGAATTAAAAAAAATATGGAATCCCTGGCTGATGAGTGTAGCCCACCCGACAGACTAGCAGAGTAAGAAGAAGATGGAGAGGATATTGTTCTTAAGATTGGAGTAGTAGTAATATGCCTGATGTTCTATATAAGGAAAAGAGTTTGGTACAAGGTATATATAGGGGTGTAAGGGAGGGTGAAAAATAAAATTGTATTTTTTCTATAGTGTGAACCTACATGCCACATTGGGTATTAGAAGATTTTATTACTGTCTGGTAACCTGTATACTGAGTATTGTGATGTATTGTATTTAATTATGAATAAAAATTATCAAATTTAAAAAAAAAAGATTAGTGCCATTCAGCCACCCATGATTTATTTAAAAAAACGTTGGTAAACACCTTTATTTTCATATTAAAAATCAAGGTCGGTGACTGCACATTCCTCTCGCTTCTTCCTGTCAAATTAAAGGGTAGGATCTTATTACGCTGAGGATTGGGAGGAGTGGTGGAGAAGTTAGTGCTGATGATGCCTTTGTTTACAATAGATAAGGTGACAGGTCACCGCATAGCTGAATGGCGAGAAAAGGATCAGAAGATTGATATCGCTGCAAATTTAGAAGCTGTAAGGCTGGGTACAAACAGGTAAAAAATGGTCGGCTCGGCAGGAACTGAATTTTGGACTGTGTGTACAGCTTACCATCAGCTTCTGTTGAAACGGCATGCTGGAAAACCAACATCCAATCAGCGCCAATGACTGAGCACTGATCAAGGTGTTCTGTCAGTATACAATAGCTCAGTGGGCGAGATCGCTGTACTAACATTGTTTGTTTTAGTATGGCGATTTGTAGTCAAACTATGGGTGATATGCCACGTGCAAAAAGTGGGAACAACCCGTCCATGCTCCCTTATACAGTGGGGAAAATTTGATGCCCTGCAGATTTTGTATGTTTGCCCACTTACAAATAAATGAAGGGTCTAATTTTATTCATACGTGTGTATATTAAATGATAGAAACCAAAAATCCAGAGAAAACACGACACAAATTTTATAAATTGAGTTGCAGTTCAGTGAGTAAAATAAGTATTTGATCCCAAAGAAAAACATTCGTACTTGGTGGAGAAACCCTTGTTGGAACGCACAGAGCTAAGACGTTTCTGGTAGTTGGTTACCAGGTTTGTACACATCTCAGGAGGGATTTTGGTCCACTCTTCTTTACAGCTTTTCTCTAAATCCTTAAGGTTTCTTGTAGGGCCAAAACTACTAATAGATTAATTGACAACTAATTGATTATGAAATTAATGGATTACTATTTTCATAATCGATTAATCGGACAGTAACATAATGGGGTTAAAAAAAAAATAAAATGAGCCCTTTAGAGTACAAAAAGAGCAAATAATCGCTACTGTAAATATTACTTTCACTGTTGCACAGTAAAAAAAAAAAACCCTTACAGTAGCGATTATTTGCTCTTTTTGTACTACAAAGGGCTATTTTTTTTTTAAAACCCAATATGTTACTAAACATCTTAGGCCTGGTTCACACGAATGTGTTTTTTTGTGCTTTTTGCAGAAATGCACTACAGTTCATTTATAGTTCACATCTATGCTTTTTTCAGCTGCTGAGTATTTGGAGAGGGTCAAGGACTTTTTTCAACACAAAACGATGATTTTTTGGTTCAATATACTTCAATGGAGAAGCTGCAGAAAAGCAGAGAATGCGTTTTTGCAGCAATTTGTGTGTTTTTTTTTTAATCTGCCCAAAAATTGGCCAAAAAAAAAAAAAGGCACAAAAAATGCAAAAACGCAAATCGCAGCAAAATCACGTGCGTAAAAAATCTAAATGTACAGCAAAAAGCGCTGCAGAAACAGATCAAAAGCAAACTGCATAGGTGTGTACTGAGCCTTATGCTGGCCACATGGATCAATTTTCAGACGAGAATATTCATACGAAAAAACTTTGTACATTCGCTGAATAAAAAAATGTTGTTTTTAATTTTCACTTGCTTTTAACATTCTGTTTTAAAACGAATGGAATTTCTGAACGAAAACCACATACACTGTCTGAAAATTCCTTTTGACCAAGAAGTTTTCTATAATTTCTAAATTTTCCCGTCACTGTGGTTGAAAACAAACGTCGATTTGACTCCAACGATTAGAAAATCGAACATTCTTAAAATTTTTTTTTTTTTTTGAAGGAAGACATTGTTTTTGTATTGCCAGCATATAATATATTACATTTCTGTTTGAAAATCTGCAAAACAGTCTAAATTTTTTTTCTCTTAAGCTTGATCAGAGTCTGATATTTAAAGATTCAACCTCGAATAGTATATACAGTATATCTCCTCTGTCCGTTATTCTCAGAGTGGATTAAAGATTTTACTCCCTAACCATATAGTTGGTTATTTATATTTACCACCGCATAGGGATATTTAAGAATAAATTGCCTTTTTTTTAACTTTACATATCAACTAAATTATACACCACACTTTATTGTTTCGATTAATCAGTTAATAACCTTAATCGGCCAACTAATCGATTATGAAAATAATAGTTAGTTACAGCCCTAGTTTCTTGGCTGTAATTGTCTATAGGATCAAGGTCTGGACACTGTCTAGGCCACTCCATGAACTTATTGTGCTTCTTCTTGAGCCACTCCTTTGTTGGCTTGGCGGTATGTTTTGGGACCTTGCAGGCAATGCAGCATTTCAATCCATGGCAGCGTACTGTGTTACCAATGTTTTGTTTGGTGACTGTGGTTTCAACTGCCTTAAGATCATTCCCAAGCTCCTCCTGTGTAGTTCTGGACTTATCTCTCACTTTTCTCATGATCATCCTTTCCTCATGAGGCAAAATTTTGCATGGAGCTCCAGACCGAGTTCGATTGATGGCAGCACAGATCCCACCACACAATTCCCAATCCATCTCTCTCGCCTCTCCCTTTTATCTTGTTACTTGCTAGTATCCTTCTGCTATCCTAGGTTTTCCACTAGCTCCATGTCCCTACCATCCTTGACTGAGATCTTTTCATGTATACATATCTTCATGCCAATACTCATTTGATTTTACTTTACTACTTTAGATGCCTGACAAACATACTCATGTCTATAACCTATACTCTTTATGGACTAACAAGGTTTCTAGGGATACATCATTACACCATTATTGCACAATCACAGTTAACCGCTCTCTCCTCTCTTTTCTATCTCGTCACCTGTTCGTATCCCTCTGCTATCCTATGTTTCTTATCTCCATGTCCCTACCATCTTTGGGCCCAGGCCTTTCATTCATGCATACATATATTTAAACCAATACTTATTGATAGTACTTTAGAAGCCTGCCAAACATACTTCTGTTCACAGCCTATACTCTTTATGGACTCACGAGGTCTCTTGGGATACATCACTATACCCATGCCATGCCTGCTCTCCGTTTGGCCCCTGGCGGGGTCCTATCTGGCTCTGCCCCCTCAGATCCCTGGTGAGGCACCTGCTGCTGCCGTCTTGGAGCTGCACACCTGTTAGCCATGGTCAAACTCAGTGGTGAGTATGGGGACCCATAACCCCTCCTACCCTGTGCCTTTATAATCAATACCGTGCCATATTGTCAAATATATACTTTTTTCATCCTAGGTACATTGTTACACACATCCACCCCTGAAGAGCGAGCTGGATCTTGCAAAACTAGTCGGGTAGTATGATGCCCGTGTACTATGACTGCCATTACGTCTATGTACCAATATCTCTTGTTTATGTATCTTTTTTAAATTGGCAACTGTTGGTGTTATCTATGTATGTAAACAATTTTACTTGAATAAACCTTATACTGTGTTTACTAATGTTATGTTTACTGGCAGAAACGGTACCCACTTCATTTAAAGTCCCGGGGCGAATCCCTCGTTTTATTATGTTACAGGAATGGAAGTGTGTTACTGGGGACACCAGACCTCTCCCTTTTTTTTATAATCTACAAACTGAGGTCTATAGGCATAGACCATAGAGTTTTTTCATGGTTAGAAAACTTGTTACAGGGGCGTGTCTAAAGGGTGGTAATAAATAACGCACACTCAGACTGGTGGGGTACCCCAAGGCTTCGTCCTGGGACCAATTCTGTTTAATTTATTCATAAATGATATAGAGGTTGGTATCGATAGCTCAATCTCAGTGTTTGCAGACAACACAAAAATAAGCAGGGCAATAACTTCACATAAGACAGACTATTACAGAAAGACCTGAATAAAATAATGGAGTGGGCAACTAAATGGCAAATGAGGTTTAATGTTGAAGTGAAGTGTAATGTAAAGTGATGGACTTTGGGGTTAAGACTATAAATGAAAACTATTCACTAGGGGAGAACCTCTGGGGGAAGCAAAGATGGAGAAAGATCTGGGGGGTCTTGGTAGAAGACAGACTGAGCAATAGCAGGCAATGCCAAGCTGCAGCAAGCAAAGCCAGCAGACTATTAGCTGGTGTAAAAAAGGGAATCTATTCCAGATATAAAATGATTATCCTGCCACTTTATTATTTTATGGTCCGGCTACATCTGGAGTATTCCGTCAAGTTCTGGTCACCAATCCTCAGGAGGGACATGGTGGAGCTGGAGAGAGTCCAGAGAAGGGCAACTAAATTGGTAGGCGCATTGGAGGACCTCATTTACGAGCAACGACTACAAGCACTGAATTTGTTTGCCCTGGAGAGGAGATGCTTCAGGGGAAATATGATAGACAGTATATAAATACCTCAATAGTGATCCCAGTATAGGAAGGAAACTTTTCAGTCTCCGGGAGGGTAAGAAGACACGGGGCCAAACAATGAGATTGGTGGAGACACGGTTTAACCTTAAGCTGCATAGGGGTTTCTTCACTGTCAGGGCAATAGGGATATGGAACCCTCTTCCACAATTGGTGGTGACAGCGGAGTGCATTGATATTTTTTAAAAGACTCGTGGACGTGCATCTTAGTATACACAAGATACAGGGATATGGGAAATGATTAGCAACAGTGACACACACATGCGCGCGAACACACAAACACACACACAGGTTGAGCTGGAAGGACGATTATCTTTATTCAACCTTACCTACTATGAAACTTTTATAGCAGCGCAGTGTATTTGTATCAAATCTACTTACTGCACGTGCATAGCTGCCACTTGTTTTAACTGCAAGAGCTGTATGTTTCCCTTTTAAGTTAACACTTTCCCACTGGGTTTATTCACATTGATTACAGGTGTAATCAATTGAAAACACATTTGAATTAAAGTGCTAGTGGCAAAGGCAGAAGGTTAGTTATTCTATGCATAAAGTTAAAAACCCTTCTGTGTGTAACAGCCCTCCTAAACCCCCCTCTTACCTGAGCGCGCCCCCCCCCCGGTGCTTCTACCGGCTCACCCGTGCGATCAGTGAGCCAGAGAATGAATCGGCCAGCGGCCGTTTACCATAGAGAATACCGTGGACCAATTGGTGCCCGGCAGTCTCTATGACCTTTGGACGCAGGGTGCGACGTTATGATGTCATGGACAGCCTCGGCAGATATAAACACTGCTATTTTCTTGGCTGGGAAGCCGAGATCTTTTTTTTTTTTTTTCTCCTTTTTTACATTTCAGGCTTTCCAGCCTAGAGGCGAGATCTGGAGACTTTTAGACCCCAGATCTCACTGTAAAGAGGACCTGTCATGCCCTATTCCTATTACAAGGGATGTTTAAATTCCTTGTCATAGAATTAAAAGTGTTTTTTAAATAAAAAAGTAAAAAAAGGGAAAGTGTCGGGATTAAAAAAAAAAAATGTACATTTAATTTTCTTTTTTTAAGTGCCCCCGTCCCCGCACGCAGAAGCGAGCGCATACGTATGTCGCGCCCGCACATGTACACGGCGTTCAAACTACACATGTGAGGTATCGCCATGAACGTTAGAGTAAGATCAATAATTCTAGCCCAAGACCTAATCTAACTCTAAACAGGTAACCTGTAAACATTTTTAAAGCTTTGCCTATGGAGATTTTTAGGTATCGAAGTTTGGCGCCATTCCACGAGTGTGCGCAATTTTAAAGCATGACATCCTGGGTATCTATTCACTCGGCGTAACATTTCACATTTTTTTTTTTTTTAAATAAAGAAAAAAAATCAGGCCAACTTTAGTGATTTTTTTGGTTTTGTTTTTTATTCATAAAACAATTTTCCAAACAAAAAGTTGCAAACACCATTTCATTGCCTAGGGCCGCTGCTAAAAAAAAGTTTGGGGGTTCGGAGAAACTTTCTAGCAAAAAATTATGATTTTTACATGTAGGAGAGGAGTGCCAGAATAGGCCCGGTATGGAAGTGGTTAAGGATGCCGACTCCTTAACAAGATGAAATTTCATACATAAATATTGCACACCTGGATTACTACCTAGTTAACACATGCATTTATTTCCTTTAGTGAATTGACTTTAAGACTGTTTTATTCTGTATTTACTTAGAATTTTTTTGCATTAAATACTGCATAAAGGGATAGTGCATAATACATGCAGCAAGTTTCCAAAGGGGACCAAAACTTGACCTGTCACAGTGAGCATACCCCAAAAGAGTCTTCAGGGTCTGGGTGCCATAGGAATGCCAAAGTCTTGGAAATGTATTGCACCCTGTGGCCACTACACTTGGTACACAACGTGCCGAACACAGGATCCAGTGCCCTACGCAAACATTACAGGCTGGTCCCACTGATGCGGTCTGGGTACAATTCCCAAGACGTACACTAAGTGGAAACTGAGTGAGCTCAGAGGCAATAAGCAGTCAAATGTTGATAGAAGTGTCAGTCAAACGTAAAGCAGAAAAATAAAAGGACTTCGAATAGAAATTTCACCCAGAGGAAAAGACTGAGTCACCACTTTCTGCTCAGAGTGGGCCGAGAACCGAGTGATTAGCGGTCATGTGATCACTCAGTTCTCGGGCTTCGAGCCGACAGGGGACAGTTGCACTATCAGATCAATGCTGCAGCATGGAACTTTGTATATCTGTTTCTTTAAATAACCCAAGCTTATCCTTAACTTATACTGTAAAAAAAAGGTAGGTGCATCAATAAGGGGTCACCTCTTCCTTTCTGGACTTACCTGTAATACCTCCAGTGCCACAGAGCCTCCCACCTAAAATATACTCAGTAGAATGCCTCTAGCTAATGCTTGTCACAGACTCCACTGAATTCAACCGAAAATCTATACTTTCTTTTTTTTTTTTTTTTTTCAAAAGGTTTTATTGAAATTATGCAGGTTAACATATGAAGTTTGACATTCATCGTAGAGAAACAAACATCAAATGGGCAAAATGCACATATAGATCGGTATAATAGGAACAAGAACAAGTAAAAGGACATGCAATCATTCATGTGGTCCAACAAAGTAACAAGGTAAGTATCCCCTCCTACAACTATGGGTGCAAGCTCAGAGAGGTCGGATGTGGTTTGCGGAGCAGGGCCATACCGTGTTGTGGGCAATCCAGCTTCCGTTCACCCCCGACGGGATCTTAGCTGTGAACGAGAACGGGATACAGGACAAGGCGTAGGTTGCGTTCAAAATAACGGCATGGCAATTGAAATTTAGAACTTGTGAGAGGGGGTGGGATCGTCCAAAGTGTAGAGTGGACCGAGGGTGAGTTGGTCGCTCGGGGGAAATCTATATAAAACTGATATTGAGGGAGGGCATGTGTGATATGCCAGGATCCGGCAAGCTCTTAGGCTTCTTGGAAATGTCAGGTCAGTATTGCTGGTGGGGTGAAGGAAGAGGCAAGGAGGAATATGGGGGGTAGATGTGGTTTTGGGGAGGGACACAAGTGAACACGTTGCAGTAACTCCTCAAAGAGTGTGAGGAGATGGCCGAGTCAAGGTCGGGTGTGTGTGCGAGTTTCTGTAGTGAGTCCAGCAGGCCCAGGTGGCCTGAAATTTGGTAGGGGTATCTGCGGCTTGGGAAATGAGTTGCTCCATCTCCGCTATTCGGTCTACCCTGTGAATCCAGTCCTGAACCGTGGGGGGAATGGGATTTCTCCACTGTACAGGGATACAGAGGTTGGCTGCGTTGATTAGGTGAATAGTTAGGGATTTTTTGTATGAAGTGGGGGACCCTTGTATGTAGTGTAGTAAATATCGGGCGGGGGGAGAAGTCCGGAGTATACGTGGTAATTTGGGAGATGAGTCTATGGATTTCTGCCCAAAAGGGTTGGATAAGGGTGCATTCCCACCAGATGTGGAGCAGGGTACCTCTAGTGTTATTACACCTCCAGCAGGTAGGAGGAACAGAGGGGTGAAAGTGGTGGATTTTGTCGGGGGTCCGATACCATCTTGAAAAAATTTTGTATCTATTTTCCTGCGTCGTGACATTAATGGAACCCTTGTGCATGAAGGTGAATATGTGGTCCCAATCTGTGGGGGTGAGGTCTAGGGATAGGTCCTTTTCCCATTGTTGTGTAAGTGTGTCATCCTTGATCTTGTGACCTGAAAACAGTAGGGCATAATTTGAGGAAATTAGATGGCCTTGAGGTTCCGTCGAAGTGCAAAGGAATTCGAACGGTGTGAGATCCCTGTGCCAATGAGAGGATTGGTTAGGTGGTTGGAGGAAATGTCGCAGCTGTAAGTATTTATAAAAGGGTATGTCGTGATTAGGCATTGTAGTTACTAGCGTAGGGAAAGACAGGAGAGTCCCATTTTGGAAGAAGTTTTGTGCTCTAGCTGGTGAAGTTTGGGTCTCAGGGGTAGGGTCATTTAGGAAAAGTCCTGGGGGAAAGTCTGGGTTGTTGTCCAGAGGGGGAGCAGCGAATTCCTTGGGAACATTGGTGTGGGTCATCCACGGCGTATTGGCTAAGGGAAGGCGTGCAAATGATGCTTCTAGGGCAATCCAGTCCTTGGAGGGACGATGTATGTGCCAATCCACCAGTCTGGTCAGGTGGCAGGCCCAGTGATATTTTTGGAGATCTGGGAGACCCAGACCCCCCAGTCTTTTAGGGAGAACTAGTCTGTCCCAGCCGATACGCGGATTTTTGGAGGCCCACCCAAAGGTTCGGGAAAGAAGTTTATAGGAGGCAAAGAAGGAAGCAGGTAACATGATCGGAATGGCTTGAAGGAGGTAGAGGAATCTGGGTAGAATATTCATTTTTAGTATAGCTACTCTGCCCAACCAAGAAAAGGAACCTAGATTCCATTTCTGTAGATCGCCTTGGATGGACCGGACAGGGGGAGAAAATTTTTGGCAAAGGGGTCTCTTAGGTCAGTTGTGATTTTGATCCCGAGGTATGGTATTTCGGATTTCTCCCAAACGAATGGAAAATTACTACGACACAGGTTCACCGTCTCCGTTGGCAGAGTGATATTGAGGGCTTTAGATTTTTCAAAGTTGATTTGAAGATTGGATAAAGTTTTGAAAAGGTTAATGTCCGCTAGAAGGTTAGGGATGGTCGTGATAGGGTCAGTCAGAAAAAGTAGGATGTCATCAGCGTATGCCGCTAGCTTGTACTGTTTTTGTTGGATGTGAATTCCCTTGATAGCGGGATTGTTTCTCAGTTTACGGAGAAGGGGTTCTATCGTCATAATGAAAATGAGGGGTGATAGGGGGCACCCCTGTCGCATCCCATTGGATACAGAGAAGGCGTCCGACAAGCCACCATTAATCCGGAGCCTAGCGGTCGGGGAGGCATAGAGGGCTAGAATCATGCGTAGCATGCGCGGTGGTAAGCCCGCCGCTTGCAAAGTAGCTTGTGAGAGAAAAAATCCTTGTGTGGCAGTTTTGGTAAGCCAATGGTGAATGTTGAGGGCCTTTGTGGTGTTGTCCCTGGCCTCGCGGCCCGGGACAAAACCGACCTGGTCTATAGAAACCAGAGATGGGATGAAGGGGATGATGCGGTTGGCCAAAACTTTCGCGTACAGTTTCAGATCGATATTGAGGAGCGATATGGGGCGATAGTTGGGGACTAACGTGGGGTCTTTGCCCTGTTTTGGGATGAGGGTGATGTGGGCTTCTAATAGATCTCTGTGAGCTACCGAGGTTGTTGTAAGGTTATTAAGTGCTTTGGTTAAATGTGGTATGAGGATGTTCGGAAATGATTTGTAATAGGCTGCTGTGAGGCCATCCGGTCCAGGACTTTTGCCTGTCTTCATTTGTTTGAGGGCAAGGATGATTTCATCCGACATAATTGGGAGGTCTAGTATCTGTGAATCCTCTGGGGCGATCGGAGTGGGGCCGAATTGTGCTAAAAAATCAGTTATGGTCTTCCTACGGTTAACCGATGCGTCAGTATTTTGGGTAGTCGGGAGGTTATATAGCTTGGTGAAGTATTGTACGAATTGCGTAGAGATGCCCTCATTGGTGACCACAGCCTCTCCTTTGGGATTAATAAGTTTATGAATGGTGTGGGAAGCTTTTTTGGTTTGGAGAGCCCTCGCCAATAGTTTAGCGGCTTTGTTGCCGAATTCGTAATACAGTTTGTGTGACAGGGTGTACTTGCGCTTAACCGCAGTAGTCAGTGCTTCTAAGAGTTCTTCCCTAGCATGAGAGAGTTCTGCAAGTGTGGAAATGGCGAGGGAGGCCTTGTGCGTCTGTTCTAGTGTGCGAATGCGAGCTGTTAACTCCGCCAAGCGGGAGTTCTTGAGTTTGTTACGGTGTGCGGCTATAGCCATCAGTTCGCCACCAATGACACACTTGTGAGCTGCCCATGTGACCGTGGGAGCCACGTCTTGTGACGAGTTATCCCGAAAAAAGTTGGAGAGGCAAGTGGTCAGTCTCTGGACGTGCATCTCATCGGTCAGTAAGGAACTGTCCAGACGCCAGATACGTGTTTTTCTGGTGGGTGAGAAAATCTATACTTTCTGACCAATTCAGCTTCATTTGTAAAGCTTAATGTGAACCTGACTGGGCTTAAAAAAGCAGCTTAAGCCCTGTTTCACATTGATGCGATTTGATATGTCAAATCGCATGCCAAATCGGCGGCAATTGCACCGTCCGAACCAGTGCGATGTTGCATTTGTGCCGCCGCACCGATTCCCAAAAGTAGTTTCTGTACTACTTTTGCAGATTTCGGGGTGCAATTTCCATTGACATCAGTGCAGAAACCTGCAAGGATGTCTCTGAAATCACCACCGAAGTCGGGACTGACATGCGGAAATGAAATTGTGCGAGTTTAGCCAAACTTGCACGATTTCATGCCCGCAGTCAGTGTGAACCTAGGCTAAATAACAGGTTTGGGCGCCTTTTGCAATATTTCCAATCGAGGCTCTTGTCCAACCTAGTAAAATGACTGATGCATGATTGTAACATGTACAATACTTTACTGAAATACTACCTTGCAATTTTACAGATTAATTTTACTTTACCTTCACAGACCAGCTGTTCACCTGGAAACTCTTCATCAAATCTTGTATTTTTTAACTTTGAATAATCTGCAATGACTTTTTGGGCCACTTCTGGCTTGTATAGTACTGCCCTGAGAGAATTTAAAATATATTATATTACATACTACAAAAACAAACATGTACTCATTTATTATTCACAATTTCATAGTAACAGTTGCATACACAATATTCAAAAATTATTTGTGATTTTTTGGAAACATTTTCATTGACAAAGCTAATAGCACATGGTTATTAAGGCTGGGTTCACATATATGCAAATTGGATGTGGGTTTCTCCACATCCAATTCGCATAACAGGCAAGTGTGCATGGCTCTCAATGGAGCTGGTTCACACAGGTCCGGGGCAGCTGCGGCCCGCATTGCAGAAGGGTCCTGTGCGTTCTTAGGTCCAGTTCAGGTGTGAATTCAGGCAAAAATTTGGACCTGAATCGCACCTGAACCGTTTAACAGACCTGCACCAGACCCCAAGCACAAACCCGCAGCTGCACATATGTGAACCCGGTCTTAAAGTTTCATGAGCCAAGCATTGGGAAACCAAACCCCTTGTGTACAGTGATAGAGAAATTGTTAGACATCTAAGGGCTAGTGTAGATGGGCTTTTGTTTACATCAGAGGGTTTTACATTTTCCTGTGTGTGTATTGGAAAGCAAAATCAAGTCAAATCAAATGACCAAAGTAGGTTAGAAGGTCAAATGCACCCGTCAACGAATTCTGAATTAACCTAAAAGCATATCAAACTGATGGTGTATATACACACACACACACACACACACACACACACACACACACACACGCCAAATGCCTCTCGACACGTACTCTGTCCACCCTATACATGGGACATGACCATTCCATCCCCTTCCTCTATCCATAAAAGCTTTACTATAGCATCCATCAATAAAAAGCGCTCTATGAATGGAGGTGGTGGGCCTTTCATTCATCCACCCGTACTCTATTTATAAGCGGATTTCAACAAAGACAGCTAGCACCAGTAAAAGACACTTAGGATCGTGTTAGCTTACAGATGTTAATTTGAACAAAGGGTAGTAGCATGCCTTAAGTTGGCCATAGATGGTTCAAATCTTGGCAGCTTTAGCAGGGACCGGCCAAGATTCTAGCCATCTATGGGCAGGCTGATTTTAACCAAGTCGATCCATTAACTGACTTGAATAAATAAAAAACCTTGCGAGCCACATACGGGTTAATGCCTTATAAAAATAAAAACATAAAATCAATCATAGGCCAACATCAGCAGCAAACACTAAATCACGTTCCATAATCGTGTAAGTGAGACATAAAAACAAAAATGCGTCTGCGCTAGATGATAAATGATAATACTAAAAACTAATAATATCAAAAAATATATATAAACATACAATAGTAAGTGCTAAGTGCAAAGGTGAACATACATATACATCTATGTGCTGCAATAAACTACTGATAGATCAGAAATAACTAATAGTGCATATATCCAAAGTGCAAAGTGCTATATTAAACACACAAAATGAGTGCCCAGAAGAAGAACAATGACATTCCTCATATAAGTGCTTGAGGTTCAACCAGTGTAAATCCAAGTTTGCATAAAGTGCTCAAAATAGTGTCCATAATCAATGAAGCTCATCCATCATGTTCTTCAAAAGTGTAGCACCATAAAACATGCCTTAGTGCCCTCCAGTGATCCCCATAAGCATATGCGCTCACCTTCCAGCGTGTGACACAGTGTTTAAACTATGTCAAAAAGCGCTTTGGAGCCACTCCTGTGCTCAAATGGAATCAGCTGTGTGGACCTCCAATGCTCCCAATTATGATTTTATGCAAGAAAAAAGAAACTCCATAGCGCAATACAGTTTAACAATAAAGAATATTTATTTAAATGTATATGGAACTCACCCCTTGCAGGGGTACTCACATGCTACAGGTGCGTCAGTGCACCCTTCTATATAAGCATAGATCAGCCGATCGTAACGGTATGGCGTGCGGTGCGGTGTGTGCCTCCAAATCTCCTGCTCTCTCTCTCTGCTGACAGCTCCGTCCAGGCCCCTCCCCTACGCGTGTTCGGCACTGGGATCACGTGCCTTCATCAGGGGGATCCCCCTGATGAAGGCACGTGATCCCGGTGCCGAACACGCGTAGGGGAGGGGCCTGGACGGAGCTGTCAGCAGAGAGAGAGAGCAGGAGATTTGGAGGCACACACCGCACCGCACCCCATACCGTTACGATCGGCTGATCTATGCTTATATAGAAGGGTGCACTGACGCACCTGTAGCATGTGAGTACCCCTGCAAGGGGTGAGTTCCATATACATTTAAATAAATATTCTTTATTGTTAAACTGTATTGCGCTATGGAGTTTCTTTTTTCTTGCATAAAATCATAATTGGGAGCATTGGAGGTCCACACAGCTGATTCCATTTGAGCGCAGGAGTGGCTCCAAAGCGCTTTTTGACATAGTTTAAACACTGTGTCACACGCTGGAAGGTGAGCGCATATGCTTATGGGGATCACTGGAGAGCACTAAGGCATGTTTTATGGTGCTACACTTTTGAAGAACATGATGGATGAGCTTCATTGATTATGGACACTATTTTGAGCACTTTATGCAAATTTGGATTTACACTGGTTGAACCTCAAGCACTTATATGAGGAATGTCATTGTTCTTCTTCTGGGCACTCATTTTGTGTGTTTAATATAGCACTTTGCACTTTGGATATATGCACTATTAGTTATTTCTGAACTATCAGTAGTTTATTGCAGCACATAGATGTATATGTATGTTCACCTTTGCACTTAGCACTTACTATTGTATGTTTATATATATTTTTTGATATTATTAGTTTGTAGTATTATCATTTATCATCTAGCGCAGACGCATTTTTGTTTTTATACATTAACTGACTTGGGTACAAACAGCATGTTGGATTTTTACATGCGACAATTGCAGCGGCTATAGCCGTTAGCAAAAATCTCCATGTTCACCCAGCAGGCACGGCTCCCTGCGTCCCCCAATGTGGGGGGGGACGACGACGACAAAACAGCTCCCCGGGAGGGATTCCCCCATCGTAATTGGCTGTATTGATGGGGGAATCAAGCACTTCTCTTTCCTGCAAGCCATGGTTGGAGGAAAGAAAATTGCATCTATGGCCTGCTATATGCATTTTATGTTAAGGAGCAGAAATAGACAACTCTTGCTCAAATTCCAGGATATGTTCTAAGAAACATATAAAACGCTTTGTGTATTCGATGTGAATGGGAACACAAACAGTGGGGTTTCTCTAAAACTTGACTGCAAAAGTGTAAATGCACTTTAACCAGGATTTTTTTTAACTACTTGTCGACTGTCCGCCGTCCGTTGACGGTGGCAGAATGGCACTTCTGCGCAAATCGACATAGCTGTATGGCGGGCGTTTTAAGGAGTATAGGGAGCATGCGTGCCGCCAGAGGAGCATGCGCATGCCCATCGCGTCCCCAAGGAGCCCGTGCCTGGCAGCCGCGATCGCTTTTGACAGAGCAAGAACAGGGATTTGTGTGTGTAAAAACACAAATCCACGTCCTGACAGGGGAGAGGAGACAGATTGAGTGTTCCTAGTATATAGGAACAACGATCGGTCCTCTCCCCAAGTCAGTCCCATCCCCCCAGTTAGAACACAGTGAGGGAAAACATTTAACCCCTTGATCGCCCCCTAGTGTTAACCCCTTACTTGCCAGTGAAATTTATACAGTAAATCAGTGCATTTTTATAGCACTGATCGCTGTATAAATGCCTATGGTCAAAAAAACGTGGCAAAAGTGTCCAATCTGTCCGCCACAATGTCGCAGTCCTGATAATTAAAAAAATAAAATAAATCGCAGATCCCCGCCATTACTAGTAAGAAAAAAAAAAAAGTTGCAAATCTAGCCCGTATTTTGTAGACGCTATAACTTTTGCAAACCAATCAATACACGCTTATTGCAATTTTTTTAAACCAGAAATATGTAGAATGTATATTGGCCTAAACTGGTGAAAAAAAATAATTTTTTTAAACATTTTGGGATATTTATTATAGCAAAAAGTAAAAAATAGTGTTTTTCTCAAAATTGTCGCTCTTTTGTTTATAGCGCAAAAAATAAAAATTGCAGGAGGTGATCAAATACCACCAAAAGAAAGCTTTATTTGTGGGGGGGGACACATCAATTGTTTGGGTACAACATTGCACAACCGCGCAATTGTCAGTTAAAATGACGCAGTGCCGTATCGCAAAAAATGGCTTGGTCAGGAAGGGGGTAAATCTTTTCAGGGCTAAAGTGGTTAATGCATTATTTATTTTTTAAATGGTCAATATAAAATGTATTATATAAAAACACAGAAATGATATCAAAGAGGGAAAAATAGAGCATAAAAATTGTAGGGATCAGATATTGTTGCATAAAAAAAAAAAAAATCAAGTTACCAAAACCGTACATCTACATTAAATCGGTAGTCATGGCAGTGTGGCAGTGGCACAGAGCTCTGAATAGATGGCACCGTCCAGTCAGAGCACAGTGCGCATGCGCCAGTGACGTCACTGGCTACTGCTAAAGTAAATATCTTCAAAAACGGAGCACATTTAGGAGATACAGTGGATATAAAAAGTCTACACACTCCAGTTAAAATGTCGGGGTTCTGTGATGTAAAAAAAATGAGACAAAGATAAAACATAACTTTTTCCACCTTTAATGTGACCTATAAACTGTAAAACTCAGTTGAACAACAAACTAAAATCTTTTAGGTGGAGGGAAGTAAAAATAAAAAAATAAAATATGGTTGCATAAGTGTGCACACCCTTAAACTAATACTTTGTTAACCACTTAAGAACCAGTCTCATTTTGGAATGTAGGCGTTTACATGTTTAAAAGTTTTTTTTGGCTAGAAAATTACTTAGAACCCCCAAACATTATATATTGGTTTTTTTTCTAACACCCTAGAGAATAAAATGGCGGTCATTGCAATACTTTTTTTCACACCGTATTTGCGCAGTGGTCTTACAAGCGCGCTTTTTTTTGGAAAAAAAAATCACTTTTTTGAATAAAAAAAATAAAAAAAGTACAGTTAGCCCAATTTTTTTTTTTATATTGTGAAAGATAATGTTACGCCGAGTAAATTGATACCAAACATGTCACGCTTCAAAATTGCGCCCGCTCGTGGAATGGCGTCAAACTTTTACCCTCAAAAATCTTCATAGGCGACATTAAAAAAATTCTACAGGTTGCATGTTTTGTGTTACACAGGAGGTCTAGGGCTAGAATTATTGCTCTCGCTCGATTGCAGAGATACCTCACATGTGTGGTTTGACCACCGTTTTCATATGCGGGCGCTACTCACGTATGCGTTCTCTTCTGCGCGTCGGGCCAGGGTGTTTTGAAAAAATTTTATATTACATGATTTTATTTATTTTTACACCGTTTAAAAAAAATAAAAAATTGTCACTTTTATTCCTATGTAATAGAAAAAAGCATGACAGGTCCTCCTAAATATGAGATCTGGGGTCCAAAAGACC
This sequence comes from Lithobates clamitans, assembly GCA_037952925.1. Classification (NCBI taxonomy): domain Eukaryota; kingdom Metazoa; phylum Chordata; class Amphibia; order Anura; family Ranidae; genus Lithobates; species Lithobates clamitans. The sequence continues at coordinate 527,588 of JBBGZY010000584.1, forward strand.
TCAGATCTCATATTTACACTAAAATGCAATTAAAAAAAAAAAAGTAATTTAAAAAAATGACATGACATGACAAAAATGTGCCTTTAAGACGTATGGGCAGAAGTGACTTTTGGATGTCGCTTCCGCCCTGCAGTATCATGGAGACGAGTGGGCGCCATCTTCCCCTCACTCGTCTCCATGCACAGCTAGGCAATAGACACGATCGCCTCCGCCGCTGCCAATGGCTTCGGTAAGCCGGGGAGGGCACCGGATCGCGGCGGGAGGGGGCCCTTTCCCGCCACCGATAAAAGTGATTTGAGGCAAATCCGCCACAGAGACCACTTTTATCTTGTAGCTGACCACCGGCCGAAAACGGGGTTACCAGGGTTATGGCAGCTAGCTGCTGCCATAATAACGTTATCCTTCCCTAAAAAAGGGACGTACATCAGCGTGCAGCGGTCAGCAAGTGGTTAAAGCAACCATTTTAAGCAACTATTTTATTACAATACTTAGTCTTTTTGAGTATGAGTCTATCAGCATGGCACATCTTGACTTGGCAATCTTTGCCCATTCTTCTTTGCACAGCCCTCTTGAGATCACCCCACAGATTTTCAATCGGATTTAGGTCTAGGTTCTGGCTGGGCAATTCCAAATCTTTAATCTTCTTCTGGTGAAGCCATTCCTTTGTTCATTTGGATGTATGCTTTGGGTCGTTGTCATGCTGAAAGATGAAGTTTCTAGCAGAAGCCTAAAGGTTTTGTGCCAATATTGGTATTTGGAACTGTTCAGAATTCCCTCTACCTCGACTAAGGCCCCTGTTCCAGCTGAAGAAAAACAGACCCAAAGCATGATACTGCCACCACCATGCTTCACTGTGGGTATTGTGAACTTTTGGTGATGTGCAGAGTTGTTTTTGCACCAAACATATCTTTTGAAATCATGGCAAAAAAGTTCAACCTTGGTTTCAACAGACCATAACATGTTCCCACATGCTTTTGGGAGACTTCAGATGTGTTTTTGCAAAAGCTTCAGTCTTGCCATTCTACCCCATAGCCCATACATATGAAGAAAAAACTGGAGATTGTTGTCACGTGTACCACACAGCCAGTGCTCATTAAATGTTGCTGTAGGCCTCTTGGCAGCCTCCCTGACCGGTTTTATTTGCGTCTTTTCATCAATTTTGGAGGGATGTCCAGTTCTTGGTAATGTCCCTGTTGTGCCATATTTTCTCCACTTGAGGACTGTCTTCACTGTGCTACATGGTATATCAAATGCCTTGGAAATACTTTTGTACCCTTCTCCTAACCGATACCTTTTAACAATAAAAATGGATTAGACCCCCAAGGGCTGCGGTACATTGACGATGTCCTTATGATATGGACGGGTACTGCAACAGACCTGCATACCTTCATGACACAGTTAAACAACGCAACATCAGATTGACTTACAACTTTGACCGAACTAGCTTGCCTTTTTTAGATTTACTGATTACACTCCAAGATGGCCGCCTTTTCACCCGCACGTTTCGTAAAGAAACATCGGCAAATACCCTATTGAGTGCCACTAGCCACCACCCACACTGGTTAAAGAATAGCATCCCAGTAGGGCAATTCTTAAGAATAAAAGGAATTGCACAAAGACTAGTGATTACAGGAAAGAATCCATAGAACTCTATGCGAGATTCCGCGAACGCGGCTACTCGCATAGGCAAATCAGAAAGGCGAGACAAAAAGCAGCAGCCAGGGATCTTGATAGCCTACTAACATTACACACCCCTGAACCAACTGTTCCTAAACGGACAGCAAGTGACCAAACTAGGTTAATTACCACTTTTGGCCCCCAATGGACGGAGGTCCGTTCCATATTGGAAAAACATTGGGGGGTCCTCACTAATTCACCAACTTTACTTAACATAGTAGGTACCTCACCAAAACTAGTGGCCCGTAGGGCCAAAAATCTGGGAGACTTGTTGGTCAAATCCGAATTCACTAAAATACCTGACCCCAACTGGCTAACCAACTATCCACGCAGCAGAGGGATGTTCCCCTGCAACAAATGCCAGATCTGCCCACTTGTCCATAGGACAGCCACTTTTTCTGACTCCTTAGGACAAAAAAACTACCAAATACGAGATCTAATTAATTGCTCTACCCCTAGGGTCATATACATGATAACCTGCCCCTGCCCGAAAATGTATGTGGGAAAGACTAAGAGACCCCTCAAGATTCGCATTGGTGAGCACTTGAGGGAGATCAAAGATAAAGAAAAAATTCCGGAAAAACTTTTAGCGAAACATTTTGCATTAAAACATGATAGAAACATCAAGGGCATGCAGGTGAAAGGTATATATGCACTCAAGCTGTCGAGCCGACGAGGCGACTTCGACCGGGTGCTATTGCAAAAAGAAAAGCGCTGGGTATACCAGTTGAAGTCCCTTGTCCCCTTAGGCCTTAACACCGAACTAAACTTACAGGCCTTCCTAGAACATTAAGGATTACGAATGGGTAAAATGATCTTAATTTGGGCACAAAGATCTCTACTTGCCAAAACCATACGTTCTCATTAATGCAGAAGGTAGAGCGAACTAAAGTCTTGAATGTTCTCAATTCCCTTAAAATCTTGATCCTAAGCCCCATACCCGTCTTCACTGTTCTATGTCGTGGTATCTTTCCATGTAACCGCATGTACTTACCTCCCTTCTCCTCCTCTCCCCCTTTATGCAGCAGGCGACACCTTTAATAACTAGTCCTCCCCTCCCCCCCCCCCCCTTTATGCCTCTTGTACATAATGTATTATTTATAAAGATCTATCAAGGACTCAAGAAAGTAAAAAACATCTCTTGTTAAAATCATGCTTTGGTTATATTTAACCTTGAAGACAATTGCCAATACTAAGCGGTCGTATTCTTTACACTACACTATGGCTAAGGACAACACTCAATATTTAATCACACAGCTGATTGGATGCATAGCTGTGAAAGCACATAATATAATGTGTGCGCCGGCCTTACCAATCAAACGTCCAGGAAGAAGCTACGCTAACGAGTACAGCGAAACGCATTGACGTCATCACGACGCCGTCAGGTTCCACTGGGCGGGCTGTGTTGGCGGATCGGAACAGCTGAGACTATCAGCTGGGCGTCACCAAATACACGCTGATGATGATCCAGGAAGCTTGGCAGACCAGACAGGAGAGAGACGCTAACTGACCACGAGACCGGTGATACAACGCCCGATTTCCATTTACCAGCAGCAGTCTCATTGCCGCTCACACGAGTCAGCGGAACTCCACTCAGCATCTATGAGGACTTGACTTCAGAGTGTTCGGGGTTCCCCTTCCCCCCATCAACTGGGCGGTAACGTATGAGCGGAACATACCAAACTCCTGCTTTAATACACGTATAGTATCTTTGACAACTGTCTGCATAGCTGGTATAGACACCGGGCGTACATTCAACCCATATGCTAATGAGCAGCGTCTCACTATCGGACCTTACCCGCAATCCTGCGGTGCTTTGTGCTGAATACAGTCTTTTTATGTTAACGGTTACCAGACCATTCTAACTACATACCGTGCCCAGCTGGTTAAGCCCTGCACACCAACCTGCACCAACCTTCATCACCCAGTTATTGCTGGGAACAGCCCGGTATTCCATCTACGCATAATGCTCAATCCTGCCAGCCAGCTGCCAGGCCATCATCTCATTGACCCCCCTATAGTTCCCTTCCCTCCCCGCCCCCCCTGTATATGCTCCTCGGCAGCATAGTTCTTGAAATTAACCACTTACCCCAGACGGCAATGCCATTGTGCATGCCTACACTCATTTTGACCTACTAGCTGCCGAACAGCATATTAAGTCCGGACCGTGTCGGTGTCGTTTTGTATGTGTGTCTGTTTTTAATGTTGCCATTGGTATGGCAATACCTTGGCTATATTTGTTGTTGTTTTTTTGCCATATTTATACTTCTAACCTAGCTTCCATGGTTGCCTCTCACATATTCTGTGGATTTTAAATAATTCTCAATAAATTGTTTATATTAACTAACCACCTCTGGTCACTTATTGCTAAAGTAACCGCTTGTCCACTTGATACCCTATATCAAGAACCTCTTCCCTTACCCTTCCCCATTGTCCACTTTAGTCATAAGTCCACGGGTTAAAGCAATAGCACCGAACCTGGTGCGTGGTCAGAGGATGATCAGTATTTAGACTGATCAACAGCTTACACAGTATTTGCCATTTTCCTCTTTCCCTACCCCCACTTTCAGTACCCCAAGGGGTCAGACTATTACAGCACTGGCAGATTAAAGTCAAAGAGGTAATGAGAAATGTAAAACTATACATTTTTATTACAAACTGTACATATATGTACATACATGAATGTTGGAAAGACTGGCTACAGACACGAAACGCCTTTTGGGACTCCTTCAGAGGTGTCATCAATATAGAATACATACAACTTTCAGTAGAACCACTGTATAGTGCAGAAAATCACTGCACCAACATAGTCCAAACTGAAGATAGTCCTGTGTCAGTAGTTTGGTAGGGAAGCCAGGTGGTCAGTATTTCCAAGCTCAAAAAACAAGTCCACACCTGTATGAGCTTCAGAGAGACAGACATGTCTGGCCGATCAGAAAACCCTGTGTTCTGCACTATACAGTGGTCCCACTGAAAGTTGTATGCATTGTATAGTGAAGAAACCTCTGAAGGAGTCCCAAAACACGTTACGTATCCGTATCCAATCTTTCCAACATTCATGTATGGTTGTCATATATAATTTTTCACTTGATGTTTTGTATATGTACAGTTTATAATAAAATTTGATATTTTTACAATTCTTATTACCTCTGACTTTAATCTAATTGGGGGGGGGGGGGGGGGGTTACTTTACTTTTCTTTTAATGTCCTCCAAGTAATTAGCTGAACTAAACATACCTGCGAAACTGCTGTCGAGACACCTCATCGCCATAGAAAAAACACACTGTACATAATTTGTTCAACTGATGACACGCCTCTTGATTTCTTGCATTGTAGGATATTGTAACTATCTATTTAAAAGGAAATACAGGATAAAACACAAAGTGATAATAGAAAAAAATCCAACAGACCAACTTCATCTGAATCATTTTATAAAGCTACAAAACACCTTTTCTCACCCAGATGTTTCACTTTTATTCTTTGAGCAATCTATAAAAGCTGTTATCAGCATTCTCCCCAACTTTTATTCGGTCTCAAATTTTGCCTTGTCTTGTTTTTCTGGACTATTTTTAGGAATGTCTAGGAAAGGATTTTTTTTATTTACAGATATTATTCCTCCATGTTTAGCAAAAATTTTCATTTTACTTAATAGAATAAAGTTTTCCCAAAACAATATGGGCTAGCTAAAAAGACAACAAAGGGAAGCTTTCTTTGCAGATACCTTTGGTTAAAATCTTATACTGAACCCTGTGATAAGGGGATGAGTCACTGCTGTGTGGACTCATTCCAGCTCAAACAATGGACCTTTTTCAGCAGACCTGAAAATGATGCTTATATTGTAAGGCTTCATGTACACGGGATGTTGTTCAACTTCTCCTGAATGACTTAACTTGACAGCTAGAAAATATCTAAAAACGGCCGTTTAGCCACGTTTACATGACGCGTTTGCGCCTAGATGCGCTGTTAAAATGGAAAAAGTCTGTAAACGAAATGCTGCTAAAAGAGAGTTACCGCGTTTAGCAGCGTTCACAAGCTGCTACAGGCATTTGGTGTTTCAAATGCCTCTAAACATCTGTCTGAACCCCTTTTTTGCATTCCAAAAAAAGCTTCTAAACTCAATTGCCTAGAAACAACTATAAACGGCCCTGTGTACATGTACCAATAAGATAACAGAGGAGAGTTCAGGGGCAGCTGAAAAAAATGCCCAACTGCTTCTAAATGTCCGTTTACCAGCAGCAGTGTAAACGAGGCCTAAAATGGAAATACTTCTCCGCACCTTTAGGCTGGAAAGAATATTACGTATAGTAAATATCAAGAGGTTTCAGATTTAAACTAGACAAAACTATTTTTATACACACCACAAAAACCTTTTCTTTGAGTTCATTAAAGGACACAGCTTCACTTGTTCAGATAGTTTGATGCCACCAGCTTCAGGAGCAGAACGTTAGGTGCCAACAAACTAAAAACAGCTAAGAGGCGGTCCTCTGGTCCTATAATAAATTATATTTGAAAAAAAAAAAAAAAAGTTCAGTTCTTAATATCACTAATCGAAGGACACAGGTTAATTTCTTCATGGATGGGATGTTCCACAGCAATGCCAGAAAGACAGAATAAAGAGGTGGGCCCACAACAAAATCAGCAACAGACCCCTGATGGAACTTCTACCACCGGTCTTTCTGGACAAAGCTGGCATGAGCTAAACAGCTACTTCAACCTTGGTACACATGTGAACTGACGACAAAGTAGCCACCTTACAAAACTGAACAAACAGAAGTAGAGTGATGAAAAGCCCATTACATGCAAAGTGCCCTGGAAGAATGGACAGCAATTGTAAATGGAGCCTTGAGCCTGCAAGAGTGAAGGCCTGGATAACCATTCTACAAATTCATCTAGAAATGGTGGAAGTCGAGGCAGCCTGACCTTGTCTAGGACACTCTGGAATGAACAGCCCTGACCACATCCAGGCAATGGAGAGCCGCTTCTCTTGCATGAGATGGATGTAAACACAAGGAAGGAAAGACTATATCCTTGTTAACCACTTGACGACCGCCTCACGCCGATGTACGTCGGCAAGGTGGCACGGACAGGCAAAATCACGTACAGGGTACGTGATTTGCCTTCCGCGGGTGGGGGGACCGATCGGTCCCCCCCCCCGGTGCCCGAGGCGGTCGCCATTTCTTCCCGGGCGATCAAAGGTCAGGGGGAGGCCATCCATTGTTGGCCACCCCCTCCCGATCGCTCCCGGCGAATGAAAATGCTTCCTTCCCTCTGTAATGTAAACAGAGGGAAAGGAAGTGATGTCATCTCTCCTCGAGCCGGTCTTTTCGTCGCCGCGCCGAGGAGAGAAGACATCAAGTAAGTCTGCACAACACTACACTAACAGTAGAACACGCCAGGCACACTTGTCACCCCCCATCACCCCCCGATCACCCCCCTGTACCCCCTGTCACTCTGACACCAATAGCATTTTTTTTTTTTTTGCATTGGTGTCAGTTTGTGTCAGTTAAAAGTTTTAGGGCAGTTAGGTTAGCCCCCTTTAGGTCTAGGGTACCCCCCCTTAGGTCCAGGGTACTCCCCTAACCCCCCCTAATAAAAGTTAACCCCTTGATTACCCCCCGTCACCAGTGTCGCTAAGCGATCGTTTTTCTGATCGCTGTATTAGTGACACAGGTGACGCTAGTTTAGGGAGGTAAGTATATAGGTTCGCTGTCAGTGTTTTATAGCGACAGGGACCCCCATATACTACCTGCTAAAGGTTTTAACCCCCTGATTGCCCCCTAGTTAACCCATCACCGTATAAGTGTTACGGGTGACGCTGGTTAGATAGTTTGTTTTTTGTAGTTTATTACAGTTTATTACAGTTTATTATAGTTTTAGGGCACCCGCCGTTTATTACCCTATAAAGGTTTAACCCCCTAATTGCCCGGCGGTGATAGAAGTTAAGTTTTTAGGATCTGATAAGGTCTGCGTCGCCCCAGGCAGCGTCAGGTTAGCGCCAGTACAGCTAAAACCCACGCACGCAGCATACACCTCCCTTAGTGCTATAGTATCTGAACGGATCGATATCTGATCCGATCAGATCTATACTCCCCAGCAGTTTAGGGTTCCCTGAAACGCAGTGTTAGCGGGATCAGCCCAGATACCTGCTAGCACCTGCGTTTTGCTCCTCGGCCCAGCCCTGCCCAGCCCACCCAAGTGCAGTATCGATCGATTACTGACACTTACAAAACACTAAGCACACATAACTGCAGCGGTCGCAGAGTCAGGCCTGATCCCTGCGATCGCTAACAGTTTTTTGGTAGCGTTTTGATACAGTCGCCAACAGTCAGGAGCTTTTTTGCCTGTGAGTCTCACTAGTGTACCCCTAAATTTAGAGGCCAAAATGGCAAATCCAAGGTACACTAGTGAAGAGGCCTACAGGATTCTGAGCATGACAGATAGTGAAGAGGAAGTCACTCATCTGTCAAGTTCAGGCTCAGAATACGAACCTGTAGAGGACAGCGGCTCCATGACAGATAGCTCTGACGACAGAGTTGTGGTCCCTGCTAGGGTCAGGCGTACCAGACCCCGAACTTATGCTGTCCTTGAAGTGCAAGAACCGCAGGGCTCTCGTATGGAGCAGAGCAGTACTAGCGCCGCTATTCCTTCTGGTGAACTGGCAAGCACCAGCGGCCTAGTACACCCTGGTCGTACATCCAGCACTGCAGTATCACGTGGTGACGTGGCGAGTCCCATAAGTGCAGTTCAAGCTGGCGAGGTGGCAAGCAGTAGTAGTGTCCCGCTGCCACCAAGAAGACAAAGACAGGCCCGTCGTGCCCATAGTGCCCTTCCTGCTGCATTGGCCAATCCGAATTGGGAACCTTCCACTTCTGCAGCACCCGTACTTCCCCCTTTCACTGGCCAACCCGGAATTCAGGTGGAAACAGTTGACTTTATGCCACTGGATTTTTATTCACTGTTTTTCACCGAAGATCTCTATAGATCTATTGTGGACCAAAGCAATTTGTACGCTGGTCAACACATCGCCACTATGCCCCAGTCCACCCTTGCCAGAGATTGGAGACCAATTACGGTCTCCGAATTTAAGACCTTTCTGGGCCTTTCCCTCCTCATGGGGTTGAATAAAAAGAGTAAGTTGCGGTCATATTGGTCCACTGACCCAATTTACCATTCATCCTTGTTCTCTGCTTCCATGGCCAGGGCACGATACGAGCAGATTTTGCGGTTCATGCACTTCAACGACAATGAACTCTGTCGTCCTCGTGGAGACCCTGCATACGATCGGCTCTACAAAATTCGGCCCCTCGTAAACCACTTCAACCAACGTTTTGCAGACTTGTTTACCCCCCATCAAGTTGTCTGCGTTGATGAGTCCCTGATTAAGTTTTCTGGCCGCTTGTCATTCAAACAGTACCTTCCCAGCAAGCGTGCCAGATACGGGGTCAAGATGTATAAGCTCTGTGACAGGGCCACAGGCTATACATATAGATTTATGGTTTACGAGGGAAGAGATAGTCACGTAGAGCCGACAAACTGCCCTGACTACAAAGGAAGCGCTGGCAAGATAGTGTGGGACTTGGTGTCACCCTTATTCGGAAAGGGGTACCACTTGTACGTGGACAATTATTATACGAGCGTGCCACTTTTTAGTCACTTGTTTGATCAGCAGATTGGAGCATGTGGCACCGTGCGACCTAATCGCCGGGGGCTTTCCCCAGCGGCTTGTAGATTCCCGTCTTAGGCTGGGGGAGAGAGCCTGCTTGAAGTATAATAATTTGCTCGCTATGAAGTGGAGGGATAAGAAGAATGTTTTCGTTCTCACCTCCCTTCATGCAGACACGACGACCCAAATTTCTACGGCGACTGGTGTTGTGGAGAAACCCCTCTGTGTCCACGAATACAACCTTAATATGGGAGGGGTGGACCTCAACGACCAGTTGTTGGCGCCGTACTTAGTTGCCCGTAAGGCCAGACGCTGGTACAAAAAAAAGTGTCTGTATACTTATTTCAATTGGCTTTGCTGAATGCTCATGTGCTATACAGAGCTTCAGGACGGACTGGATCCTTCCTTAAATTCCAGGAAGAGATCGTCAGAGCCCTTCTGTTTCCAGACGGTGCTCTACCTCACCTTCCCCAACCAAATGCAGTAAGCCGGCTGCATGAGCGGCATTTTATTTATGCCATCCCGAGTACCCCTACCCAACGAGCCCCCCAAAAAAGATGTCGTGTCTGCAGCAAGCGCGGATTTAGGCGTGACACCCGGACTTATTGTCCCTCCTGTCCTGGCAATCCTGGTCTTTGCATGGGTGAATGCTTTGAACGCTACCATACATTAGTTGAGTATTAGCGTAGGGTTCAGCACTGCACAGACTAGGCACACTAACACAGGGTCTCCCAAGATGCCATTGCATTTTGAGAGACCCAAACCTGGAACAAAAGTTACAAAAGTTAAAAGTTACTAAAAAAAAGTGTAAAAAAATAAAATTAAAAAAAATTAAAAAAAATAAAAACACAAAAAAAAATATAAAATAAAAAAAACAAAAATAGTTGTTGTTTTATTGTTCTCTCTCTCTCTATTCTCTCTCTATTGTTCTTCTCTTTTTTACTCTATTCTATTCTGCAATGTTTTATTGTTATTATGTTTTACCATGTTTCCTTTTCAGATTTTTCATACTTTATCGTTTACTGTGTTTTGTTGGTAACCATTTTATTGTTTTCAGGTACGCCATTCAGTTACAGCGCGGATTTATTTATCTTGACAGCAACAGCGTTTGCTCCCACGATATATAAAGCCGTGACTCCAACGCTGTCGGAGGTGATTTCACCACCACAGTTACATACTTCAGCATATATGCCGAAGCGTGGGGGCAGAAGTGGGTGGAGGAGCGATTTGCTCCTGCCTTTTGCGGGAGGATGCCCCCATGCTCCGGCATATATATATTTTAGGCACAGGTTGCGTTAAATGTTTTATTTTTTACTATTTTTTTTTTTGTATTTGCTTTGCAGGTATGGTAAGTCTTACTGTTATACTGTAATGTTGCTTTGTTTTATTGTTAACCATCATTTGCTTAGCAGGTACGCCATTCAGTTGCAGCGCGGATTTATTTATCTTGACAGCAACAGCGTTTGCTCCCACGATATATAAAGCCGTGACTCCAACGCTGTCGGAGGTGATTTCACCACCACAGTTACATACTTCAGCATATATGCCGAAGCGTGGGGGCAGAAGTGGGTGGAGGAGCGATTTGCTCCTGCCTTTTGCGGGAGGATGCCCCCATGCTTCGGCATATATATATTTTAGGCACAGGTTGCGTTAAATGTTTTATTTTTTACTATTTTTTTTTTTGTATTTGCTTTGCAGGTATGGTAAGTCTTACTGTTATACTGTAATGTTGCTTTGTTTTATTGTTAACCATCATTTGCTTAGCAGGTACGCCATTCAGTTGCAGCGCGGATTTATTTATCTTGACAGCAACAGCGTTTGCTCCCACGATATATAAAGCCGTGACTCCAACGCTGTCGGAGGTGATTTCACCACCACAGTTACATACTTCAGCATATATGCCGAAGCGTGGGGGCAGTAGTGGGTGGAGGAGCGATTTGCTCCTGCCTTTTGCGGGAGGATGCCCCCATGCTTCGGCATATATAAATGGTGCATGTATGCCCATCATTAGAAGTGGGTGGATGAAGGGAGGTATTCTAATGGTGGGCATACCCACCGATCAATATCTTTTTTTCGTTCAGCCCACAGGCTGCATGAAAAAAAAGTTTACAATATATGCCTAACAAGGACCAGCAACGTACTGGTATGTTGCTGGACTTTGAGTGGTTATACCAGAATGATGCCTGCAGGTTTAGGTATCATCTTGGTATCATTCTTTTCAGCCAGCGGTCGGCTTTCATGTAAAAGCAATCCTAGCGGCTAATTAGCCTCTAGACTGCTTTTGCAAGCAGTGGGAGGGAATGCCCCCCCTCCCCCACCGTCTTCCGTGTTTTTCTCTGGCTTTCCTGTCCCAACAGGGAACCTGAGAATGCAGCCGGTGATTCAGCCAGCTGGCCACAGAGCTGATCGGAGACCAGAATGGCTCCAAACATCTCTATGGCCTAAGAAACCGGAATCTACGAGCATTTCATGACTTAGATTTCGCCGAATGTAAACAGCGCCATTGGGAAATTGGGAAAGCATTTTATCACACCGATCTTGGTGTGGTCAGATGCTTTGAGGGCAGAGGAGAGATCTAGGGTCTAATAGAGCCCAATTTTTTAAAAAAAGAGTACCTGTCACTACCTATTGCTATCATAGGGGATATTTACATTCCCTGAGATAACAATAAAATTAATAAAAAAAAAATAAAAATGAAAGGAACAGTTTAAAAATAAGATAAAAAAGCAAAAAAATAATAAAGAAAAAAAAAAAAAAAAAAAAAAAGCACCCCTGTCCCCCCCTGCTCTCGCGCAAAGGCGAACGCAAGCGTCGGTCTGGCGTCAAATGTAAACAGCAATTGCACCATGCATGTGAGGTATCACCGCGAAGGACAGAACGAGGGCAGTAATTTTAGCAGTAGACCTCCTCTGTAAATCTAAAGTGGTAACCTGTAAAGGCTTTTAAAGGCTTTTAAAAATGTATTTATTTTGTCGCCGCTGCGCGTTTGTGCGCAATTTTAAAGCATGTCATGTTTGGTATCCATGTACTCGGCCTAAGATCATCTTTTTTATTTCATCAAACATTTGGGCAATATAGTGTGTTTTAGTGCATTAAAATTTTAAAAAGTGTGTTTTTTCCCCCAAAAATGCGTTTGAAAAATCGCTGCGCAAATACTGTGTGAAAAAAAAATATGAAACACCCACCATTTTAATCTGTAGGGCATTTGCTTTAAAAAAATATATAATGTTTGGGGGTTCAAAGTAATTTTCTTGCAAAAAAAAATTATTTTTTTATGTAAACAATAAGTGTCAGAAAGGGCTTTGTCTTCAAGTGGTTAGAAGAGTGGGTGATGTGTGACATAAGCTTCTAGATGTTGTGCATAAAATGCCAGGACAGTTCAAAACCCCCCCAAATGACCCCATTTTGGAAAGTAGACACCCCAAGCTATTTGCTGAGAGGCATGTCGAGTCCATGGAATATTTTATATTGTGACACAAGTTGCGGGAAAGAGACAAATCTTTTTTTTTTTTTTTTTTGCACAAAGATGTCACTAAATGATATATTGCTCAAACATGCCATGGGAATATGTGAAATTATACCCCAAAATACATTCTGTTGCTTCTCCTGAGTATGGGGATACCACATGTGTGGGACTTTTTGGGAGCCTAGCCGCGCACGGGACCCCGAAAAACAAGCCCCGCCTTCAGGCTTTCTAAGGGCGTAAATTTTTGATTTCACTCTTCACTGCCTAGCACAGTTTCGGAGGCCATGCAATGCCCAGATGGCACAACCCCCCCCCAAATGACCCCATTTTGGAAAATAGACACCCCAAGCTATTTGCTGAGAGGTATAGTGAGTATTTTGCAGACCTCACTTTTTGTCACAAACTTTCGAAAATTGAAAAAAGAAAAAAAAAATACATTTTTCTTGTCTTTCTTCATTTTCAAAAACAAATGAGAGCTGCAAAATACTCACCATGCCTCTCAGCAAATAGCTTGGGGTGTCTACTTTCCAAAATGGGGTCATTTGGGGGGGGGTTTTGCCATCTTGGCATTTTATGGCCTTCAAAACTGTGATAGGCAGTGAGGAGTGGAATCACAACTTAACGCCCTTAGAAATCCTGAAGCCGGTGCTTGGTTTTCGGGGCCCCGTATGCGGCTAGGCTCCCAAAAAGTCCCACACATGTGGTATCCCCATACTCAGGAGAAGCAGCAGAATATATTTTGGGGTGTAATTCCACATATGCCCATGGCATGTTTGAGCAATATATCATTTAGTGACAACTTTGTGCAAAAAAAAAAAAAAAAAAAAAAAAAATTGTCACTTTCCCGCAACTTGTGTCAAAAAATAAAATATTCCATGGACTCAACATGCCTCTCAGCAAATAGTTTGGGGTGTCTACTTTCCAAAATGGGGTCATTTGGGGGGGTTTTGTGCCATCTTGGCATTTTATGGCCTTCAAAACTGTGATAGGTAGTGAGGAGTCAAATCACAACATTATGCCCTTGGAAATCCTGAAGGCGGTGCTTGGTTTTCGGGGCCCCGTATGCGGCTAGGCTCCCAAAAAGTCCCACACATGTGGTATCCCCATACTCAGGAGAAGCAGCTAAATGTATTTTGGGGTGCAATTCCACATATGCCCATGGCCTGTGTGAGAAATATATCATTTAGTGACAACTTTGTGCAAAAAAAAAAAAAAATTGTCACTTTCCCGCAACTTGTGTCAAAAAAGAAAGTATTTCATGGACTCAACATGCCTCTCAGCAAATAGCTTGGAGTGTCTACTTTCCAAAATGGGGTCATTTGGGGGGGTTTTGTGCCATCTGGGCATTTTATGGCCTTCAAAACTGTGATAGGTAGTGAGGAATGAAATCAAAAATTTATGCCCTTAGAAATCCTGAAGGCGGTGATTGGTTTTCGGGGCCCCGTACGCGGCTAGGCTCCCAAAAAGTCCTAAACATGTGGTATCCCCATACTCAGGAGAAGCAGCAGAATGTATTTTGGGGTGTAATTCCACATATGCCCATGGCATGTTTGAGCAATATATCATTTAGTGACAACTTTGTGCAAAAAAAAAAAAAAAAAAAAAAAAAATTGTCACTTTCCCGCAACTTGTGTCAAAAAATAAAATATTCCATGGACTCAACATGCCTCTCAGCAAATAGTTTGGGGTGTCTACTTTCCAAAATGGGGTCATTTGGGGGGGTTTTGTGCCATCTTGGCATTTTATGGCCTTCAAAAGTGTGATAGGTAGTGAGGAGTCAAATCACAACATTATGCCCTTAGAAATCCTGAAGGCGGTGCTTGGTTTTCGGGGCCCCGTATGCGGCTAGGCTCCCAAAAAGTCCCACACATGTGGTATCCCCATACTCAGGAGAAGCAGCTAAATGTATTTTGGGGTGCAATTCCACATATGCCCATGGCCTGTGTGAGAAATATATCATTTAGTGACAACTTTGTGCAAAAAAAAAAAAAATCGTCACTTTCCCGCAACTTGTGTCAAAAAAGAAAGTATTCCATGGACTCAACATGCCTCTCAGCAAATAGCTTGGAGTGTCTACTTTCCAAAATGGGGTCATTTGGGGGGGTTTTGTGCCATCTGGGCATTTTATGGCCTTCAAAACTGTGATAGGTAGTGAGGAATGAAATCAAAAATTTATGCCCTTAGAAATCCTGAAGGCGGTGATTGGTTTTCGGGGCCCCGTACGTGGCTAGGCTCCCAAAAAGTCCCACACATGTGGTATCCCCATACTCAGGAGAAGCAGCTGAATGTATTTTGGGGTGCAATTCCACATAGGCCCATGGCCTGTGTGAGCAATATATCATTTAGTGACAACTTTTTGTAAATATTTTTTTTTTTTTTGTCATTATTCAATCACTTGGGACAAAAAAAATAAATATTCAATGGGTTCTACATGCCTCTCAGCAATTTCCTTGGGGTGTCTACTTTCCAAAATGGGGTCATTTGGGGGGGTTTTGTACTGCCCTGCCATTTTAGCACCTCATGAAATGACATAGGCAGTCATAAACTAAAAGCTGTGTAAATTCCAGAAAATGTACCCTAGTTTGTAGACGCTATAACTTTTGCGCAAACCAATAAATATACGCTTATTAACTTTTTTTTTACCAAAGACATGTGGCCGAATAAATTTTGGCCTAAATGTATGACTAAAATTGAGTTTATTGGATTTTTTTTATAACAAAAAGTAGAAAATATCATTTTTTTTCAAAATTTTCGGTCTTTTTCCGTTTATAGCGCAAAAAATAAAAACGGCAGAGGTGATCAAATACCATCAAAAGAAAGCTCTATTTGTGGGAAGAAAAGGACGCAAATTTCGTTTGGGTACAGCATTGCATGACCGCGCAATTAGCAGTTAAAGCGACGCAGTGCCAAATTGGAAAAAGACCTCTGGTCCTTAGGCAGCATAATGGTCCGGGGCTCAAGTGGTTAAGGTGAAAAGCTGACACAGCTTATGGTAGAAAGGACAGCCTAGGATGAAGAGCCACCTTGTCCTTAGGCAACACCAAAAAGTGCTGCTTACAAGAAAGAGCCATGAACTTGGACATTCAACGGGCATTAGGGACAGCCACAAAGAAAGCCACATTATGAGGCAAGGTCGAGAGGTGAATATCTCAAATATTTTCAAAAGGATGTTTCTCTGCAAGGCTGACAAAACAAGATTTAGGTCCAAAAGGTGGTAGAGGGGGGCCTAGAAGGTGTATAAAGGCCAATGAATGCTGAGAAAGAAAGACCAAGGCAGAGACCTGTGATCCACACACTTTTAAAAACAAAAAGCCAGAATACAGGCAAAAAGTGAAGTAGGTTTTCCAGGTGAGATAAAAGATGAATTGAGAAGTAGACTTCTGAGCCCCAAGCATAGAGGAAATAACAGCAGGGGACAGAATCATGTCCTTCAGCATCTAGCTCTCAACAGCCAAGCTGTCAAAGCCAGTGACCATAAAGCAGGGTGGCTCACTTGACCTTGAGAGAGAAGTTGAGGGAGAATGGAGAGACACCATGGCACACCTGTGACCAGCCGAATAAGATTCATTAACCAAGCCATCTGGAGCCACCATAATGAACGAGATGCTCTATCAATTGAAACAACCAGGGAAAGAACTTTAAAAAAAGGTGTGAATGCATTAATCAGGGATTACCCATGCCAAGGAGCCAACAGAGCATCCAGCCACAGAGACCTAGGGACCTTCCAATTGCAAATAATTTTGCCTGAAGGAGAACGCATGCTCCGAACACGCGCTCCTCCCCACTCCCTCATTATCCGGAAGTGATGTGTTCAGCCGCCCCTGAGCAGATTCCGAGAACCAGGAAGCGCTGGGAGCCACCAGCGCAGCCGGGAACATCAGCTACCTCTCAATATGCGAGCCTACCGCCTTCCTCCAGGAGTGGACGAACCTCATACCTCTCACAACTTTCTACATGCGCTGTGATCTCTACGATCTTGTGAGTTTAAAATTGTCTATCTTATATTAAAATGTTTCAACAATGCTGCATTTAGATGGCGCTGCTCTCTTATGTTTCCCAGGGTAATCCGAGCCTTCTGTAACAGTGCAGAGTGAGGAAGTGAAAATTCTTACCCGATGTAAGAATTCTAAAGAATATAGTAAGATGAAGAGAGCAGATATACATGTAAAACTTATGTAGGGAGATTTGTTTCATCCCTGTGCATCATCTGAGGCGGTTCACTTCACTGGGTATATGAGGGTTTACATCCACTTTAATTTTAAGAAATTGCAGATATGATACAAGAGATGGTTAGAGACTGCAGATTGCATTTTTCTTGAGCTTTTTTTTGCACTAAAGGTGCTAATAATGGGCAAAAATAATCTCATATTAATTTAAATTGAGAAACTGTCATTTTCGGTTTTCTGCTAAGTGCATCCTGCATTTTCGGTACCAAAATTTCCATTCGGTGCACCCCTATATGACACCTTGATCCAATAGTTCCTGAACCAGCGAACACAGGTCAGCTAGATGCTGAAAAAAGACAGACATTGGGAGGTGACAAGAGGGTATCAACGACTGAAATTCTATCTTGTAGCCAGAAGAAATTACCTCCAAAAAACAATCTGCCCAAAATGTGAGTGAGCCAGCAATCCACAACAAGAGACGTCCTCCCCACTTTGAGGTGGGGGTGCACCTTCATGCAGAAATGGGCTTCTCAGCAGGATTGGGGGCTGTTGGCTGGGAGACACGGAACCACTGTTCCCCTATACTGGGGATGGCAGGTGCTCATTGGTGATGCTGGAGGGGTGGGGGTTGGCCACCTGGATCTGCGACACCTGGCTTTTCACAAAGGACCACAGTTGATTGAAGAAAAAAAAATCAACTGGAACCCGAAAAAGAAAAAAAAAAACAAAACATGGAGAATGCTCCATGTGTGACTCCAAAGACACAAGACAATAATCGAATCCTGTAATGCAGATGGGGGGGTTTGGCCACAACTAGAGGGCGTCCCATTAGGCATGCTTTTAGTTTAAGTTGCACCTAGTGTCCTGCTCCTTGGTGGGATCAAACCATTCACGTGAAGCTATGTCCTTCGATAAAGTTTTATTTTTTTCATTCCTGATCATGAGAAAAAAAAATTAAAAAAATACAAATTCCTTTTAAATCTACCGGAAATTGTCAAAACACAGTACATTCGCCTTGATCCGGCATATACATCCACTGGATCACAAATATTAGCAAATATTTACTCATTTAAAGAAAATAGATCATGACTATTTATTTTTCTAATCCATCCAAACACTTTGATCACCAGTGACTACCTGTAAAATGATATGCTCATGAACAGATTGCTGTATAATTTTAGTGCCGATGCATACCATAGCGGACAATTCCCACCTCAAGACTATCACTCTATGTTCTTAAGCAGCTGTTCTAAAATAGTTTTCTAGGACCCTAAGAGAGATTCCTTATAGGGCACAGCTCAATATGTCCAGTAACTTTACCTCTTGTGATCCTTCTTTGAGAACAAATTTGTCTGGAGTAACAAAAAGCACATTTGGATCCATAGCGACATTGTTTTCTATATTAACAAAACAGACTGCTTTAACATAAGCAGCTCTGGAGCCTGTGTTCCTGACAGAGAAACTAGCTTTGCTTATTCTACCAGGTAATACACCATTTATAGTCAAAATGCAGCTGTCCGACAACTTTTTCACATCTTCAAGTATTACATTGCTCGTGCCACCATAGCCGGAGAGAGGAATCTAAAGAAAAAGAAAGACATTAACTCAAAGACCACCAAGTCAGATTTAAAGGTTTCAGATTTTAAGGTTTTAGGTTTAAGATTTCAACTGATGAGCTTAAAATGTCAAGTCATTGCTAAGTTATAAAGGAATGCAAGTTCAATTAAAACAAGATTTACTTGGATACATAAATGGAAAACTACTGGTCCTTCTATTTTCTAGCTAGCCACTAAATAAAACTGTTAAGACCTCCTTCTTAAAATATGAGATGGCTCATGTTATATAAGGAGCTATATTGATCCTTAACAGATCACTTTGAGGTCCTTTTAATTTTTGATAATAAGGCTATATAATAATGGCTCTATGGCATGAAGCGGATCCAGAACATAGGACTTAAAAATCATGGATAAGGGGGTAAAATTCCTCTGTAGAAGCCTGGAGTTATCCACCCCCCCCCTTCTCTTTAGTTGAGGTATCTAGCTCCGAAAGGCCTAGTTCGTACAACAGAAGCATAACTGTCCCGATGTCATGCATTACATCAGAATAATCAGATATGTAGAAGTACATGAGTACTACTGGACTCAGGTTCAGGTTAATGAATAACACTTGTTTATTCAAATGTCTAGACCTACTTTCATCAGAGACCATGAACACAGCAGGCTTTAGTGAGTTCTTTGCAAAGTCAATGCTGACAGAGCATTGGTGCCACATGACACCCATTTAAGCACACTATACAATTTTACCACAGACTTACAGTAAATTTAATGCCTGGTTGTGAAGATTTAACTCCTGACTGTTTAATTTCCAGCTTAGCCAACATGCAGCCTACTCGTGTGGGAGAAAACATCATGTGGACAGCTGAATCTTCTTTAGGACGGATTGTGAGCTCACGATTGCTTGTCAAACGCTCTTCTGAACCGAACATACTTTGCAACTACAGGGGAGAAAAAAAACTCATCATGAATTTTATTATCAAGGCTAGTATACACTTTCCTGGATTTAAATTCAACTTTTTTTTTATTTTTATTTTTTTATGTAATCTGTGGGAAAAATATTGCTGTGCTGAATTGGGGCTTGAGTCTCGTGAGAAAAAAATCTTCATCATAATTATTTTCCTTAAGTAGAACTATCTTGCTCCAGAAAGAGGAGAACAAAAAAAATTGAACAATACTGTTATACAGTTAAATTACACTAACTTACAATTAAAAAATTGTATGATGTTAGCACATGCGAAAAAGGGAATGAAAATCTAGACAGTGTGTTTATTTAGCAGGAATGCTAAAGGTGTATGTTGAAGTGGATGTAAACCCAATGTCACCCTTTCTAAACTACTGCCATAGGGGTTATCTATAAGGATATACATGCCTCCTACATGCACCTGTCAAATGTCTCCACTCTGTCTGTTATGAGAGCCAAAAAACTGCAGATTCTGTGGGTGGGTCTGTTGTCTCGAGCTCGATGGGTGGAGTCGTGATGTCAGTAGACTCCCCGCCCACCTCTACACTCCCCTTGTCAATATGCATTTTCTCCTGTGTATTTCTTACACTGAACTTCTGCTATGATCTCTAACATCCAGTGAAAAGACAGGAAAGTAACCACATGACTTCAGCATGGCAAATCATGCTGAGGTGTGCAACAGCCAATCCTTGCAGAGCTGCTGAAGAAAGGAGTGGGGGTGGGAATTAAAAAATAATGCATGTCTTAGGCTAGTGCACGAGATATGTAAATTACCTGTCACTCAGAGCAAGGGGGAGGATTTTACAAAGTTTTTCTCTGTTTGTCAAGTTTTATCTCACTGAACAAAAAAAAAGAGGATTGCTCAGAGCTGGATTAACTCTTTGTGGCAAGACTGGGCTCAAATGATAGGAAATCTTATACTCTACATCAGTGGTCATCAACCCTGTCCTCAGGGCCCACTAACAGACCAGGTTTTATGTATTACCAGACTAGAATACTGCAATTACTGAGCAGCAAATTATATCACCTGTGATGTATTTCAGTTATTTTGCAAACCTGGCCTGTTAGTGGGCCCTGAGGACAGGGTTGATGACCACTGCTCTACATTAGGACATCCAAAAAAAAAAAAAAATTTCGGGTTTACATCCACTTTAAAAAAATCATGAAGTAAATACATCTATGCAATACTTTAACATGAATATCACACAAGAAATGAAACCGTATGGTTTCATTTCTTGTATGATATTCATGTTTAAAAAAAAAAGGGGGAGAAAAGCTGCCAGCACGCTATGTGATATTAAAAATAGCAATACAAATATATCAGAAGTATTGCGCTAATCCACTATATAAAAGCAAAAGTCCCAAGGTGTGAAATAGGCAAAAAGTCCACTGATTTCCACTGTGATTTCCCAAACGTGTATGCAGGTGTTTTCCACTTCAACAATGTGAATCAGCCTCCAAGTGAGTCACGTCCACTTTCAAGACAAGATGAATAGCTTACGAGAAGCACAAGACTCACATCATGCGATGCATGTCTTCTCTATAATGAAACACCAGCTGCTTGATGCCCAGGAACCACACTTCCAAAAAAAAAAGGGGATACAATACCAATGAGAAGTATTTGCACCGCTTCGCATCCCTCATAATCATGTCATTAAGCAGAGATGCTCTATATTGTCTAAACGCACAATTTAAAAACGTATCAAATTAAAAATTGAAGTTACATCAAAAAGACGATAACAGCACTGTGTAACAATATTTCAAACAGCCAAATCTCATTCCTAGGGACACTTCCGGATGCATAATGTCACTGTTCATCCTAGGCATTTCCTCAAATAGGACGCAATGCCCCAAAAGAAGTCACATTTATTGAAATGTGTAGGGCGGAGCTATGTGCGGTGACGTCATCATGCATCCAGAAGTGTTTAATGACATGCTTATGAGGGATACGGAGCGGAGAAAATACTGCTGACTGGTATTATATCCTGGTGGTCCCTCTTTTTTGGAAGTATGGTTTCTGAACATCAAAACAGCTGGTTTTAAATCATGCGATACACAACTTCTCTATAATACAATAGTCATGTGCTTTTGGTATGCCTTTCATTTCGTCTTGAAGGTGGTGGCAATTTAAATAATTGAAGTGCAAAACACCTGCATACAGTTGTGGGAATTCACATGATCAGTGGACCTTTTGACATTTTCACATTTTGGAACTTTTGCTTTATATAGTGGATTAGCGCAGCACTTCTGATATATGTTAACATGAATGCTGAGGATAAAGAGGTTAATCTGAAATGCAACAAATATCAACAGTCTCAAAAAGACAGCTATCCACTCCCAACCTTTTTTACATTGGTGGTGGATTTTCTCATTAACTTAAAAAAAAGAAAAAATTGTGGGAAGTACGAAGGCTTCAGTGCTGACCTTATTCTACAACCCTAAGGCTCGGTTCACACTGGGGCGACTTGGGATCCGACTTGTACGCCCTCAAGTCGCCCCAAGTCGCCCCAGAAATAGTTTGAATGGGAGTTAACGCTAGCGTCTTAATAGAAGCTACTGAAGTCGCTCCGACTTCAGAGCGTACTCCCTGTACTACTTTGATCCGACTTGGTAGGCGACCTGTACCATAGAAATCAATGGAAGTCGCCTCCAAGTCGGATCTCTCTGTAAAGTCAAGCGACTTTGCAGGGAAAACCTCTCCCTCCCCCCCTCCCTCCCAGGGAGCTGATTGGCCACAGGCGAAGTCGCCTGTCATGGAGGCGACTTCAAGTCGCCTTGTAATTTGCTAAAGTCGCGTCGAAGTTGCGTCGAAGTCGCGTCGAAGCCGCCGTGCAAAGTCGCGCTGAAGTCGTGTTGCCCCAGTGTGAACCGACCCTTATTCTACAACCCCATTAAGGCCTAAATAGCAGTGCAGTAAGATCTACATTGCGTCAGAAGTTCTGACAAAAAGACTACAATGTATCTGCTCTCTGCAATTCATATGCTAGTCTGATGTTTACAAACTATATACAGTGACTTTTGCCAACTGGCATACTGTGTGACAAAATAAGTTATAGGCTGCTTTCACAGTACTGTTTTTACTGCATTTCCAGTGCGTTTTCTGGGTGTTTATTACCCAGAATGCATCAGGGAAACAAAAACAAAAAAAACACCAAAATGCAAAGCAGGTGCATTGTTGATTTTTTTTTATTCATTTGAATGGGGACCTGTTTTGGTACAAGATGCAGCATGCAGGAATTTTCAAAACACACCTCACCCACAGTATAGTGGTGTGAAAGTTCCATAGGATTTAAAGGAATTGCGTTTTTGTTGTACAGTAAAAATGCAGGCATAAAAAGCATCAGTGTGAAAGCTGCCTAAAGCAGAATTTTAGTTTAAAAATGAAAAACTACCCTTTATTACTATGTATAATATGCAAAACTTTTCATTATGCATTATTGTAATTGCTAAATGTCTGATTATAAACAGATCAATCCAACATTTAGCAATTCTCCTGTGCTTCACCGACAGCGTTGCGCCTGTGCAGCTGAATATGGCTGCCAGGAACTTCCTGGTACTGTTGCCAGGGTCACAGGCCACCTCATCTGTGATGTCATATGTTTTCTCATGAATGAGGATACACAAACAGAGGAGGAACAAGAGGAAAGATATGGCCACCAACTGCTGTATGAGCAGTGGCACATTTCAGTCATACGTTATAATGAAAAGGTACAAACGCAGATATTTAAAAAATGTACACAATCGGCTTATATTTTTTTTTAACCAATCGCGGGAAGTTAACTGAACCTAAGCCTAATATATAATATATCTATATCTATATATCTATCTATCTATCTATATCTATCTATCTCTCTCTATCAAATGTTGTGGGTGAAGTGCACACGATCCAACATAGCAGTGCTCAAGCAATCAAGCCTTTCTACAGGCCATATATAAAAAAAAAGTACAAATAGAATTGCTGCACTTAAAATTTATTTGAAGAAAGACATCAGTTTATATTTCATTCATTGTAAAACTGTCATGCATTTGACACTGAATGGAACATGAATTGAGAGTATATATCACTTGCACCCAAAAAAAACTAATAAATAACACCACCTGAAAGCAGTCTTGGTCCTGACCCCTTATTATAAGACGGAGCTGCTGGCTTGCATTTACAGACGTGTTCCTTAGTATCAATTTTTGTTGTCTGTAAAGAAATATAGAAAATATCAATTGCAGATATCTTGATCAATCAAATCAAATCTTAAGAAAAGCTGTATGTCCTTAGTCTGCTTGTCTTCAGCAAACTGCAGGCTTTCTTGTGCATCATCTTTAGAAGAGGCTTCCTTCTGGGGCAACAGCCATGCAGACCAATTTGATGCAGCGTGGGGCTTATGGTCTGAGCACTGACAGGCCCCCAGGCAATCAGAGATTATGGGGCCATACAGTATATACACACACACACACACACACACACACACACAGTATACAATCACACAGTATACACAGACATGTTTCTATTGGCTGAGAAGGTACTGGAGAGGTGGGGCAGCTATAATCTCAAGATTTTTAGACCAAAGGGATGTCAGTAAGGGACATTTCAGAGACGCATGTAAAAAAAAAAACCCTGATTTTTACATACTGTCCCTGGTTTTACTGAGGCTGGCAACCCTGATGGGGCCCCCTAGTGTCCCAGGGCCCTCG
This sequence comes from Lithobates clamitans, assembly GCA_037952925.1. NCBI lineage: Eukaryota > Metazoa > Chordata > Amphibia > Anura > Ranidae > Lithobates > Lithobates clamitans. The sequence goes on from JBBGZY010000584.1 coordinate 551,763, forward strand.
GGCAGTGCCCGAGTGGCTGAATGGTCAGTCCGCGTGTGTGTGTGTGCATGTATGTATGTATGTATGTATGCATGCATGTATGTATGTGTGTACTTTATTCAGAGTTATTATTGTTTATATACAATTGATTGTCTGCATATTGGTATATTTTGATATTTGTTTGTATTCGTACAAATGCACTTCTATTTTTTTTTTAGTGCTGCACTCTTTTTACATATCCGTTTCTTCTAACTTAATTATTCTGAGTCAATGACCTGAAACACGTAAGCAGCCAGTAAAATACAACATCCTCATATGCATTCAGGTACTGGCCCAGTGATTCAGAAGGTATTGAAATCATTTGCTAAACATAACAGCAAGGCCACAAGCATTTCTAAACAGATCTTTGCAAAGACAGTCTACACGTTTCTTAAAAAGAGTCTCAAAAAATAAATAAATAAATAAAAAGCTCCATGTAGATGCCAAATACTGCCCTAGAAATGCTTCGAGAGTGGATAAAATCAATATTAAAACAGAAAACCTATCTTTTTAATGTCATTTAGGTAAAGACTTACACTGCTCTTCCAACTTCAACTCCTCCCCATGCTATGAATTGTTTGTTGGAAAGAATTGATGGAACATCTGAGTAACTAATGGTAGCAGAATTTGTGTTTCCTGGATGCTCAATGTCTCCAACCAGCATAACTTCATACTGTGGACCTGCTGGCTGGACCATAATTTTCAGAATACTGTGGGTGAAAGGGAAAAAAATAAAATAAAAAAATAAGAAGAAGAATACTACTACAAAGAAACAAAACTGATTTGACCTCATTAACATACCTTTGTTTTGTAATTAAATGACGTGGAGAGAACTTAATTGCAACCATTTGTTCTTGCCCCGGTGCAAGAAACAAATCTTCGGGGTCTATAGAAAAACCATCCTCATTTGGACACTGAAGAATGACAGGATTAACACTATAATAAATGTAATTTTTATTAAACAGTAGACTACAAATATAAAAGACATGCTTACCATGATTTTTAAATGAGCAGCAATATTCCCTGCATTTTTTAATGGCAGCAGTTGTTTGGCAGATGATCCATGGATACAGGATAAACTGATAGTCTTTGGTGGGAAAAAAAAAAATTGTGAATTACAATTTTATATCTACAAATATATTAAATATCAAAGCACCACACCCACACCTGGCAGAGCTGAAATGGGTGGAGTTTGGACACAAACTTACAAAATGGACGGCACAGGTAACAGAAATAACAGCTGCTGCCCCCAGGTATCTTCTGGTGCAAGGACAATGAACAAGATGGAGGGTGTAAGGACATTGTAAAACCAGTTTAATTTAGTCAAACAACCACCTAAAATAATTTATCATAATATCTGGGAACAGCGTTTAAAACTCCTCAAAAGTGCAAAAATTTAAACGATTAAATTACATAGTTTAAAATAAATAAATTAAAGTAAAAGGGGTTTATTTTTTTTTTTTTTTTTACAAACTACACAATGCATGAATGAAGGCTACAACGAGTAGCCTTTATTTATACATTAAAAGTAGGACTGACTGTTTTACCGACAGTCCGGTCCATGCAGAATACAATGGCAGAGCAATTCTCTGGCTGTCACAATGAACGCAAAGCTCCAGTGATTGCAATGAGATACATGCACTTTCCCAGTATATTCTGTAAGACTGCACTGAGTTTACAGGAGAGGCTCCTTGCCCTAGCTAACACTTCAACCAACACCCCCGCCCCCCTTCCCAGCACAGCATCCGAAGACGGTACCTCTCCGGACAGCACATACATCTCTAAACTAAAAATGAATTATGATGTAGCATGGCCAGCATAAAAAAAGGTTAATAAGGATCAATTAAAAATGGCAGCAGAGAAAAACGGATACTGAAGGAAGCAAAGTAAGACTTACTGTATTTATTGGCGTATAACACTCACTTTTTTACCATGAAAATTGGGTGCAAATAGCGTGTTATACGCCAATACTTCAATTTCAGCTGCCTCGGAGGCAAAGCGGGGGGGACGAGTGCCGTCAGATTACATACAGTGAGAATCTCCTGTTTACTTGGCAGCCTCTGTAATAGGAAGTCAATAGATGGCAATGGCGAGGCTGCTGCATTTATGGCAATGGCGAAGCTGCTGCATTGATGGCAATGGTGAGGCTGTATTGATGTGGACTAATAAGGCTGCATTGATAGCACTTGTGAGGCTGCAGGTGGGCACTAATTAGGCTGAAGATGGGCACTGACCCTTATTTTGCTTCAAAGTTCCTTATTTAAAATTTAAGTTTTTTCCTGAAACTTCCCTCTTAAAATGAATGTGCGTGTTATACGCCTGTGCGCGTTATATGCCGATAAATACGGTAATAAATCTAAAGAGAAGATAATCCTGTAGGTTGGACTTGGGGATACATATGCGTGGCTAAACAGAGAAAATGGTGTGTGAAAGTTAAGTTGAAAGGTTATGCTAAGCCTCCATCTTGTTCTGTCAGCCATCTTAATATTCACAAGTTTCCATTTCAATAATATGTACAGTTAGAATACCCCTGTAAGCTTCACAAACATCTATCTTAGCTTGAGATTCTTGTAAAATGAAGTCTCACAGGCTTCCTTATCTATATGCTCACATTCCTTTAGCTACTGTAAGAACAAGGAACAAAGACTGCTTGTTTTGTCTCATTGTAGTTGCCTTAACCCCTTCCCGAGCGGCGCACGCCGATGTACGGTTGGCAGAATGGCACGGCTGGGCAAATGGGCTTACAGGTACGTCCATTTGAATTTCCCGCCGTGCCATTGCGTGCGCGCCGCCCAAGTTCTCCGTGAGTCGGGTCCCGCGGACTCAATCGCCGCGGGGATACCCGCGATTGCCTCACGGAGAGGGCGAACGGGGAGATGCTGATGTAAACAGCATTTCCCCGTTCTGCCTAGTGACAGTCTCACTGATCTCTTCTCCCTGTCATTGGGAGCAGTGATCAGTGTAGTGTCACAGCTAGCTCATCCCCCCTACAGTTAGTAATCACTTCCCAGTATTGACTTAACCCCTCCCTGCCCCCTAGTGGTTAACCCCTTCACTGCCAGTGTAATTTACACAGGAATCGGTGCATTTTTATAGCACGGATCGCTGTATAAATGACAATGGTCCCAAAAATGTCCGACATGTCCGCTATAATGTCGCAGTAAAAAAAAAAAAAAAAAAAAAAAAAAAAAAAAAAAAATCGCCGATCGCCGCCATTACTAATTAATAAAAATGCCATAAAACTATCCCCTATTTTGTAAACGCTATAACTTTTGCGCAAACCAATCAAGCGCTTATTGCGATTTTTTTTTAACAAAAATATGTAGAATAATACGATCGGCCTAAACTGAGGAAAAAAAACAGGTTTTTTTATACATTTTTGGGGGATATTTATTATAGCAAATAGTAAAAAATAATGCGTTTTTTTCAAAATTGTCGCTTTTATTTTGTCTATAGCGCAAAAAATTAAAATCGCAAAGGTGATCAAATACCACCAAAAAAAAGCTCTATTTGTGGGAAAAAAAGGACGCCAATTTTGTTTGAGAGCCATGTAGCACGATCGCGCAATTGTCAGTTAAAGCGAAACAGTGCCGAATCACAAAAAGTGCTCTGGTCAGGAAGGTTAATATCTACTGCGCATGTTTAACTTAGAATGTTCTGTGTGATTTTTAACTTGCTATAAGAAACGCCTTCTGACAACTCAATACAATCAGTTTCTAGAATGTAACATCGTGGGAGTGTCATTTCTTCATTCTTGGGAAACTGATTCCATATATATCTGAAATGCATAATACATTGATCCGAGGTCTGAGAGGTTAAAGGGACCACCCTAGACACAGGATTAACCTTTTCAAAAATGACCCTTGCCACATAAAAGGAATAATTGATTGGATACTGAACATGATGGAAACCATGCTTAACCACTTCAATACTGGGCACTTTCACCCCCTTCCTGCCTAAGCCAATTTACAGTGCGGTCACACTTTGAATGCCAAAATACGAGGTCAGGTAACACTAGCCTCAAAAGAAAATAATTTTCACACAAATAGAGCTTTCTTTTGGTGGTATTTAATTACCACTGGTTTTTTTACTTTTTGCTATATAAATAAAAAACAAAAAGAACATTGAAAAAAATGCTTTTCCAAGTTTGTTATAAAATGTTGCAAATAAATAATTGTTCGTTATAAATTTAGGCTAAACTTTAATCTACTACATTTCTTTGGTAAAAAACAACACAAATCAGTGTATAGTCTGTCTGAAACTTATAGTGTCTACAAACTATGATTATATACACTATATTATTATTAAAAGTATTGTGACGCCTGCCTTTACACGCACATGAACTTTAATGGCATCCCAGTCTTAGTCCTTAGAGTTTAATATGGAGTTAGCCCACCCTTTGCAGCTATAACAGCTTCAACTCTTCTGAAACGGCTGTAGACAAGGTTTAGGAGTTCCAGAAGCGCATTTGTGAGGTCAGACACGGATGCTTGACAAGAAAGCCTGGCTCAGTCTCCATTCCAATTCACCCCAAAGGTGTTCTATCGGGTTGAGGTTAGGGTTCTGTGCAGGCCAGTCAAGTTCCTCCACCCCTAACTCGCTTATCCATGTCTTTATGGACCTTGACCCCAACCCGATACTTCCCTTGCTACAAACAGAAGTCAGATTAATTTTTTGGACGTATTTTCTATCACTTGTTTGTCCAGCAGGATTGTTTCAGTTGAGCGGTTTATACTTTAAACGTACCTGCAAGTCCTTAGGTGCATGTATCCTCGCACAACCAACCCTTGCTCTTAACTGGATACTTTTTAGCATACATGCAGGGCCTGGGCTGTCAATTTCAATATCAACCCGTGCTGCAAATTCTTCTGGTGGGCCAAGGGAACCTATCAAAGAAAAAAAAAAAAGATATATACATTCCATCTATCTCCATCTTCTGTACACACACACATTTATCTTTATATCAAATGTGAATATGTGGAAGAGAGAGAGCGTGAGAAATAAGGATAGATAGGGGACGGAGAGTATTCAGACCCCCTTACATTTTTCACACTTTGTTATGTTGCAGCCATTTGCTAAAATCATTTACCGTATATACTCGAGTATTAGTCGTTCCGAGTATAAGTCGAGGCCCTAATTTACCACAAAAAAATGGGAAAAACTTATTGACCCGAGTATAAGACGAGGTTGAGAAATGCACAGCTACTGTAAGTGGAAAAGAGGGTCAACAATGCCAATTTGCAGCATCACTGTTCCCATGTGCAGCCTCACTGTGCCCATTTGCAGCCATAGGTCCCCTGAACTTCAAACTCGGTAGTTAAGGGTTCCTAGATGCCCCCTAGCTGCAGCCAAAATTTGGGGTCTCTGAACCCAAAGGGTCCCGAAATGACATTGCTGCAGATGGACACAGTTGACCGAATTTGGGGCCCTGTATCTCGGGGCCACTTAGTGTTAATAACCCCAAATTTGGTGTGCAAACCCAGTGGAACTAGCACCATAAAATTTCCAAAGCTGGGGTTTCTAGCACCAAGTGGCCCCGAGATACAGGGCCCCAAAAATCAGTTCAGAAAATGTCAAGCATTTTTTTGCAGCAGAGAATGACATTTTCCGAACCGGTTTTGGGGCCCTGTATCTCAGGGCCACTTGATGCTAGGAACTTTAGCTTTGGATATGTTATGGTAACAGTTCCACTGGGTTTGCACACCAAATTTGGAGTTCCTAGCACCATGTGGCCCTGAGATATGGGGCCCCAAAGTTGGTTCAGAAAATGTCAAGCACTTTTCTGCAGCAGAGAATGACATTTTCCGAACCGATTTTGGGGCCCCGTATCTCAGGGCCACTTGATGCTAGGAACTTCAGCTTTGGATATGTTGTGGTACCAGTTCCACTGGGTTTGCACACCAAATTTGGGGTTCCTAGCACTAAGTGGCCCTGAGATACGGGGCCCCAAATTCGGTTCGGAAAATGAAATTTTTTGCTGCATAAAAGTGCTTGACTCGAGTATAAGTCGAGGGGGGCACTTTCAGCACAAAAAAATGTGCTGAAAAATTCGACTTATACTCGAGTATATACGGTAAGTTAATTTTTTTTCCTCATTAATGTACACACAGCACCCCATATTGACAGAAAAACACAGAATTGTTGACATTTTTGCAGATTTATTAAAAAAGAAAAACTGAAATATCACATGGTCCTAAGTATTCAGACCCTTTGCTCAGTATTTAGTAGAAGTTCCCTTTTGATCTAATACAGCCATGAGTCTTTTTGGGAAAGATGTAAAAAGTTTTCAACACCTGGATTTGGGGATCCTCTGCCATTTCTCCTTGCAGATCCTCTCCAGTTCTCTCAGGTTGGATGGTAAACGTTGGTGGACAGCCATTTTTAGGTCTCTCCAGAGATGCTCGATTGGGTTTAAATCAGGGCTCTGGCTGGGCCATTCAAGAACAGTCACGGAGTTGTTGTGAAGCCACTCCTTCCTTATTTTAGCTGCGTGCTTAGGGTCAGTCTTGTTGGAAGCTAAACCTTCGGCCCAGTCTGAGGTCCTGAGTAGTCTGGAGAAGGTTTTCGTCCAGGATATCCCTATACTTGGCCACATTCATCTTTCCCTCGATTGCAACCAGTCATCCTGTCCCTGTGGCTGAAAAACACCCCCACAGCATGATGCTGCCACCACCATGTTTCACTGTTGGGACTGTATTGGACAGGTGATGAGCAGTGCCTGGTTTTCTCCACACATACCTCTTACAATTAAGGCCAAAAAGTTCTATCTTGGTCTCATCAGACCAAAGAATCTTATTTTTCACCATCTTGGAGTCCTTCAGGTGTTTTTTATTTAGCAAACTCCATGCGGGCTTTCATGTGTCTTGCACTGAGGAGAGGCTTCCGTCGGGCCACTCTGCCATAAAGCCCCGACTGGTGGAGGGCTGCAGTGATGGTTGACTTTCTTCAACCTCCTCCCATCTCCCGACTGAATCTCTGGAGCTCAGCCACAGTGATCTTTGGGTTCTTCTTTACCGCTCTCACCAAGGCTCTTCTCCCTCGATAGTTCAGTTTGGCTGGACGGCCAGCTCTAGGAAGGGTTCTGGTCGTCCCAAACGTCTTCCATTAAAGGATTATGGAGGCCACTGTGCTCTTAGGAACCTTAAGTGCAGCAGAAATTTTTGTGTAACCTTGGCCAGATCTGTGCCTTGCCACAATTCTGTCTGAGCTCTTCAGGCAGTTCCTTTGACCTCATGATTCTCATTTGTTCTGACATGACCTGTGAGCTGTCTTATATAGACAGGTGTGTGGCTTTCCTAATCAAGTCCAATCAGTATAATCAAACACAGCTGAACTCAAATGAAGGTGTAGAACCATCTCAAGGATGATCAGAAGAAATGGACAGCACCGGAGTTAAATATATGAGTGTCACAGCTAGGGATGGGCTTTCTGTTCGAGTCGAACATGAGTTCGACTTGAACATTGGCTGTTCGCCCGTTCGCTGAACAGCGAACAATTTGGGGTGTTCGCAGCAAATTCGAAAGCCGCGGAACACCCTTTAAAAGTCTATGGGAGAAATCAAAAGTGCTAATTGTAAAGCCTTATATGCATGGTATTGTCATAAAACGTGTTTGGGGACCTGGGTCCTGCCCCAGGGGACAGGTATCAATGCAAAAAAAAAGTTTTAAAAACAGCTGTTTTTTCAGGAGCAGTGATTTTAATAATGCTTAAAGTGAAACAATAAAAGTGTAATATTCCTTTAACCCCTTCCCGCCGAGCGCACGCAGATGTGCGTACTCGGCTTTCGCCATTATACCGGGATGATGCCCACAGCTGCAGGCATCATTCCAATACAGTCTTTTAGAGCCGGCGATCGGCTTTCCAGGTATAACAACTGTTGCGGCTAAAAACCGCTCGGCTGTTATACCGGAGGAGCAGGAGGGGACGCCCCCCCCTCCCGCCGCTCTTACCGGGCCTCCCGTTCCACCAGGAGGCCTGATCACCAATCCGCCGCCTCTGGCAGCTAGGGACAGACTGGAACGAAGCCGTAAGGAGCTTTGTTCCAGCCTCCTAATTGTAAACACAGAAGCGACGTCATGACGTCACTTCCTGTTTACTTGGCTGCCAATGGTGCCCGGTTTTAAAAAAAATATACAGTACTCAGAATCGCCGAAAATGGCGATCTGAATACTTTTAAGTACAAAGGAGTGATTGGGGGATTTTTTTTTAAAGCGCCCCCGTCCCCGCGAGCTCGCGCAGCAAAGAAAAACGCATACGGAAGTCGTGCCCGGATATGTAAACGGTGTCCAAATCACACATGTGAGGTATCGCCGTGATCGTCAGAGGAAGAGCAATAATTCTAGCACTAGACCTCTTCTGTAACTCTAACCTGGTAACCGTAAAAATAAAATTTATGGAGATTTTTTTTTTAGCTACCGTAGTTTGTCACCATTCCACGAGTGCGTGCAATTATAAAAGCGTGACATGTTTGGTATCGATGGCGTAACATCATCTTTCACATTATACAAAAAAATTGGGCTAACTTTACTGTTTTTTTTTTTTTTTAAATTCATGAAAGTGTCCCTTTTCTCAAAAAGTTGCGTTTAAAACATTGCTGCACAAATACCATGTGATATAAAATTTTGCAACAATCGCCATTTTCTGCTCTAGATTTCCTGCTAAAAAAAATATATATAATGTTTGGGGCTCTAACTAATTTTCTAGCAAAAAATACGGATTTTAACTTCTAAACACCAAATGTCAAAAAAAGGCTTAGTCATGAAAAAAATGAAAAATTAAATTTCGTACCTGGGGGGGGGTGTGTCTATAGTATGCCTATAAAGGGGCGCATGTTTCCCGTGTTTAGAACAGTCTGACAGGGGAACAGGCGAACCCCTAACCAAAATTAAAAAATGCGTATTAGCCCCTCTCAAAATCCATACCAGACCCTTCAGGTCTGGTATGGATTTTAAGGGGAACCCGTGACAAAAAAAAAAAAAAAAATGGCGTGGGGTCCCCCCAAAAATCCATACCAGACCCTTATTCAAGCACGCAACCTGGCAAGCCACAGGAAAAGAGGGGGGGGGGGACGAGATGAGCGCCCCCTCCCCTCCTGAACCGTACCAGGCCACATGCCCTCAACATTGGGAGGGTGCTTTGGGGTAAGCCATGTTGATGGGGAGAAAGGCCATATCCCCACAACCCTTGCCCGGTGGTTGTGGGGGTCTGCGGGCGGGGGGCTTATCGGAATCTGGAAGCACCCTATAACAAGAGGACCCCCAGATCCCGGCTCCCCCCTGTGTGAATTGGTAATTGGGTACAAATGTACCCCTACTATTTCACAAAAAAAGTGTCAAAAAAAGTGTCAAAAAGGTTAACACAAGAGATGGTTTTTGACAAGTCCTTTATTAATTTCTTCTTCTTCCTTCTGGTCTTCCTTCGGTGTCGTCTTCTTCTTCATCTCCTTCCTCCGCTCTTCTCGTCCTGCATCTTCCTCCAGCTTCTTCTCCATTCCGTCCGCACGATCCGCCCCAGTGGGAGTCTTCCGCCGTGACGCTTCGGTTCTTCTGAAACTTCTTTTATAACGGAGGGCGGGGCCACCCGGTGCCCTCCTCTGACACATGGGGACTTCCCTATGGCTTTCTTCGTGTTGTCAGGGGGCGGGGTGAACGGGTGGCACCACCCTCCATTACATAAGAAGTGTCAGAAGAACTGAAGCGTCACACGGTGGAAGACTCAAACTGAGGCAGATCGTGAGGAGGAGGACGAGGACGACGAGAAGACCAGAAGAAAGATGATGGAAGAAGAAGCGGAAAGAAGAAATTAATAAAGGACTTGTCAAAAACCGTCTCGTGTTTAACCTTTTTGACACTTTTTTTGTGAACTGGTAGGGGTACATTTGTACCTCATTACCAAGTCACACAGGGGGAGGCCGGATCTGGGGGTCCCTTTGTTAAACTGGGCTTCTAGATTCCGATAATCCCCCCACATGCAGACCCCAACAACCACTGGGCAAGGGTTGTGGGGATGAGGCCCTTCTCCCCATCAACATGGGGACAAGGTGCTTTGGGGAGCTATCCCAAAGCACCCTCCCAATGTTGAGGGCATGTGGCTTGGTACGGTTCAGGAGGGGGGCCGCTCTCTCGCCCCCCTCCTTTCCTGCTGCCTGCCAGGTTGCGTGCTCTGATAAGGGTCTGGTATAGATTTTGGGGGGACCCCACAAATTTTTTTTAAATTTTGGCGCGGGGTTCCCCTTAAAATCCATACCAGACCTGAAGGGTCTGGTATGAATTTTGAGGGGACCCCTACGCCTTTTTTTAAATTTTGGCGCAGGGTTCCCCTTAAGATCCATACCAGACCTGAAGGGTCTGGTATAGAATTTAGGGGGACCCCCACGCATTTTTTTTTTAAATTTTGGTTCGGGGTTCCCCTGTGGGGAAATTCCATGCCTTTTTTATCAATGAACTTTTATGTGTATTGCCGGACTGACAATTCATTATAGCCGGCGCTAGCGATAGTAGTTTTACATGACTTTTTTTCCTTTAGAAATGTAATTTTGCTGTCAGACTGTTCTAAACACGGGAAACATGCGCCCCTTTACAGGCATACTATAGACACCCCCCAGGTATGAAATTTAAAGGAATATTACACTTTTATTGTTTCACTTTAAGCATTATTAAAATCACTGATCACAAAAAAAGTCAGTTTTTAAAACTATTTAGCATTGATACATGTCCCCTGGGGCAGGACCCAAACACATTTTATGACAATAACTTGCATATAAGCCTTTAAAATGAGAATTTTTGATTATTCAGGTTTTTGTCCCATAGACTTTAACGGTGTCCGAACAAATTTTTTGCCTGTTCGCATGTTATGGATGCGAACCGAACCGGGGGGTGTTCGATTCATTCCTAGTCACAGCAATGGGTCTGAATATTTAAGTTTTTCTTTTTTTAATAAATCTGCAAAAATGTCAACAATTCTGTGTTTTTCTGTCAATATGGTGTTCTGTGTGTACATTAATGAGGAAAAAAAATTAACTTAAATGATTTTAGCAAATGGCTGCAATATAACAAAGTGAAAAATGTAAGGGGGCCTTAATAATTTCCGTCCCCACTGTATATCTATATATATCTCGCACATATACATACAAACTTTGTGCAGATGTCTTTTCAACAACCCCATCCCATTATATATATATATATATATATATATATATATATATATATATATATATATATATATATATATATATATATATATATATATATACACATATACACACACACATATACATACACACACACACAACACCACAATCTAGGAATGTTTTCAAATATTGAACAGATGACATACCAGCAGAGTTGTAAGTCTGCGGTGCATGAAACACAACCCACACTGCAATATACTCGTGCTCCTAAAAGAAGAACAAAGATAAAATTTCATTATGTGGAGATTAATGATATTCCAACGAGCGCTATTCTCAAATTCTGCATTTAAGCCATCTGCTATGACCGTTGTTGGGTGTCTGAATCTCTCTGCCAGATTTCAATGTATTTTATATTACTGTAACAGGAGTGCAGAGCTTAAAAAAGTAGGCATAATAGGTGAACACACATGGTGGATGGGAACAAAGCCAGAGATTTCACAAAAGTTTTTACAAAAAAATAAATAAATTATAAGCCATTCTACATTACAAATATGTTAAAGAAATAACAAAACTTCTAGCTCACTTCATCATTTTATTTAGGTTATAAATGCACCTATCATTTTTCATAATGCATTTCACTATTCGGCTAGAATATTCACCCATTTTTAACCTGAAAACAGTAAATGTTAGCCATTTTAAACATATATTTAATATTCATCATTGAGATGTTAAATAAAACTTTTTTTTCTACTCACTGTAAAATTTTTCTTTGAGTTAATTTAAAGGACACTCGATTTAAAAGATATTTGGATTGTACTGCAGCCTATGGGGAGGGGGTTTTGATCACTGGCAAACTACTCCACTTCCAGCATTCTCAGATTTGTATAAAAGCAGTACTGAAAGCAAGACCATATAACACAGTTCCTCAACAAACACAAAAAGGAGGATTTAATGAGGAGTACAAAATTACATTTTTCTTTCTCAATCATTGATGGACTCCGGAACCAGAGATATATTAGATGTTCAAAAGTAGTCAACTGAGGGGTGTGCAAACTGCCAACAGGCCCCCTATAAACAGAAAATATAAACTGGGGCCTGATTGCAGCTGGCATCAGATGAGGCCCAAACAGCCACCTGTTGAAATAGAGAATGCGTTAACAGGAGCCAAGGAAACAGCCTTGCAATTTTGATAAATTGTTGCCTGACACTGAAAAGCCCAAGCAGCACTTCAATCTAGTAGGATGTGCTTTGATAAAAAGTTGGAACCTGATACTTTGGACCATAGACTTCAATAATGATCTGTCAGAGCCATTGAGAAATAGTGGAGCGAGAGGCCAATTCCCATTTGCAGGGACCATCTGGGATGACACTCTTTTTGTTAAAGAAAGCAGCGGCTGCAAGGTAGACATAAACTGCATTAACTACTGCATTTCTAGACAATGAAGGAAAATCTTCTGATGTACTGGGACTAGACAGGGAATGAAGAGCAACGTTCTGGTTGGGGGGAAAGGCAGAAAGCCCCCTTATGCAGCCCATACATTAGTCTTATTTTTCATTCAACCAGCAGGTTTAACAGAAAAACAAAAAACAAAACACAACCCCATTCCCCCATTCACACATTCAAGGTGCTCCCACTGAGCTATAGTCAGTGGTACTGATCATTCAGAAATTTTCCAACAGGCTGGTTGTGCAGAAGTTGATCACTACCTCAACTGCTATAAAACCAGCCTGCCCGTACATGGATTTAATTTTGTCTTGTCCCTGCTGAAACAGCTGATTTTTGGTCCATGTGTGGCTGGCTTTAGGAAGAAAAGGGGCCCTAGACCTCATTATAAACTTGTAAATGTAAAACGAGAAGGACTTCTTTAAAAGACAAGGCTGCCAGTTTCAACTCTCAGCGGTTATGGCGACAAGGAAACAACTTTGTAAATGTGGAAAGGGGAATATCCCCATTTCAGAGGGTGGTTTCTAAAGTGCTGAAAGAACCAATTTCAAATCTCGCAGAATGACGAGCTGTCTCTGGAACAAGATCTCAAGTGCCAAAAACTCACCCTTGATGCAACTCTGGGCCAAAATGCTGATCTAGGCCAGGTTGCAAAAATGTTAGGATTCATCCCAATGAGTATTTCCTGAAATAAAATCATCGCTTTCTTCACACCATGCAACGTATGTTTTCTATTACCATTGTAGGGCCTTGCAGGGCTTCCTAGCCTCTGGAGGGAAAAAAAAAAACTTGATTCCCAGAGGCCTCCATCTTTCAAGTCCTAGAATTCAACAGCCATGCCAATAAAGCAAGTGGCCCTGAAGCAGGAAGGTAAACAGGGCATTGGAATAGAAAATCTTGATAATCTGGAAGGGCCTACAGAGCACCTCCCAGGTCGAGCATCACATTCAGTCACTGGAATTCCCTCCATCTCAAGCCTGCAGAACAGATGAGGAAGGAATTTTTTAGGGGAGGAATGGCATAGATCACACTGTACTGAACCTATGGAGCTATTTAATTCGAGGCAAACTTGTCAAATTTGCTATAGAGCCTGGAGGCCAGGAGATTGAGGTGTTGCATCCCCCGCCTTTGACACAAGTCTTGCAAAAGCCTCCAGGGATAGGTCCCATACAACTGAATCCAGATGCCGCCAAGCTGAGGTAGTCTGCCTGTCAACACCTTAGTTGTAAATGGCGGACAAACATGGAACTTTTTGTTCTGCCCAGAACAGAATCTCTTCTCATCATGCCAAGACTTCTGGTTCTTCCCTTTTCGTTGATACATACCACTGCTGTGGAATTGTCCAACTGAATCCTGATTGAATGACCATGCAGTTGAGATGTCTATCATTGCATGGACAACCAAATTGCATGAAACTCCAGAATGTGGATTGGAAGATGGGATTCCTCTGGCTTCCAAGCCCCTTGTACCAACAAGAGGTTTTGGACTTGTCTCCAACTTGCCATGCAGGCATTTGCTGTGAGGATCCTTCTAGAGATTGGAAGGAGGGATTTTCCACACTCTAGAGCTGGATTTCTGAGCCACCAGCTAAGAAACATCCTGATCCTTGGTGACACACTTAATGACAACAGGGTGTTGTGCTGTAGGGGTATGGAGTGCAATAAAGCAAAACCAAAATGCTTCTAAGGATGCTACCTTTAGCCTCTTGGCTCAGGCAGAAGCAGAATTGGCAGCCACCTGGACTGAACAGTACAAATCTGGAAGTGGAGAATGTGCAGTTTTTTTGGCAAAGGAAAAAAAAAATGGAGTTGTGTCATGCATCGGATCCAGGATACTCCAAGCAGCAAGTCAGTTTCAATTAAGACTTCATGGTCCAGGATCCAACTGAACCTTTTCTAGGTCTGAACTGTCTGTGCCACATTGCTGGCTAATACTTGCGCAGACTGTTCCCAACATCTACAGAGGCCGAAAAATGTATTATGATGGACCTGGTGCATTCCATGTGTACTCAATGTGCATTTGGGTCTGAATTTATACACCAATATGTGCAGAGACACAGGAATGTTGGAAGACATGAACCAAGGAGTGGAAAAGAACTCAGTTTGTAGCCCAAAGTGCAATGTCTGATTGCACAGCCAGGAATTACCTTCTGTGATCCTGGCTGGACGCACACTGCACTGTATGGGCTCAGCAACTGCAGCTATCAATCTTGGCCAATAGAACCCCCAGATTGTAGCCATTAGGATTCAGAGATATTTAGGTTAGACTGCATTTGTACAAGCGTTTAACTATTCAGCAAAACCTACGTGCCTCAGTTAACAGGAAAGACTAACCAAACGCTTGCATGTTTAGGTTAAAATATTCACACTGTCTGTAGACATAATTTAACATGTCCAAATATAGGAGAACAGGCGCTCAATTTACAAAGCAACAGATTAACCGTTTGAGCCTAGTGTGCCTAAAAAAGTTTGTAAGAAATTGAGAAATGCCAGATAAAGGCTTTACTTCCTACTGTCAATCATGAAAACTGTGAATTTTGGTTTGCCTTTAGGGCTCTGCATCCTGTGATCTTCTCCAAGAAAACTATTTTACAGTTAAACCAAAATCACAGGACATGGGGTTTCTTTATTTCCATAATAACTGGAATGTTCCAAAAGCAGGCTACAGCAACAAGCCCTAAAAACAGAATAGTGTAAAATGCACAATACAGAGATGCCTGTAGGCCTTTATCCTCCCAAAATTAACCTCCACAGAGGCAATAACATCTACCTGTTAAAACGTGTTAACAAAAGACCAAGTAGTGGCCTTACAAACTTGAACCGATGAAGCCTAATGTTGACTCGCCTGGTTAGTACTGACACTCCTGCTAGAATGAGCCTTGGCTGGAAAAGAGGGAACCTTTTCCAGCCATGTTTTAGACCAGAGGCCTAAACAGGACCTTCTCTTACAGGAAAAAAAAAAAAAAAGGAAGAGAGTGCAGCCAGCTTCATGACCCTATAAGACAAAGTAGTCACCATCAAAAGATCACCTTATGTGTAAAACACAAGAAATGTACAGGTGCATCAACAAAAAATTAGATCATAAAAATAATTTATTTCAGTAATTCAAAAAGTAAAACTCCTATTTTATATAGGATGTGTTGCACACAGAGTGATATATTTCAAGCATTTCTTTTAAATTTTGAGGATTGAATTCTGGTGGCCGAAAAAGGGTGGGATGTACCCGTACGGGGTTTCGCCCAGGAGAGCCATTCTGATGCAGCGTATCTGCGTGAGCCGGTCGGGAACTGGTTAAAAGTGCACTGATACCCATACAGGGGTGTATTGACAGTTAACAAGCCACCCCCCCCCCGGATTAAACAGCAAGTATACAAGTATGGTCCCAGCATACAAGTGTAAGGATGGGTTCCTACTGAGCTCCCGGTCCGCGGCTCCCCAGCAGCCTTACACGGCAGACACACCATACAATTTCCCCTCCAACTCATTACCTGGGTGAAAGGGAAGACTGTCTAACGCTGCAGCGGTCCCGCTGGTGCAATGAAGCGATTTCTGATCCCTGTACAGCCCGCGGCTTCTACTCCAGATACCTCCAAGATGGAGGACAGCACTCAGGCTTGTGGCTACAGACAGAGGGGGTTGGCAGCCAGCATCCTCACCACCCAGAGTCGAGCTGTGTTTGATTATACTGATTGGACTTGATTAGGAAAGCCACATACCTGTCTATATAAGACCTTACAGCTCACAGTGCATTTCAAAGCAAATGAGAATCGTGAGGTCAAAGGAACTGCCTGAGAGCTCAGAGACAGAATTGTGGCAAGGCAGAGATCTGGCCAAGGTTACAAAAAAATTTCTGCTGCACTTAAGGTTCCTAAGAGCACAGTAGCCTCCATAATCCTTAAATGGAAGACATTTGGGACAACCAGAACCCTTCCTAGAGCTGGCCATCCGGCCAAACTGAGCTATCGGGGGAGAAGAGCCTGGGTGAGGTAAAGAAGAACCCAAAGATCACCGTGGCTGAGCTCCAGAGATGCAGTCGGGAGATGGGAGGAGGTTGAAGAAAGTCAACCATCACTGCACCCCTCCACCAGTCGGGGCTTTACAGTAGAGTGGCCCGACGGAAGCCTCTCCTCAGTGCAAGACACATGAAAGCCTGCATGGAGTCTGTGAAAAAAAAATTACCTGGAGGACTCCAAGATGGTGAGAAATAAGATTCTCTGGTGTGATGAGACCAAGATAAAACTGACTGGCCTTAATTCTAAGCGGTATGTGTGGAGAAAACCAGGCACTACTCATCACCTGTCCAATACAGTCCCAACAGTGAAGCATGGTGGTGGCAGCGTGACTGTTCTTTAATGGCCCAGCCAGAGCCCTGACTTAAACCCAATTGAGCATCTCTGGAGAGACTTAAAAATGGCTGTCCACCGTCGTTTACCATCCAACCTGACAGAACTGGAGAGGATCTGCAAGGAGGAATTCCAGAGGATCCCCAAATCCAGGTGTGAAAAACTTGTTGCATCTTTCCCAAAAAGACTCATGGCTGTATTAGATCAAAAGGGTGCTTCTACTAAATACTGAGCAAAGGGTCCGAATACTTAGGACCATGTGATATTTCAGTTTTTCTTTTTTAATAAAGCTGCAAACATGTCAACAATTCTGTGTTTTTCTGTCAATATGGGGTGCTGTGTGTACATTAATGAGGAAAAAAAATGAACTTAAATGATTTTAGCAAATGGCTGCAAAATAAAGAGTGAAAAATTTAAGGGGGTCTGAATACTTTGGGATGTCTAGCTCAAATGGTAGATGCCTTTTCCAGTAAGTTCACAGCAAACAGGAACTTTAGTTTAAGCGCATGGTAGCCCACTTTTATTAAAAGGAACAAAAGTTCATACATGCACTTGGATGCCCACACAGGGGTTATTCTCCCAAAAACAACAAATGAAAAATGCCAAGCCACCTGGCTCTCTTCAGCAGTACTGCCACTTAGTCTTTACTCTTCAACCCTCTTGGCCATATAACAGGGTTCCCATACAACTACTGTACCTCTTCAACTTTCTTGCTGCTCAGGCCTTCTACTTCAGGCTCTCACCTGTCTCCTTGGACGCACACAGCATCTATCTAGAAAGCAGCCCCTCACTGCTCTGATCCTCAGACTTGGGTCTCTGGCTTCGACTAGTGCACACCTGCACTCTCTGGACTCCTCGGGAGGGTGGAGGCCAGAATCCTAATCCTGACTCTGCTATAAGCCCAGTACCCACCTGCTCAATCAACCAGCCAGACACCTGGCTGTTCCCAAAACCCGGTCCCATGATTGGAGATTCCGTCCCACCCATAATGCTATGGAATCTCCGGGCTCCAGGTCCCCAAATGGATTTTACAATCTTTGGAGGAAACTGATAAAACAGATTCCTCCACATTAAAAACCCCTGGAGCCCCTCAACCTGCCTATTTGGGAACCCTGGGCGACAATTACTAGGACAGGGAACTGTACTGTCACTAAAATATTTATATATTTTATTTATTGGCGTATAACGAGCACAAGCGTGCACGCACACACAATATATTATATATATATATATATATATATATATTAAAGTAATCTATATTATTACTTTCACTGTTTCACAGTATAAATGAACCCCTTATAGTAGTGATTATCTGCTCTTTTTTGTACTATAAAGGGCTCATTTTATTTTTCTTAACCCCATGACGACAGACGATACAAAAAAAAAAAAAAAAAAAAAAAAAAGGAATGCTGCTGCTACAAATTGTCTTGGTTCACACCTATGCGTTTTGTTTTGGTGCTTTTTGCAGAAAAGTAATTAACTCTTTCCAAATACGCAGCGGCTGAAATGACGGAGCGATCACATGTAAACAAACCGGTTCCTCTCCTCCCCTCCTGTGTACCGATCAGTACACTGTGAGCGGAGAGGGGGATGGATGGTAGCAGCGCTGTGGGCTGCATCTGTAGTGCCCACAGCGCTGCACAGCGACATCCAGCCATGCTCAGCCATCCCTCACTACTCTGCCATACCCAGTGATACCCAGCCATGCTACTCAGCCATGCTCACCCATACTCAGCCATGCTCTGCCCCTGTATGTGGCCAGGCAGTGGAAGTCTCACACATGTGGTATCGCGTACTCAGGAGGAGTAGGAGAATATATTTTGGGGTGTCATTTTTGGTATGTACATGCTATGTGTTAGAAATATTGTATAAATGGACAACTTTGAGTTAAAAAAAAAAAAAAAAAAAGCGTTTTAACCACTTCCCGCCTGCCATCATACGACGTCCGTGACTTTGTGCGGGGATATCTGAATGATGGTTGCAGCTACAGGCATCATTCTGATATCAGCTTTTTCAGCCGGCAATTCCCTACACCATGAGTACCATCATAGCGGTTGTTACACTGCTTGATCATTCTTACGGGAGGCGAGAGGGGACGTCCGCCCTCCGGTGCTTCTACCGACTCACCGCTACGATCGAAGCCAGGATCTTTTTTCTTTTTTTATTTCAGGCACTGCCTAGAGGTGAGATGTGGGGTCTTATTGACCCCATATCTCACTGTAAAGAGGACCTGTCATGCCATATTCCTATTACAAGGGATGTTTACATTCCTTGTAATAGGAATAAAAGTGATCAAAAAATTTTATTTTTGGAAAAAAGTGTCAAACTAAAATAAAGTAAAGTGAACAATAAAAAAAATAAAAAATTTTTTTAAAGCGCCCCTGTCCGTGTGCTCGCATGCAGAAGCGGAAGCATACGCAAGTCCCGCCCACATATGAAAACGGTGTTCAAACCACACATGTGAGGTATCACTGCGATCGGTAGAGCAAGAGCAATAATTTTGGCCTTAGACCTCCTCTAACTCAAAATTTGTAACCAGTAAAACATTTTAAAGCGTCGCCTATGGGGATTTTTATATAGCGAAGTTTGGCGCCATTCCACAAGCGTGTGCAATTTTGAAAGGTGACATGTTAGGTATCAATTCACTCAGCGTAACTTCATGTTTCATATTATGCAAAAACATTGGGCTAACCTTTGTTTTTTTCCCAAAAAAACGCGTTCGAAAAATTGCTGCGCAAATATCGTGCGAGATAAAAAGTTGCAATGACCGCTATTGTATTCTCTAGGGCCTTTGCTAAAAAAACCATATATAATGTTTTGGGGTTCTATGTAATTTTCTAGCTAATAAATGATGATTTTTACATGTAGGAGAGAAATGTCAGAATTGGCCTGGGTGCTCCAGAACGCCTGAAGGTGCTCCCCTGCATGTTGGGCCTCTGTATGTGGCCACGCTGTGTAAGAGTCTCACACATGTGGTATCGCCATACTTGGGAGTAATAGCAGAATGTGTTTTGGGGTGTAATTTGTGGTATGCATATGCTGTGTGTGAGAAATAACCTGCTAATATGACATATTGGGGAAAAAACAAAAAAACAAAAAAAAAACAAAAACTTGATTTTGCAAAGAATTGTGGGAAAAAAATGACAACTTCAAAAAACTCACCATGCATATTTCTAAATACCTTGGAATGTCTTCTTTCCAAAAATGGGTCATTTGGGGGGGTATTTGTACTTTTCTGGCATGTTAGGATCTCAAGAAATGAGATAGGCTGTCAGTAATTCAGGTGTGATCAATTTTCAGATATTGGCACCATAGCTTTTGGACTCTATAACTTTCACAAAGACCAAATAATATCCACCGATTTGGGTTATTTTTACCAAAGATATGTAGCGGTATAAATTTTGGCCAAAATATATGAAGAAATATATGAAGAAAAATTACTAATTTGCAAAATTTTATAACAGAAACTAAGAAAAATGCAATTTTTTTTACAGATTTTTCGGTCTTTTTTCTTTTATAGCGCAAAAAATAAAGAACCCAGCGGTGATTCAATACCACCAAAAGAAAGCTCTATTTGTGTGAAAAAAAGGACAAAAATTTTCATATAGATACAGTGTTGCCTGACTGAGTAATTGTCATTCGAAATATGAGAGCACCAAAAGCTGAAAATTGGTCTGGTTATTAGGGGGTTTAAGTGCCCAGTGGTCAAGTGGTTAAAATAAATAAATAAATAAAAATAAAGCGTCACTTTTATTTTTATTACAAGAAAAAAAGCATGACAGGACCTTTTACATATGAGATCTGGGGTCAAAGACCTCAGAGCTCACATTTACACTAAAATGCAATAAATTTTCTAAAAAAAAAAAAGTTTGAAAGAATTTTTAAAAAAAAATGTCCCTTTGAGAGCTATGGGCGCAAGTGACATTTTGACGTTGCTTCCGCCCCGCAATGGTATGGAGCCGGGTGGGGGCCATCTTGCCCTCACCCACACAGGGAAAAGGATCTGATCGCCTTCATGGCGGGGGGGGGGGCCCACTCCAGCCATCGATAAAAGTGATCTTGCGGCGAACCCGCCGCTGACACCACTTTTATCTGAAAGCCAACTGCCCACTGAAGAAGATCTTTTCTCATAATACAGATTCTTCAGCCAACATTCTCATACCCAAGGTAGTTTATACATCTTTGAGTCTTTTCAACTCCAAACACACTTGGTTTAATGTAACAGGCTCATATTGCTGTGGCTTGAACGCCTGGCGTTATTGTGACAAACATACTAGGTGCAATACCATCCAGTCTGAATTAATAGATCATATTTGTAAGTTTTAACCCTTGCTTTGATTATAGCCTCTATCCATAGAGGTGGCGTCTACTTACTTTTAGGATTCTTGTTTTGGTATGGACTGGTTTTTCATCATATATATATATATATATATATATATATATATATACACATATATATATATATATATATATATATACACACACACATACATATATACATACACATACATATATACATACACACACACACACACACACACACACACATATACATACACACACACACACACTCTAAGTGGAAAATTTCTGTTTCAGACCTAGTGACTTACCTGGCGATCAAATGATGCTGGCATAACATGACTTATGACAGAGGGCAAAGACATCTTAGAAACAGGATCTGTATGTACAGCAAATTCTTTTACTAGGTTAATTGGATCTTTGGAAAAAGTGAAGCAGCGCCATGCTGTAGCATTCTGGAAACAAAAAAGTTATAAATAGCATCAATATAATTTCCAGAAGTTAATACATTTTAGTATAAGTGAATTAAAAGTATCTGAAGTAAAAAGCCATCTGAGAAATTAAGATCACACTGGCACCTCTCCACCACCATGGTTATGCGCACACATTTCCAGTGATCCAGTGCCACATTTTCTGTTTGACAGAAAACCCAATAATTCTGGATATGGGGCATCATATTACCTTAAATTGACTGTGCAAGGCTTTAGCAGCCAAATCACAACGGTTACAAAAATGGAGGGGGGGGGGTTGGTGTTCGTGCTACTCTGACAAAAAGTAGATTCTAGAGTATAACTGGGACAGGGCCTTTACAAACACTGACAGAGTGCCCCCAATATTGCTATATTCTATATAAACATGGTGCAAGAAAAGAATCCTAAATTCCTGATAAGTCACAATACATGGCAAGAAAATATTTTCACAAAAAGGCTCCCACTTATCGAGAGCATTCCTTGAGCTTCAGGCAAGTTATTTTGCCTAAGATAAGAGGTTTGTTGCAGGACTGAGGAAGCATAAGCTAAAGCCTGCTGTTGCCAAGTGATCTGATGATACAATGCAAATTTGCAGCAGAATCACAAGGTGAGAAGCACCAGTCAACACATGCAGGAACTTCACAGGCACGTTGATTCATGATTTACACCACTGTATCATCTTAGTCAGCATCTCAGTCCAGGAAGTGGAGGCTGACCCTGAATGATGCTGAAGATGGTAGCTTACTCCTGAGTGCTATGATCTCTGTGAGAGGTAATGAGGTAATGACTATCTCTTAAAATATACATTCGACTTAAGTGTTACAATAAATGTACTTTAGATTAAAAAAAATAATAAAAAGATCTGGTGCCAGGTCTGCTTTAAATTAAATTCTTGGTATGTCCCTATAATGATGGCCACTCTTGTTACACACTGACTTTATTATTGAAAGTCTAGCCCAACACCATACCACTAGGTAAGATTTTTAAGATTTAATATGCACAAACTAACATTTCTTTTAATGCATTTTAAGCTACACATTTCCCATGCATTCAGCACTAACATTTTTTTCAACTATAGCAAATAGAACTAGCCATCCTAATATATGTTCCACCATTCTACAGCAACAAAAATACCGAGGCATAAGGGGTGAGTAAAAGCAGATGTACTTGCCAATATGTGTTTGAACTATGAAGAAATCCTAGAAATCATAAACAGAATATACAGGCAGAGGACAATATGATCTTCATGCAAAATCTGAACAGCAGCTCCAAGGGTAGTTAACTGGGTAGAAACTATTTACATATGTCTCTTACCAGTCAAACTGACATTGTACTAAATCTCTCAAACATCATTGTCTACAGAAGGCCACAGACAAGGTATCTCTGCCCAAAAGAGCTTGGCTGGATCAGAAGAGAATCATCTATTATGCATGTATATGTTTTTCTATTTTCCCATTTATGGAAGGCTGCATCCTCTTCTAACATCTCTACTGGTTTAAGACCTTTTATTACTGGCCAAACAAGTTTAGAAGGGGTTAAGACAAGTAGTCACATAATGCTCTTCATATCATGACATCAAAAGGGTACAGATGAAAAACGTAACCCATAGTTAATCCACAATTTGGACAACATTTTTTAAGATGGGACAAACAAGCCATAATACAAATTAACAGATGCTTAACACTTACAGCACTAATCATAAGTCTGATAGGCACTGTAGCATGAGTTTTATTAATCAATTTCAGAGGAAGAGATTTCCAACTGCCAGATGATAGATCACCAAAGTCTAAGCCTTCACTTGTTCCTGTGTCTACCTGTTTGGATAGAACAAGAGCATAAACACTTAATATAAAAATAAAAAACATTAACAGTAAACAAAAAAACCCCAAAAAAACACATTAAATGTATAGCATTGCTGCCCTGTGCCAAAAAACATAAAAACTCTATATATAGTCAGATCGACACCAGGATAAATACTTCTATTACAGCAGAACTTCCAATGTAAATACCCAGGTTGGTTAAGGATAAAGTTAAAGTGGCAGTAAAGGCAGAAGGTTTCTTATCTTAATGCATTCTATGCATTAAGATAAAAAGCCTTCTCTGTACAGCAGCCCCCCTCAGACGCCTAATACTTACCTAAACCCCATAGCACCGAAGAGGGACCCGAGAAGAGGAGGACCTGGGCTGCTCTGTGCAAAACCACTGCACAGGGCAAGTAAGTATAACATGACTGTTGGATTTTTAAGTTAAAAATAAGCCTTTAGTATCACTTTAACTGGTTCCCGACCAGTCGCCGCAGTTATACTTCGGAACAACGATTGGTCTCCTCCCCCAGGCAGTCCCAACCCCCCCCCGCCCCCCAGTTAGAAACACTCCCTAGGTAACACATTTAACCCCTTGATTGCCCGCTAGTGTTAACTCCTTCCTGCCAATGACATTTAAACAGTAATCATTGTTTTTTTTTTTTTTTAGCACTGATCACTGTATAAAGGTCAATGGTCCCAAAAAAGTGTCAAGTGTCCGATCTGTCTGCCCCAATGTCGCAGCTTTGATAAAAATCGCAGATCGCCGCAATTACTAGTGTAATGGAAATTTGTAAGTTCTGTATATAATTGTATTGTATTTTGTACGTATTGCACACTGCCCTCACTGTGCACACAGCACTAATAATGTTTTCAGTAAATGTTTACATTCTTTCGAGTCCTGATTAGAATTAGCCTGCCTATGTAACGCCCCTTGTTACCATAAACGTACAATTGTAATATTAATGTGATACCTACGTAATCATGTGCATAAAAACCTTCAATTGCGTCATAATAAAGCAGAACAGTTATTTGGAAAGATGCTGAGTGTATCTTTTGTGTCTGTTCCCTAATGCAGTAGTTATTAATTTGGAACCACTAATCAATATGAGGATAGGAGTTGCCTATCATCAATTTAACCGAGTCACTAGCATAAAAAAAATATATATAATAAAAATGCCATAAATATATCCCCTATTTTGTAGACACTATAACTTTTGCGCAAACCAATAAATTATTAAACTTATTGCGGGTTTCTTTTACCACAAATATGTAGAAGAATACATATCGGCCTAAACTGAGGAAGAAGTTTGTTTTTTTACATTTTTTTGGGGATATTTATTATAGTAAAACGTAAAAAATATTGTGTTCTTTTCAAAATTGACGCTTTTTGTTTATAGCGCAAAAAATAAACGATCAAATACCACCGAAACAAAAGTTCTATTCGTGGGGAAAAAAGGATTTCAATTTTGTTTGGGTACAGCGTCGCACGACCGCGCAATTGTCAGTAAAAGCGGCTCAGTGCTGTATCGTAAAAAATGGCCTGGTCATGAAGTAGCAAATCTTCCAGGGCTTAAGTGGGTAAAGGGAAACTCCACTTTCATGGGGAACAAAAATAGCAAATAAAAAAAATGGCGTACACAAGTGTGACTTGTCCTATTGTAATTGAATCGTATTAAAAAAGTACCTTTCCTATTAATCTGCAGCCACTGTAGTTTTCTGTAAACTGCAATGCAATATGGTTATCTGAAGGTGTTCTGTACAGACAATGTGAACAGATTGCCCCTCAGAAACATAATCAGACTTCAGGCATCCCCTGCAACAAAAATTTCATTTTTGGCGAGATACTGCTAATAGGAATTTATATCTAAAGGGATGCAGACCCAGCAACATTCCTCAGAGCCCTGCAGGTGCAGCAGCTGATAATTATGAAACCACTCCCATTAGATTCACTCACCACATGGACAAACACACAGGGATTTCTTCAGAACAAAAGGAAGGACTCAAAGTTTGTTAAAATCCTTGTAATGTACATAGATCACCCAGAGGGGAATGTTTTTTTTTTCCTCAATAAAAGTGGAGTTGTTAAAACATAACCTGTATACCCATAAACTGAAAGATACAAACTCATCAATGCATTTACAGTCTTGCACTCCCAGCTAGTTTAATGCACACATGCTTTATCTGCCAGTTTTACAATTCCATGTAGTATAATCCTAAAACTATTGCATTGTACTTTCTCAAATGAAGGTTTGGGATATACAGCTCTAAAAGTAAAGTCGATAAATAATTCAGAAGCTAGGTTTTATTTTCACCCTGATAATTTAGACATTTGAAGTTACCTCAATTAACGGATATTCTGAAACTGCAACAAGAAGAACTTTAGACGCCATAGTCTCTGCCCTTACAATCGTCTCAGTGTCAGCAGAAACAGGCCAAGAAGATACACTCAGAACACACTGGAAAAGCCCAGGTCTCTGGGGCAGGAGGAGAATTCTTATGTCTTCAGCTGCTCGAGGCCCAATTATTGTCTTGTTCTTAAAAACAAGACACTGGTGAGCCCCAATATCAATCTGCAGAAAAGAAAAAAAAATACCAATTTTCAAGATAAACAGCAATAGTGGCACTTTTTTGGAAATTATTCAGATGAGATTACAAAATTGACATTTCTTTTAAGGCAGGAGCTAAACCTCACACAACCACTATTCTCAAATACTGTAAAAATAGTGAGAGCATACATGTCAGAAAGTAAACCATCCCAAGGAGGGTCGATTTAAAGCACATAACCCTGCATTCCACATACTTAAGAGCAATACCCACAATGAATAACGAACACCACGTGGCACGTATAGCAGCTGATGTATTGCCTAATGGGGAACCTCTTACCAATAGCCAGATTATTTTTTGTACGTAAATATGTAAAACCTTGTGAGCTGCTATGTTAATCTAATTAAAGCTGCCAGCACTAAAACACACTTCCTAAACATGTGAATAATCAAACTACAATCAAAATAAGTGCAACGCTAAATACAAAAGTATCCCGAGGGATAACTAGTGCATTCAATAAACGATATATAAATAAAAATAAAGTGCAATATGCTAAATTTGTTCTTATATAAATCAAACAATACAATAAAATGTTAAAGTGCAATGTGCAAACGTTGTCCATATAGTGTCCTATGGTATGGTGATTGTGCCAATCATATGTGCAAATGCTGTGAATAGATGGGCAAAGTAGATAATGGCATGTAAAACCAAGGCAAAAATCTAAAAAAGTGGCAAGCATGTAGCCAGTAAAAGTTCAAATTAGATTACAAAAGAAGTCCCAAATACAATATTTCTTCAAAAGAGCTGATGTGCAATCAATATTCCAAAGTGCTGTGGTGCTCAAATTTCACACAACTGATTCGTGCCTCACACACCCCCCTAAGTAGTTAGACTCACCAGATCGAATGGACCCCTTAGCATTACTGCATGTGGGTCAATTAGGCTTAGACTGGCGGGCAGGGTGATGAGATGACACTTCAAAAACAAATCTTTCAGGATTGAGGGGGGCGTGGTCTGACTATGGAGGAGTGAGGACGTGCGGTGCTTGAGTTCCGTCTGGTCCGCAGCTTAAAGACGGCAGCTAAAGGGGTGATTCTCCCCCGTTTTTTGCCACAGGGTATGTTACAACGTAGGCGGGCATCCTCGCAGGCTAAAAGAACCTACCAGACCTGCCAGGGATTACTGGAATCCCTCTTCTCAGATGCTCCAACTATCCAACTAATCCAACTATAGCGCCGGAATGAACAGCCCTACCACGAGGCCCAGCCTGCACTCCCATCCCCTCTTTTAGGGTGGTAAGCGATGCTATCCCCCATTTCCCCCCGCTCCACCACAGCACAAGACCAGGGCTCTGAGATCGCCGACATGGCAGGGGATAGGATAATTAGACAGCACCTATGGTCTCTTCTTACAAAGGAGGATTTAGAATGCTTCACTAGCCGTATTGAACAGAATTTTAAGCAAAATATTGAGCAACTAAAAACTGACACTACTGAGCTGGGCCACAGGCTTGAGACTCTGGAGCAGAATTCTGATGATGCTGTGCCTTCTATCTCCATGCTTAGAGATCAGTCCTATGCTCAATGTCAGAAAATAGAAGCCCTCCCTCTTGCAGCTAGAAGACTTTGAGAATCACAGCAGCTGGGCGAACATTCGCGGCCTGCCGGAAGCCATCGCACCTAAGGATATAATTCCCACGCTACAGGCAGTGTTTTGTGAAATTTTGAATCTCCCAGCCTCGGCCTCAATTGAAATAGACAGGGCCCACAGGGCGTTCAGGCCCCCAGACGACCCTGACAACCCCAGGGATATCATTTGCAAGCTTCATAAGAATACACGTAGCCTCCCTGACGGTTTTCCCGAGTGTGGCTCGGGGTTAAATTTCAGGTCCCATTAGCGGTAATCCCGAGCCACACTCGGGATTACATTGCAGGATCCTGTTGCGGCTTTACTTACCTTGTCCCCAGGATCCTGCCATTGCCCCCCGCTGTGTCTGCAGGCTCCATCCTCCTCCGAAGCCTCTCTGTGCCAGGCTCGGTTCCCTGCGAGTGTCACGACGCACGGGGGCGGAGCCTGGCGGCAAATTCAAAATAATGTAAAAACCATAACACATACAGTACTGTAATCTTACAGATTACAGTACTGTATGAAATTTTTTCACATCCCTTTTGTCCCCAGTGCTTTGGCCCATGCCCTGCATGCAGTTTTATGTTATATACACTGTTCTTTCTGCCTGGAAACTGGAGATTGTCCATAGCAACCAAAAAGTGTCCCTTTACGTCAAAAGTGGCTTTAGACCAGCTAGAAAACAGCGATAGTAAATTAGAACACTTGCAGAATTGAGCGAATCGTGGGGAAATTTATTATATTATTTTTTAAAATTATTTATATTTATTTATTATATTATAATTTATGTTTTTATGTTTCAAACCTCATCATACCCAGGATATCTACTAGACTCTTGTTTGGACAGATTTAAGTGTGTTATTGTTAAGAATTACAGGCCTACAATATAAAACGCAGCTAAAATCCAAAATAATCATACCGCCAGGGAGGTTAAAGAGCGCATCATGCAAACAATGCACAACAGACTGGTCTTTGACGGGGGTGCACCTGTCTTTCTACCAAGACCTCTCCAGGCCCACCCTTATGCAGCGCAGGGCCCTCCGCCCCCTGCTGCCCATGATTCAATCCGCTGGCCTTACATATCGATGGGGTTTTCCATTCTGCCTGCAGGCGTCTAAAAATTGCCAGTGGGCCGTACTACGCACTAAAGATGATCTCCCCCTGCTTCCTGCAAACCCTGGGGCCAGTTAACTTCCCAGACTGGTGCAGCATTCCAGACCTTTCGATTCCCCAGATGCCTCAGCCATGGCTTCCTGAAAGTGGCAAGCAACGATCCCGTGGTCGCAAATGACGGACCGGGGGCCCTTCTCCTAATCCTTCCATATCTGGAGATTGACAACATCATGAAACTACCTACCTGCTATCTTTTGGAGGGACTTCGACCTTGTTCCACAAATTTATAACCTGAGCTGGTTGCATGGCCTACTGGCTACATTATTGAAACCACAGACCTGCACCATGGAAGACGGAATTTACAGTCCAACTGAACTACTCTGTACTCACTAAATCTCATTCCTGCCTTTTGGAGCTGAATGCATGTGGCACATCCATGCCTGTTGTTCTGGACCCCACGTTCCCTTTATGGTTGCCCACGTACCCCATATAGGCCTCACCTATTTCAGTGAGTGTCCCTAGTGGGACACCAGGCTAGTGTGCGGGGGCTTTCTGGTTTTTTAATTCTACCCCGGGCCTGCCCTGTAGTTGTGTATTGTGCCAGACCTGCTAGTACAGGTCTGGTCTGTGTTCTTTTTTCTTACTTCTGTGTCTTACTGCCCCCACCCCTCCCTTTTTACTCATTTTCTTCCTCCCCCTTCTTTTTTCCTTTTCATTTCGTTTGTTGATTTAGAGGTCGCTTTTTCCCACACCGGATCCGCTGGAAAGGATAGCCGGCTCGTTCGTCACTGGCTTCAGGTATGTCATCATTTAAGGTACCGTCTTATAAAGTGCGAGGTCTCTGCTCTCCACACAAGCACAATCAATTATGGCTGGAGCTGAAATGCCTGAGTGCCCAGATAGAATTCCTGCAGGAGACACTTCAGGCCACAATTCCTCCCCAAGATGCCCACACACACCCCTACAACCAATGGTCCTTTAGTAACTCCCTGGTCGCTAAATCCCGCCTGTTCCAACTCCAACAGCCATCTAGACCCTCAAGGCCGCTGTGTCTTTGTGAAGGGGGTCATAGCCAGCCAAACATTTACATGTGCGACCCTCTATACACCCAATGCTCAACAACCCTCTTTTATAGATAGTTTTAGAAAAGTTGGTGTACTTCCGTGAAGGCCTCCTGATTCTTAGGGGGGGGGATTTCAATGTCAGCCCTGACCGCCTTTTAGATACATCCCACGGACGCTCATCACACTCTCATGCCTTTAAGCATTTCGACAGAACAACTTTCTTAAAGACACCTGGAGAGTATTACACGCCTTCGACAGACTACAGCTACTACTCCGGGGTGCATGTTTATACACGCATAGATCTTCTGTGTGGATCATGACACCCTGGAGATGTTACAGTCGGCTGAGATAGGGAGCATCACTATCTCTGACCATGCTCCTGTTGTCGCCATGATACGGGTCCCCGATGGATCGCCTAGGGCATGGTCTTGGAGACTGGATGAGAACTTACTAGATGATGCCTCAGTGGTATCTAAGGTTACCGAGGACATCTCGCACTACTCAGAAAATATGTCCGAGGATTTATCGGAGGGAGTTATACGGGAGGGCCATAAAGTGGTACTTAGGAGGGAGTTGATCTCGTTGGGCACTAAACTCAAAAAAGGACGCAAAGGCCCTTCGGCATCTGACTGAGCTCCGAGAGTTGTTCTCACACCTATAGGACCGTTGCGCCCGCAGGCAACTACGCTATTTGTCCCACAAATACTATGAGCATGGCAACAAGTGCATTCCTCTAGGATTGCCTCATTATTTCGGATTATACAGAATCATACAATTTAGATAAAGTCTCCCCGACAGAGAAAACCTCTAAGTTGCACGATATTAGTGAATACCTCACGTCGGTGGGTCTCCCTTCTCTGACGTCAGAACAATTAGATCTCAAATCTCCCATTTTCCCTCAGGAGGTTGCGGAGACAGTGAAATCTTTGCCCAACAGGAAAAGCCCTGGCCCGGATGGCTATACTAAAAGCATACTATGCCAAGTTTATCCCCCTATGGCAAAACCATATGTGTAGGTACTTCAACTCATTCGCTAATGGTTGCCCAATCCCACCCGAAGCCTTGTTGGCTCACATCACGGTGCTTCCAAAAGGAGGGTAAGGATCTCGCCCTCCCCCAAAGCTACCGCTCAATATTGCTGCTCAATGTTATCAAAATTTTTGCAAAAACATTGGCGAACCGTTTGAAGCACCATTTACCGTCCATTATTACATTAGGAGGGTTAACAGTGGGAACCACTGAACACAAACTGTCAGCTTATGCTGATGATGTTCTCTTCCACTTTACAAATCCTCCTCCGCTGCCAAACCTTACGCGGGAACTCCAACTTTTTGGCCGAATATCAAACTTCAAAATCAATTACACTAAATCTGAGGTATTGCCTATTACTTTGCCTGAAATGCTAGCTACTAAACTGCGAGAAGCTTTCCTGTGTACTTGGGCTAAATCCTCCATCAAATATCTTGGGGTCCAACTCACTGACCGTTTTGAAACGTACTCTGCCAACTTTCCTACATTTTTGGGTACGGTGTGTAGAGACTTGCAAAGCTGGACTAAGACAACCTTCACATGGCTAGGTCGGGTTAATATACTTAAAATGAATATCCTCCCGGGGTACTTTTCCTGATGCAGAGGTTACCCATACCTCTTCCCAAAAGCTTCTTTGCCCAATTTCAGGAGTTTAATGATCGGGTTTAAATGGCACAATAAAAAACAGAAGTTGGACGTGTCCCTACTTCAGAGATCTAAAGGGATGGGGGGGGGGGGGTCTAGGCCTCCCTGACATATGCTGCTACTATAGGGCCATAGTTCTCCAACGTATCCTGAACTGGCGCTTTCACATCCGTTCTAAAATGTGGGTCTCTCTGGAGAAGAGCCTGGCGGGCCGTAACTTATCATATGCCCCCTGGCTGTACTGGGAACACAGAGGATTCTCAGAGTTGGTCTCCCCACAGACTACCCATGTCCAACGAGTCTGGGACCACATTGATAGGAGGTTTTGTGTGGTTCCCCTCCTGGGAAACAAACAGTCTTATTTGGGTCTTGGGTCGCTGACTGCAACCCCAGTTGTGGCAAGTTCTTTTAACAGGGCAGGCTGCTCCCCCTAGAGGGACAGATTTGGACACTTCCCAATGGATTGGTGGCGATAAAAAAAAGTTACACCATTTTTTGACTCATGTATTTCTATTAGGAAGTTCACTACTCTTATCCCATATGAACGGCTGTTAATTGAGGAAGAACCTACCCCTCATATGATCTCTGAACTCTACCAGCTTCTATGCTCTGCCTCCGCTGTCCCTAAACCGGCTTTTATTCGGGAATGGGAGCATGACTTGGAGTTGGATTTTTCAGCTGAACAAATAACACATGCGAAGACTCGCACATACAAGTTCTATAGACTCCAAGACACAGGAGACGTACTACAAACTTTTGACACGCTGGTACCGGGGGTGCTTGCAGTCCTCTCACATATTTACCCCTCGGTCACTGACCATTGCTGGCGCGGCTGCGGTCAAAGAGGCACACTCCTCCACATTTGGTAGGACTGCCCTGTGATTCGTCCATTCTGGTTAGACATTTGAACCCACATAAAAGAAGCTCTTGGGTTTGATATCCTGCTTTACCCAGCTTGCTTTCTCTTGCATGTCCCTTGTCCTCCCTCTGAGCCACTACAAGAAAAGTACCCTACCGCATCTACTGAATGCAGCCAAACGACTTATACCCCTTTACTGGAAACGCCCAAAGGTGCCCACTAATAGCCGAGTGGCTCAAGAAGGTAGAGGAGATCAAGGAGGCAGGAGTGGGTGGCAAGGGGCAAAGAAAGAAGCGCATGGTTTACCAGTATCTGGGCACCCTGACAGAAGTACACCGCTGACCCTGACCCAGTGAGATCCAGCCTGGAAGTTGCATTGTTAGAGCTGGCAGATCCCTCGCTGAAAGTGCCTGCTAACCGTGATGCACATACCTGAAGCCTTTTTTTTGTTTTTATCACTTCCCGGTTCAGAGGGCGGCTAGACCTGAAAAAAAATCATACTAGTTTCTTTAATTTTTAATTTTCTTTCTTTATACTGTCTGCTGTACTTTTTCAGTTATTGTTCTTGTAATCTAATGCTGGTTGCACCAAGCGAAGAACTTGACCTATAACCCTAATGCCTTGGTGGGGCTTCCGCCCTGAGTGGTTCTGGGGAGGACCTGGACGGCTGTAGCCCTAGATGGAGGTTTGATGGAGGCCTTGTTGCCCCTTCCTGTGGGGGTGGAGCTGGTCGGGTCTTCTGTGGCCACCTCATGGGGGGGCACCCTAGAAATGATGAAGTCGATCTATAGCATAGGTCATGTGTTTACTTAGGATCGCTAAGGGGATACCCCCCTTAGAAATGTTGCCTTATATGCTTCCCCACTTCCAAATCCCCTTGCCCATTCCCCTATGTTTTTCTTGTTTATTGTCAGATGTGTTGTTGCATTTATTCCTGCTAATCTGCAAACACACCACATTCTGAACGCAAGCGTGCAAAATGTCTTAGAAGCAGAGGGCCTCAAAGCCAACAAATGGGGGCCTTGGAGGCCTGAGAGAAAACAAAAGAAACTACTCTTTGCCGCCAAGAGGGTTTCTCAGACTGAAGCTGAGCAACCTTTTGCTGGGGCAACAGGCTGCCCTGTCAAACAGTAATGTCCTCGATAAAGCTGTCCAGGGATGCGCCAAAGAGGTACTTCCCAACAAAAGGCATTTGCAATATGTATTTCTTGAACTGATGTTCCACAGACCAACATCGGAGCTTAAGGGACCTCCACATGTATATCAAGAGGAGACCCATTCTGGATATTAGCCATTTAATATCCACCTGCAAGTCAATGTTATAGTTTAAGGCCATGGTCATGAGCTCCAATTAAAGTGTAAGTAAACCCCACCTATCGTTTTCAGCCAAGGAAGCTGCCATCTTTGCCTCTGTTTAATCTACAACTGCCATGATGCTGCACATGTGATTAGTTATGACATCAGCCATTGGATGGTTTGACAGTTTGGTTGAGAGTACAACCAATGGGAGTGTTACATTTCCGGGACGTGCCGTAAGTGAAGCGGTTTTATGGATGGTTTTACTTCCTACTTTAGTAGAAGGACTGAAGAATCCATTAGGACCAATCCTGGCGGATTGATATGGCTACATATATTAAGCCCTGCTAGAAAGAATAAGGCCTTGGAAAGGGCTTCTAGTCTTTTCTTCACAGACTCTTTAAACACTGGAAAGTTCTCCACAGAACAGGTAACGTGGTAGCTTTATCCACAATGGGAATGACCCATTTCTTAGAGTGAACTGAAGGCAAAACCTTTTTCTACCCCATTTCAGGTTATAACTCAACTTTACAATGTGCTATGGGGGAGATTGCCCTTCAATCCCTATCCCATAGAGCAGTGGTCATCAACCCTGTCCTCAGGGCCCACTAACAGGCCACATTTGCAAGATAAATTAAATACATCACAGGTGGTATCATTTGCTGCTCAGTGATTGCAGTATTCTAGTCTGCATCTCTCCAAGGTAATAAAACCTGGCCTGTTAGTGGGCCCTGAGGACAGGGTTGATGACCACTGCCATAGAGCTACAACAGGAAGTGAGAGAATCCTTAGTGCGTGAAAATCACTGACTGCCACTAGTGTCACCATCAGAAGAAATCCCTTTTAATGCTGCACAGGTGGAAAAAATGTGGGATTTCTATCACCACTTTTAGTGAAAACAGCCACATGACAAATAGATGGTGAATCCAATAGACACGAGAGCAATAAAAAATATTTCAGATGTTCTAATCCCTTGCCACTCTCAAAAACTTAAAGTGTTGCCTTTAGTTATACTTTAAGGAATCCTTCCTCAATAGCAAATTGCCTGGAAATTATCTGGATTAGGCCAATCATTATTCAAAAAAAGGTAGCAGTAGGGAGTGCACTAGTAAAGTTTAAACAAGCTGAGGACTTTTAAGAGAATCCACGCATGCTGCTTCAGGTCTGAATGTGTGTGAACTGAATCAATAGGGACCAAAATGGTATCCCTAAGCTTAGGAGCAATGTCTGTAGACTGCTACTCCTTCTGAAGCAACTCACCTAAAAGCCATATAAGGGCACACTACTCATCCTCTACTGAATGTACAGATGCAGCCAAAGAGAAATCCGGAATCTAGAAGAGAGGGCATTAGATCACGCTTGTGACCCATAGGTTCCAAGTCAGGATACAATTTTCCCCATAAACGCTAAAATATAGAACTGTGCAAATGTTTTATGCAGGTGTGAGTAAATGCTGTAAATTAAGAATGCCATCAAAAAATATATATTTTAATGACATATTTATCAATTTAAAAAACGAAAAGTGAGGGAACAGAAAAAAAAAAATCTAAAATCAAAATCAAATCAATATTTGGTGTGACTACCCTTTGGCTTCAAACCAGCATCAATTTTTATACTTGCACAGGGGATTTTGTAGGATGAGAGTCAGGTGGATGAATCATCAATTTTACCAAGCGGGTGCTAAATATCAATTTCATATGTAGGTTGAAACAGTCATTAACTGACTCCTAAGCTTAAAGTGGATGTAAACCCGATTGATGCATATATCTGCAGTGTTTTCTCATCTTTCTCCAAAGCCCCAAGTCCTGTGTCTTTCTGCTGCTCCATTCTTCTGTTATCAGCATGATAACTTTTGACAAGTTCTCCAACAGCCGAGATAAAAAAAATTTGTGTCGGGGTGGGTGCTATGAATAGATTAGCAGAGAGCTGGTCTATTCAAGCAAGCTCTGCAACTATCCTCCATCAGCTGTCACACTGTATGCCAAGAATCCACACCCAGTGCTGAACAGGAAGAACATTTCTAACACAATGTGCACTTTCTAAAGAATATAGCAAGCTGAAGAAAGCAGATATACATGTAAAACTTATGTAGGGAGATTTTTTCAATCTCTGTGGATCATCTGAGGCGGTTCACTTCACTGAGTATGTGTGAGGTTTTACATCCACTTTAAGGATATCATTTCAGTTCTTATTGATACAGTTCATGCGTGTTCAGAGCTGGAAAAACATGTGTCAGCTGTTTGTAAAGTACATGTTCTCCTTGAACCTCAACATGCTGTCAGTTTATCACCATAATGAAAATTGATTAAGTCTTCACAAAATCTGGAATACAAAACTTCCCTGGCAGTGGCATTGCTTTTAATCCATAGCTAAAGCCCCCAACTTTCTCACTTAGATGTCAATTCTCGAGAAGTTGACACATCATGGTAAATAACTGTTATGAGAAAAAAAGAAAAGAAAAGAAAAGAAAAAAAAAAAAAAATCGCTCTTTTATATACATACACACATACGTATACATATGCACACACATACATATACAAACAATATAAATATAGACAGTTTAAATATTTGTGAGAATCTAAAACTGGATGTCAACTTTTGTGGGCAGCATCACTTACTTTTTCTCCATTTATTGCAATACTGAAAACTCCAATATTAACTTGCATCCATCTTTCATTTGGGTTAAATATATTCAGTGATGTTTGAGATGCAATTCCAACACAACAGGCACTGGGGAAAGTAATCTCTTCAGGGACCAAGACTTGTTCTCAAATTTAAAAAGAGGAAAAAAAAAAAGACTATTAGATATACACATACCAGTATAAATGTTTTAATAATTCAGACACTGTAGCCATTTCAGAATTATTGTGTATATACTTACCAAATCCAGATGACATTCTGGAGGCTGCCCATTGTGAAAGTCCATCTGCTGTTCCAGACTGGCTTTCAAGCAAATGGATACGATGGTCAATATTCTGATTGGTTGTGGTGTAACTACTCATTGGCAAAGTAGCTAGTAAGCCTGGACTGATATTTGCATTTAAAGGGACTCCAGTAACTGTGTTTTGAATATTGTGAGTGGGAAAATTACAGTTGGTATATCCAGTAGAAGCTCCATATAGACCAGGGTTCCCCCCAGAAAAAGCAGCCAATGAATTTACATTTCCAAAATGTGGTTGTGTAAATGCAGTGCTAGATAGGATTTGTCCAGAAAACAGGGAAGATGCTGATGGATGTTTCTGTACATCACTTTCTGGTACAGTTGGTTTAAAGCCAGAAACACACACACATTGATTACCAGTAGAGGGCTGCATTACAGTGTACTTTTCCAGCTGAGCTGACTGGGGAACAGTTGCAGAAGGCAATATTTGACTTGATTTTGTGCCATGTTCATGCCCTGAGAAAGTATTATGGTCTTTGCCACATAAAGATGTAGCATACAGTGGTTTAGGGTCTTCAGTTTTACATCCAGCGCCATTGGCCATTATAGTTCTAAAAGCAGATGGATTTTTACTCAGTTTGGTAAGCTTGTTGGTCATCTGACTTTTGTCGTCTTCCCAAGATAAATTTTCATTGCGTGCAAGCTGCATTTCTGAAGGTGTAGGACTGGCTCTCACTATAGTTGTGCTCAGCTCAATTGTATTATTGGTCTAAATAATAAATAAATATGTTTCAGTGAAATTAAGCAGCTTTAAATTAAGTCCATAAAAAAAAAAAGACACAAAACAGGATAAAACAAAAAAGCGTTCTCACTTATTTTAAGAAAGCGAGAGGCCAAAATGCAAGGTTGAATCGCACACGCATACACATAGGACAGCAGAGATTAAAGTGATTGTAAATAATCACCTTGTAAAACAGCCCATGGGGTAGTAAAAAAAAAAACAACAAAGAGACACGTATAGATATAAAAAAATAAAATAAAATAAAAATAAAAATACCCTTTTCCCTTTTTGATAAGTGATCACATTCCCTGTTTTCTTAGCTGCATAAGAGCTTGGGGGGGGGGGGGGACGGGACAGCAGCACACAGCTTCCCGGTGAATGGCTGTGCAGTTGGGGTATGTCGCTTGGGTCTCTGCTTTTCTGATATTTGATTATTTTAATATTTTTCATTGACATGCATTCTTATATATTTTTTTCTATTTTTATTAGATTTATTTTTATTTTTTAATTTTATTATTTTTTTTTTTAATTTTATTTACACACACACACATATATTATTTTTGTTTGTTTTTATTTATTATTTTTTGTATTCCGTTTTTTATTTTATGCCTTTTTACTTTCTTTATATTTCTTTTCTTCTTCTTTTTACTTTCTTTTTCCCCCCTTTTTTCCCTCTGTTTCTGCCATTTCTGCCTTTTTCCAGTTCTCTCCTTTCGATTTTGCTGTTCTTTTTTCATCTATTTTATGTGCTCTAATCATCTCCTCTTTTGCTCTCTTGCCTCTGCCTTGTTCATGTATCACTTTTCTATTGCTTCACTCGCTTTTCCCGAACCTCGCTCCTACACGTTGACACTTTCTTCTCTCCCTCCGCGCGCTCCCCGTGGCTTGCCTCCC